>JAKFHT010000358.1:0-1200000 GCA_023783455.1 Erythrocebus patas
GATAAAGGAAATCTTCCGTTAAAAACTGGAAAGAAGATTTCTGAGAAACTGCTTTGTGTTCTGTTAATTCATCTCACAGAGTTACAGCTTTCCTTCAAGAAGCCTTTCGCTAAGGCTGTTCTTGTGGAATTTGCAAAGTGATATTTGGAAGCCCATAGAGGGCTATGGTGAAAAGGAAATATCTTCAGTTAAAAACTGGAAAGAAGCTGTCTGAGAAACTGCTTTGTGTTCTGTTAATTCATCTCACAGAATTACAGCTTTCCTCAAGAAGCCTTTCGCTAAGACTGTTCTTGTGGAATTTGCAAAGTGATATTTGGAAGCCCATAGAGGGCTATGGTGAAAAGGAAATATCTTCAGTTAAAAACTGGAAAGAAGCTTTCTGAGAAACTGCTTTGTGTTCTGTTAATTCATCTCACAGAGTTACAGCTTTCCTCAAGAAGCCTTTCGCTAAGACTGTTCTTGTGGAATTGGCAAAGTGATATTTGGAAGCCCATAGAGGGCTGTGGTGAAAAGGAAATATTTTCAGTTAAAAACTGGAAAGAAGCTTTCTGAGAAACTGCTTTGTGTTCTGTTAATTCATCTCACAGAGTTACAGCTTTCCTCAAGAAGCCTTTCACTAAGACTGTTCTTGTGGAATTTGCAAAGTGATATTTGGAAGCCCATAGAGGGCTATGGTGAAAAGGAAATATCTTCCGTTAAAAACTGGAAAGAAGATTTCTGAGAAACTGCTTTGTGTTCTGTTAATTCATCTCACAGAGTTACAGCTTTCCTCAAGAAGCCTTCGCTAAGACTGTTCTTGTGGAATTTGCAAAGTGATATTTGGAAGCCCATAGAGGCTATGGTGAAAAGGAAATATCTTCAGTTAAAACTGAAAGAAGCTTTCTGAGAAACTGCTTTGTGTTCTGTTAATTCATCTCACAGAGTTACAGCTTTCCTTCAAGAAGTCGTTCACTAAGACTGTTCTTGTGGAATTTTCAAAGTGATATTTGGAAGCCCATAGAGGGCTGTGGTGAAAAGGAAATATCCTAAGATAAAACTGAAAGAAGCTTTCTGAGAAACTACTTTGTGTTCTGTTAATTCATCTCACAGAATTACAGCTTTCCTCAAGAAGCCTTTCGCTAAGGCTGTTCTTGTGGAATTTTCAAAGTGATATTTGGAAGCCCATAGGGCTATGGTGAAAAGGAAATATCTTCAGTTAAAAACTGGAAAGAAGCTTTCTGAGAAACTGCTTTGTGTTCTGTTAATTCATCTCACAGAGTTACAGCTTTCCTCAAGAAGACTTTCGCTAAGACTGTTCTTGTGGAATTTGCAAAGTGATATTTGGAAGCCCATAGATGGCTATGGTGAAAAGGAAATATCTTCAGTTAAAACTGAAAGAAGCTTTCTGAGAAACTGCTTTGTGTTCTGTTAATTCATCTCACAGAGTTACAGCTTTCCTTCAAGAAGCCTTTCACTAAGACTGTTCTTGTGAAATTTGCAAAGTGATATTTGGAAGCCCATAGAGGGCTATGGTGAAAAGGAAATATCTTCCGTTAAAAACTGGAAAGAAGCTTTCTGAGAAACTGCCGTGTGTTCTGTTAATACATCTCACAGAGTTACAGCTTTCCTCAAGAAGACTTTCGCTAAGACTGTTCTTGTGGGATTTGCAAAGTGATATTTGGAAGCCCATAGAGGGCTATGGTGAAAAGGAAATATCTTCAGTTAAAACTGAAAGAAGCTTTCTGAGAAACTGCTTTGTGTTCTGTTAATTCATCTCACAGAGTTACAGCTTTCCTCAAGAAGCCTTTCACTAAGACTGTTCTTGTGAATTTGCAAAGTGATATTTGGAAGCCCATAGAGGGCTATGGTGAAAAGGAAATATCTTCAGTTAAAAACTGGAAAGAAGCTTTCTGAGAAACTGCTTTGTGTTCTGTTAATTCATCTCACAGAGTTACAGCTTTCCTCAAGAAGCCTTTCACTAAGACTGTTCTTGTGAAATTTGCAAAGTGATATTTGTAAGCCCATAGAGGGCTATGGTGAAAAGGAAATATCTTCAGTTAAAAACTGGAAAGAAGCTTTCTGAGAAACTGCTTTGTGTTCTGTTAATTCATCTCACAGAGTTACAGCTTTCCCTCAAGAAGCCTTTAGCTAAGAATGTTCTTGTGGATTTTGCAAAGTGAAATTTGAAGACCATAGAGGGCTATGGTGAAAAGAAAATATCTTCAGTTAAAACTGAAAGAAGCTTTCTGAGAAACTGATTTGTGTTCTGTTAATTCATCTCACAGAGTTACAGCTTTCCCTCAAGAAGCCGTTCACTAAGACTATTCTTGTGGAATTTGCAAAGTGATATTTGGAAGCCCATAGAGGGCTATGGTGAAAAGAAAATATCTTCAGTTAAAACTGAAAGAAGCTTTCTGAGAAACTGATTTGTGTTCTGTTAATTCATCTCACAGAGTTACAGCTTTCCCTCAAGAAGCCTTCACTAAGACTGTTCTTGTGGAATTTGCAAAGTGATATTTGGAAGCCCATAGAGGGCTATGGTGAAAAGGAAATATCTTCCGTTAAAAACTGGAAAGAAGATTTCTGAGAAACTGCTTTGTGTTCTGTTAATTCATCTCACAGAGTTACAGCTTTCCCTCAAGAAGCCTTTCGCTAAGACTGTTCTTGTGGAATTTGCAAACTGATATTTGGAAGCCCATGAGGGCTATGGTGAAAAGGAAATATCCTAAGATAAAAACTGAAAGAAGCTTTCTGAGAAACTGCTTTGTGTTCTGTTAATTCATCTCACAGAGTTACAGCTTTCCCTCAAGAAGCCTTTCGCTAAGACTGTTCTTGTGGAATTTGCAAAGTGATATTTGGAAGCCCATAGAGGGCTATGGTGAAAAGGAAATATCTTCCGTTAAAAACTGGAAAGAAGCTTTCTGAGAAACTGCTTTGTGTTCTGTTAATTCATCTCACAGAGTTACAGCTTTCCTCAAGAAGCCTTCGCTAAGACTGTTCTTGTGGAATTTGCAAAATGATATTTGGAAGCCCATAGAGGCTATGGTGAAAAGGAAATATCTTCCGATAAAAACTGGAAAGAAGCTTTCTGAGAAACTGCTTTGTGTTCTGTTAATTCATCTCACAGAGTTACAGCTTTCCCTCAAGAAGCCTTTCGCTAAGACTGTTCTTGTGGAAATTGCAAAGTGATATTTGAAGCCCATAGAGGGCTATGGTGAAAAGGAAATATCCTAAGATAAAAACCAAAAAGAAGCTTTCTGAGAAACTGCTTTGTGTTTTGTTAGTTCATCTCACAGAGTTACAGCTTTCCCCTCAAGAAGCCTTTCACTAAGACTGTTCTTGTGAAATTTGCAAAGTGATATTTGGAAGCCCATAGAGGGCTATGGTGAAAAGGAAATATCTTCCGTTAAAAACTGGAAAGAAGCTTTCTGAGAAACTGCTTTGTGTTCTGTTAATACATCTCACAGAGTTACAGCTTTCCCTCAAGAAGCCTTTCGCTAAGACTGTTCTTGTGGAATTTGCAAACTGATATTTGGAAGCCCATTGAGAGCTATGGAGAAAAAGGAAATATCTTCAGTTAAAAACTGGAAAGAATCTTTCTGAGAAACTGCAGTGTGTTCTGTTAATACATCTCACCGAGTTACAGCTTTACCCACAAGAAGCCTTCCGCTAAGACTGTCTTGTCGGATTTCAAAAGTGATATTTTGAAGCCCATGGAGGGCTCTGGTGAAAAAGGAAATATCCTAAGATAAAAACTGAAAAGAAGCATTCTGAGAAACTGATTTGTGTTCTGTAAATTCAACTCAGATTTACAGCTTTCCCTCAAGAAGCCTTCGCTAAGACTGTTCTTGTGGAATTTGCAAAGTGATATTTGAAAGCCCATTGAGGGCTATGGTGAAAAAGGAAATATCTTCAGTTTAAACTGGAAAGAAGCTTTCTGAGAAACTGCTTTGTGTTCTGTTAAGTCATCTCACAGAGTTACAGCTTTCCCCTCAAGAAGTCTTTCGCTAAGACTGTTCTTGTGGAATTTGCAAAATGATATTTGGAAGCCCGAAGAGTGCTATGGTGAAAAAGGAAATATCTTCCATTAAAAATCGAAAAGAAGCTCTCTGAGAAACTGCTTTGTGTTCTGTTAGTTCATCTCACAGAGTTTCAGCTTTCCCTCAAGAAGCCGTTCACTAAGACTGTTCTTGTGAAATTTGCAAAGTGATATTAGGAAACCCATAGAGGGCTATGGTGAAAAAGAAAATATCTTCCGTTAAAAACTGGAAAGAAACTTTCTGAGAAATTGCCGTGTGTTCTGATAATACATCTCACCAAATTACAGCTTTCCCCTCAAGAAGCCTTTCGCTAAGACTGTTCTAGTGGAATTTTCAAAGTGATATTTGGAAGCTATTGCAGGAAAGGAAATATCTTCCGTTAAAAAGTGGAAAGAAGCTTTCTGAGAAACTGCTGTGTGTTCTGTTAATACACCTCACCGAGTTACAGCTTTCCCCTCAAGAAGCCTTTCGCTAAGACTGGTCTTGTGGGATTTGCAGAGAGATATTTGGAAGCCCATAGAGGGCTATGGTGAATAAGGAAATATCTTCAGTTAAAAACTGGAAAGAAGCTTTATGAGATACTGCTTTGTGTTCTGTTAATTCATCTCACAGAGTTACAGCTTTCCCCTCCAGAAGCCTTTCCCTAAGACTGTTCTTGTGGAATTTTCAAGGTGATATTTGGAAGCCCATAGAGTGCTATGGTGAAAAAGGAAATATCTTCCGTTAAAAACTGGAAAGGAGCTTTCTGAGAAACTGCCGTGTGTTCGTGTAATACATCTCACTGAGTTACAGCTTTCTCCTCAAGAAGCCTTTCACTGAGACTGTTCTTGTGGGATTTGCAAACAGATATTTGGAAGCCCATAGAGGGCTACGGTGAAAAAAGGAAATATCTACCGTTAAAAAATGGAAAGAAGCTTTCTGAGAAACTGCTTTGTGTTCTGCTAATTCATCTCACAGGGTTACAGCTTTCCCCTCCAGAAGCCTTTCGCTAAGACTGTTCTTGTGGGATTTCCAAAGTGATATTTGGAAGCCCATTGAGGGCTATGGTGAAAAAGGAAATATCTTCAGTTAAAAACTGGAAAGAAGCTTTCTGAGAAACTGCTTTGTGTTCTGTTAGTTCATCTCACAGAGTTACAGCTTTCCTCAAGAAGCCTTTCGCTAAGACTGTTCTTGTGAAATTTTCAAAGTGATATTTGGAAACCCATAGAGGACTATGTTGAAAAAGGAAATATCTTCTGTTAAAAACTGGAAGGAAGATTTCTGAGAAACTACTTTGTGTTCTATTAATTCATCTCACAGAGTTACAGGTTTCCCCTCAAGAAGCCTTTCGCTAAGACTGGTCTTGTGGGATTTGCAGAGAGATATTTGGAAGCCCATAGAGGGCTATGGTGAAAAAGGAAATATCTTCCGTTAAAAACTGGAAAGAAGCTTTCTGAGAAACGGCCGTGTGTTCTGGTAATACAACTCACCGAGATACTGCTTTCCTCTCAAATAGCCCTTCGCTGAGACTGTTCTTGTGGGATTTGCAAAGTGATATTTGGAAGCCCATAGAGAGCTGTGGTGAAAAGGAAATATCTTCAGTTAAAAACTTGAAAGAAGATTTCTGAGAAACTGCTTTGTGTTCTGTTAATTCATCTCACAGAGTTACAGCTTTCCCTCAAGAAGCCTTTCGCTAAGACTGGTCTTGTGGGATTTGCAGAGAGATATTTGGAAGCCCATAGAGGGCTATGGTGAATAAGGAAATATCTTCAGTTAAAAACTGGAAAGAAGCTTTCTGAGAAACTGCAGTGTGTTCTGTTAATACAGCTCACCGAGTTACAGCTTTCCTCAAGAAGCCTTTCGCTAAGACTGTTCTTGTGGGATTTGCAAAGTGATATTTGGAAGCCCATAGAGGCTATGGTGAAAAGGAAATATCTTCAGTTAAAAACTGGAAAGAGCTTTCTGAGAAACTGCTTTGTGTTCTGTTAGTTCATCTCACAGAGTTACAGCTTTCCCCTCAAGAAGCCTTTCGCTAAGACTGTTCTTGTGGAATTTGCAAAGTGATATTTGGAAGCCCATAGAGGGCTATGGTGAAAAGGAAATATCTTCCGTTAAAAACTGGAAAGAAGATTTTTGAGAAACTGCTTTGTTTTCTGTTAATTCATCTCACAGAGTTACAGCATTCCCCTCAAGAAGCCTTTCGCTAAGACTGGTCTTGTGGGATTTGCAGAGAGATATTTGGAAGCCCATAGAGGGCTATGGTGAATAAGGAAATATCTTCAGTTAAAAACAAGAAAGAAGCTTTCTGAGAAACTGCAGTGTGTTCTGTTAATACAGCTCACCGAGTTACAGCTTTCCCCACCAGAAGCCTTTCGCTAAGACTGTTCTTTTCGGATGAAAAGTGATATTTGGAAGCCCATGGAGGGCTATGGTGAAAAAGGAAATATCCTAAGATAAAAACTGAAAAGAAGCTTTCTGAGAAACTGCTTTGTGTTCTGTAAATTCAACTCAGATTTACAGCTTTCCCCTCAAGAAGTCTTTCGCTAAGGCTGTTGTTGTGGAATTTGCAAAGTGATATTTGAAAGCCCTTTGAGGGCAATGGTGAAAAAGGAAATATCTTCAGTTTAAACTGGAAAGAAGCTTTCTGAGAAACTGCTTTGTGTTCTGTTAAGTCATCTCACAGAGTTACAGCTTTCCCCTCAAGAAGTCTTTCGCTAGGACTGTTCTTGTGGACTTTGCAAAATGATATTTGGAAGCCCATGAGGGCTATGGTGAAAAGGAAATATCTTCCGTTAAAAACTGAAAGAAGCTTTCTGAGAAACTGCTTTGTGTTCTGTTAGTTCATCTCACAGAGTTACAGCTTTCCCTCAAGAAGCCTTTCACTAAGACTGTTCTTGTGAATTTGCAAAGTGATATTTGGAAGCCCATAGAGGGCTATGGTGAAAAAGAAAATATCTTCCGTTAAAAACTGGAAAGAAACTTTCTGAGAAACTGCTGTGTGTTCTGTTAATACATCTCACCGAGTTACAGCTTTCCCTCAAGAAGCCTTTGCTAAGACTGTTCTAGTGGAATTTTCAAAGTGATATTTGGAAGCCCTAGAGGGCTATGGTGAAAAGGAAATATCTTCCGTTAAAAACTGGAAAGAAGCTTTCTGAGAAACTGCTGTGTGTTCTGTTAATACATCTCACCGAGTTACAGCTTTCCCTCAAGAAGCCTTTGCTAAGACTGTTCTTGTGGATTTGCAAAGTGATATTTGGAAGCCCTAGAGGGCTATGGTGAAAAGGAAATATCTTCCGTTAAAAACTGGAAAGAAGCTTTCTGAGAAACTGCTGTGTGTTCTGTTAATACATCTCACCGAGTTACAGCTTTCCCTCAAGAAGCCTTTCGCTAAGACTGTTCTTGTGGATTTGCAAAGTGATATTTGGAAGCCCATAGAGGGCTATGGTGAAAAGGAAATATCTTCAGTTAAAAACTGGAAAGAAGCTTTCTGAGAAACTGCTGTGTGTTCTGTTAATACATCTCACCGAGTTACAGCTTTCCCTCAAGAAGCCTTTCGCTAAGACTGTTCTTGTGGATTTGCAAAGTGATATTTGGAAGCCCTAGAGGGCTATGGTGAAAAGGAAATATCTTCCGTTAAAAACTGGAAAGAAGCTTTCTGAGAAACTGCTGTGTGTTCTGTTAATACATCTCACCGAGTTACAGCTTTCCCTCAAGAAGCCTTCGCTAAGACTGTTCTTGTGGATTTGCAAAGTGATATTTGGAAGCCCATAGAGGGCTATGGTGAAAAGGAAATATCTTCAGTTAAAAACTGGAAAGAAGCTTTCTGAGAAACTGCTTTGTGTTCTGTTAATTCATCTCACAGAGTTACAGCTTTCCTCAAGAAGCCTTTCACTAAGACTGTTCTTGTGGAATTTGCAAAGTGATATTTGGAAGCCCATAGAGGGCTATGGTGAAAAGGAAATATCTTCCGTTAAAAACTGGAAAGAAGCTTTCTGAGAAACTGCTTTGTGTTCTGTTAATTCATCTCACAGAGTTACAGCTTTCCCTCAAGAAGCCTTTCGCTAAGACTGTTCTTGTGGATTTGCAAAGTGATATTTGAAGCCCATAGAGGCTATGGTGAAAAAGGAAATATCTTCCGTTAAAAACTGGAAAGAAGCTTTCTGAGAAACTGCTTTGTGTTCTGTTAATTCATCTCACAGAGTTACAGCTTTCTCCTCAAGAAGCCTTTCGCTAAGACTGTTCTTGTGGAATTTGCAAAGTGATATTTGGAAGCCCATAGAGGGCTATGGTGAAAAAGGAAATATCCTAAGATAAAAACTGAAAAAGAAGCTTTCTGAGAAACTGCTTTGTGTTCTGTTAGTTCATCTCACAGGGTTACAGCTTTCCCTCAAGAAGCCTTTCACTAAGACTGTTCTTGTGAATTTGCAAAGTGATATTTGGAAGCCCATAGAGGGCTATGGTGAAAAAGAAATATCTTCCGTTAAAAACTGGAAAGAAGCTTTCTGAGAAACTGCTGTGTGTTCTGTTAATACATCTCACAGAGTTACAGCTTTCCCTCAAGAAGCCTTCGCTAAGACTGTTCTTGTGAATTTGCAAAGTGATATTTGGAAGCCCATAGAGGGCTATGGTGAAAAAGGAAATATCTTCCGTTAAAAACTGGAAAGAAGCTTTCTGAGAAACTGCTGTGTGTTCTGTTAATACATCTCACCGAGTTACAGCTTTCCCTCAAGAAGCCTTTCGCTAAGACTGTTCTTGTGGATTTGCAAAGTGATATTTGGAAGCCCAGAGGGCTATGGTGAAAAAGGAAATATCCTAAGATAAAAACTGAAAGAAGCTTTCTGAGAAACTGCTGTGTGTTCTGTTAATTCATCTCACAGAGTTACAGCTTTCCCTCAAGAAGCCTTTCACTAAGACTGTTCTTGTGAATTTGCAAAGTGATATTTGGAAGCCCATAGAGGGCTATGGTGAAAAAGGAAATATCTTCCGTTAAAAACTGGAAAGAAGCTTTCTGAGAAACTGCTGTGTGTTCTGTTAATACATCTCACCGAGTTACAGCTTTCCTTCAAGAAGCCTTTCGCTAAGACTGTTCTTGTGAATTTGCAAAGTGATATTTGGAAGCCCATAGAGGGCTATGGTGAAAAAGGAAATATCTTCCGTTAAAAACTGAAAGAAGCTTTCTGAGAAACTGCTTTGTGTTCTGTAATTCATCTCTCCGAGTTACAGCTTTCCCTCAAGAAGCCTTTCGCTAAGACTGTTCTTGTGGAATTTGCAAAGTGATATTTGGAAGCCCTTAGAGGGCTATGGTGAAAAAGGAAATATCTTCCGTTAAAAACTGGAAAGAAGCTTTCTGAGAAACTGCTTTGTGTTCTGTTAATTCATCTCACAGAGTTACAGCTTTCCCTCAAGAAGCCTTCGCTAAGACTGTTCTTGTGTAATTTGCAAAGTGATATTTGGAAGCCCTTAGAGGGCTATGGTGAAAAAGGAAATATCTTCAGTTAAAAACTGGAAAGAAGCTTTCTGAGAAACTGCTTTGTGTTCTGTTAATTCATCTCACAGAGTTACAGCTTTCCCTCAAGAAGCCTTTCGCTAAGACTGTTCTTGTGGAATTTGCAAAGTGATATTTGGAAGCCCATAGAGGGCTATGGTGAAAAAGGAAATATCTTCCGTTAAAAACCGGAAAAGAAGATTTCTGAGAAACTGCTTTGTGTTCTGTTAATTCATCTCACAGAGTTACAGCTTTCCTCAAGAAGCCTTCGCTAAGACTGTTCTTGTGGAATTTGCAAAGTGATATTTGGAAGCCCATAGAGGGCTATGGTGAAAAAGGAAATATCTTCAGTTAAAAACTGGAAAGAAGCTTTCTGAGAAACTGCTTTGTGTTCTGTTAATTCATCTCACCGAGTTACAGCTTTCCTCAAGAAGCCTTTCGCTAAGACTGTTCTTGTGGAATTTTCAAAGTGATATTTGGAAGCCCATAGAGGGCTATGGTGAAAAAGGAAATATCTTCCGTTAAAAACTGGAAAGAAGCTTTCTGAGAAACTGCTTTGTGTTCTGTTAATTCATCTCACAGAGTTACAGCTTTCCCTCAAGAAGCCTTTCGCTAAGACTGTTCTTGTGGAATTTGCAAAGTGATATTTGGAAGCCCATAGAGGGCTATGGTGAAAAAGGAAATATCTTCAGTTAAAAACTGGAAAAGAAGATTTCTGAGAAACTGCTTTGTGTTCTGTTAATTCATCTCACAGAGTTACAGCTTTCCTCAAGAAGCCTTCGCTAAGACTGTTCTTGTGGAATTTGCAAAGTGATATTTGGAAGCCCATAGAGGGCTATGGTGAAAAAGAAATATCTTCCGTTAAAAACTGGAAAGAAGCTTTCTGAGAAACTGCTTTGTGTTCTGTTAATTCATCTCACAGTGTTACAGCTTTCCCTCAAGAAGCCTTTCGCTAAGACTGTTCTTGTGGAATTTGCAAAGTGATATTTGGAAGCCCATAGAGGGCTATGGTGAAAAAGAAATATCTTCCGTTAAAAACTGGAAAGAAGCTTGAGAAACTGCTTTGTGTTCTGTTAATTCATCTCACAGAGTTACAGCTTTCCCTCAAGAAGCCTTTCGCTAAGACTGTTCTTGTGGAATTTGAAAGTGATATTTGGAAGCCCATAGAGGGCTATGGTGAAAAAGGAAATAACTTCAGTTAAAAACGGAAAAGAAGCTTTCTGAGAAACTGCTTTGTGTTCTGTTAATTCATCTCACAGAGTTACAGCTTTCCCCTCAAGAAGCCTTTCGCTAAGACTGTTCTTGTGGAATTTGCAAAGTGATATTTGGAAGCCCATAGAGGGCTATGGTGAAAAAGGAAATATCTTCAGTTAGAAACTGGAAAGAAGCTTTCTGAGAAACTGCTTTGTGTTCTGTTAATTCATCTCACAGAGTTACAGCTTTCCCGTCAAGAAGCCTTTCGCTAAGACTGTTCTTGTGGAATTTGCAAAGTGATATTTGGAAGCCCATAGAGGGCTATGGTGAAAAAAAATATCTTCAGTTAAAAACTGGAAAGAAACTTTCTGACAAACTGCTTTGTGTTCTTCTAATTCATCTCACAGAGTTACAGCTGTCCCTTCAAGAAGCCTTTCACTAAGGTTATTCTTGTGGGATTTGCAAAGTGATATTTAGAAGCCCATAGAGGGCTATGGTGAAAAAGGAAATATCTTCAGTTAAAAACTGAAAAGAAGCTTTCTGAGAAACTGCTTTGTGTTCTGTTAATTCATCTCACAGAGATACAGCTTCCCCTCAAGAAGCCTTTCGCTAAGACTGTTCTTGTGGGATTTGCAAAGTGATATTTGGAAGCCCATAGAGGGCTAGGGTGAAAAAGGAAATAACTTCCGTTTAAAACTGGAAAGAAGCTTTCTGAGAAACTGCTTTGTGTTCTGTTAATTCATCTCACAGAGTTACAGCTTTCCCTCAAGAAGCCTTTCGCTAAGACTGTTCTTGTGGAATTTGAAAGTGATATTTGGAAGCCCATAGAGGGCTATGGTGAAAAGGAAATATCTTCCGTTAAAAACTGGAAAGAAGCTTTCTGAGAAACTGCTTTGTGTTCTGTTAATTCATCTCACAGAGTTACAGCTTTCCCTCAAGAAGCCTTTCACTAAGACTGTTCTTGTGGAATTTGCAAAGTGATATTTGGAAGCCCATAGAGGGCTATGGTGAAAAAGGAAATATCTTCCGTTAAAAACTGAAAGAAGCTTTCTGAGAAACTGCTTTGTGTTCTGTTAATTCATCTCACAGAGTTACAGCTTTCCTCAAGAAGCCTTTCGCTAAGACTGTTCTTGTGGAATTTGCAAAGTGATATTTGGAAGCCCAGAGGGCTATGGTGAAAAAGGAAATATCTTCAGTTAAAAACTGAAAGAAGCTTTCTGAGAAACTGCTTTGTGTTCTGTTAATGCATCTCACAGAGTAACAGCTTTCCACTCAAGAAGCCTTTCGCTAAGACTGTTCTTGTGGGATTTGCAAAGTGATATTTGGAAGCCCATAGAGGGCTATGGTGAAAAAGGAAATATCCTCCGTTAAAAACTGGAAAGAAGATTGCTGAAAAACAGCTTTCTGTTCTGTTAATTCATCTCACAGAGTTACAGCTTTCCCTCAAGAAGCCTTCGCTAAGACTGTTCTTGTGGAATTTGAAAGTGATATTTGGAAGCCCATAGAGGGCTATGGTGAAAAAGGAAATATCTTCCGTTAAAAACTGGAAAGAAGATTTCTGAAAAACAGCTTTCTGTTCTGTTAATTCATCTCACAGAGTTACAGCTTTCCCCTCCAGAAGCCGTTCACTAAGACTGTTCTTGTGGAATTTGCAAAGTGATATTTGGGAGCCCAGAGAGGGGTACGGTGAGAAAGGAAATATCTTCCATTAAAAACTGAAAAGAAGCTTTCTGAGAAACAGCTTTGTGTTTTGTTAATTCGTCTCACAGAGTTACAGCTTTCCCTCAAGAAGCCTTTCGCTAAGACTGTTCTTGTGGAATTTGCAAAGTGATATTTGGAAGCCCATAGGGCTATGGTGAAAAGGAAATATCTTCAGTTAAAAACTGGAAAGAAGCTTTCTGAGAAACTGCTTTGTGTTCTGTTAATTCATCTCACAGAGTTACAGCTTTCCCTCAAGAAGCCTTTCGCTAAGACTGTTCTTGTGGAATTTGCAAAGTGATATTTGGAAGCCCATAGAGGGCTATGGTGAAAAGGAAATATCTTCCGTTAAAAACTGGAAAGAAGCTTTCTGAGAAACTGCTTTGTGTTCTGTTAATTCATCTCACAGAGTTACAGCTTTCCTCAAGAAGCCTTTCGCTAAGACTGTTCTTGTGGAATTTGCAAAGTGATATTTGGAAGCCCATAGAGGGCTATGGTGAAAAGGAAATATCTTCCGTTAAAAACTGAAAGAAGCTTTCTGAGAAACTGCTTTGTGTTCTGTTAATTCATCTCACAGAGTTACAGCTTTCCCTCAAGAAGCCTTTCGCTAAGACTGTTCTTGTGAATTTGCAAAGTGATATTTGGAAGCCCATAGAGGGCTATGGTGAAAAGGAAATATCTTCCGTTAAAAACTGGAAAGAAGCTTGAGAAACTGCTTTGTGTTCTGTTAATTCATCTCACAGAGTTACAGCTTTCCTCAAGAAGCCTTTCGCTAAGACTGTTCTTGTGGAATTTGCAAAGTGATATTTGGAAGCCCATAGAGGGCTATGGTGAAAAGGAAATATCCTAAGTTAAAAACTGAAAGAAGCTTTCTGAGAAACTGCTTTGTGTTCTGTTAATTCATCTCACAGAGTTACAGCTTTCCCTCAAGAAGCCTTTTGCTAAGACTGTTCTTGTGAATTTGCAAAGTGATATTTGGAAGCCCATAGAGGGCTATGGTGAAAAGGAAATATCTTCCGTTAAAAACTGGAAAGAAGCTTCTGAGAAACTGCTTTGTGTTCTGTTAATTCATCTCACAGAGTTACAGCTTTCCCTCAAGAAGCCTTTCGCTAAGACTGTTCTTGTGGAATTTGCAAAGTGATATTTGGAAGCCCATAGAGGGCTATGGTGAAAAGGAAATATCTTCCGTTAAAAACTGGAAAAGAAGATTTCTGAGAAACTGCTTTGTGTTCTGTTAATTCATCTCACAGAGTTACAGCTTTCCTCAAGAAGCCTTTCGCTAAGGCTGTTCTTGTGGAATTTGCAAAGTGATATTTGGAAGCCCATAGAGGGCTATGGTGAAAAGGAAATATCTTCAGTTAAAAACTGAAAGAAGCTTTCTGAGAAACTGCTTTGTGTTCTGTTAATTCATCTCACAGAGTTACAGCTTTCCCTCAAGAAGCCTTTCGCTAAGACTGTTCTTGTGGAATTTGCAAAGTGATATTTGGAAGCCCATAGGGCTATGGTGAAAAGGAAATATCTTCCGTTAAAAACTGGAAAGAAGCTTTCTGAGAAACTGCTTTGTGTTCTGTTAATTCATCTCACAGAGTTACAGCTTTCCTCAAGAAGCCTTTCGCTAAGGCTGTTCTTGTGGAATTTGCAAAGTGATATTTGGAAGCCCATAGAGGGCTATGGTGAAAAGGAAATATCTTCAGTTAAAAACTGGAAAGAAGCTTTCTGAGAAACTGCTTTGTGTTCTGTTAATTCATCTCACAGAGTTACAGCTTTCCCTCAAGAAGCCTTTCGCTAAGACTGTTCTTGTGGATTTGCAAAGTGATATTTGGAAGCCCATAGAGGGCTATGGTGAAAAGGAAATATCTTCCGTTAAAAACTGGAAAGAAACTTTCTGAGAAACTGCTTTGTGTTCTGTTAATTCATCTCACAGAGTTACAGCTTTCCCCTCAAGAAGCCTTTCGCTAAGACTGTTCTTGTGGAATTTTCAAAGTGATATTTGGAAGCCCATAGAGGGCTATGGTGAAAAAGGAAATATCCTAAGATAAAACTGAAAGAAGCTTTCTGAGAAACTGCTTTGTGTTCTGTTAATTCATCTCACAGAGTTACAGCTTTCCCTCAAGAAGCCTTTCGCTAAGACTGTTCTTGTGGAATTTGAAAAGTGATATTTGGAAGCCCATAGAGGGCTATGGTGAAAAAGGAAATATCTTCAGTTAAAAACTGGAAAGAAGCTTTCTGAGAAACTGCTTTGTGTTCTGTTAATTCATCTCACAGAGTTACAGCTTTCCTCAAGAAGCCTTTTGCTAAGACTGTTCTTGTGGAATTTGAAAGTGATATTTGGAAGCCCATAGAGGCTATGGTGAAAAAGGAAATATCTTCAGTTAAAAACTGGAAAGAAGCTGTCTGAGAAACTGCTTTGTGTTCTGTTAATTCATCTCACAGAGTTACAGCTTTCCTCAAGAAGCCTTTTGCTAAGACTGTTCTTGTGGAATTTGCAAGTGATATTTGGAAGCCCATAGAGGGCTATGGTGAAAAAGGAAATATCTTCCGTTAAAAACTGGAAAGAAACTTTCTGAGAAACTGCTTTGTGTTCTGTTAATTCATCTCACAGAGTTACAGCTTTCCTCAAGAAGCCTTTCGCTAAGACTGTTCTTGTGGAATTTGCAAAGTGATATTTGGAAGCCCATAGAGGGCTATGGTGAAAAAGAAATATCTTCAGTTAAAAACTGGAAGAAGCTTTCTGAGAAACTGCTTTGTGTTCTGTTAATTCATCTCACAGAGTTACAGCTTTCCCTCAAGAAGCCTTTCGCTAAGACTGTTCTTGTGGAATTTGCAAAGTGATATTTGGAAGCCCATAGAGGGCTATGGTGAAAAGGAAATATCTTCCGTTAAAAACTGGAAAGAAACTTTCTGAGAAACTGCTTTGTGTTCTGTTAATTCATCTCACAGAGTTACAGCTTTCCTCAAGAAGCCTTTCGCTAAGACTGTTCTTGTGGAATTTGCAAAGTGATATTTGGAAGCCCTAGAGGGCTATGGTGAAAAGGAAATATCTTCCGTTAAAAACTGGAAAGAAGCTTTCTGAGAAACTGCTTTGTGTTCTGTTAATTCATCTCACAGAGTTACAGCTTTCCTCAAGAAGCCTTTCGCTAAGACTGTTCTTGTGGAATTTGCAAAGTGATATTTGGAAGCCCTAGAGGGCTATGGTGAAAAGGAAATATCTTCCGTTAAAAACTGGAAAGAAACTTTCTGAGAAACTGCTTTGTGTTCTGTTAATTCATCTCACAGAGTTACAGCTTTCCCTCAAGAAGCCTTTCACTAAGACTGTTCTTGTGGAATTTGCAAAGTGATATTTGGAAGCCCATAGAGGGCTATGGTGAAAAGGAAATATCTTCCGTTAAAAACTGGAAAGAAGCTTTCTGAGAAACTGCTTTGTGTTCTGTTAATTCATCTCACAGAGTTACAGCTTTCCTCAAGAAGCCTTTCGCTAAGACTGTTCTTGTGGAATTTTCAAAGTGATATTTGGAAGCCCATAGAGGGCTATGGTGAAAAGGAAATATCTTCAGTTAAAAACTGGAAAGAAGCTTTCTGAGAAACTGCTTTGTGTTCTGTTAATACATCTCACAGAGTTACAGCTTTCCTCAAGAAGCCTTTCACTAAGACTGTTCTTGTGGAATTTGCAAAGTGATATTTGGAAGCCCTAGAGGGCTATGGTGAAAAGGAAATATCTTCAGTTAAAAACTGGAAAGAAGCTTTCTGAGAAACTGCTTTGTGTTCTGTTAATTCATCTCACAGAGTTACAGCTTTCCCTCAAGAAGCCTTTCGCTAAGACTGTTCTTGTGGAATTTGAAAGTGATATTTGGAAGCCCATAGGGCTATGGTGAAAAGGAAATATCTTCAGTTAAAAACTGGAAAGAAGCTTTCTGAGAAACTGCTTGTGTTCTGTTAATTCATCTCACAGAGTTACAGCTTTCCCTCAAGAAGCCTTTCGCTAAGACTGTTCTTGTGGAATTTTCAAAGTGATATTTGGAAGCCCATAGAGGGCTATGGTGAAAAGGAAATATCTTCAGTTAAAAACTGGAAAGAAGCTTTCTGAGAAACTGCTTTGTGTTCTGTTAATTCATCTCACAGAGTTACAGCTTTCCCTCAAGAAGCCTTTCACTAAGACTGTTCTTGTGGAATTTGCAAAATGATATTTGGAAGCCCATAGAGGGCTATGGTGAAAAGGAAATATCTTCCATTAAAAACTGGAAAGAAGCTTTCTGAGAAACTGCTTTGTGTTCTGTTAATACATCTCACAGAGTTACAGCTTTCCCTCAAGAAGCCTTTCACTAAGACTGTTCTTGTGGATTTGCAAAGTGATATTTGGAAGCCCATAGAGGGCTATGGTGAAAAAGAAATATCTTCCGTTAAAAACTGGAAAGAAGCTTTCTGAGAAACTGCTTTGTGTTCTGTTAATTCATCTCACAGAGTTACAGCTTTCCCTCAAGAAGCCTTTCACTAAGACTGTTCTTGTGGAATTTGCAAAGTGATATTTGGAAGCCCATAGAGGGCTATGGTGAAAAAGAAATATCTTCCGTTAAAAACTGGAAAGAAGCTTTCTGAGAAACTGCTTTGTGTTCTGTTAATTCATCTCACAGGTTACAGCTTTCCCTCAAGAAGCCTTTCACTAAGACTGTTCTTGTGGAATTTGCAAAGTGATATTTGGAAGCCCTTAGAGGGCTATGGTGAAAAAGGAAATATCTTCAGTTAAAAACTGGAAAGAAGCTTTCTGAGAAACTGCTTTGTGTTCTGTTAATTCATCTCACAGAGTTACAGCTTTCCCTCAGAAGCCTTTCGCTAAGACTGTTCTTGTGGAATTTGCAAAGTGATATTTGGAAGGCCATAGAGGGCTATGGTGAAAAAGGAAATATCCTAAGATAAAAGCTTTCTGAGAAACTGCTTTGTGTTCTGTTAATTCATCTCACAGAGTTACAGCTTTCCCTCAAGAAGCCTTTCGCTAAGACTGTTCTTGTGGAATTTTCAAAGTGATATTTGGAAGCCCATAGAGGGCTATGGTGAAAAAGGAAATATCTTCGTTAAAAACTGGAAAGAAGCTTTCTGAGAAACTGCTTTGTGTTCTGTTAATTCATCTCACAGAGTTACAGCTTTCCCTCAAGAAGTCTTTCGCTAAGACTGTTCTTGTGGAATTTGCAAAGTGATATTTGGAAGCCCATAGAGGGCTATGGTGAAAAAGGAAATATCTTCAGTTAAAAACTGGAAAGAAGCTTTCTGAGAAACTGCTTTGTGTTCTGTTAATTCATCTCACAGAGTTACAGCTTTCCCTCAAGAAGCCTTTCTAAGACTGTTCTTGTGGAATTTTCAAAGTGATATTTGGAAGCCCATAGAGGGCTATGGTGAAAAAGGAAATATCCTAAGATAAAAACTGAAAGAAGCTTTCTGAGAAATTGCTGTTTGTTCTGTTAATTCATCTCACAGAGTTACAGCTTTCCCCTCAAGAAGTCTTTCGCTAAGACTGTTCTTGTGGAATTTGCAAAGTGATATTTGGAAGCCCATAGAGGGCTATGGTGAAAAAGGAAATATCCTAAGATAAAAACTGAAAAGAAGCTTTCTGAGAAACTGCTTTGTGTTCTGTTAATTCACCTCACTGAGTTACAGCTTTCCCTCAAGAAGCCTTTCACTAAGACTGTTCTTGTGGAATTTGCAAAGTGATATTTGGAAGCCCTTAGAGGGCTATGGTGAAAAAGGAAATATCTTCAGTTAAAAACTGGAAAGAAGCTTTCTGAGAAACTGCTTTGTGTTCTGTTAATTCATCTCACAGAGTTACAGCTTTCCTTTCAAGAAGCCTTTCGCTAAGACTGTTCTTGTGGAATTTGCAAAGTGATATTTGGAAGCCCTTAGAGGGCTATGGTGAAAAAGGAAATATCTTCAGTTAAAAACTGGAAAGAAGCTTTCTGAGAAACTGCTTTGTGTTCTGTTAATTCATCTCACAGAGTTACAGCTTTCCCTCAAGAAGCCTTTCGCTAAGACTGTTCTTGTGGAATTTGCAAAGTGATATTTGGAAGCCCATTGAGGGCTATGGTGAAAAAGGAAATATCCTAAGATAAAAACTGGAAAGAAGCTTTCTGAGAAACTGCTTTGTGTTCTGTTAATTCATCTCACAGAGTTACAGCTTTCCCTCAAGAAGCCTTTCGCTAAGACTGTTCTTGTGGAATTTGCAAAGTGATATTTGGAAGCCCATTGAGGGCTATGGTGAAAAAGGAAATATCCTAAGATAAAAACTGAAAGAAGCTTTCTGAGAAACTGCTTTGTGTTCTGTTAATTCATCTCACAGAGTTACAGCTTTCCCTCAAGAAGCCTTTCGCTAAGACTGTTCTTGTGGAATTTGCAAAGTGATATTTGGAAGCCCATAGAGGGCTATGGTGAAAAAGGAAATATCTTCCGTTAAAAACTGAAAGAAGCTTTCTGAGAAACTGCTTTGTGTTCTGTTAGTTCATCTCACAGAGTTACAGCTTTCTCAAGAAGCCTTTCGCTAAGACTGTTCTTGTGGATTTGCAAAGTGATATTTGAAGCCCATAGAGGCTATGGTGAAAAAGAAATATCTTCCGTTAAAAACTGGAAAGAAGCTTCTGAGAAACTGCTGTGTTCTGTTAATTCATCTCAGAGTTACAGCTTTCTCAAGAAGCCTTTCACTAAGACTGTTCTTGTGGGATTTGCAAAGTGATATTTGGAAGCCCTAGAGGGCTATGGTGAAAAAGAAATATCTTCCGTTAAAAACTGAAAGAAGCTTTCTGAGAAACTGCTTTGTGTTCTGTTAATTCATCTCACAGAGTTACAGCTTTCCCTCAAGAAGCCTTTCGCTAAGCCTGTTCTTGTGGAATTTGCAAAGTGATATTTAGAAGTCCATAGAGGGCTGTGGTGAAAAAGGCAATATCCTAAGATAAAAAGTAGAAAGAAGCTTTCTGAGAAACTGCTCTGTGTTCTGTTAATTCATCTCACAGAGTTACAGCTTTCCTTCAAGAAGCCTTTCACTAAGACTGTTCTTGTGGAATTTGCAAAGTGATATTTGGAAGCCCATAGAGGGCTATGGTGAAAAAGGAAATATCCTAAGATAAAAACTGAAAGGAAGCTTTCTGAGAAACTGGTTTGTGTTCTGTTAATTCATCTCACAGTGTTACAGCTTTCCCTCAAGAAGCCTTTCGCTAAGACTGTTCTTGTGAATTTGCAAAGTGATATTTGGAAGCCCATAGAGGGCTATGGTGAAAAAGGAAATATCTTCAGTTAAAAACTGAAAGAAGCTTGAGAAACTGCTTTGTGTTCTGTTAATTCATCTCACAGAGTTACAGCTTTCCCTCAAGAAGCCTTTCGCTAAGACTGTTCTTGTGGAATTTGCAAAGTGATATTTGGAAGCCCATAGAGGGCTATGTTGAATAAGGAAATCTCTTCAGTTAAAAACCGGAAAGAAGATTTCTGAGAAACTGCTTTGTGTTCTGTTAATTCATATCACAGAATTACAGCTTTCCCCTCAAGAAGCCTTTCGCTACGATTGTCTTGTGGAATTTTCAAAGTGATATTTGAAGCCCATAGAGGGCTATGGTGAAAAAAGAAATATCTTCCGTTTAAAACTGGAAAGAAGCTTTCTGAGAAACTGCACTCTGTTCGTTAATTCATCTCACAGAGTTACATCTTTCCACTCAAGAAGCCTTTCGATAAGAGTGTTCTTGTGGAATTTTCAAAGGGATATTTGGAAGACCATAGAGGGCTATGGTGAAAAAGGAAATATCTTCCGTTAAAAACTGAAAGAAGCTTTCTGAGAAACTCCTTTGTGTTCTGTTAATTCATCTCACAGAGTTACAGCTTTCCCCTCAAGAAGCCTTTCGCTAAGACTGTTCTTGTGGAATTTGCAAAGTGATATTTGGAAGCCCATAGAGGTCTACGGTGAAAAGGAAATATCCTAAGATAAAAACTGAAAGAAGCTTTCTGAGAAACTGCTTTGTGTTCTGTTAATTCATCTCACAGAGTTACAGCTTTCCCTCAAGAAGCCTTTCGCTAAGACTGTTCTTGTGGAATTTGCAAAGTGATATTTAGAAGCCCATAGAGGCTATGGTGAAAAGGAAATATCCTAAGTTAAAAACTGAAAGAAGCTTTCTGAGAAACTGCTTTGTGTTCTGTTAATTCATCTCACAGAGTTACAGCTTTCCCTCAAGAAGCCTTTCGCTAAGACTGTTCTTGTGGGATTTGCAAAGTGATATTTGGAAGCCATAGAGGGCTATGGTGAAAAGGAAATATCTTCCGTTAAAAACTGGAAAGAAGCTTTCTGAGAAACTGCTTTGTGTTCTGTTAATTCATCTCACAGAGTTACAGCTTTCCTCTCAAGAAGCCTTTCGCTAAGACTGTTCTTGTGGAATTTGCAAAGTGATATTTGGAAGCCATAGAGGGCTTTGGTGAAAAGGAAATATCTTCCGTTAAAAACTGAAAGAAGCTTTCTGAGAAACTGCTTTGTGTTCTGTTAATTCATCTCACAGAGTTACAGCTTTCCTTCAAGAAGCCTTTCACTAAGACTGTTCTTGTGGAATTTGCAAAGTGATATTTAGAAGCCCATAGAGGGCTATGGTGAAAAGGAAATATCTTCAGTTAAAAACTGGAAAGAAGCTTTCTGAGAAACTGCTTTGTGTTCTGTTAATTCATCTCACAGAGTTACAGCTTCCCTCAAGAAGTCTTTCGCTAAGACTGTTCTTGTGGAATTTGGAAAGTGATATTTAGAAGCCCATAGAGGGCTATGGTGAAAAGGAAATATCTTCCGTTAAAAACTGGAAAGAAGCTTTCTGAGAAACTGCTTTGTGTTCTGTTAATTCATCTCACAGAGTTACAGCTTTCTCCTCAAGAAGCCTTTCGCTAAGACTGTTCTTGTGGAATTTGCAAAGTGATATTTGGAAGCCCATAGAGGGCTATGGTGAAAAAGAAATATCTTCAGTTAAAAACTGGAAAGAAGCTTTCTGAGAAACTGCTTTGTGTTCTGTTAATTCATCTCACAGAGTTACAGCTTTCCCCTCAAGAAGCCTTTCGCTAAGACTGTTCTTGTGGAATTTGGAAAGTGATATTTAGAAGCCCATAGAGGGCTATGGTGAAAAAGGAAATATCTTCCGTTAAAAACTGGAAAGAAGCTTTCTGAGAAACTGCTTTGTGTTCTGTTAATTCATCTCACAGAGTTACAGCTTTCTCCTCAAGAAGCCTTTCACTAAGACTGTTCTTGTGGAATTTGCAAAGTGATATTTGGAAGCCCATAGAGGGCTATGGTGAAAAAGGAAATATCCTAAGATAAAAACTGAAAGAAGCTTTCTGAGAAACTGTTTTGTGTTCTGTTAATTCATCTCACAGAGTTACAGCTTTCCCTCAAGAAGCCTTTCACTAAGACTGTTCTTGTGGAATTTGCAAAGTGATATTTGGAAGCCCATAGAGGGCTATGGTGAAAAGGAAATATCTTCAGTTAAAAACTGGATAGAAGCTTTCTGAGAAACTGCTTTGTGTTCTGTTAATTCATCTCACAGAGTTACAGCTTTCCCTCAAGAAGCCTTTCACTAAGACTGTTCTTGTGGAATTTGCAAAGTGATATTTGGAAGTTCATAGAGGGCTATGGTGAAAAGGAAATATCTTCAGTTAAAAACTGGATAGAAGCTTTCTGAGAAACTGCTTTGTGTTCTGTTAATTCATCTCACAGAGTTACAGCTTTCCCCTTAAGAAGCCTTTCCCTAAGGCTGTTCTTGTGGAATTTGGAAAGTGATATTTAGAAGCCCATAGAGGTCTACGGTGAAAAGGAAATATCCTAAGATAAAAACTGAAAGAAGCTTTCTGAGAAACTGCTTTGTGTTCTGTTAATTCATCTCACAGAGTTACAGCTTTCCCTCAAGAAGTCTTTCGCTAAGACTGTTCTTGTGGAATTTGGAAAGTGATATTTAGAAGGCCATAGAGGCTATGGTGAATAAGGAAATATCTTCCGTTATAAACTGGAAAGAAGCTTTCTGAGAAAGTGCTTTGTGTCCTGTTAATTCATCTCACAGAGTTACAGCTTTCTCCTCAAGAAGCCTTTCGTTAAGACTCTTCTTGTGGAATTTGCAAAGTGATATTTGGAAGCCCATAGAGGTCTATGGTGAAAAAGGAAATATCCTAAGATAAAACTGAAAGAAGCTTTCTGAGAAACTGCTTTGTGTTCTGTTAATTCATCTCACAGAGTTACAGCTTTCCCTCAAGAAGCCTTTCGCTAAGGCTGTTCTTGTGGAATTTGCAAAGTGGTATTTGGAAGCCCATCGAGGGCTATGGTGGAAAAGGAAATATCTTCAGTTAAAAACTGGAAAGAGGCTTTCTGAGAAACTGCTTTGTGTTCTGTTAATTCATCTCACAGAGTTACAGCTTTCCTCAAGAAGCCTTTCGCTAAGACTGTTCTTGTGGAATTTGCAAAGTGATATTTGGAAGTTCATAGAGGGCTATGGTGAAAAGGAAATATCTTCAGTTAAAAACTGGAAAGAAGATTTCTGAGAAACTGCTGTGTTCTGTTAATTCATCTCAGAGTTACAGCTTTCCTCAAGAAGCCTTTCGCTAAGACTGTTCTTGTGGAATTTGCAAAGTGATATTTGGAAGCCCATAGAGGGCTATGGTGAAAAGGAAATATCTTCAGTTAAAAACTGGAAAGAAGCTTTCTGAGAAACTGCTTTGTGTTCTGTTAATTCATCTCACAGAGTTACAGCTTTCCTCAAGAAGCCTTTGCTAAGACTGTTCTTGTGGAATTTTCAAAGTGATATTTGGAAGCCCATAGAGGGCTATGGTGAAAAGGAAATATCTTCAGTTAAAAACTGGAAAGAAGCTTTCTGAGAAACTGCTTTGTGTTCTGTTAATTCATCTCACAGAGTTACAGCTTTCCCTCAAGAAGCCTTTCACTAAGACTGTTCTTGTGGAATTTGCAAAGTGATATTTGGAAGCCCATAGGGCTATGGTGAAAAGGAAATACCTTCAGTTAAAAACTGGAAAGAAGCTGTCTGAGAAACTGCTTTGTGTTCTGTTATTTCATCTCACAGATTTACAGCTTTCCCCTCAGGATTCCTTTCACTAAGACTGTTCTTGTGGAATTTGCAAAGTGATATTTAGAAGCCCATAGAGGGCTATGGTGAAAAAGGAAATATCTTCCGTTAAAAACTGGAAAGAAGCTTTCTGAGAAACTGCTTTGTGTTCTGTTAATTCATCTCACAGAGTTACAGCTTTCACCTCAAGAAGCCTTTCGCTAAGACTGTTCTTGTGGAATTTTCAAAGTGATATTTGGAAGCCCATAGAGGGCTATGGTGAAAAGGAAATATCTTCCATTAAAAACTGGAAAGAAGCTTTCTGAGAAACTGCTTTGTGTTCTGTTAATTCATCTCACAGAGTTACAGCTTTCCCTCAAGAAGCCTTTCACTAAGACTGTTCTTGTGGAATTTGCAAAGTGATATTTGGAAGCCCATAGAGGGCTATGGTGAAAAGGAAATATCTTCAGTTAAAAACTGGAAAGAAGCTTTCTGAGAAACTGCTTTGTGTTCTGTTAATTCATCTCACAGAGTTACAGCTTTCCCTCAAGAAGCCTTTCACTAAGACTGTTCTTGTGGAATTTGCAAAGTGATATTTGGAAGCCCATAGAGGGCTATGGTGAATAAGGAAATATCTTCCGTTAAAAACTGGAAAGAAGCTTTCTGAGAAACTGCTTTGTGTTCTGTTAATTCATCTCACAGAGTTACAGCTTTCCCCTCAAGAAGCCTTTGCTAAGACTGTTCTTGTGGAATTTGCAAAGTGATATTTAGAAGCCCATAGAGGGCTATGGTGAAAAGGAAATATCCTAAGATAAAACTGAAAGAAGCTTTCTGAGAAACTGCTTTGTGTTCTGTTAATTCATCTCACAGAGTTACAGCTTTCCTCAAGAAGCCTTTCACTAAGACTGTTCTTGTGGAATTTTCAAAGTGATATTTGGAAGCCCATAGAGGGCTATGGTGAAAAGGAAATATCTTCCGTTAAAAACTGGAAAGAAGCTTTCTGAGAAACTGCTTTGTGTTCTGTTAATTCATCTCACAGATTTACAGCTTTCCCTCAAGAAGCCTTTCACTAAGACTGTTCTTGTGGAATTTTCAAAGTGATATTTGGAAGCCCATAGAGGGCTATGGTGAAAAGGAAATATCTTCGTTAAAAACTGGAAAGAAGATTTCTGAGAAACTGCTTTGTGTTCTGTTAATTCATCTCACAGATTTACAGCTTTCCCTCAAGAAGCCTTTCGCTAAGACTGTTCTTGTGGAATTTGCAAAGTGATATTTGGAAGCCCATAGAGGGCTACGGTGAAAAGGAAATATCCTAAGATAAAACTGAAAGAAGCTTTCTGAGAAACTGCTTTGTGTTCTGTTAATTCATCTCACAGAGTTACAGCTTTCTCCTCAAGAAGCCTTTCGCTAAGACTGTTCTTGTGGAATTTGAAAAGTGATATTTCGAAGCCCATGGGGGCTATGGTGAAGAAGGAAATATCTTCCGTTAAAAACCAGAGGCAGATAAAGCCACAAAATGGGGAAAAAGCAGGGCAGAAAAGCTGGAATTTGAAAAGTGATATTTGGAAGCCCAGAGGGCTATGGTGAAAAGGAAATATCTTCCGTTAAAAACTGGAAAGAAGCTTGAGAAACTGCTTGTGTTCTGTTAATTCATCTCACAGTTACAGCTTTCTCAAGAAGCCTTCACTAAGACTGTTCTTGTGGAATTTGAAAAGTGATATTTGAAGCCCATAGAGGCTATGGTGAAAAGGAAATATCTTCAGTTAAAAACTGAAAGAAGCTTTCTGAGAAACTGCTGTGTGTTCTGTTAATTCATCTCACAGAGTTACAGCTTTCTCAAGAAGCCTTCACTAAGACTGTTCTTGTGAATTTGCAAAGTGATATTTGAAGCCCATAGAGGGCTATGGTGAAAAGGAAATATCTTCGTTAAAAACTGGAAAGAAGCTTCTGAGAAACTGCTTGTGTTCTGTTAATTCATCTCACAGAGTTACAGCTTTCTCAAGAAGCCTTCACTAAGACTGTTCTTGTGAATTTGCAAAGTGATATTTGAAGCCCATAGAGGCTATGGTGAAAAGGAAATATCTTCAGTTAAAAACTGAAAGAAGCTTGAGAAACTGCTTGTGTTCTGTTAATTCATCTCACAGAGTTACAGCTTTCTCAAGAAGCCTTCACTAAGACTGTTCTTGTGGGATTTGCAAAGTGATATTTGAAGCCCATAGAGGCTATGGTGAAAAGGAAATATCCTAAGATAAAACTGAAAGAAGCTTTCTGAGAAACTGCTTGTGTTCTGTTAATTCATCTCACAGTTACAGCTTTCCTTCAAGAAGCCTTTGCTAAGACTGTTCTTGTGAATTTGCAAAGTGATATTTGAAGCCCATAGAGGGCTATGGTGAAAAGGAAATATCTTCAGTTAAAAACTGGAAAGAAGCTTGAGAAACTGCTTGTGTTCTGTTAATTCATCTCACAGTTACAGCTTTCTCAAGAAGCCTTCACTAAGACTGTTCTTGTGGAATTTGAAAAGTGATATTTGAAGCCCATAGAGGCTATGGTGAAAAGGAAATATCTTCAGTTAAAAACTGAAAGAAGCTTTCTGAGAAACTGCTTTGTGTTCTGTTAATTCATCTCACAGAGTTACAGCTTTCTCAAGAAGCCTTCACTAAGACTGTTCTTGTGAATTTGCAAAGTGATATTTGAAGCCCATAGAGGGCTATGGTGAAAAGGAAATATCTTCGTTAAAAACTGGAAAGAAGCTTCTGAGAAACTGCTTGTGTTCTGTTAATTCATCTCACAGAGTTACAGCTTTCTCAAGAAGCCTTCACTAAGACTGTTCTTGTGAATTTGCAAAGTGATATTTGAAGCCCATAGAGGCTATGGTGAAAAGGAAATATCTTCAGTTAAAAACTGAAAGAAGCTTGAGAAACTGCTTGTGTTCTGTTAATTCATCTCACAGAGTTACAGCTTTCTCAAGAAGCCTTCGCTAAGACTGTTCTTGTGGATTTGCAAAGTGATATTTGAAGCCCATAGAGGCTATGGTGAAAAGGAAATATCCTAAGATAAAACTGAAAGAAGCTTTCTGAGAAACTGCTTGTGTTCTGTTAATTCATCTCACAGTTACAGCTTTCCTTCAAGAAGCCTTTGCTAAGACTGTTCTTGTGAATTTGCAAAGTGATATTTGAAGCCCATAGAGGGCTATGGTGAAAAGGAAATATCTTCAGTTAAAAACTGGAAAGAAGCTTGAGAAACTGCTTGTGTTCTGTTAATTCATCTCACAGGTTACAGCTTTCCCTCAAGAAGCCTTCACTAAGACTGTTCTTGTGGAATTGGCAAAGTGATATTTGAAGCCCATAGAGGCTATGGTGAAAAGGAAATATCTTCAGTTAAAAACTGGAAAGAAGCTTCTGAGAAACTGCTTGTGTTCTGTTAATTCATCTCACAGTTACAGCTTTCCTCAAGAAGCCTTCACTAAGACTGTTCTTGTGGATTTGCAAAGTGATATTTGAAGCCCATAGAGGCTATGGTGAAAAGGAAATATCCTAAGATAAAACTGAAAGAAGCTTGAGAAACTGCTTGTGTTCTGTTAATTCATCTCACAGAGTTACAGCTTTCCCTCAAGAAGCCTTCACTAAGACTGTTCTTGTGGAATTTGAAAAGTGATATTTGGAAGCCCATAGAGGGCTATGGTGAAAAGGAAATATCTTCGTTAAAAACTGGAAAGAAGCTTTCTGAGAAACTGCTTGTGTTCTGTTAATTCATCTCACAGTTACAGCTTTCTCAAGAAGCCTTCACTAAGACTGTTCTTGTGGATTTGCAAAGTGATATTTGAAGCCCATAGAGGCTATGGTGAAAAGGAAATATCTTCCGTTAAAAACTGAAAGAAGCTTGAGAAACTGCTTGTGTTCTGTTAATTCATCTCACAGAGTTACAGCTTTCTCAAGAAGCCTTCACTAAGACTGTTCTTGTGAATTTGCAAAGTGATATTTGGAAGCCCATAGGGCTATGGTGAAAAGGAAATATCTTCGTTAAAAACTGGAAAGAAGCTTGAGAAACTGCTTGTGTTCTGTTAATTCATCTCACAGTTACAGCTTTCTCAAGAAGCCTTTCCTAAGACTGTTCTTGTGAATTTGCAAAGTGATATTTGAAGCCCATAGAGGCTATGGTGAAAAGGAAATATCTTCAGTTAAAAACTGAAAGAAGCTTGAGAAACTGCTTGTGTTCTGTTAATTCATCTCACAGGTTACAGCTTTCCTCAAGAAGCCTTCACTAAGACTGTTCTTGTGGAATTTGAAAAGTGATATTTGAAGCCCATAGAGGGCTATGGTGAAAAGGAAATATCTTCAGTTAAAAACTGGAAAGAAGCTTCTGAGAAACTGCTTGTGTTCTGTTAATTCATCTCACAGAGTTACAGCTTTCTCAAGAAGCCTTCACTAAGACTGTTCTTGTGAATTTGCAAAGTGATATTTGAAGCCCATAGAGGCTATGGTGAAAAGGAAATATCCTAAGATAAAACTGAAAGAAGCTTGAGAAACTGCTTGTGTTCTGTTAATTCATCTCACAGTTACAGCTTTCTCAAGAAGCCTTCACTAAGACTGTTCTTGTGAATTTGCAAAGTGATATTTGGAAGCCCATAGGGCTATGGTGAAAAGGAAATATCCTAAGATAAAACTGAAAGAAGCTTTCTGAGAAACTGCTTGTGTTCTGTTAATTCATCTCACAGAGTTACAGCTTTCTCAAGAAGCCTTCGCTAAGACTGTTCTTGTGAATTTGCAAAGTGATATTTGAAGCCCATAGAGGCTATGGTGAAAAGGAAATATCTTCAGTTAAAAACTGGAAAGAAGCTTGAGAAACTGCTTGTGTTCTGTTAATACATCTCACAGAGTTACAGCTTTCCCTCAAGAAGCCTTCACTAAGACTGTTCTTGTGAATTTGCAAAGTGATATTTGAAGCCCATAGAGGCTATGGTGAAAAGGAAATATCCTAAGATAAAACTGAAAGAAGCTTGAGAAACTGCTTGTGTTCTGTTAATTCATCTCACAGTTACAGCTTTCTCAAGAAGCCTTCGCTAAGACTGTTCTTGTGAATTTGCAAAGTGATATTTGAAGCCCATAGAGGCTATGGTGAAAAGGAAATATCTTCCGTTAAAAACTGAAAGAAGCTTGAGAAACTGCTTGTGTTCTGTTAATTCATCTCACAGAGTTACAGCTTTCCCTCAAGAAGCCTTCACTAAGACTGTTCTTGTGGAATTTTCAAAGTGATATTTGGAAGCCCATAGGGCTATGGTGAAAAAGGAAATATCTTCGTTAAAAACTGGAAAGAAGCTTTCTGAGAAACTGCTTTGTGTTCTGTTAATTCATCTCACAGTTACAGCTTTCCCTCAAGAAGCCTTCACTAAGACTGTTCTTGTGAATTTGCAAAGTGATATTTGGAAGCCCATAGGGCTATGGTGAAAAGGAAATATCTTCAGTTAAAAACTGGAAAGAAGCTTCTGAGAAACTGCTTGTGTTCTGTTAATTCATCTCACAGAGTTACAGCTTTCTCAAGAAGCCTTCACTAAGACTGTTCTTGTGGATTTGCAAAGTGATATTTGAAGCCCATAGAGGGCTATGGTGAAAAAGGAAATATCTTCAGTTAAAAACTGAAAGAAGCTTGAGAAACTGCTTGTGTTCTGTTAATTCATCTCACAGTTACAGCTTTCTCAAGAAGCCTTTGCTAAGACTGTTCTTGTGGAATTTGCAAAGTGATATTTGAAGCCCATAGAGGCTATGGTGAAAAGGAAATATCTTCAGTTAAAAACTGGAAAGAAGCTTGAGAAACTGCTTGTGTTCTGTTAATATCATAATGGTAGGATCAAGTTCACACATAACAATATTAACCTTAAATGTAAATGGACTAAATGCTCCAATTAAAAGACACAGACTGGCAAACTGGATAAAGAGTCAAGACCCATCAGTCTGCTGTATTCAGGAGACCCATCTCATGCGCAGAGACATACATAGGCTCAAAATAAAGGGATGGAGGAAGATTTACCAAGCAAATGGAGAACAAAAAAAGCAGGGGTTGCAATACTAGTCTCTGATAAAACAGACTTTAAACCATCAAAGATCAAAAGAGACAAAGAAGGCCATTACATAATGGTAAAGGGATCAATTCAACAGGAAGAGCTAACTATCCTAAATATATATGCACCCAATACAGGAGCACCCAGATTCATAAAGCAAGTCCTTAGAGACTTACAAAGAGACTTAGACTCCCATACAATAATAATGGGAGACTTCAACACTCCACTGTCAACATTAGACAGATCAACGAGACAGAAAATTAACAAGGATATCCAGGAATTGAACTCATCTCTGCAGCAAGCAGAACTAATAGACATCTATAGAACTCTCCACCCCAAATCAACAGAATATACATTCTTCTCAGCACCACATCGCACTTATTCCAAAATTGACCACATAGTTGGAAGTAAAGCACTCCTCAGTAAATGTACAAGAACAGAAATTGTAACAAACTGTCTCTCAGACCACACTGCAATCAAACTAGAACTCAGGACTAAGAAACTCAATCAAAACCGCTCAACTACATGGAAACTGAACAACCTGCTCCTGAATGACTACTGGGTACATGACGAAATGAAGGCAGAAAAAAAGATGTTTATTGCAGCACTATTCACAATAGCAAAGACTTGGAATCAACCCAAATGTCCATCAGTGACAGATTGGATTAAGAAAATGTGGCACATATACACCATGGAATACTATGCAGCCATAAAAAAGGATGAGTTTGTGTCATTTGTAGGGACATGGATGCAGCTGGAAACCATCATTCTTAGCAAACTATCACAAGAACAGAAAACCAAACACCACATGTTCTCACTCATAGGTGGGAACTGAACAATGAGATCACTTGGACTCGGGAAGGGGAACATCACACACCGGGGCCTATAATGGGGAGGGGGGAGGGGGGAGGCATTGCATTGGGAGTTATACCTTATGTAAATGACAGGTTGATGGGTGCAGCACACCAACATGGCACAAGTATACATATGTTACAAACCTGCACATTGTGCACATGTACCCTACAACTTGAAGTTTAATAATAATAAATAAATTAAAAAAAAAAAAAAGATGTTCTTTGAAACCAATGAGAACAAAGATACAACATACCAGAATCTCTGGGACACATTTAAAGCAGTGTGTAGAGGAAATTTATAGCACTAAATGCCCACAAGAGAAAGCAGGTCCTTAGAGACTTACAAAGAGACTTAGACTCCCATACAATAATAATGGGAGACTTCAACACTCCACTGTCAACATTAGACAGATCAACGAGACAGAAAATTAACAAGGATATCCAGGAATTGAACTCATCTCTGCAGCAAGCAGAACTAATAGACATCTATAGAACTCTCCACCCCAAATCAACAGAATATACATTCTTCTCAGCACCACATCGCACTTATTCCAAAATTGACCACATAGTTGGAAGTAAAGCACTCCTCAGTAAATGTACAAGAACAGAAATTGTAACAAACTGTCTCTCAGACCACACTGCAATCAAACTAGAACTCAGGACTAAGAAACTCAATCAAAACCGCTCAACTACATGGAAACTGAACAACCTGCTCCTGAATGACTACTGGGTACATGACGAAATGAAGGCAGAAAAAAAGATGTTTATTGCAGCACTATTCACAATAGCAAAGACTTGGAATCAACCCAAATGTCCATCAGTGACAGATTGGATTAAGAAAATGTGGCACATATACACCATGGAATACTATGCAGCCATAAAAAAGGATGAGTTTGTGTCCTTTGTAGGGACATGGATGCAGCTGGAAACCATCATTCTTAGCAAACTATCACAAGAACAGAAAACCAAACACCACATGTTCTCACTCATAGGTGGGAACTGAACAATGAGATCACTTGGACTCGGGAAGGGGAACATCACACACCGGGGCCTATAATGGGGAGGGGGGAGGGGGGAGGCATTGCATTGGGAGTTATACCTTATGTAAATGACAGGTTGATGGGTGCAGCACACCAACATGGCACAAGTATACATATGTAGCAAACCTGCACATTGTGCACATGTACCCTACAACTTGAAGTTTAATAATAATAAATAAATTAAAAAAAAAAAAAAAGATGTTCTTTGAAACCAATGAGAACAAAGATACAACATACCAGAATCTCTGGGACACATTTAAAGCAGTGTGTAGAGGGAAATTTATAGCACTAAATGCCCACAAGAGAAAGCAGGAAAGATCTAAAACTGACACTCTAACATCACAATTAAAGGAACTAGAGAAGCAAGAGCAAACTCATTCAAAAGCTAGCAGAAGGCAAGAAATAACTAAGATCAGAGCAGAACTGAAGGAGATAGAGACACAAAAATCCCTCCAAAAAATCAATGAATCCAGGAGTTGGTTTTTTGAAAAGATCAACAAAATTGACAGACCGCTAGCAAGACTAATAAAGAAGAAAAGGGAGAAAAATCAAATAGACGCAATAAAAAATGATAAAGGGGATATCACCACTGACCCCACAGAAATACAAACTACCATCAGAGAATACTATAAACACCTCTACGCAAATAAACTAGAAAATCGAGAAGAAATGGATAATTTCCTGGACACTTACACTCTTCCAAGACTAAACCAGGAAGAAGTTGAATCCCTGAATAGACCAATAGCAGGCTCTGAAATTGAGGCAATAATTAATAGCCTACCAATGAAAAAAAGTCCAGGACCAGATGGATTCACAGCTGAATTCTACCAGAGGTACAAGGAGGAGTTGGTACCATTCCTTCTGAAACTATTCCAATCAATAGAAAAACAGGGAATCCTCCCTAACTCATCTTATGAGGCCAACATCATCCTGATATCAAAGCCTGGCAGAGACACAACAAAAAAAGAGAATTTTAGACCAATATCCCTGATGAACATCGATGCAAAAATCCTCAATAAAATACTGGCAAACCGTATTCAACAGCACATCCAAAAGCTTATCCACCATGATCAAGTGGGCTTCATCCCTGGGATGCAAGGCTGGTTCAACATTCGCAAATCAATAAACATAATCCAGCATATAAACAGAACCAAAGACAAGAACCACATGATTATCTCAATCGATGCAGAAAAGGCTTTTGACAAAATTCAACAGCCCTTCATGCTAAAAAAGCTCAATAAATTCGGTATTGATGGAACGTACCTCAAAATCATAAGAGCTATTTATGACAAACCCACAGCCAATATCATACTGAATGGGCAAAACCTGGAAAAATTCCCTTTGAAAACTGGCACAAGACAGGGATGCCCTCTCTCACCACTCCTATTCAACATAGTGTTGGAAGTCCTGGCTAGGGCAATCAGGCAAGAGAAAGAAATCAAGGGGATTCAGTTAGGAAAAGAAGAAGTCAAATTGTCCCTGTTTGCAGATGACATGATTGTATATTTAGAAAATCCCATTGTCTCAGCCCGAAATCTCCTTAAGCTGATAAGCAACTTCAGCAAAATCTCAGGATACAAAATTAATGTGCAAAAATCCCAAGCATTCGTATACACCCGTAACAGACAAACAGAGAGCCAAATCATGAATGAACTTCCATTCACAATTGCTTCAAAGAGAATAAAACACCTAGGAATCCAACTTACAAGGGATGTAAAGGACCTCTTCAAGGAGAACTACAAACCACTGCTCAATGAAATAAAAGAGGACACAAACAAATGGAAGAACATACCATGCTCATGGATAGGAAGAATCAATATTGTGAAAATGGCCATACTGCCCAAGGTTATTTATAGATTCAATGCCATCCCCATCAAGCTACCAATGAGTTTCTTCACAGAATTGGAAAAAACTGCTTTAAAGTTCATATGGAACCAAAAAAGAGCCCGCATTTCCAAGACAATCCTATGTCAAGAGAACAAAGCTGGAGGCATCACGCTACCTGACTTCAAACTATACTACAAGGCTACAGTCACCAAAACAGCATGGTACTGGTACCAAAACAGAGATATAGACCAATGGAACAGAACAGAGTCCTCAGAAACAATACCACACATCTACAGCCATCTGATCTTTGACAAACCTGAGAGAAACAAGAAATGGGAAAGGATTCCTATTTAATAAATGGTGCTGGGAAAATTGGCTAGCCATAAGCAGAAAGCTGAAACTGGATCCTTTCCTTACTCCTTATACGAAAATTAATTCAAGATGGATTAGAGACTTAAACGTTAGACCTAAGACCATAAAAACCCTAGAGGAAAACCTAGGTAGTACCATTCAGGACATAGGCATGGGCAAAGACTTCATGTCTATAACACCAAAAGCAACGGCAGCAAAAGCCAAAATTGACAAATGGGATCTCATTAAACTAAAGAGCTTCTGCACAGCAAAAGAAACTACCATCAGAGTGAACAGGCAACCTACAGAATGGGAGAAAATTTTTGCAATCTACTCATCTGACAAAGGCTAATATCCAGAACCTACAAAGACCTCAAACAAATTTACAAGAAAAAAACAAACAACCCCATCAAAAAGTGGGCAAAGGATATGAACAGACATTTCTCAAAAGAAGACATTCATACAGCCAACAGACACATGGAAAAATGCTCATCATCACTGGCCATCAGAGAAATGCAAATCAAAACCACACTGAGATACCATCTCACACCAGTTAGAATGGCGATCATTCAAAAGTCAGGAAACAACAGGTGCTGGAGAGGATGTGGAGAAATAGGAACACTTTTACACTGTTGGTGGGATTGTAAACTAGTTCAATCATTATGGAAAACAGTATGGCGATTCCTCAAGGATCTAGAACTAGATGTACCATATGACCCAGCCATCCCATTACTGGGTATATACCCAAAGGATTATAAATCATGCTGCTATAAAGACACATGCACACGTATGTTTATTGCAGCACTATTCACAATAGCAAAGACTTGGAATCAACCCAAATGTCCATCAGTGACAGACTGGATTAAGAAAATGTGGCACATATACACCATGGAATACTATGCAGCCATAAAAAAGGATGAGTTTGTGTCCTTTGTAGGGACATGGATGCAGCTGGAAACCATCATTCTTAGCAAACTATCACAAGAACAGAAAACCAAACACCATATGTTCTCACTCATAGGTGGGAACTGAACAATGAGATCACTTGGACTCGGGAAGGGGAACATCACACACCGGGGCCTATCATAGGGAGGGGGGAGAGGGGAGGGATTGCATTGGGAGTTATACCTGATGTAAATGACGAGTTGATGGGTGCTGACGAGTTGATGGGTGCAGCACAGCAACAGGGCACAAGTATACATATGTAACAAACCTGCACGTTATGCACATGTACCCTAGAACTTAAAATATAAAAAAAAAAAAAAAAAAAGAAGCAACCAACCACATCCCTCCTTCCCACTAGAGGCTTCCAGGCTGAAACAGGTTGATACAGGGAGAGGAGGAGAAGATTCGCAACTAAGTCACATTTTGAGATCTGTTTAATAATAATTCTAATTTCATGTTCTCACTTATTTGTGAGATCTAAAAATCAAAACAATTGAACTCATGGAGATAGAGAGTAGAAGCATGGTTACCAGAGGCTGGGAAGGGTAGTGGGGGTTTGAGGCAAAGCTGGAGATGGTTAATGGGTACAAAAAAACAGAAAGAATAAATAAGATCTAGTATTTGATAGCACAACAAGGCGACTATAGTCAGTAATAATTTAACTGTGCATTTTAAAATAACTAAAAGAGTCTAATTGGATTGCTTGTAACACAAAGGATAAATGCTTGAGAGAATGGATACCCCATTTTACATGATGTGATTATTATTCATTGTATGCCTGAATCAGAACATCTCATGCACCCCATAAATACATATATCTACTATATACCCACAAAATTGAAATAAATAATTTTAAAAAATTAAAAAATTAAAAATAAAAATAATCTTCCACTTATTTTTAGGAAAAGCACATAACTAAATTGTTACAAAAGGATTGACCAAACAATCCTTTGAACGGTTTGAGTCAGCAGTTGTGGCAGGAATGCGGTTGGGGGAAATGGGGAGAAGTGAGTGAAGATAAAAGGAATTGGACAAGTGTTGATGTTGGTGAAATGAATGATGAGTACCTAGAGGTAATCCACTATTGTATGCATTTGGAATTTATCATAAAACTTAAAATATAAAAAAAAAAAAAAAAAAAAGCAACCAACCACATCCCTCCTTCCCACTAGAGGCTTCCAGGCTGAAACAGGTTGATACAGGGAGAGGAGGAGAAGATTCGCAACTAAGTCACATTTTGAGATCTGTTTAATAATAATTCTAATTTCATGTTCTCACTTATTTGTGAGATCTAAAAATCAAAACAATTGAACTCATGGAGATAGAGAGTAGAAGCATGGTTACCAGAGGCTGGGAAGGGTAGTGGGGGTTTGAGGCAAAGCTGGAGACGATTAATGGGTATAAAAAAACAGAAAGAATAAATAAGATCTAGTATTTGATAGCACAACAAGGCGACTATAGTCAGTAATAATTTAACTGTGCATTTTAAAATAACTAAAAGAGTCTAATTGGATTGCTTGTAACACAAAGGATAAATGTTTGAGAGAATGGATAACCCATTTTACGTGATGTGATTATTATTCATTGTATGCCTGAATCAGAACATCTCATGCACCCCATAAATACATATATCTACTATATACCCACAAAATTGAAATAAATAATTTTAAAAAATAAAAAATAAAAAATAAAAAATAATCTTCCACTTATTTTTTAGGAAAAGCACATAACTAAATTGTTACAAAAGGATTGACCAAACAATCCTTTGAACGGTTTGAGTCAGCAGTTGTGGCAGGAATGCGGTTGGGGGAAATGGGGAGAAGTGAGTGAAGATAAAAGGAATTGGACAAGTGTTGATGTTGGTGAAATGAATGATAAGTACCTAGAGGTAATCCACTATTGTATGCATTTGGAATTTATCATAAAAATATTTTTGAAAGAACATATTCACTACTGAAAATTCAAACAAGGGAATAAATTAAAGACCACTTATCATCCTATAATTTCAAACATTAAAAGATTTATTATTTTATGAGAAAATTATAGCATTATTATATAAATATGGTATATTAATTTTTAAATAGCATTATACCTGAGCATTTTGCTAAGTTATTGTAATGTATCAAATATATATTTTACTTATTTTTATAAAAGTGAGACATAAAGTAAGCCTAAAAGAGATATACTAGAATAATAAGTACTAGAAATATAAAATAATTCTATATAAAATGATTAAATATAAATATGAAAAGAATGATAATTTAATTGCACCAGGAAAAATCATACTTGATTTAAAAAACCTTGTAAAGTAAAATAGAATTCAAAAAGCTTTAATTGTATTTGTATTTGACACTGTTATACTTAGTTTTTTAGCATGATATAATTATGAAAAATATTTAAAGCAATGTTATTACCTGTGGAAGACATCCGAGTTCTGGAGACATTGGCAGCGAATCTGTATAGGTTTGCAGCACCCTCCATTCTTGCTTCCTCAGAAGGAATTCCACTAAGGGGCATAAGACAGAAAGTGAGACAGAGGTAATTCTCAGAGCAGGAGTGAAGGTTTATTAAAAGGCTTTAAAACACAAAGGAAAAGAAGGGAAGTACAACCTGGAAGAGGGCCAAGTGGGAGACTTGAGAAGCCAAGTGCACAGCTTGACTTCTTGACTTGGGGTTTTATACATTGGCATACTTCCGGGATCTTGCCTTACTTCTCCTCACTCCTGAGATCTCATTGGGAAGTTGCTCATCAGTTTTAGGTGTTTTCTATTAGAAGCCTGCCTTTCCTTGACACCAGGTATGACCAATTACTACTTTAGAGAAACAGTTAACAACCCCTTGACCATCACCTGAGGGTCTCCCAACACATTTCGTGTGTGGAAGAGGGGAGACCTCTCCTGCCCTGCTCATACTTGACTAGCTTTCTACTGCAACAATATTTCTTGAATATTCTTTATGTACTAAGTAATAAGATTTCTGACATTTCGTGAGTGATTGTTAAACAAAATTATATAAATAAAAAGAAATTAAGCATGTAATATTAAAAAAAAAAGTGGAAGGAAGCTTTCTGAGAAACTGCTTTGTGTTCTGTTAATTCATCTCAGAGAGTTACAGCTTTCCCCTCAAGAAGCCTTTCGCTAAGACTGTTCTTGTGGAATTTGCAAAGTGATATTTGGAAGACCATAGAGGGCTATGGTGAAAAAGGAAATATCTTCCGTTCAAAACTGGAAAGAAGCTTTCTGAGAAACTGCTTTGTGTTCTGTTAATTCATCTCACAGCGTTACATCTTTCCATTCAAGAAGCCTTTCGCTAAGACTGTTCTTGTGGAATTGGCAAAGTGATATTTGGAAGCCCATAGAGGGCTATGGTGAAAAAGGAAATATCTTCCGTTAACAACTGGAAAGAAGCTTTCTGAGAAACTGCTTTGTGTTCTGTTAGTTCATCTCACAGAGTTACAGCTTTCCCCTCAAGGGGCCGTTCACTAAGACTGTTCTTTTGGAATTTGCAAAGTGATATTTGGAAGCCCATGGAGGGTTATGGTGAAAAATAATATATGTTCAGATAAAAACTGTAAAGAATCTATCTGAGAAACTGTTTTGTGTTCTGTTAATTCATCTCACAGAGTTTCAGCTTTCCCCTCATGAAGCCTTTCGCAAAGATTGTTCTTGTGGAATTTGCAAAGTGATATTTGGAAGACCCTAGAGGGATATGGTGAAAAGGAAATATCTTCCGTTCAAAACTGGAAAGAAGCTTTCTGAGAAACTGCTTTGTGTTCTGTTAATTCATCTCACAGCGTTACATCTTTCCATTCAAGAAGCCTTTCGCTAAGACTGTTCTTGTGGAATTGGCAAAGTGATATTTGGAAGCCCATAGAGGGCTATGGTGAAAAAGGAAATATCTTCCGTTAACAACTGGAAAGAAGCTTTCTGAGAAACTGCTTTGTGTTCTGTTAGTTCATCTCACAGAGTTACAGCTTTCCCCTCAAGGGGCCGTTCACTAAGACTGTTCTTTTGGAATTTGCAAAGTGATATTTGGAAGCCCATGGAGGGTTATGGTGAAAAATAATATATGTTCAGATAAAAACTGTAAAGAATCTATCTGAGAAACTGTTTTGTGTTCTGTTAATTCATCTCACAGAGTTTCAGCTTTCCCCTCATGAAGCCTTTCGCAAAGATTGTTCTTGTGGAATTTGCAAAGTGATATTTGGAAGACCCTAGAGGGATATGGTGAAAAAGTAAATGTCCTCAGATAAAAATTGGAAAGAAGCTTTCTGTGAAACTGCTTTGTGTTCTGTTAATTCATCTCGCAGTGTTACAGATTTCTCCTCAAGAAGCCATTGACTAAGACTGTTCTTGTGTAATATTCAAAGTGATATCTGGAAGACCATAGAGGGCGATGGTGAAAAAGAAAATATCTTCATTAAAAACTGGAAAGAAGTTTTCTGAAAAACTGCTTTATATTCTGGTAATTCATCTCACAGAGTAACAGATTTCCCCTCAAGAAGCCTTTCGCTAAGACTGTTCTTGCAGAATTTTCAAAGTGATATTTGGAAGCCCATAGAGGGCTATGGTTAGAAAGGAAATATCCTAAGATAAAAACTGAAAAGAAGGTTTCTTAGAAACTTCTTTGTGTTCTGTTAATTCATCTCACAGAGTTACAGCTTTCACCTCAAGAAGTCGTAGACTAAGACTGTTCTTGTGGAATTTCCAAAGTGATATTTGGTACCCCAGAGACGCCTATTGTGAAAAAGTAAATATCTTCAGTTAAAAACCTGAAAGAAGCTTTCTGAGAAACTGCTTTGTGTTCTGATATTTCATCTCACAGAGTTACAGCATTCCCCTCAAGAAGTCTTTCACTAAGACTGTTCTTGTGGAATTTGCAGGGTGATATTTGGAAGCCCTTAGAGGGCTATGGTTAAAAAGGAAATATCTTCAGCTAAAAACTTGAAAGAAGTTTTCTGAGAAACGGCTTTGTGTTCTCTTAATTCATCTCACAGAGTTACAGCTTTCCCCTAAAGAAGCCTTTTGCTAAAACTGTTCTTGTTTAATTGCATAGTGATATTCGGAATTCTATAGAGGGCTATTGTGAAAAATGAATTATCTTCATTTAAAAACTGGAAAGAAGTATTCTGAGAAACTGCTTTGTGTTCTGTAATTCATCTCACAGAGTTACAGTTTCCCCTCAAGAAGCCCTTCGCTAAGACTGTTTTTGTGGAATTTGCAAAGTGATATTTGGAAGCCCATAGAGGGCTATGGTGAAAAAGTGAATCTCTTCCGTTAGAAAATGGAAAGAAGCTTTCTGAGAAACGGCTTTGTGTTCTGTTAATTCATCTCACAGAGTTAAAGCTTTCCCCTCAAGTAGCCTTTCGCTAAGTATGTTCTTGTGGAATTTTCAAAGTGACCAGACCGGCCCAGACTGCCTAAAACTAGGCCACAAACCGGTTTTGACCAGCTCAAAACAGACCAGAAGGGCTAAAACCAGATCAGACCATCTCAAACAGGTTTTGACCGGCTCATAGCGGTTTTTACCGGCTCAAACCGACCAGACCGGTTCAATCCAGTTTTGAACAGCTCAAACCGGTTTTGAACGGCTTGTATCGGTTTTGACAGGCTAAAACCGGTTTTGACCGGCTCAAACCACACCAGACCGGCTCAAAACGGTATTGACCGGCTGAAACCGATTTTGACCATATGAGACCGGATCAAACCGGACCAGACGAGCCAAGAACAGCTAAAACCGTATCAAACTGGACCAGAACGGCCCAGACCGCCTGAAACCGGGCCAAACCGGCTCAAACTTACTTTGACCGGCTCAAACCAGACCAGACCGGGCCAGACTGGCTGAAACCGGATCAAACCGGACTAGACCGGGCCAGACCGGCTAAAATTGGGCCACAAACCCGTTTGGACTGGCTCAAACCAGACCAGACCGTTTCAAACCGGTTTTGACCAGCCTGAGCCATTTTTGATCGGCTCAAACTGGACCAGACCGGCTCAAACAGGTTTGACCAGATGACACCGGATCAAACCGGACCAGACCGGCTCACACCGGATCAAACCAGACCAGACACTCCCAGACCGGATGAAACCGGACCAAACCGGACCAGACCGGCACAGATCGGTTAAAACCGGCCCAGACCGGCTCAAAACGGTTTTGACCGGCTCAAACCAGACCAGACCGGTTCAAACCGGTTTTGACTGGCTCAAACCAGACCAGACCGTTTCAAACCGGTTTTGACCAGCCTGAGCCATTTTGATCGGCTCAAACTGGACCAGACCGGCTCAAACAGGTTTTGACCTGCTCATAGCGGTTTTACCGGCTCAAACCAGACCAGACCGGTTCAATCCGGTTTTGAACGGCTTGTATCGGTTTTGACAGGCTAAAACCGGTTTTGACCGGCTCAAACCACACCAGACCGGCTCAAACCGGTATTGACCGGCTGAAACCGATTTTGACCATATGAGACCGGATCAAACCGGACCAGACGAGCCAAGACCGGCTAAAACCGGATCAAACCGGACCAGAACGGCCCAGACCGCCTAAAACCGGGCCAAACCGGCTCAAACTTACTTTGACCGGCTCAAACCAGACCAGACCGGGCCAGACTGGCTGAAACCGGATCAAACCGGACCAGACCGGGCCAGACCGGCTAAAATCGGGCCACAAACCCGTTTCGACTGGCTCAAACCAGACCAGACCGTTTCAAACCGGTTTTGACCAGCCTGAGCCATTTTTGATCGGCTCAAACTGGACCAGACCGGCTCAAACAGGTTTGACCAGATGACACCGGATCAAACCAGACCAGACACTCCCAGACCGGATGAAACCGGACCAAACCGGACCAGACCGGCACAGATCGGTTAAAACCGGCCCAGACCGGCTCAAAACGGTTTTGACCGGCTCAAACCAGACCAGACCGGTTCAAACCGGTTTTGACTGGCTCAATCCGGTTTTGTCTGGCTCAAACCGGTTTTGACTGGCTCAAACCACTCCAGACCGGCTAAAACCGGTTTTCACTGGCTCAAACCAGTTTTGACCTGATTAGACGAGATCAAACCGGACCAGACCGGCTCAGACAGGCTCGAATCGGTTTTGGCTGGCTTCAACCAGACAAAACCAGCTCAAACCAATTTTGAAAGGCTCAAACCGACCAGACCGGCTCAAATAAGACCAGATCGGCTCAAATCGGTTTAGACCTGCTCAAACCACACCAGACCGGCTGAAACTGGTTTTGACCGGCTAAAACCGGTTTTGACCGGATGAGACCGGATAAAACTAATCAGACCGGCCCAGAACGGCTAAAATCAGATCAAACCAGACTAGACCGGCCCAGACCGCCTAAAACTGGGCCACAAATCGGTTTTGACAGGTTCAATGCAGACCAGACAGGCTCATACCGGTTTTGACCGACCTGAGCCGGTTTTGACCGGCTCAAACCAGACCAGACTGGCTCAAACCGGTTTTGACCGGCTCAAAGCGGTTTTGACCGGATCAAACCAGACTCGACTGGCCCAGACCAGCTGAAACCGGAAAAAAGTGGAGCAGACCGGCCCAGACCGGCTGAAACCGGGCCACAAACCGGTTTTCACCAGCCTGAAACAATTTTGACCAGCTCAAACCAGTGCAGACTGGCTCCAACCGGACCAGACCGGCTCAAACCAGTTTTGACTGGATGACACCGGCTCAAACCGGAGCACACCGGCTCACACCGGATCAAACTGGACCAGACAGGCCCAGACCGGCTGAAACCGGATCAAACAGGAAGAGACCGGCCCGGACCGGCTAAAACCAGGCCAGACCGGCTCAAACTGGGCCAGAGCGGCTCAAATCAGACCAGACCGGTTCAAACCGGTTTTGACTGGCTCATTCCGGTTTTGACCGGCTCAAACCACTCCAGACCGGCTAAAACAGGTTTTCACCGGCTCAAACCGGTTTTGACCTGATTAGACCGGATCAAACCGGACCAGACTGGCTCAGAGAGGCTCGAATCGGTTTTGACCGTCTTAAACCAGACCAGACCGGCTCATACCAGACCAGACCGGCTCAAACCGGTTTTGACCTGCTCAAACCACACCTGACCGGCTGAAACTGGTTTTGACCAGATGAGACCGGTTTTGACCGGATGAGACCGGATCAAACCGAATCAGACCGGCCCAGACCGGCTAAAATCGGATCAAAACGGACGAGCCCGGCCCAGACCGCCTAAAACTGGGCCACAAACCGGTTTTGACTGGTTCAAACCAGACCAGACTGGCCCAAACCGGTTTTGACCCACCTGAGCCGGTTTTGATCGGCTCAAACCAGACCAGACCGGCTCAAACCAGACCAGACCGGCTCAAACCGGTTTTGACCGGCTCAAAGCGGTTTGGACCGGATCAAACCAGACTCGACCGCCCAGACCACCTGAAACCGGATGAAACCAGACCAGACCGCCCAGACCGGCTAAAACCGGGCCACAAACCGGTTTTGACTGGCTCAAACCAGACCAGACCGCTCAAACCGGACCAGACTGGCTCAAACCGGTTTTGACCGGATGAGACCGGATCAAACCGACCAGACCGGCTCAAACCGGATCAAACCGGACCAGACAGGCCCAGACCGGCTGAAACCGGATCAAACCGGACCAGACCGGCCCAGACCGGCTAAAACCGGGCCAGACCAGCTCAAACCGGTTTTGACCGGCTCAAACCAGACCAGACCAGTTCAAACCGGTTTTGACTGGCTCAATCCAGTTTTGACCGGCTCAAACCGGTTTTGTCCGGCTCAAACCACTCCAGACCGGCTAAAACAGGTTTTCACTGGCTCAAAACAGTTTTGACCTGATTAGACCGGATCAAACCAGGCCAGACTGGCTCAGACAGGCTCGAATCGGTTTTGACTGGCTTCAACCAGACCAAACTGGCTCAAACCGGTTTTGACCGGCTCGAAGCGGTTTTGACCTGCTCAAACCAGACCAAACCGGCTCAAACCAGACCAGACCAGCTCAAACCGGTTTTCACTGGCTCAAACCGGTTTTGACCTGATTAGACCGGATCAAACCGGACCAGACCGGCTCAGACAGGCTCGAATCGGTTTTGACTGGCTTCAACCAGACAAAACCGGCTCAAACCAATTTTGACAGGCTCAAACCAGACCAGACCGGCTCAAACAAGACCAGATCGGCTCAAATCGGTTTTGGCCTGTTCAAACCACTCCAGACCGGCTAAAACAGGTTTTCACCGGCTCAAACCGGTTTAGACGGGATGAGACCGGATCAAACCGAATCGGACTGGCCCAGACCGGCCTATATCAGATCAAACCAGACCAGACCTGCCCAGACCGCCAAAAACTGGGCCACAAACCGGTTTTGACCCGTTCAAACCAGACCAGACCGGCTCAAACCGGTTTTGACCGACCTGAGCCGGTTTTGACCGGCTCAAACCAGACCAGACTGGCTCAAACCAGACCAGACCGGCTCAAACCGGTTTTGACCGGCTCAAAGCGGTTTTGACCGGCTCAAACCGGATCAAACCGGACCAGACCGGCCCAGACCACCTGAAACCGGATGAAACCAGACCAGACCGGCCCAGACCGGCTAAAACCGGTTTTCACTGGCTCAAACCGGTTTTGACTGGCTCAAACCAGACCAGACCGGCTCAAACCGGTTTTGACCGGTTCAAACCAGACCAGACCGGCTCAAACCAGACCAGACGGGCTCAAACCGGTTTTGACCGGCTCAAACCGGTTTCGACCGGCTCAAACCAGACCAGACAGGTTCAATCCGGTTTTGACCAGCTCAAACCGGTTTTGACCGGCCTGAACTGGTTTTGACTGGCTCAAACCAGACCAGACCGGCCCAAACCGGACCAGACCGGCTCAAACCGGTTTTGACCAGATGACACCGGATCAAACCGGACCAGATCGGCTGAAACCGGATCAAACCAGACCAGACAGGCCCAGACCGGCTGAAACCGGATCAAACAGGAAGAGACCGGCCCGGACCGGCTAAAACCGGGCCAGACCGGCTCAAACCAGACCAGACCGGTTCAAACCGGTTTTGACTGGCTCAATCCGGTTTTGACCGGCTCAAACCGGTTTTGACCGGCTCAAACCACTCCAGACCGGCTAAAACCGGTTTTCACTGGCTCAAACCGGTTTTGACCTGATTAGACCGGATCAAACCGGACCAGACCGGCTCAGAGAGGCTCGAATCGGTTTTGACCGTCTTAAACCAGACCAGACCGGCTCAAACCAGACCAGACCGGCTCAAACCGGTTTTGACCTGCTCAAACCACACCCGACCGGCTGAAACTGGTTTTGAACGGATGAGACCGGTTTTGACCGGATGAGACCGGATCAAACCGAATCAGACCGGCCCAGACCGGCTAAAATCGGATCAAACCGGACCAGACCGGCCCAGACCGCCTAAAACTGGGCCACAAACCGGTTTTGACCGGTTCAAACCAGACCAGACTGGCTCAAACCGGTTTTGACCGACCTGAGCCGGTTTTGACCGGCTCAAACCAGACCAGACCGGCTCAAACCAGACCAGACCGGCTCAAACCGGTTTTGACTGGCTCAAACCGGTTTTGACCTGATTAGACCGGATCAAACCGGACCAGACCGGCTCAGACAGGCTCGAATCGGTTTTGACTGGCTTCAACCAGACAAAACCGGCTCAAACCTATTTTGACCAGCTCAAACCAGACCAGACCGGCTCAAATCAGACCAGACCGGCTCAAATCGGTTTTGACCGGCTCAAACCACTCCAGACCGGCTAAAACCGGTTTTGACCGGCTAAAACCGGTTTTGACCGGATGAGACCGGATCAAACCGAATCAGACCGGCCCAGACCGGCTAAAATCGGATCAAACCAGACTCGACCGCCCAGACCGCCTAAAACTGGGCCACAAACCGGTTTTGACCGGCTCAAACCAGACCTGACCGGCTCAAACCGGTTTTGACCGCTCAAACCGGTTTTGACTGGCTCAAACCAGAGCAGACCGGCTCAAACCGGACCAGACTGGCCCAGACCAGCTGAAACCGGATCAAACCGGACCAGACCGGCCCAGACCGCCTAAAACTGGGCCACAAACCGGTTTTGACCGGCTCAAACCTATTTTGACCGGCTCAAACCAGACCAGACCGGCCCAGACCGGCTGAAACCGGATCAAACCGGACCAGACCGGCCCAGACCGGCTAAAACCGGTTTTGACTGGCTCAAACCGGTTTTGACTGGCTCAAACCAGACCAGACCGGTTCAAACCGGTTTTGACCAGCCTGAGCCATTTTGACCGGCTCAAACCGGACCAGACCGGCTCAAACCGGTTTTGACCAGATGACACCGGATCAAACCGGACCAGACCGGCTCACACCGGATCAAACCAGACCAGACAGGCCCAGACCGGCTGAAACCGGATCAAACCGGACCAGACCGGCCCAGACCGGCTAAAACCGGGCCAGACCGGCTCAAACCGGTTTTGACCGGCTCAAACCAGACCAGACCGGTTCAAACCGGTTTTGACTGGCTCAAACCGGTTTTGACCGGCTCAAACCGGTTTTGACTGGCTCAAACCACTCCAGACCGGCTAAAACCGGTTTTCACTGGCTCAAACCAGTTTTGACCTGATTAGACCGGATCAAACCGGACCAGACCGGCTCAGACAGGCTCGAATCGGTTTTGGCTGGCTTCAACCAGACAAAACCGGCTCAAACCAATTTTGAAAGGCTCAAACCGACCAGACCGGCTCAAATAAGACCAGATTGGCTCAAATCGGTTTTGACCGGCTCAAACCACTCCAGACCGGCTAAAACCGGTTTTGACCGGCTAAAACCGGTTTTGACCGGATGAGACCGGATCAAACCGAATCAGACCGGCCCAGACCGGCTAAAATCGGATCAAACCAGACCAGACCGGCCCAGACCGCCTAAAACTGGGCCACAAACCGGTTTTGACTGGTTCAAAGCAGACCAGACAGGCTCATACCGGTTTTGACCGACCTGAGCCGGTTTTGACCGGCTCAAACCAGACCAGACCGGCTCAAACCGGTTTTGACTGGCTCAAAGCTGTTTTGACCGGATCAAACCAGACTCGACCGGCCCAGATCAGCTGAAACCGGATCAAACCGGACCAGACAGGCCCAGACCGGCTGAAACCGGATCAAACCAGACCAGACCGGCTCAAACCGGTTTTGACCAGCTGAAACCGGATCAAACCGGTTTTGACCAGCTCAAACCAGACCAGACCGGCTCAAACCGGACCAGACCGGCTCAAACCAGTTTTGACCGGATGACACCGGATCAAACCGGACCAGACCGGCTCACACCGGATCAAACCGGACCAGACAGGCCCAGACCGGCTGAAACCGGATCAAACAAGACGAGAGCGGCACAGACCAGCTAAAACCGGCCAGACCGGCTCAAACTGGGCCAGAGCAGCTCCAATCAGACCAGACCGGTTCAAACCGGTTTTGACTGGCTCATTCCGGTTTTGACCGGCTCAAACCGGTTTTGACCGGCTCAAACCACTCCAGACCGGCTAAAACAGGTTTTCACCGGCTCAAACCGGTTTTGACCTGATTAGACCGGATCAAACCGGACCAGACCGGCTCAGAGAGGCTCGAATCGGTTTTGACCGTCTTAAACCAGACCAGACCGGCTCATACCAGACCAGACCGGCTCAAACCGGTTTTGACCTGCTCAAACCACACCTGACCGGCTGAAACTGGTTTTGACCAGATGAGACCGGTTTTGACCGGATGAGACCGGATCAAACCGAATCAGACCGGCCCAGACCGGCTAAAATCGGATCAAACCGACCAGACCGCCCAGACCGCCTAAAACTGGGCCACAAACCGGTTTTGACTGGTTCAAACCAGACCAGACTGGCCCAAACCGGTTTTGACTCACCTGAGCCGGTTTTGATCGGCTCAAACCAGACCGGCTCAAACCAGACCAGACCGGCTCAAAGCGGTTTTGACTGTCTCAAAGCGGTTTGGACCGGATCAAACCAGACTCGACCGCCCAGACCAGCTGAAACCGGATGAAACTGGACCAGACTGGCCCAGAGCAGCTAAAACCGGGCCACAAACCGGTTTTGACCGGCTCAAACCAGAGCAGACCGACTCAAACCGGACCAGACCGGCTCAAACCAGTTTTGACCGGAAGACACCGGATCAAAGAGGACCAGACCGGCTCAAACCGAATCAAACTGGACCAGACAGGCCCAGACCTGCTGAAACCGGATCAAACCAGACCAGACCGGTCCAGACCGGCTAAAACCGGGCCAGACCGGCTCAAACCGGTTTTGATCAGCTCAAATCAGACCAGACCGGTTCAAACCGGTTTTGATGGGCTCAATTCGGTTTTGACCGGCTCAAACCAGTTTTGACCAGCTCAAACCACTCCAGACCGGCTAAAACCGGTTTTCACCGGCTCAAAACAGTTTTGACCTGATTAGACCGGATCAAACCGGGCCAGACCGGCTCAGACAGGCTCGAATCGGTTTTGACTGGCTTCAACCAGACCAAACCGGCTCAAACCGGTTTTGACCGGCTCGAAGCAGTTTTGACCGGCTCAAACCAGACCAAACCGGCTCAAACCAGACCAGACCGGCTCAAACCGGTTTTGACCGGCTCAAAAAGGTTTTGACCTGATTAGACCGGATCAAACCGGACCAGACCAGCTCAAACCGGTTTTGACCGGCTCAAATCGGTTTTGACTGGCTTCAACCAGACCAAACTGGCTCAAACCGGTTTTGACCGGCTCGAAGCGGTTTTGACCTGCTCAAACCAGACCAAACCGGCTCAAACCAGACCAGACCAGCTCAAACCGGTTTTCACTGGCTCAAACCAGACCAGACCGGCTCAAACCGGATCAAACCAGACCAGACTGGCCCAGACCGTCTAAAACCGTGCCAAACTGGCTCAATCCTATTTTGACCGGCTCAAAACAGACCTGACCGTCTCAAACCCGACCTGACGGGCTCAAACCGGTTTTGACCTGCTCAAACCAGACCAGACCGGCCCAGACCGGCTGAAACCGGTTTTGACCGCTCAAACCGGTTTTGACCGGATGAGACCGGATCAAACCAAATCAGACCGCCCAGACCGGCTGAAACCGGATCAAACCGACCAGACCGGCCCAGACCGCCTAAAACTGGGCCACAAACCGGTTTTGACCGGTTCTAACCAGACCAGACCAGCTCAAACCGGTTTTGACCGACCTAAGCAGGTTTTAGTGACTCAAACCGACCAGACCATTTGAAACCAGACCAGACCGCTCAAACCGGTTTTGACTGGCTCAAACCAGACCAGACCGCTCAAACCGGTTTTGACCGGCTCAAACCGGTTTTGACCAGCTCAAACCGGTTTTGACCGGATCAAACCGGTTTTGAACGGATCAAACCACCAGACCGGCTCAAACCGGTTTTGACCAGCTGAAACCGATTTTGACCATATGAGACTGGATCAAACCGGACCAGACAGGCCCAGACCGGCTAAAACCGGATCAAACCGGACCAGACCGGCCCAGACCGCCTAAAACTGGGCCACAAACCGGTTTTGACCGCTCAAACCGGTTTTGACCTTCTCAAACCAGAGCAGACTGGATCAAACCGGTTTTGATCGGCTCAAACCAGACCAGACCGGCTCAAACCGGATCAAACCGGACCAGACTGGCCCAGACCGTCTAAAACCGTGCCAAACTGGCTCAATCCTATTTTGACCAGCTCAAAACAGACCTGACCGTCTCAAACCCGACCTGAAGGGCTCAAACCGCTTTTGACCTGACCAAACCACACCAGACTGGCAGAAATCGGTTTTGACACGCTAAAACCGGTTTTGACCGGATGAGACCGGATCAAACCAAATCAGACCGGCCCAGACCGGTGAAAATCGGATGACACCGGACCAGACCAGCCCAGACCGCCTAAAACTGGGCCACAAACCGGTTTTGACCGGTTCTAACCAGACCAGACCAGCTCAAACCGGTTTTGACCGACCTAAGCAGGTTTTTAGTGACTCAAACCCGACCAGACCGTTTGAAACCAGACCAGACCGGCTCAAACCGGTTTTGACTGGCTCAAACCAGACCGGACCGGTTCAATCCGGTTTTGACCGGCTCAAACCGGTTTTGAACAGCTCGAAGCGATTTTGACCGGATCAAACCGGTTTTGAACGGATCAAACCACACCAGACCGGCTCAAACCGGTTTTGACCAGCTGAAACCGATTTTGACCATATGAGACTGGATCAAACCGGACAAGACGTGCCTAGACCGGCTAAAACCGGATCAAACCGGACCAGAACGGCCCAGACCGCCTAAAACTGGGCCAAAGCTGCCCAAACCTATTTTGACCTTCTCAAACCAGACCAGACCGGCTCAAACCGGTTTTGACCGGCTCAAACCAGACCAGACTGGCTCAAACCAGATCAAACCGGACCAGACCGGCCCAGACCGCCTAACACCAGGCCAAACCGGCTCAAACCTATTTTGACCAGCTCAAACCAGACAAGACCGACTTGAACCTGTTTTGACCGGCTCAAACCAGACCTGACCGGCTCACACCGGTTTTGATCGGATTAGACCGGATCAAACCGTACCAGACCTTCTCAAAACGGATCATACCGGACCAGACCGGCACAAACCAGCTCAAACTGGCTCAAACCGAACCAGACCGGCCCAGACAGGCTAAAACCGGGCCAATCCGGCTCAATCAGATTTTGACTGGCTCAAACCAGACCAGACCGGCTCAAACCAGACCACACTGCCTCAAACCGGCTTTGACCGGCTGAAACTAGAAGAGACTGGCTCAAACTGGTTTTGACCAGATGAGACAGGATAAAACCAGACCAGACCGGCTCAAACTGGATGAAACCGCAGCAGACCGGCCCAGAACAGCTGAAGCCCGAGCAAACCGGACCACACGGGGCCAGATCGGCTAAAAGTGGGCCACAAACCGGTTTTGAGCGGCTCAAACCAGACCAGACTGGCTCAAACCGGTTTTGACCAGCCTGAGCTGGTTTTGACTGGCTCATACCAGACCAGACCAGCTCAAACCGGACCAGACCGGCTCAAACCGGTTTTGAACGGATGACACCAGATCAAACAGGACCAGACCGGCTCACACCGGATCAAACCAGACCAGACAGGCCCAGAAAGGCTGAAACCGGATCAAACCGGCCAGACCGGCCCAGACCGGCTAAAACCGGGCCAGACCGGCTCAAAACGGTTTTGACCGGCTCAAACCAGACCAGACTGGTTCAAACCGGTTTTGACTGGCTCAATCCGGTTTTGACAGGCTCAAACCGGTTTTGACTGGCTCAAACCACTCCAGACCGGCTAAAACCGGTTTTCACCGGCTCAAACCGGTTTTGACCTGATTAAACCGGATCAAACCGGACCAGACAGGCTCAGACAGGCTCGAATCGGTTTAGACTGGCTTTAACCAGACAAAACCGGCTCAAACCGGTTTTCACCGGCTCGAACCGCTTTTCACCAGCTCAAACCAGACCAGACCGGTTCAATCCGATTTTGACCGTCTCAAACCGATTTTGAACGGATCAAACCGGTTTTGACCGGCTCAAACCGGTTTTGACCGGCTCAAATCACATGAGACCGGCTCAAACTGGTTTTGACTGGCTGAAACCGATTTTGACCGGATGAGACCGGATCAAACCGGACCAAACGGGCCCAGACCAGCTAAAACAGGATCATTCCGGACCAGACCGGCCCTAACCGCCTAAAACCAGGCCAAACCCACTCAAACCTATTTTAACCGGCTCAAAACAGACCAGACCATCTCAAACCGGTTTTGACCGGCTCAAACGAGACCAGGCCGGCTCAAACCGGATCAAACAGGACCACACCAGCCCAGACCGCCTAAAAACGGGCCAAACCGGCTCAAACCTATTTTCACCGGCTCAAACCAGACCAGACCAGCTCGAACCTGTTTTGACCGGCTCAAAGCAGACCTGACCAGCTCAAACCGGTTTTGACAGGATTAGACCGGATGAAACCGGACCAGACATTCTCAAATCGGATCATACCGGACCAGACCGGCACAAATCGGCTCAAACCGGCTCAAACCGAACCAGACTGGCCCAGACAGGCTAAAACCGGGCCAAACCAGCTCATTCAGGTTTTGACCGGCTCAAACGAGACCAGACCGGCTCAAACCAGAGCAGACTGGATCAAACCGGTTTTGATCGGCTCAAACCAGACCAGTCCGGCTCAAACCGGTTTTGACCAGATGAGACAGAATAAAACCAGACCAGACCGGCACAAACCGGATGAAACCGGACCAGACCGCCCAGACCGGCTGAAACCGGATCAAACCGGACCAAACGGGCCCAGACCAGCTAAAACCGGGCCACAAACCGGTTTTGAACGGCTCAAACCGGACCAGACTGGCTCAAACCGGTTTTGACCAGCCTGAGCCAGGTTTGGCCGGTTCAAACCAGACCAGACCAGCTCAAACCGGACCAGACCGGCTCAAACCGGTTTTGAACGGCTCAAACCGGATCAAACAGGACCAGACCGGCTCACACCGGATCAAACCAGACCAGACAGGCCCAGAAAGGCTGAAACCGGATCAAACCGGCCAGACCGGCCCAGACCGGCTAAAACCGGGCCAGACCGGCTCAAAACGGTTTTGACCGGCTCAAACCAGACCAGACCGGTTCAAACCGGTTTTGACTGGCTCAATCCGGTTTTGACAGGCTCAAACCGGTTTTGACTGGCTCAAACCACTCCAGACCGGCTAAAACCGGTTTTCACCGGCTCAAACCGGTTTTGACCTGATTAAACCGGATCAAACCGGACCAGACAGGCTCAGACAGGCTCGAATCGGTTTAGACTGGCTTTAACCAGACAAAACCGGCTCAAACCGGTTTTCACCGGCTCGAACCGCTTTTCACCAGCTCAAACCAGACCAGACCGGTTCAATCCGATTTTGACCGTCTCAAACCGATTTTGAACGGCTCAAACTGGTTTTGACCGCCACAAACCGGTTTTGACCGGCTCAAATCACATGAGACCGGCTCAAACTGGTTTTGACCGGCTGAAACCGATTTTGACCGGATGAGACCGGATCAAACCGGACCAAACGGGCCCAGACCAGCTAAAACAGGATCATTCCGGACCAGACCGGCCCTAACCGCCTAAAACCAGGCCAAACCCACTCAAACCTATTTTAACCGGCTCAAAACAGACCAGACCATCTCAAACCGGTTTTGACCAGCTCAAACGAGACCAGGCCGGCTCAAACCGGATCAAACAGGACCACACCAGCCCAGACCGCCTAAAAACGGGCCAAACCGGCTCAAACCTATTTTCACCGGCTCAAACCAGACCAGACCAGCTCGAACCTGTTTTGACCAGCTCAAAGCAGACCTGACCAGCTCAAACCGGTTTTGACAGGATTAGACCGGATGAAACCGGACCAGACATTCTCAAATCGGATCATACCGGACCAGACCGGCACAAATCGGCTCAAACCGGCTCAAACCGAACCAGACCGGCCCAGACAGGCTAAAACCGGGCCAAACCAGCTCATTCAGGTTTTGACCGGCTCAAACGAGACCAGACCGGCTCAAACCAGAGCAGACTGGATCAAACCGGTTTTGATCGGCTCAAACCAGACCAGTCCGGCTCAAACCGGTTTTGACCAGATGAGACAGAATAAAACCAGACCAGACCGGCACAAACCGGATGAAACCACACCAGACCGGACCAGAAGAGCTGAAGGCGGTGCAAACCGGACCAGACCGGCCCAGACCGGCTCAAACCAGTTTTGACCAGCCTGAGCCAGGTTTGGCCGGTTCAAACCAGACCAGACCGCCTCAAACCGGACCAGACCGGCTCAAACTGGTTTTGACCTGCTCAAACCACACCAGACCGGCTGAAACCGCTTTTGACCGGCTAAAACCGGGTTTGACCGGATGAGACCAGATCAAACCCAATCAGACCAGCCCAGAACGGCTAAAATCGGATCAAACCACACCAGACCGGCTCAAACCACACCAGACCGGACCAGAAGAGCTGAAGGCGGTGCAAACCGGACCAGACCGGCCCAGACCGGCTCAAACCAGTTTTGACCAGCCTGAGCCAGGTTTGGCCGGTTCAAACCAGACCAGACCGCCTCAAACCGGACCAGACCGGCTCAAACTGGTTTTGACCTGCTCAAACCACACCAGACCGGCTGAAACCGCTTTTGACCGGCTAAAACCGGGTTTGATCGGCTCAAACCGGTTTTGACCAGCTCAAACCAGACCAAACCGGCTCAAACCGACCAGACCGCCCAGAACGGCTAAAATCGGATCAAACCACACCAGACCGGCCCACGCCGCCGAAAACTGGACCACAAACCCTTTTTGACCCGTTCAAACCAGACCAGACCGGCTCAAACCGGTTTTGACCGACCCGAGCATGTTTTGACTGGCTCAAACCAGACCAGACTGGCTTAAACCAGACCAGACCGGCTCAAACCATTTTTGACCAGCTCAAAGCGGTTTTGACCAGATCAAACCAGACTCGACCAGCCCACACCAGCTGAAATTGCATCAAACTGGACCAGACCGGCCCAGACAGGAAAAAACCGGTTCACAAACCGGTTTTGACCGGGTCAAACCAGACCAGAACGTCTCAAACCTGTTTTTACTGGTTCAAACCAGACCAGACCAGCTCAAACCAGACCAGACGGGCTCAAACCGGTTTTGACCAGCTCAAACCACTCCAGACCGGCTAAAACCGGTTTTCACCGGCTCAAACCGGTTTTGACCTGATTAGACCGGATCAAACCGGACCAGACAGGCTCAGACAGGCTCGACTCGGTTTTGACTGGCTTCAACCAGACAAAACCGTCTCAAACCAATTTTGACAGGCTCAAACCAGACCAGACCGGCTCAAACAAGACCAGATCGGCTCAAATCGGTTTTGACCTGCTCAAACGACACCAGACCGGCTGAAACTGGTTTTGACCAGCTAAAACCGGTTTTGACCGGATTAGACCAGATAAACCGAATCAGACCAGCCCAGAACACCTAAAATCAGATCAAACCAGACCAGACCGGCCCAGACCGCCTAAAACTGGGCCACAAACCGGTTTTGACAGTTTCAAAGCAGACCAGACTGCCTCATACCGGTTTTGACCGACCTGAGCCGGTATTGACCGGCTCAAACCAGACCAGACCGGCTCAAACCGGTTTTGACTGGCACAAAGCGGTTTTGACCGGATCAAACCAGACTCGACTGGCCCAGACCAGTTAAACCAGAAAAAACCAGACCAGACCGGCCCAGACCGGCTGAAACCGGGCCACAAACCGGTTTTCACTGGCCTGAGCCATTTTTGACCGGCTCAAACCAGACCAGACTGGCTCAAACCGGACCAGACCAGCTCAAACCGGTTTTGACCGGATGACACAGGCTCAAACCGGAGCACACCAGATCACACCAGATCAAACCGGACCAGACAGGCCCAGACTGGCTGAAACTGGATCAAACCGGAAGACACCGGCCCAGACCGGCTAAAACCGGGCCAGACCGGCTCAAACCGGGCCAGACCGGCTCAAATCAGACCAGAACTCTTCAAACCGGTTTTGACTGGCTCAATCTGGTTTTGACCGGCTCAAACCGGTTTTGACCGGCTCAAACCACTCCAGACCGGCTAAAACCGGTTTTCACTGGCTCAAACCGGTTTTGACCTGATTAGACCAGATCAAACCAGACCAGACCGGCTCAGAGAGGCTCGAATCGGTTTTGACCGTCTTAAACCAGAACAGACCGGCTCAAACAAGACCAGACCGGCTCAAACCGGTTTTGACCTTCTCAAACCACACCCGACCGGTTGAAACTGGTTTTTAAGGGATGAGACTGGTTTTGACCGGATGAGACCAGTTTTGACCGCATGGGACCGGATCAAACCGAATCAGACCGGCCCAGACCGGCTAAAATCGGATCAAACCGGACCAGCCCGACCCAGACCGCCTAAAACTGGGCCACAAACCGGTTTTGACCGGTTCAAACCAGACCTGAACGGCTCAAACCGGTTTTGACCGACCTGAGCCGGCTTTGACCAGCTCAAACCAGACCAGACCGGCTCAAACCAGACCAGACCGGCTCAAACTGGTTTTGACCGGCTCAAAGCGGTTTGGACTGGATAAAACAAGACTCGACCGGCCCAGACCAGCTGAAACCGGATGAAACCGGACCAGACCGGCCCAGAGCAGCTAAAACCGGGCCACAAACCTGTTTTGACCGGCTCAAACCAGACCAGACTGGCTCAAACCGGACCAGACCGGCTCAAACCGGTTTTGACCGGATGACACCGGATCAAACAGGACCAGACCGGCTCACACCGGATCAAACCGGACAAGACAGGCCCAGACAGGCTGAAACCGGATCAAACCTGACCAGACCGGCCCAGACCAGCTAAAACCGGGCCAGACCGGCTCAAACCGGTTTTGATCAGCTCAAATCAGACCAGACCGGTTCAAACCGGTTTTGATGGGCTCAATTCGGTTTTGACCGGCTCAAACCCGTTTTGACCGGTTCAAACCACTCCAGATCGGCTAAAACCGGTTTTCACTGGCTCAAAACGGTTTTGACCTGATTAGACCGGATCAAACCGTGCCAGACCGGCTCAGACAGGCTCGAATCGGTTTTGACTGGCTTCAACCAGACCAAACCGGCTCAAACCGGTTTTGACCGGCTCGAAGCGGTTTTGACTGGCTCAAACCAGACCAAACCAGCTCAAACCAGACCAGACCAGCTCAAACCGGTTTTGACCGGCTCAAAACGGTTTTGACCTGATTAGACCGGATCAAACCGTGCCAGACTGGCTCAGACAGGCTCGAATCGGTTTTGACTGGATTCAACCAGACCAGACCGGCTCAAACCGGTTTTGACCGGCTGAAACCAGACGAGACTGGCTCAAACAGGTTTTGACCTGCTCAAACCACACCAGATGGGCTGAAACCGGTTTTGACCAGCTAAAACAGGTTTTGACTGGATGAGACCGGATCAAACTGAATCAGACGGGCCCAGACCGGCTAAAATCGGATCACACCGGATGAGACCGGCCCAGACCGCCTAAAACTGGGCCACAAACCGGTTTTGACGGGTTCAAACCAGACCAGACCGGCTCAAACCGGTTTTGACGGACCTGAGCCGATTTTGACTGCCTCAAACCAGACCAGACCGGCTCAAAGCGGTTTTGACCGGGTCAAACCGGTTTTGACCAGCTCAAACCAGACCAGACCGGTTCAAACCGGTTTTGACTGGCTCAATCCAGTTTTCACCGGCTCAAACCGGTTTTGACCTGATTAGACCGGTTCAAACCAGACCAGACTGGCTCAAACCAGACCAGACCGGCTCAAACCAGAGCAGACGGGCTCAAACCGGTTTTGACCAGCTCAAACCAGACCAGATTGGCTCAAACCGGTTTTGACCGGATGATACAGTATAAAACCAGAGCAGACCGGATCAAACCGGTTTTGACCGGCTCAAACCAGACCAGACTGGTTCAATCCCCTTTTGACCGGCTCAAACCGGTTTTGAACGGCTCGAACCGGTTTTGACCAGCTCAAACCTGTTTTGACCTGCTAAACCCACGCCAGACCGGCTAAAACCGGTTTTGACCACATGAGACCGGATCAAACCGAATCAGACAGGCCCAGACCGGCTAAAATCGGATCAAACCAGACCAGACTGGCCCAGACCGCCTAAAACTGGGCCACAAACCGGTTTTGACCGGCTCAAACCAGACCAGACCGGCTCAAACGAGACCAGACCAGCTCAAACTGGTTTTGACCGGCTCAAAGCAGACCAGACTGGTTCAGTACGGTTTTGACCGGCTCAAACAGGTTTTGAACGGCTCGAACCGGTTTGGACCAGCTCAAACCACACCAGACCAGCTCAAACCGGTTTTGAACTGCTGAAACCGATTTTGACCAGATGAGACCAGATCAAACCGGACCAGACGGGCCCAGACCGGCTAAAACCGGATCAAACCGGACCAGACCGGCCCAGACCGCCTAAAACCGGTCCAAAGCAGCTCAAACCTATTTTGACAGGCTCAAACCAGACCAGACTGGCTCAAACCGGTTTTGACCAGCTCAAACCAGACCAGACCGGGTCAAACCATATCAAACGGGACCAGACCGGCCCAGACCGCCTAAAACTGGGACAAACCAGCTCAAACATATTTTCACCGGCTCAAAACAGACCAGACCGGCTCGAACCTGTTTTCTCCAGCTCAAACCATACCAGACCGGCTCAAACCGGTTTGACCTGATTAGACTGGATCAAACCGGACCAGACCGGCTCAGACAGGCTCGAATCGGTTTTGACTGGCTTCAACCAGACCAGACCGGCTCGAACCGGTTTTGACCGGCTGAAACCAGACGAGACTGGCTCAAACAGGTTTTGACCTGCTCAAACCACACCAGATGGGCTGAAACCGGTTTTGACCGGCTAAAACAGGTTTTGACTGGATGAGACCGGATCAAACTGAATCAGACGGGCCCAGACTGGCTAAAATCGGTTCACACCAGACGAGACCGGCCCAGAACGCCTAAAACTGGGCCACAAACCGGTTTTGATGGGTTCAAACCAGACCAGACTGGCTCAAACCGGTTTTGACGGACCTGAGCCGATTTTGACCAGCTCAAACCAGACAAGACCGGCTCAAACCAGACCAGACCGGCTCAAAGCGGTTTTGACCGGGTCAAACCGGTTTTGACCAGCTCAAACCAGACCAGACCGGCTCAAACCGGTTTTGACGGACCTGAGCTGATTTTGACCGGCTCAAACCAGACCAGACCGGCTCAAACCAGACCAGACCGGCTCAAAGCGGTTTTGACCGGGTCAAACCGGTTTTGACCAGCTCAAACCAGACCAGACCAGTTCAAACCGGTTTTGACTGGCTCAATCCGGTTTTCACCGGCTCAAACCAGTATTGACCTGATTAGACCGGCTCAAACCAGACCAGACTGGCTCAAACCAGACCAGACCGGCTCAAACCAGAGCAGACCGGCTCAAACCGGTTTTGACCAGCTCAAACCAGACCAGATTGGCTCAAACCAGTTTTCACCGGATGATACAGTATATAACCAGAGCAGACCGGATCAAACCGGTTTTGACCGGCTCAAACCAGACCAGACTGGTTCAATCCGGTTTTGACCGGCTCAAACCGGTTTTGAACGGCTCGAACGGGTTTTGACCAGCTCAAACCAGTTTTGACCTGCTAAAACCACGCCACACCGGCTGAAACCGGATTTGACCGGCTAAAACCGGTTTTGACCGGATGAGACCGGATCAAACCGAATCAGACAGGCCCAGACCGGCTAAAATCGGATCAAACCAGACCAGACCGGCCCAGACTGCCTAAAACTGGGCAACAAACCGGTTTTGACCGGTTCAAAACAGACCAGACCAGCTCAAACCGGTTTTGACTGCATGAGACCAGATCAAACCGGACCAGACCGGCTCAAACCGGATCAAACCGGACTCTATCAGCCCAGAAGAGCTGACACCGGATCAAACCGGACCAGACCGGCCCAGACCGGCTAAAACCGGGCCAAGCCGTCTCAAACCGGTTTTAACCGGCTAAAACAAGACCAGACCGGCTGAAACGGGTTTTGACTGGATGAGACCGGATCAAACTCGACCAGACCGGCTCAAACCAGAGCAGACCGGATCAAACCGGTTTTGACCGGCTGAAACCGGTTTTGACCGGCTCAAACCGGACCAGACCGGCTCAAACCGGATCAAACCGGACCAGACCGGCCCAGACCGCCTAAAACCGGGCCAAACCGGCTCAAACCTATTTTGACTGGCTCAAACCAGACCAGACCGGCTCAAACCTATTTTGACCGGTTCAAACCAGACCAGACCGGCTCAAACCGGTTTTGACCGGATGAGACCGGATCAAACCGACCAGACCGGCTCAAACCAGAGCAGACCGGATCAAACCAGACCAGACCAGCTCAAACCGGTTTTGACTGGCTCAAACCGGATCAAACCGAATCAGACCGGCGCAGAATGGCTAAAATCGGATCAAACCAGACCAGACTGGCTCAAACAGGTTTTGACCTGCTCAAACCAGACCAGACCGGCTCAAACCAGACCAGATTGGCTCAAACCAGTTTTGACCGGCTGAAACCGGATCACACCAGACCAGACCGGCTCAAACCGGTTTTGACCGGATGAGACAGAATAAAACTGGACCAGACTGGCTCAAACCGGATCAAACCAGACCAGACCGGCCCAGACCGGCTAAAATCGGATCAAACCAGACCAGACCGGCCCAGACCGGCTAAAACTGGGCCACAAACCGGTTTTGACTGGCTTCAACCAGACCAAACCGGCTCAAACCGGTTTTGACCAGCTCAAACCAGACCAGACCAGCGCAAAAAGCATCAAACCGGAACAGACAGGCCCAGACCGGCTAAAACCGGGCCAAACCGGCTCAAACAGGTTTCGACCGCCTCAAACAAGACCAGACCATCGCAAACAAGACCAGACCGGCTAAAACCAGGCCAAATCGGCTCAAACTGGTTTTGACCGGGTCAGACAAGATCAGACCAGCTCAAACCGGTTTTGACAGACCTGAGCCAGTTTTGACCGGCTCAACCCAGAGCAGACCGGCTCAAACCAGACCAGACCGGCTGAAACCACACCACACTGGCTCAAACCGGTTTTGACTGGCTCAAACCAGTCCAAACCGGCTCAAACCGGTTTTGACCGGATGAGACAGAATAAAACTGGACCAGACTGGCTCAAACCAGATGAAACCGCACCAGACTGGCCCAGAACAGCTGAAGCCAGAGCAAACCGGACCAGACCGGGCCAGACCGCCTAAAACCGGGCCACAAACCGGTTTTGACCGGCTCAAACCAGACCAGACCGGCTCAAACTGGACCAGACCGGCTCAAACGGGTTTTGACGGATGACACCGGATCAAACCAGACCAGACCGGCTCACACTGGATCAAATGGAACCAGACCGGCCCAGACCGGCTAAAACTGGGCCAGACCAGCTCAAACCAGTTTGGACCAGCTCAAAACAGTCCAGACCGGTTCAAACCGGTTTTGACTGGCTCAACTCGGTTTTGACAGGCTCAAACCACTCCAGACCGGCTAAAACCGGTTTTCACGGGCTCAAACCGGTTTTGAACTGATTAGACCAGATCAAACCGGACCAGACCGGCTCAGAGAGGCTCGAATCGGTTTTGAGTGGCTTCATCCAGACCAAACCGGCTCAAACCGGTTTTGACCGGCTCTAACCGATTTTGACCTGCTCAAACCACACCAGACCGGCTGAAACCGGTTTTAACCAGTTAAAACCGGTTTTGACCGGATGAGACCCGATCAAACCGAATCAGACCGGCGCAGAATGGCTAAAATCGGAACAAACTGGACAAGACCGGCCCAGAACGCCTAAAACTGGGCCACAAACCGGTTTTGACCGCTTCAAACCAGACCAGACCGGCTCAAACCTGTTTTGGCTGACCTGAGCCGGTTTTGACCGAGTCAAACCAGACCGGACCGGTTTATTCAGGTTTTGACTGGCTCAAATCGATTTTGACCGTCTCAAACCACACCCGACCGGCTCAAACCGGTTTTGACTGGCTGAAACCGATTTTGACCATATGAGACCGATCAAACCGGAAGAGACGTGCCGAGACAGGCTAAAACCGGATCTAACCGGACCAGAACGTCCCAGACTGCCTAAAACCGGGCCAAACCGGCTCAAACCTATTTTAACCGGCTCACACCCGACCAGACCGGCTCAAATCGGTTTTGACCAGCTGAAACCGGTTTTGACCGGCTCGAACCAGACCAGACCGGCTAAAACCGGATCTAACAGGACCAGAACGGCCCAGAGCACCTAAAACCGGGCCAAACCGGCTCAAACCTATTTTGACCGGTTCAAACCAGACCAGACCGGCTCAAACCGGTTTTGACCAGCTCAAAGCGGTTTTGACCAATCAAACTGGACTCGACTGACCCAGAACAGCTGAAACCGGATCACACCAGACCAGACCGGCCCAGACCGGCTAAAACCGGGGCACAAACCGCTTTTGACCGGCTCAAACCACTCCAGACTGGCTAAAACTGGTTTTCACCGGCTCAAACCGTTTTTGACCTGATTAGACCGGATCTAACTGGACCAGACCGGCTCAGACAGGCTCGAATCAGTTTTGACTGGTTTCAAGCAGACCAACCCGGCTCAAACCGGTTTTGACCAGCTCGAACCAGTTTTGACCGGCTCAAACAAGACCAGACCGGCTCAAACCGGACCAGACCAGCTCAAACCGGTTTTGACTGGCTCAAACAGGTTTTGACCTGCTCAAACCACACCTGACCGGCTGAAACCGATTTTGACCGGCTAAAACCGGTTTTGACCGGATGAGATCAGATCCAACCGAATCAGAACGGCCCAGACCGGCTAAAATCGGATCAAACCAGACCAGACCGGCCCAGACCGGCTAAAACTGGGCCACAAACCGGTTTTCACCGCTTCAAACCAGAGCAGACCGGCTCTAACCTGTTTTAACCGAACTGAGACGGTTTTGACCTGCTCAAACCAGACCAGACTGGCTCAAATCAGACCAGACCGGCTCAAACCGGTTTTGACCGACTCAAACCAGACCGGACCGGTTCAATCCGGTTTTCACCAGCTCAAACTGGTTTAGAATGGCTCAAACTGGTTTTGACCGGCTCAAACCGGTTTTGACCATCTCAAACCACAGCAGACGGCCTCAAACCAGTTTTGACCGGCTGAAACCGATTTTGACCATATGAGACCGGATCAAACCATACCAGATGGGCCCAGACAGGCTAAAACCGGATCTAACCGGACCAGAACGTCCCATACCGCCTAAAACTGGGCCAAACCGGCTCAAACCTATTTTGACTGGCTCAAACCAGAGCAGACGGGTTCAAACCGGTTTTGACCGACTGAAACCGGTTTTGACCGGCTCAAACCGGACCAGAACGGCTCAAACCGGATCAAACGGGACCAGACTGGCCCAGACCACATAAAACCGGGCCAAACCGGCTGAAACCTATTTTGACTGGCTCAAACGAGACCAGACCGGCTTGAACCTGATTTGACCGGCTCAAACCAGACCTGAACGGCTCAAACCGGTTTTGATCGGATTAGACCGGATCAAACCGGACCAGACCATCTCAAACCAGATCATACCGGACCAGACCGACACAAACCGACTGAAACCGGCTCAAACTGAACCAGACCGTCTCAGAGAGGCTAAAACCGGGCCAAACCGGCTCAATCAGGTTTTGACCGGCTCAAACCAGACCAGACCGGCTCAAACCAAACCACATGGGCTCAAAACGGTTTTGACAGGCTGAAACCAGAAGAGACTGGCTCAAACCGGTTTTGACCGTATGAGACAGAATAAAACTGGACCAGACTGGCTAAAACTGGATGAAACCACACCAGACCGGCCCAGAACAGCTGAAAGCGGAACAAACCAGACCATACCGGACCAGACCGTCTAAAACTGGGCCACAAAACAGTTTCGATGGGTTCAAACCAGACCAGACGGGTTCAAACCGGTTTTGACCAGCACAAACCAGACCAGACCAGCGCAATCCGGTTTTGACCGGCTCAAACCTGTTTTGACCGGATGAAACCAGATCAAACCGGACCAGAACGGCTCACACCGGATCAAACCAGACCGGACCGGCCCAGACTGGCTAAAACCGGGCCAGACGGGCTCAAACCGGTTTTGACCAGTTCAAACCCGACCAGACCGGTTCAAACCGGTTTTGACTGGCTCAATCCAGTTTTGACCGGCTCAAACCGGTTTTGACCGGCGCAAACCACTCCAGACCGGCTAAAACCAGTTTTCACCGGCTCAAACCGGTTTTGAACTGATTAGACCGGATCAAACCGGACCAGACCGGCTCAGACAGGCTCGAATCGGTTTTGACTGGCTTCAACCAGACCAAACCGGCTCAAACCGGTTTTGACCAGCTCGAACCGGTTTTGGCCAGCTCAAACAAGACCAGACCGGCTCAAACCAGACCAGACCGGCTCAAACCGGTTTTGACCTGCTCAAACCACACCAGACGGGCTGAAACCGGTTTTGACGGGCTAAAACCGGTTTTGACCGGATGAGACCAGATCAAACCGAATCAGACCGGCCCAGACTGGCTACAATCGGATCAAACCAGACCACACCGGCCCAGACGGCCTAAAACTGGGCCACAAACCGGTTTTGACCGGTTCCAACCAGACCAGGCCGGCTCAAACCGGTTTTGACCGACCTGAGCTGGTTTTGACCGGCTCAAACCACACCAGACTGGCTAAAACCAGACCAGACCGGCTCAAACCGGTTTTCACCGGCTCAAAGCAGTTTTGACCGGATCACACCGGACTCGACCGGCCCAGACCAGCTGAAACCTGATCAAACCGGACCAGACCGGCTCAGACAGGCTAAAACCGGGCCACAAACCGGTTTTGACCGGCTGAAACCAGACCAGACCAGCTAAAACCGGTTTTGACCGGATGAGATCGGATCAAACCGGACTCGACCGGCTCAAACCGGATCAAACCGGACTCGACCGGCCCAGACCAGCTGAAACTGGAACAAACCGGACCAGACCGGCTCAAACCGGTTTTGACTGGCTCAAACCAGACCAGACCGGCTCAAACTGGACCAGAACGGCTCAAACTGGTTTTGACCGGATGACACCGGATGAAACCAGACCAGTCCGGTTCACACCATATCAAACCGGACCAGACAGGCCCAGACCAGCTGAAACCGGATCAAACCGGTCCAGACTGGCCCAGACCAGCTTAAATCGGGCCAGACCGGCTCAAACTGGTTTTGACCGGCTCAAACCAGACCAGACCAGTTCAAACCGGTTTTGAAGGCTGAATCCGGTTTTGACCAGCTCAAACCGGTTTTAACCGGCTCAAACCCCTCCAGACCGGCTAAAACCGGTTTTCACTGGCTCAAACCGGTTTTGATCTGATTAGACCGGATGAAACCAGACCAGACCGGCTCAGACATGCTCGAATCTGTTTTGACTGGCTTCAACCAGACCGCACCGACTCAAACCGGTTTTGACCAGCTCGAACCGGTTTTGACTGGCTCAAACTAGACCAGACCAGCTCAAACCAGGCCAGACTGGCTCAAACCCGTTTTCAGAGGCTCAAACCGGTTTTCACCTGCTCAAACCACACCAGACCGGCTCAAACTGGTTTTGACTGGCTAAAACCCGTTTTGAACGGATGAGACCAGATCAAACCGAATCAGAACGGCCCAGACAGGCTAAAACCGGATCAAACCAGACCAGACCGGCCCAGAACAGCTGAAAGCGGAACAAACCAGACCATACCGGACCAGACCGTCTAAAACTGGGCCACAAAACAGTTTCGATGGGTTCAAACCAGACCAGACGGGTTCAAACCGGTTTTGACCAGCACAAACCAGACCAGACCAGCGCAATCCGGTTTTGACCGGCTCAAACCTGTTTTGACCGGATGAAACCAGATCAAACCGGACCAGAACGGCTCACACCGGATCAAACCAGACCGGACCGGCCCAGACTGGCTAAAACCGGGCCAGACGGGCTCAAACCGGTTTTGACCGGCTCAAACCAGACCAGACCGGTTCAAACCGGTTTTGACTGGCTCAATCCAGTTTTGACCGGCTCAAACCGGTTTTGACCGGCGCAAACCACTCCAGACCGGCTAAAACCAGTTTTCACCGGCTCAAACCGGTTTTGAACTGATTAGACCGGATCAAACCGGACCAGACCGGCTCAGACAGGCTCGAATCGGTTTTGACTGGCTTCAACCAGACCAAACCGGCTCAAACCGGTTTTGACCAGCTCGAACCGGTTTTGGCCAGCTCAAACAAGACCAGACCGGCTCAAACCAGACCAGACCGGCTCAAACCGGTTTTGACCTGCTCAAACCACACCAGACGGGCTGAAACCGGTTTTGACGGGCTAAAACCGGTTTTGACCGGATGAGACCAGATCAAACCGAATCAGACCGGCCCAGACTGGCTACAATCGGATCAAACCGGACCACACCGGCCCAGACGGCCTAAAACTGGGCCACAAACCGGTTTTGACCGGTTCCAACCAGACCAGGCCGGCTCAAACCGGTTTTGACCGACCTGAGCTGGTTTTGACCGGCTCAAACCACACCAGACTGGCTAAAACCAGACCAGACCGGCTCAAACCGGTTTTCACCGGCTCAAAGCAGTTTTGACCGGATCACACCGGACTCGACCGGCCCAGACCAGCTGAAACCTGATCAAACCGGACCAGACCGGCTCAGACCGGCTAAAACCGGGCCACAAACCGGTTTTGACCGGCTGAAACCAGACCAGACCAGCTAAAACCGGTTTTGACCGGATGAGATCGGATCAAACCGGACTCGACCGGCTCAAACTGGATCAAACCGGACTCGACCGGCCCAGACCAGCTGAAACTGGAACAAACCAGACCAGACCGGCTCAAACCGGTTTTGACTGGCTCAAACCAGACCAGACAGGCTCAAACTGGACCAGAACGGCTCAAACCGGTTTTGACCGGATGACACCGGATGAAACCAGACCAGTCCGGTTCACACCATATCAAACCGGACCAGACAGGCCCAGACCAGCTGAAACCGGATCAAACCAGTCCAGACCGGCCCAGACCAGCTTAAATCGGGCCAGACCAGCTCAAACTGGTTTTGACCGGCTCAAACCAGACCAGACCAGTTCAAACCGGTTTTGAAGGCTGAATCCGGTTTTGACCAGCTCAAACCGGTTTTAACCAGCTCAAACCCCTCCAGACCGGCTAAAACCGGTTTTCACTGGCTCAAACCGGTTTTGATCTGATTAGACCGGATGAAACCGGACCAGACCGGCTCAGACATGCTCGAATCTGTTTTGACTGGCTTCAACCAGACCGCACCGACTCAAACCGGTTTTGACCAGCTCGAACCGGTTTTGACTGGCTCAAACTAGACCAGACCAGCTCAAACCAGGCCAGACTGGCTCAAACCCGTTTTCAGAGGCTCAAACCGGTTTTCACCTGCTCAAACCACACCAGACCGGCTCAAACTGGTTTTGACCGGCTAAAACCCGTTTTGAACGGATGAGACCAGATCAAACCGAATCAGAACGGCCCAGACAGGCTAAAACCGGATCAAACCGGACCAGACGTTCTCAAATCGGATCATACCAGACCAGACCAGCACAAACGGGCTCAAACCGGCTCAAACCGAACCAGACCTGCCCAGACAGGCTAAAACCGGGCCAAACTGGCACAATCAGGTTTTGACCGGCTCAAACCAGACCAGACCGGCTCAAACCGGTTTTGACCGGCTCATACCAGACCAGACCGGCTCAAACCAGACCAGACTGGCTCAAACAGGTTTTGAACGGCTCAAACCAGAACAGACCGCCTCAAACCGGTTTTGATCAGATGAGACAGGATAAAACCGGACCAGACCAGCTCAAACCGGATGAAACCACACCAGACCAGCCCAAAACAGCTGAAGCCAGAGCAAACCGGACCAGACCGGGCCAGACTGGCTAAAACCGGGCCACAAACTGGGTTTGACCGGCTCAAACCAGACCAGACCGGCTCAAACCGGTTTTGACCAGCTAAAAGCGGTTTTGACCGGATCAAACGGGAATCGACCGGCCCAGACTAGCTGAAACCGGATCAAACCGGACCAGACCGGCTCAGACCGGCTAAAACAAGGCCAGAAACTGGTTTTGACCGGTTCAAACCAGTCCAGAGTGGCTCAAACCGGTTTTGACCGGCTCCGAGCGGTTTTGACCAGCTCAAACCAGACCAGACCGGCTCAAACCAGATCAGACCGGCTCAAACCGGTTTTGACCTGCTCAAACCACACCAGACCGGCTGAAACCGGTTTTGACCAGCTAAAACCGGTTTTGAGCGGATGAGACCGGATCAAACCAAATCAGACCATCCCAGACTGTCTAAAATCGGATGAAACTAGACCTGCCCGACACAGACCGCCTAAAACTGGGCCACAAGCCAATTTTGACGGGTTCAAACCAGACCAGACCTGCTCAAGCCAGTTTTGACAGACCTGAGCCGGTTTTGACCGGCTCAAACCAGACCACACCGGCTCAAACCAGACCAGACTGGCTCAAATCGGTTTTGACCAGCTCAAACCAGACCAGACCGGTTCAATCCGGTTTGGACCGGCTCAAACCGGTTTTGAATGGCTCGAACCGGTTTTGACCGGCTCAAACCGGTTTTGACCGTCTCAAACCACACCAGACCGCCTCAAACCGGGATTGACCGGCTGAAACCGATTTTGACCATATGAGACTGGATCAAACCGGACCAGACAGGCCCAGACAGACTAAAACCGGATCTAACCAGACCAGACCGGCCCAGACTGCCTAAAACCGGGCCAGACCGGCTCAAACCGGTTATGACCGGCTCAAACCAGAGCAGACCGGCTCAAACCGGTTTTGACCAACTGAAACCAGTTTTGACCGGCTCAAACCAGACCAGACCGGCTCAAACCGGATCTAATGGGACCAGACCGGTGCAGACCACATGAAACCGGGCCAAACCGACTCAAACCAGATGAAACTGCACCACACCGGCCCAGAACAGCTGAAGCCAGAGCATACCGGACCAGACTGGGCCAGACCAGCTAAAACCGGTCCACAAACTGGTTTTGACCGGCTCAAACCATACCAGACCATTTCAAACAAGACCAGACCGGCTCAAACAAGACCAGACCGTCTCAAACTGGTTTTGACCTGATGAGACTGGATCAAACAGGACTAGACCGGCTCAGAGAGGCTCGAATCGGTTTTGATTGGCTTCAACCATACCAAACCAGCTCAAACCAGTTTTGACCTGCTCAAACCACACCAGACCGGCTGAAAACGGTTTTAACCGGCTAAAACCGGTTTTGACCGGATGGGACCCGATCAAACCGAATCAGACTGGCGCAGAACGGCTAAAATCAGAACAAACCAGAAAAGACCGGCCCAGACCGCCTAAAACTGGGCCACAAACCGGTTTTGACTGCTTCAAACCAGACCAGACCGGCTCAAACCTGTTTTGGCCGACCTGAGCCGGTTTTGACCGGCTCAAACCAGACCGGACCGGTTTATTCCGGTTTTGACCGGCTCAAACCGGTTTTGACCGTCTCAAACCACACCCGACTGGCTCAAACCGGTTTTGACCGGCTGAAACCGACTTTGACCATATGAGACCGGATCAAACCGGACCAGACGGGCCCAGACAGGCTAAAACCGGATCTAAACGGAACAGAACGTCCCAGACCGCCTAAAACCGGGCCAAACCGGCTCAAACCTATTTTGACCGGCTCACAACAGACCAGACCAGCTCAAACCGGTTTTGACGGCTCAAACCGGTTTTGACCGGCTCAAACCAGACCTGACCGGCTCAAACCGTTTTGACCGACCTGAGCCGGTTTTTACCGGCTCAAACCAGATCAGACCGGCTCAAACCATACCAGACCGGCTCAAACCACACCAGACCGGCTCAAACCGGTTTTGACTGGCTCAAACCAGACCAGACCAGCTCAAACCGGTTTTGACCAGATGAGACAGAATAAAACCGGACCAGACCGGCTCAAATCAGATGAAACCGCAACAGACCAGCCCAGAACAGCTGAAGCCTGAGCAAACCATACCAGACCGGCCCAGACCAGCTAAAACCGGGCCACAAACCGGTTTTGACCGGCACAAACCAGACCAGACTGGCTCAAACTGGACAAGACCGGCTCAAACCGATTTTGACCGGATGACACCAGATCAAACCGGACCAGAACAGCTCACACCGGATCAAACCGGACCAGACCGGCCCAGACCGGCTAAAACCGGGCCAGACCGGCTCAAACCAGTTTTGACCGGCTCAAACCAGACCAGACCGGTTCAAACCGGTTTTGACTGGCTCAATCCGGTTTTGACCGGCTCAAACCACTCCAGACCGGCTAAAACCGGTTTTCACCGGCTCAAACCGGTTTTGACCTGATTAGACCGGATCAAACCGGACCAGACCGGCTCAGAGAGGCTCGAATCGGTTTTGATTGGCTTCAACTAGACCAAACCGGCTCAAACCGGTTTTGACCGGCTCAAACCAGTTTTGACCTGCTCAAACCACACCAGACCGGCTGAAACCGGTTTTGACCGGCTAAAACCGGTTTTGACGGGATGAGACCGGATCAAACCGAATCAGACCAGCCCAGACTGGCTAAAATCGGATCAAACCGGACCAGACCGCCCAGACCGCCTAAAACTGGGCCACAAACCGGTTTTGACCGGTTCAAACCAGACCAGACCGGCTCAAACCTGTTTTGGCCGACCTGAGCCGGTTTTGACCGTCTCAAACCACACCAGACCGGACCGGTTTATTCCGGTTTTGACCGCTCAAACCGGTTTTGACCGTCTCAAACCACACCAGACCGGCTCAAACCGGTTTTGACTGGCTGAAACCGATTTTGACCATATGAGACCGGATCAAACCGGACCAGACCGGGCAGACCAGCTAAAACCGGTTTTGACCGGATCAAACCGACCAGACCGGCCCAGACCGCCTAAAACCGGGCCAAACCGGCTCAAACCTATTTTCACCGGCTCAAACCGGACCAGACCGGCTCAAACCGGTTTTGACCAGCTGAAACCGGTTTTGACGGCTCAAACCAGACCAGACCGGCTAAAACCGGATCTAAACGGAACAGAACGTCCCAGACCGCCTAAAACCGGGCCAAACCGGCTCAAACCTATTTTGACCGGCTCAAACCAGACCAGACAGGCTCAAACCGGTTTTGACCGGCTCAAAGCGGTTTTGAGCGTATCAAACCGGACTCGACTGGCCCAGACCAGCTGAAACCGGATCATACCAGACCAGACCGGCCCAGACCGGCTAAAACCGGGCCACAAACCGGTTTTGACCGGCTCAAACCACTCCAGACCGGCTAAAACCGGTTTTCACCGGCTCAAACCGATTTGACCTGATTAGACCGGATCAAACTGGACCAGACCGGCTCAGAGAGGCTCGAATCGGTTTTGACTGGCTTCAACCAGACCATACCGGCTCAAACCGGTTTTGACCAGCTCAAACCAGTTTTGACCGGCTCAAACAAGACCAGACCGGCTCAAACCGGACCAGACCAGCTCAAACCGGTTTTGACTGGCTCAAACCGGTTTTGACCTGCTCAAACCACACCAGACCGGCTGAAACCGATTTTGACCGGCTCAAACCGGATCAAACCGGATGAGACCAGATCAAACCGGACCAGACCGGCCCAGACCGGCTAAAATCGGATCAAACCGGACCAGACTGGCCCAGACCAGCTAAAACCGGGCCACAAACCGGTTTTGACCGCTTCAACCAGACCAGACCGGCTCAAACCGGTTTTAACCGGCTCAAACCGGATGAAACCGGTTTTGACCTGCTCAAACCAGACCAGACTGGCTCAAACCAGACCAGACCGGCTCAAACCGGTTTTGACCGACTCAAACCAGACCAGACCGGTTCAAACCGGTTTTCACCGGCTCAAACCGGTTTTGAACGGCTCGAACCGGTTTTGACCGGCTCAAACCGGTTTTGACCAGCTCAAACCAGACCAGACCGCCCAGACCGGCTCAAACCAGTTTTGACCGGCTGAAACCGATTTTGACCATATGAGACCGGATCAAACCACACCAGACCGGCCCAGACAGGCTAAAACCGGATCTAACCGGACCAGACCGGCCCAGACCGCCTAAAACTGGGCCAGACCAGCTCAAACCTATTTTGACTGGCTCAAACCAGAGCAGACTGGCTCAAACCGGTTTTGACCGACTCTAACCGGTTTTGACCGGCTCAAACCGGACCAGACCGGCTCAAACCGGATCAAACGGACCAGACCGGCCCAGACCGCCTAAAACCGGGCCAAACCGGCTCAAACCTATTTTGACTGGCTCAAACAAGACCAGACCGGCTCAAACCTATTTTGACCGGCTCAAACCAGACCTGAACGGCTCAAACCGGTTTTGACCGGATTAAACCGGATCAAACCGGACCAGACCAGCTCAAACCAGACCAAACCGGCTCAAACCAGACCTGACTCAAACCGGTTTTGACTGGCTCAAACCGGATCAAACCGACCAGACCGGCTCAGAGAGGCTCGAATCGGTTTTGACTGGCTCAAACCGGATCAAACCGGTTTTGACCGGCTCAAACCAGACCAGACCGGCTCAAACCAGACCAGACTGGGCCAGACCAGCTCAAACCGGTTTTGACCGGCTGAAACCAGATCAAACCAGACCAGACTGGCTCAAACCGGTTTTGACCGGATGAGACAGAATAAAACCGGGCCAGACTGGCTCAAACCGGATGAAACCGCACCAGACCGGCCCAGAACAGCTGAAACTGGATCAAACCGGACCAGACCGGCCCAGACCGCCTAAAACTGGGCCACAAACCGGTTTTGACTGGCTTCAACCAGACCAGACTGGTTCAATCCGGTTTTGACCGGCACAAACCAGACCAGACCGCTCAAACCGGTTTTGACCGCTCAAACCGGTTTTGACCGGATGAGACCAGATCAAACCGGACCAGACCGGCTCAAACCGGATCAAACCAGACCAGACCGCCCAGACCGGCTAAAACCGGCCACAAACCGGTTTTGACCGGCTGAAACCAGACCAGACCAGCTCAAACCGGTTTTGACGGATGACACCGGATCAAACCGGACCAGACCGGCTCAAACTGGTTTTGACCGGATCAAACCGGACTCGACCGGTCCAGAACAGCTGAAACTGGATCAAACCGGACCAGACCGGCTCAAACCGGTTTTGACTGGCTCAAACCATACTAGACTGGCTCAAACTGGACCAGACCGGCTCAAACCGGTTTTGACCGGATGACACCGGATCAAACCAGACCAGACCGGCTCACTCAGGATCAAACTGGACCAGACAGTCCCAGACCGGCTGAAACCAGATCAAACAGGACCAGACCAGCCCAGACCGGCTAAAACTGGGCCAGACCAGCTCAAACCGGTTTGGACCAGCTCAAAACGGACCAGACCGGTTCAAACCGGTTTTCACTGGCTCAATTCGGTTTTGACAGGCTCAAACCACTCCAGACCGGCTAAAACCGGTTTTCACTGGCTCAAACCGGTTTTGACCTGATTAGACCAGATCAAACCGGACCATACTGGCTCAGAGAGTCTCGAATCGGTTTTGACTGGCTTCAACCGGACCAAACCGGCTCATACCGGTTTTGACCGACTCTAACCGGTTTTGACTGGCTCAAACCAGACCAGACCAGCTCAAACCAGACCAGACTGGCTCAAACCGGTTTTCACTGGCTCAAACCGGTTTTCACTGGCTCAAACCAGACCAGACCGGCTCAAACTGGTTTTGACCGGCTAAAACCGGTTTTGACGGATGACACCGGATCAAACCGAATCAGACCGGCCCAGACCGGCTAAAACCGGATCTAACCGGACCAGACCTTCTCAAACCGGATCATACCGGACCAGACCAGCCCAGACCGGCTAAAACCGGATCAAACCGAATCAGACCGGCCCAGACCGGCTAAAACCGGGCCAAACTGGCTCAATCAGGTTTTGACCGGCTCAAACCAGACCAGACCGGCTCAAACCGGTTTTGACCGGCTCAACCAGACCAGACCGGCTCAAACCAGACCAGACCGGCTCAAACCGGTTTTGACGGCTCAAACCAGACCAGACCGCCTCAAACCGGTTTTGACCAGATGAGACCCGATCAAACCGAATCAGACCGGCCCAGACCGGCTAAAACCGGGCCAGACCGGCTCAAACCACACCAGACCAGCTGAAACCGGATCAAACCGGACCAGACCGGGCCAGACTGGCTCAAACCGGACCAGACCGGTTCAAACCGGTTTTGACCGGCTCAAACCAGACCAGACCGGCTCAAACCGGTTTTGACCAGCTAAAACCGGTTTTGACCGGATCAAACCGAATCAGACCGCCCAGACCAGCTGAAACCGGATCAAACCGGACCAGACCGGCTCAAACCAGACCGGCTCAAACAAGACCAGACCGGCTCAACCGGTTTTGACCGGTTCAAACCAGACCAGAACGGCTCAAACCGGTTTTGACCGGCTCAAACGGTTTTGACCGGCTCAAACCAGACCAGACCGGCTCAAACCAGACCAGACCGCTCAAACCGGTTTTGACCTGCTCAAACCACACCAGACCGGCTGAAACCGGTTTTGACCAGCTAAAACCGGTTTTGACCGGATGAGACCGGATCAAACCGAATCAGACCGGCGCAGAACGGCTAAAATCAGATCAAACCGGACATGACCGGCCCAGACCGCCTAAAACTGGGCCACAAACCGGTTTTGACCGCTTCAAACCAGACCAGACTGGCTCAAACCTGTTTTGACGGACCTGAGCCGGTTTTGACTGGCTAAAACCAGACCAGACTGGTTCAATCCAGTTTTGACCGGCTCAAACCGGTTTTGAATGGCTCGAACCGGTTTTGACTGGCTCAAAAGGGTTTTGACCGTCTCAAACCACACGAGACCGCCTCAAACCGGGTTTGACCAGCTGAAACCGATTTTGACCATATGAGACCGGATCTAACCGGACCAGACCGGCCCAGACCGCCTAAAACCGGGCCAGACTGGCTCAAACCGGTTATGGCCGGCTCAAACCAGACCAGACCGGCTCAAACCGGTTTTGACCAGCTAAAACCGGTTTTGACCGGCTCAAACCAGACCAGACCGGCTCAAACCAGATCAAACGGGACCAGACCGGTGCAGACCGCATGAAACCGGGCCAAACTGACTCAAACCGGATGAAACCGCACCAGACCGGCCCAGAACAGCTGAAGCCAGAGCATACCGGACCAGACCGGGCCAGACCGGCTAAAACCGGTCCACAAACTGGTTTTGACCGGCTCAAACCATACCAGACCGTTTCAAACAAGACCAGACCGGCTCAAACAAGACCAGACCGTCTCAAACCGGTTTTGACCTGATTAGACCAGATCAAACAGGACCAGACCGGCTCAGAGAGGCTCGAATCGGTTTTGATTGGCTTCAACCATACCAAACCGACTCAAACTGGTTTTGACCTGCTCAAACCACACCAGACCGGCTGAAAACGGTTTTAACCGGCTAAAACCGGTTTTGACCGGATGGGACCCGATCAAACCGAATCAGACCGGCGCAGAACGGCTAAAATCAGATCAAACCGGACCAGACCGGCCCAGACCGCCTAAAACTGGGCCACAAACCGGTTTTGACTGGTTCAAACCAGACCAGACCGGCTCAAACCTGTTTTGGCCGACCTGAGCTGGTTTTGACCGGCTCAAACCAGACCGGACCGGTTTATTCCGGTTTTGACCGGCTCAAACCGGTTTTGACCGTCTCAAACCACACCCGACCGGCTCAAACCGGTTTTGACCGGCTGAAACCGACTTTGACCATATGAGACCGGATCAAACCGGACCAGACAGGCCCAGACAGGCTAAAACCGGATCTAACCGGACCAGACCGGCCCAGACCGCCTAAAACCGGGCCAGACTGGCTCAAACCGGTTATGGCCGGCTCAAACCAGAGCAGACCGGCTCAACCGGTTTTGACCGAGTGAAACCGGTTTTGACCAGCTCAAACCAGACCAGACCGGCTCAAACCAGATCAAACGGGACCAGACCGGTGCAGACCGCATGAAACCGGGCCAAACTGACTCAAACCGGATGAAACCGCACCAGACCGGCCCAGAACAGCTGAAGCCAGAGCATACCGGACCAGACCGGGCCAGACCGGCTAAAACCGGTCCACAAACTGGTTTTGACCGGCTCAAACCATACCAGACCGTTTCAAACAAGACCAGACCGGCTCAAACAAGACCAGACCGTCTCAAACCGGTTTTGACCGGATGAGACCGGATCAAACAGGACCAGACCGGCTCAGAGAGGCTCGAATCGGTTTTGATTGGCTTCAACCATACCAAACCGACTCAAACCGGTTTTGACCTGCTCAAACCACACCAGACCGGCTGAAAACGGTTTTAACCGGCTAAAACCGGTTTTGACCGGATGGGACCCGATCAAACCGAATCAGACCGGCGCAGAACGGCTAAAATCGGATCAAACCAGACCAGACCGGCCCAGACCGCCTAAAACTGGGCCACAAACCGGTTTTGACTGGTTCAAACCAGACCAGACCGGCTCAAACCTGTTTTGGCCGACCTGAGCTGGTTTTGACCGGCTCAAACCAGACCGGACCGGTTTATTCCGGTTTTGACCGGCTCAAACCGGTTTTGACCGGCTCAAACCACACCAGACCGGCTCAAACCGGTTTTGACCGGCTGAAACCGATTTTGACCATATGAGACCGGATCAAACCGGACCAGACGGGCCCAGACCGGCTAAAACCGGATCAAACCGGACCAGACCGGCCCAGACCGCCTAAAACCGGGCCAAACCGGCTCAAACCTATTTTGACCGGCTCAAACAAGACCAGACCGGCCCAGACCAGCTAAAACCGGTTTTGACTGGCTCAAACCGGTTTTGACCAGCTCAAACCAGACCAGACCGGCTCAAACCGGTTTTGACCGACCTGAGCCGGTTTTGACCGCTCAAACCAGACCAGACCGGCTCAAACCATACCAGACCGGCTCAAACCACACCAGACCGGCTCAAACCGGTTTTGACTGGCTCAAACCAGACCAGACCAGCTCAAACCGGTTTTGACCTGATTAGACCGGATCAAACTGGACCAGACCGGCTCAAACCAGATGAAACCGCACCAGACCGGCCCAGAACAGCTGAAGCCAGAGCAAACCGGACCAGACCGGGCCAGACCGGCTAAAACCGGGCCACAAACCGGTTTTGACCGGCTCAAACCAGACCAGACCGGCTCAAACTGGACCAGACCGGCTCAAACCAGTTTTGACCGGCTGAAACCGGATCAAACCAGACCAGACCGGCTCAAACCGGATCAAACCGGACCAGACCGGCCCAGACCGCATAAAACCTGGCCATACCAGCTCAAACCAGATGAAACTGCACTAGACCAGCCCAAAACAGCTGAAGCCAGAGCATACCGGACCAGACCGGGCCAGACCGGCTAAAACCGGCCACAAACCGGTTTTGACCGCTCAAACCAGACCAGACCAGTTCAAATCGAATCAGACCAGCCCAGACAGGCTAAAACCAGACCAGATTGGCCCAGACCAGCTGAAACCGGATCAAACAGGACCAGACCGGCTCAGAGAGGCTCGAATCGGTTTTGATTGGCTTCAACCATACCAAACCGACTCAAACCGGTTTTGACCTGCTCAAACCACACCAGACCGGCTGAAAACGGTTTTAACCGGCTAAAACCGGTTTTGACCGGATGGGACCCGATCAAACCGAATCAGACCGGCGCAGAACGGCTAAAATCGGATCAAACCAGACCAGACCGCCCAGACCGCCTAAAACTGGGCCACAAACCGGTTTTGACCGCTTCAAACCAGACCAGACCGGCTCAAACCTGTTTTGGCCGACCTGAGCTGGTTTTGACCGGCTCAAACCAGACCGGACCGGTTTATTCCGGTTTTGACCGGCTCAAACCGGTTTTGACTGGCTCAAACTAGACCAGACCGGCTCAAACCGGTTTTGACCGGCTCAAAGCGGTTTTGACCGGATCAAACCGGAGTCGACTGGCCCAGACCAGCTGAAACCAGATCAAACCGGAGCAGACCGGCCCAGACCGGCTAAAATTGGGCCACAAACCGGTTTTGACCGGCTCAAACCAGACCAGACGGGCTCAAACCGGTTTTGACCTGCTCAAACCACACCAGACCGGCTGAAACCGGTTTTGACCAGCTAAAACCGGTTTTGACCAGTTGAGACCAGTTCAAATCGAATCAGACCAGCCCAGACTGGCTAAAATCGGATCAAACCAGACCAGATCGGCCCAGAACACCTAAAACTGGGCCACAAACCGGTTTTGACTGGTTCAAACCAGACCAGACCGGCTAAAACCGGTTTTGTCACACCTGAGCCGGTTTTGACAGGCTAAAACCAGACCAGACCGGCTCAAACCAGACCAGACCAGCTCAAACCGGTTTTGACTGGCTCAAAGTGGTTTTGACCGGATCAAACTTGACTCGACCGGCACAGACCAGATGAAACCGGATCAAACCAGACCAGATTGGCCCAGACCAGCTAAAACCGGGCCACAAACCGGTTTTGACCAGCTCAAACCAGACCAGACCGGCTCAAACCGGTTTTAACCTGCTCAAACCACATCAGACCGGCTGAAACCGGTTTTCACTGGCTAAAATCATTTTTGACCGAATGAGACCAGATCAAACCAAATCAGACCGGCCCAGACCGGCTAAAATCGGATCAAACCGGACCAGACTGGCCCAGACCTCCTAAAACTGGGCCATAAACCGGTTTTCACCGGTTCAAACCAGACCAGACCGGCTCAAACCATTCCACACAGGCTCAAAACGGTTTTGACCGGCTCAAACCAGACCAGACCAGTTCAATCCGGTTTTGATTGGCTCAAACCGGTATTGACCGTCTCAAACCAGACCGGCTCAAACCAGTTTTGACCTGCTCAAACCACACCAGACCGGCTGAAACCGGTTTTGACCAGCTCAAACCGGTTTTGACCGGATGAGACCAGATCAAACCGGACCAGACTGGCCCAGACCAGCTAAAACCGGATCAAACCAGACCAGACCGCCCAGACCGCCTAAAACTGGGCCACAAACCGGTTTTGACCGGTTCAAACCAGACCAGACCGGCTCAAACCGGTTTTGACCGACCTGAGCCGGTTTTGACCGGCTCAAACCAGACCAGACCGGTTCAATCCGGTTTTGACCGGCTCAAACCGGTTTTGACCGTCTCAAACCACACTAGACCGGCTCAAACCGGTTTTGACTGGCTGAAACCGATTTTGACCATATGAGACCGGATCAAACCGGAACAGACGGGCCCAGACCGGCTAAAACCGGATCAAACCGGACCAGACCGGCCCAGACCGCCTAAAACCGGGCCAAACTGGCTCAAACCTATTTTGACCGGCTCAAACCAGACCAGACCGGCTCAAACCAGTTTTGACCAGCTGAAACCGGTTTTGACCGCTCAAACCAGACCAGACCGGCTAAAACCGGATCAAACCGGACCAGACCGGCCCAGACCAGCTAAAACCGGGCCAAACCGGCTCAAACCTATTTTGACCGGCTCAAACCAGACCAGACCGGCTCAAACCGGTTTTGACCAGCTCAAACCGGTTTTGACCGGATCAAACTTGACTCGACCGGCACAGACCAGATGAAACCGGATCAAACCAGACCAGACCGGCCCAGACCGGCTAAAACCGGGCCACAAACCGGTTTTGACTTACTCAAACCACTCCAGTCCGTCTAAAACCGGTTTTCACCGGCTCAAACCGGTTTTGACCTCATTAGACCGGATCAAACCAGACCAGACCGGCTCAGACAGGCTCGAATTGGATTTGACTAGCTTCAACTTGACCAAACCGGCTCAAACCGGTTTTGACCAGCTCAAACCAGTTTTGACCGGCTCAAACAAGACCAGACCGGCTCAAACCGGACCAGACCAGCTCAAACCGGTTTTGACTGGCTCAAACAGGTTTTGACCTGCTCAAACCACACCAGACCGGCTGAAACCGATTTTGACCGGCTCAAACCAGACCTGACCGGCTCAAACCAGTTTTGACCGGCTAAAACTGGGCCAAACCGGTTTTGACCGGCTCAAACCAGATCAAACCAGACCGGCTCAAACCATACCAGACCGGCTCAAACCACACCAGACCGGCTCAAACCGGTTTTGACTGGCTCAAACCAGACCAGACCAGCTCAAACCGGTTTTGACCAGATGAGACCAGATCAAACCGACCAGACCGGCTCAAACCAGATGAAACTGCACTAGACCGCCCAAAACAGCTGAAGCCAGAGCAAACCGGACCAGACCGGCCCAGACCGGCTAAAACCGGGCCACAAACCGGTTTTGACCGGCTCAAACCAGACCAGACCGGCTCAAACTGGACCAGACCGGCTCAAACCAGTTTTGACCGGATGACACCGGATCAAACCAGACCAGACCAGCTCAAACCGGATCAAACCGACCAGACCGGCCCAGACCGGCTGAAACCGGATCAAACCGGACCAGACCGGCCCAGACCGGCTAAAACCGGGCCAAACTGGCTCAATCAGGTTTTGACCAGCTGAAACCGGTTTTGACCGGCTCAAACCACTCCAGACCGGCTAAAACCGGTTTTCACCGGCTCAAACCGGTTTTGACCTGATTAGACCGGATCAAACCGGACCAGACTGGCTCAAACCAGACCGGCTCAAACCGGTTTTGACTGGCTTCAACCAGACCAGACCGGCTCAAACCGGTTTTGACCGGCTCGAACAGGTTTTGAACGGCTCAATTCAGACCAGACCGGCCCAGACCAGCTAAAACCGGGCCAGACCGGCTCAAACCAGACCAGACCAGCTCAAACCGGTTTTGACCTGCTCAAACCACACCAGACCGGCTGAAACCGGTTTTGACCGGCTAAAACCGGTTTTGACCGGATGAGACCGGATCAAACCGAATCAGACCGCCCAGACCGGCTAAAACCGGATCAAACCAGACCAGACCAGCCCAGACCGGCTAAAACTGGGCCACAAACCGGTTTTGACCGGTTCAAACCAGACCAGACCAGTTCAATCCGGTTTTGACCGGCTCAAACCGGTTTTGACCGCTCAAACCAGACCAGACCAGTTCAATCCGGTTTTGACCGGTTCAAACCGGTTTTGAACGGCTCAAACCGGTTTTGACTGGCTCAAACCGGTTTTACCTTCTCAAACCACAGTAGACCATCTCAAACCAGTTTTGACCAGCTGAAACCGATTTTGACCATATGAGACCGGATCAAACCATACCAGATGGGCCCAGACAGGCTAAAACCGGATCTAACCGGACCAGAACGTCCCAGACCGGCAAAATCTGATCAAACCGGACCAGACCGGCTCAAACCTATTTTGACTGGCTCAAACCAGAGCAGACCGGCTCAAACCGGTTTTGACCGGCTGAAACCGATTTTGACCGGCTCAAACCGACCAGACCGGCTCAAACCGGATCAAACGGGACCAGACTGGCCCAGACCAGCTAAAACCGGGCCAAACCGGCTCAAACCTATTTTGACTGGCTCAAACCAGACCAGACCGGCTAAAACCGGTTTTGACCGGCTCAAACCAGACCTGACCGGATCAAACCGGTTTTGACCGGATTAGACCAGATCAAACCGGACCAGACCAGCTCAAACCAGATCATACCGGACCAGACCGGCTCAAACCGGCTCAAACCGGCTCAAACTGGACCAGACCGGCCCAGACAGGCTAAAACCGGGCCAAACCGGCTCAATCAGGTTTTGACCGGCTCAAACCAGACCAGACCGGCTCAAACCACACCAGACCGGCTCAAACCGGTTTTGACAGGCTCAAACCAGAACAGACTGGCTCAAACCGGTTTTGACCAGATGAGACCAGATTAAAACAGAGCAGACCGGCTCAAACTGGACCAGACCGCTCAAACCACACCAGACCGGCCCAGAACAGCTGAAACCGGATCAAACCAGACCAGACCGGCCCAGACCGCCTAAAACTGGGCCACAAACCGGTTTTGACCGGTTCAAACCAGACCAGACCGGTTCAAACCGGTTTTGACCAGCTCAAACCAGACCAGACCAGCTCAAACCGGTTTTGACCGGCTCAAACCTGTTTTGACCGGATGAAACCAGATCAAACCGACCAGACCGGCTCAAACTGGCTCAAACCGGATCAAACCAGACCAGACCGGCCCAGACTGGCTAAAACCGGGCCAGACCGGCTCAAACCGGTTTTGACCAGCTCAAACCAGACCGGCTCAAACCGGTTTTGACTGGCTCAATCCAGTTTTGACCGCTCAAACCGGTTTTGACCGGCTCAAACCACTCAGACCGGCTAAAACCAGTTTTCACCGGCTCAAACCGGTTTTGAACTGATTAGACCGGATCAAACCGACCAGACCGGCTCAGACAGGCTCGAATCGGTTTTGACTGGCTTCAACCAGACCAAACAGGCTCAAACTGGTTTTGACCAGCTCGAACCGGTTTTGACCAGCTCAAACCAGACCAGACCGGCTCAAACCAGACCAGACCGGCTCAAACCGGTTTTGACCTGCTCAAACCACACCAGACTGGCTGAAACCGGTTTTGACCGGCTAAAACCGGTTTTGACCGGATGAGACCAGATCAAACCGAATCAGACCGCCCAGACCGCTAAAATCGGATCAAACCGGACCAGACCGGCCCAGACCGCCTAAAACTGGGCCACAAACCGGTTTTGACCGGCTCAAACCAGACCAGACCGGCTCAAACCGGTTTTGACCGACCTGAGCCGGTTTTGACCGGCTCAAACCAGACCAGACTGGCTAAAACCAGACCAGACCGGCTCAAACCGGTTTTCACCGGCTCAAACCAGTTTTGACCGGATCAAACCGGATCAAACCAGACCAGACCAGACCAGCTAAAACCGGTTTTGACCTCAAACCAGACCAGACCGGCTCAGACCGGCTAAAACCGGGCCACAAACCGGTTTTGACCGGCTGAAACCGGTTTTGACCGGATGAGACCAGATCAAACCGGTTTTGACCGGATGAGACCGGATCAAACCGACCAGACCGGCTCAAACTGGACCAGACCGGCTCAAACCAGACCAGACCGCCCAGACCGCTAAAACCGGGCCACAAACCGGTTTTGACCAGATGAGACCGGATCAAACCCGTTTTGACCGGCTCAAACCAGACCAGACCGGCTCAAACTGGACCAGACCGGCTCAAAACGGTTTTGACCGGATGACACCGGATCAAACCAGACCAGACCGGCTCAAACCACACCAGACCGGCTCAAACCAGACCGGCCCAGACCAGCTGAAACCGGATCAAACCGGACCAGACTGGCCCAGACCAGCTAAAACCGGTTTTGACCGGCTCAAACCAGACCAGACCAGTTCAAACCGGTTTTGAAGGCTGAATCCGGTTTTGACCAGCTCAAACCGGTTTTAACCAGCTCAAACCACTCCAGACCGGCTAAAACCGGTTTTCACTGGCTCAAACCGGTTTTGATCTGATTAGACCGGATGAAACCGCACCAGACCGGCTCAGACATGCTCGAATCTGTTTTGACTGGCTTCAACCAGACCGCACCGACTCAAACCGGTTTTGACCAGCTCGAACCGGTTTTGACTGGCTCAAACCAGACCAGACCAGCTCAAACCAGGCCAGACTGGCTCAAACCCGTTTTCAGAGGCTCAAACCGGTTTTCACCTGCTCAAACCACACCAGACCGGCTCAAACTGGTTTTGACCGGCTAAAACCGGTTTTGACCGGATGAGACCAGATCAAACCAGACCGGCTCAGACCGGCTAAAACCGGATCAAACCGGACCAGACGTTCTCAAATCGGATCATACCAGACCAGACCAGCACAAACGGGCTCAAACCGGCTCAAACCGAACCAGACCTGCCCAGACAGGCTAAAACCGGGCCAAACCGGCTCAAACCGGTTTTGACCGGCTCAAACCAGACCAGACCGGCTCAAACCGGTTTTGACCGCTCAAACCAGACCAGACCGCTCAAACCAGACCGGCTCAAACCGGTTTTGACCAGATGAGACCGGATCAAACCGGACCAGACCGGCTCAAACCAGATCAAACCGGACCAGACCAGCCCAAAACAGCTGAAGCCAGAGCAAACCGGACCAGACCGGGCCAGACTGGCTAAAACCGGGCCACAAACTGGGTTTGACCGGCTCAAACCAGACCAGACCGGCTCAAACCGGTTTTGACCAGCTAAAAGCGGTTTTGACCGGATCAAACGGACCAGACCGGCCCAGACTAGCTGAAACTGGATCAAACCGGACCAGACCGGCTAAGACCGGCTAAAACAAGGCCAGAAACTGGTTTTGACCGGTTCAAACCAGTCCAGAGCGGCTCAAACCGGTTTTGACTGGCTCCGAGCGGTTTTGACCGGCTCAAACCAGACCAGACCGGCTCAAACCAGACCAGACCGGCTCAAACCGGTTTTGACCAGCTAAAACCGGTTTTGAGCGGATGAGACCGGATCAAACCAAATCAGACCATCCCAGACTGTCTAAAATCGGATGAAACTAGACCTGCCCGGCACAGACCGCCTAAAACTGGGCCACAAGCCAATTTTGATGGGTTCAAACCAGACCAGACCTGCTCAAGCCAGTTTTGACAGACCTGAGCCGGTTTTGACCGGCTCAAACCAGACCAGACCGGCTCAAACCAGACCAGACTGGCTCAAATCGGTTTTGACCGGCTCAAACCAGACCAGACCGGTTCAATCCGGTTTGGACCGGCTCAAACCGGTTTTGAATGGCTCGAACCGGTTTTGACCGGCTCAAACCGGTTTTGACCGTCTCAAACCACACCAGACCGCCTCAAACCGGGATTGACCGGCTGAAACCGATTTTGACCATATGAGACTGGATCAAACCGGGCCAGACAGGCCCAGACAGACTAAAACCAGATCTAACCAGACCAGACCGGCCCAGACTGCCTAAAACCGGGCCAGACCGGCTCAAACCAGTTATGACCGGCTCAAACCAGAGCAGACCGGCTCAAACCGGTTTTGACCAACTGAAACCAGTTTTGACCGGCTCAAACCAGACCAGACCGGCTCAAACCGGATCTAATGGGACCAGACCGGTGCAGACCACATGAAACCGGGCCAAACCGACTCAAACCAGATGAAACTGCACCACACCGGCCCAGAACAGCTGAAGCCAGAGCATACCGGACCAGACTGGGCCAGACCAGCTAAAACCAGTCCACAAACCGGTTTTGACCGCTCAAACCACACCAGACCAGCTCAAACCAGACCAGACCGGCTCAAACAAGACCAGACCGGCTCAAACTGGTTTTGACCTGATGAGACTGGATCAAACAGGACTAGACCGGCTCAGAGAGGCTCGAATCGGTTTTGATTGGCTTCAACCATACCAAACCAGCTCAAACCAGTTTTGACCTGCTCAAACCACACCAGACCGGCTGAAAACGGTTTTAACCGGCTAAAACCGGTTTTGACCGGATGGGACCCGATCAAACCGAATCAGACTGGCGCAGAACGGCTAAAATCAGAACAAACCAGAAAAGACCGGCCCAGACCGCCTAAAACTGGGCCACAAACCGGTTTTGACTGCTTCAAACCAGACCAGACCGGCTCAAACCTGTTTTGGCCGACCTGAGCCGGTTTTGACCGGCTCAAACCAGACCGGACCGGTTTATTCCGGTTTTGACCGGCTCAAACCGGTTTTGACCGTCTCAAACCACACCCGACTGGCTCAAACCGGTTTTGACCGGCTGAAACCGACTTTGACCATATGAGACCGGATCAAACCGGACCAGACGGGCCCAGACAGGCTAAAACCGGATCTAAACGGAACAGAACGTCCCAGACCGCCTAAAACCGGGCCAAACCGGCTCAAACCTATTTTGACCGGCTCACAACAGACCAGACCAGCTCAAACCGGTTTTGACTGGCTGAAACCGATTTTGACCGGCTCAAACCAGACCTGACCGGCTCAAACCCGTTTTGACCGACCTGAGCCGGTTTTTACCGGCTCAAACCAGATCAGACCGGCTCAAACCATACCAGACCGGCTCAAACCACACCAGACCGGCTCAAACCGGTTTTGACTGGCTCAAACCAGACCAGACCAGCTCAAACCGGTTTTGACCAGATGAGACAGAATAAAACCGGACCAGACCGGCTCAAACCAGATGAAACCGCACCAGACCGGCCCAGAACAGCTGAAGCCAGAGCAAACCAGACCAGACCGGGGCAGACCAGCTAAAACCGGGCCACAAACCAGTATTGACCGGCTCAAACCACACTAGACTGGCTCAAACTGGACCAGACCGACTCAAACCAGGTTTCACCGGATGACACCGGATCAAACCACACCAAACCAGCTCACACTGGATCAAACCGGACCAGACAAGCCCAGACCGGCTGAACCCAGATCAAACAGGACCAGACCGGCCGAGACCGGCTAAAACCGGGCCAGACTGGCTCAATCCGGTTTTGACCATCTGAAACCAGTTTAGACCGGCTCAAACCACTCCAGACAAGTCAAAAGCAGTTTTCACCGGCTCAAAACGGTTTTGACCTGATTAGACTGCATCAAACCGGACCAGACTGGCTCAGACAGGCTCGAATCTGTTTAGACTGGCTTCAACCAGACCATACCGGCTCAAACCGGTTTTGACCGGCTCGAACATGTTTTGACTGGCTCAAACAAGACCAGACCACCTCAAACCAGACCAGACCGGCTCAAACCAGACCAGACCAGCTCAAACCGGTTTTGACCTGCTCAAACCACACCATATCGGATGAAACCGGTTTTGACCGCCTAAAACCGGTTGTGACCGGATAAGACCGGATGAAACCGAATCAGACCAGCCCAGACCGACTAAAAATGGATCAAACCAGACCAGACCTGCCCAGACCGCCTAAAACTGGGCCACAAACTGGTTTTGACCGGTTCAAACCAGAACAGACCATTTCAATCCCGTTTTGACCGGCTCAAACCGGTTTTGACCGGCTCAAACCAGACCAGACCATTTCAATCCCGTTTTGACCGGGTCAAACCGGTTTTGAACGGCTCGAACCGGTTTTGACCGGCTCAAACCACACCAGACCGTCTCAAACCGGTTTTGAACGGCTGAAACGGATTTTGACCGGTTGAGACCGGATCAAACCGGACTAGACGGGCCCAGACCGGCTAAAACCGGAACAAAACGTACCAGACAGGCCCAGACCGCCTAAAACCGGGCCAAACCAGCTCAAACCTATTTTGACCGGCTCAAACCAGACCAGACCAGCTCAAACCGGTTTTGACTGGCTCAAACCAGACCAGACCGGCTCAAACCGTATCAAACGGGTGCAGACCGGCCCAGACCGCCTAAAACCGGGCCAAACCAGCTCAAACCTATTTTCACCGGCTCAAAACAGACCAGACCACCTCGAACCTGTTTTGACTGGCCCAAACCATGCCAGACCGGATCAAACCAGTTTTGACCGGATTAAACCGGATCAAACTGGACCAGACCTTCTCAAACTGGATCATACCGGACCAGACTGGCACAAACGGGCTCAAAACGACTCAAACCGAACCAGACCAGCCCAGACAGGCTAAAACCGGGCCAAACTGGCTCAATCAGGTTTTGACCGGCACAAACCAGACCAGACCGGCTCAAACCAGACCAGACTGGCTCAAACCAGTTTTGACCGGCTCAACCAGAACAGACCGGATCTAACCGGTTTTGACCGGATGAGACAGGATAAAACCGAACCAGACCGGCTCAAACCGGATGAAACCGCACTAGACCGGCCCAAAACAGCTGAAGCTGGAGTAAACAGGACCAGACCGGGCCAGACCGGCTAAAACCGGGCCACAAACCAGTTTTGACCGGCTCAAACTAGACCAGACTGGCTCAAACCGGTTTTGACCGGCTCAAAGCGGTTTTGACCGGATCAAACCGGACTCGACTGGCCCAGACCAGCTGAAACCGGATCAAACCGGAGCAGACCGGCCCAGACCGGCTAAAATTGGGCCACAAACCGGTTTTGACCCGCTCAAACCAGACCAGACCGGCTCAAACTGGTTTTGACCGGATGAGACCGGATCAAACTGGACCAGACCGGCTCAAAACGGATCAAACCGGACTCGACCGGTCCAGAACAGCTGAAACTGGATCAAACCGGACCAGACCAGCCCAGACCGGCTAAAACTGGGCCAAGTCATCTCAAACCGGTTTTAACCGGCTCAAACAAGACCAGACCGGCTGAAACGGGTTTTGACCGGATGAGAACGGATCAAACCCTACCAGACCGGCGCAAAAACCATCACACCAGACCAGACCGGCCCAGACCAGCTAAAACCGGGCCAAACAGGCTCAAACAGGTTTCGACTGCCTCAAACAAGACCAGACCGTCTCAAACAAGAACAGACCGGCTAAAACCAGGCCAAATCGGCTCAAACTGGTTTTGACTGGCTCAAACCAGACCAGACCAGCTCAAACCGGTTTTGACCGACCTGAGACGGTTTTGACCGGCTCAAACCAGAGCAGACTGGCTCAAACCAGACCAGACCGGCTCAAACCACACCAGACCGGATCAAACCAGTTTTGACCAGCTCAAACCAGACCAAACCGGCTCAAACCGGTTTTGACCGGATGAGACAGAATAAAACCGGGCCAGACCGGCTCAAACCGGATGAAACCGCACCAGACCGGCCCAGAACAGCTGAAGCCAGAGCAAACCAGACCAGACTGGGCCAGACCACCTAAAACCGGGCCACAAACCGGTTTTGACCGGCTCAAACCAGACCTGACCGGCTCAAACCATACTAGACTGGCTCAAACTGGACCAGACCGGCTCAAACCGGTTTTGACCGGATGACACCGGATCAAACCAGACCAGACCGGCTCACTCAGGATCAAACTGGACCAGACAGTCCCAGACCGGCTGAAACCAGATCAAACAGGACCAGACCAGCCCAGACCGGCTAAAACTGGGCCAGACCAGCTCAAACCGGTTTGGACCAGCTCAAAACGGACCAGACCGGTTCAAACCGGTTTTCACTGGCTCAATTCGGTTTTGACAGGCTCAAACCACTCCAGACCGGCTAAAACCGGTTTTCACTGGCTCAAACCGGTTTTGACCTGATTAGACCAGATCAAACCGGACCATACTGGCTCAGAGAGTCTCGAATCGGTTTTGACTGGCTTCAACCGGACCAAACCGGCTCATACCGGTTTTGACCGACTCTAACCGGTTTTGACCTGCTCAAACCACACCAGACCAGCTGAAACCGGTTTTAACCGGCTAAAACCGGTTTTGACCAGATGAGACCCGATCAAACCAAATCAGACCGGCGCAGAACGGCTAAAATCAGATCAAACCGGACATGACCGGCCCAGACCGCCTAAAACTGGGCCACAAACCGGTTTTGACCGCTTCAAACCAGACCAGACTGGCTCAAACCTGTTTTGACGGACCTGAGCCGGTTTTGACTGGCTAAAACCAGACCAGACTGGTTCAATCCGGTTTTGACCGGCTCAAACCGGTTTTGAATGGCTCGAACCGGTTTTGACTGGCTCAAAAGGGTTTTGACCGTCTCAAACCACACCAGACCGCCTCAAACCGGGTTTGACCAGCTGAAACCGATTTTGACCATATGAGACCGGATCAAACCGGACCAGACAGGCCCAGACAGGCTAAAACCGGATCTAACCGGACCAGACCGGCCCAGACCGCCTAAAACCGGGCCAGACTGGCTCAAACCGGTTATGGCCGGCTCAAACCAGAGCAGACCGGCTCAACCGGTTTTGACCGAGTGAAACCGGTTTTGACCAGCTCAAACCAGACCAGACCGGCTCAAACCAGATCAAACGGGACCAGACCGGTGCAGACCGCATGAAACCGGGCCAAACTGACTCAAACCGGATGAAACCGCACCAGACCGGCCCAGAACAGCTGAAGCCAGAGCATACCGGACCAGACCGGGCCAGACCGGCTAAAACCGGTCCACAAACTGGTTTTGACCGGCTCAAACCATACCAGACCGTTTCAAACAAGACCAGACCGGCTCAAACAAGACCAGACCGTCTCAAACCGGTTTTGACCGGATGAGACCGGATCAAACAGGACCAGACCGGCTCAGAGAGGCTCGAATCGGTTTTGATTGGCTTCAACCATACCAAACCGACTCAAACCGGTTTTGACCTGCTCAAACCACACCAGACCGGCTGAAAACGGTTTTAACCGGCTAAAACCGGTTTTGACCGGATGGGACCCGATCAAACCGAATCAGACCGGCGCAGAACGGCTAAAATCGGAACAAACCGGAAAAGACCAGCCCAGACCGCCTAAAACTGGGCCACAAACCGGTTTTGACCGCTTCAAACCAGACCAGACCGGCTCAAACCTGTTTTGGCCGACCTGAGCTGGTTTTGACCGGCTCAAACCAGACCGGACCGGTTTATTCCGGTTTTGACCGGCTCAAACCGGTTTTGACCGTCTCAAACCACACCCGACCGGCTCAAACCGGTTTTGACCGGCTGAAACCGACTTTGACCATATGAGACCGGATCAAACCGGACCAGACGGGCCCAGACAGGCTAAAACCAGATCTAAACGGAACAGAACGTCTCAGACGGCCTAAAACCGGGCCAAACCTGCTCAAACCTATTTTGACCAGCTCACAGCAGACCAGACCGGCTCAAACCAGTTTTGACCGGCTCAAACCAGACCAGAACGGCTCAAACCAGATCAAACGGGAACAGACCGGCCCAGACCGCATAAAACCTGGCCATACCAGCTCAAACCGGATGAAACCGCACCACACCGGCCCAGAACAGCGGAAGCCAGAGCAAACCGGACCAGACCGGGCCAGACCGGCTAATACCGGGCCACAAACCGGTTTTGATCAGCTCAAACCAGACCAGACGGTTCAAAACAAGACCACTCCGGCTCAAACAAGACCAGACCGTCTCAAACCTATTTTGACCAGCTCAAACCAGACCAGACCGGCTCAAACTGGTTTTGACCGGCTCAAACCAGACCAGACCAGCTCAAACCGTATCAAACGGGAGCGGACCGGCCCAGACCACCTAAAACTGGGCCAAACCGGCTCAAACCTATTTTCACTGGCTCAAAAGAGACCAGACCGCCTCAAACCTGTTTTGACCGGCCCAAACCATACCAGACCGGCTCAAACCGGTTTTGACTGGATTAAACCGGATCAAACCGGACCAGACCTTCTCAAACCGGATCATACCGGACCAGACCGGCACAAACGGGCTCAAAATGACTCAAACCGAACCAGACCAGCCCAGACAGGCTAAAACCGGGCCAAACTGGCTCAATCAGGTTTTGACCAGCTCAAACCAGACCAGACCGGCTCAAACCAGACCAGACTGGCTCAAACCAGTTTTGACCGGCTCAACCAGAACAGACCGGATCTAACCGGTTTTGACTGGATGAGACAGGATAAAACCGAACCAGACCAGCTCAAACCAGATGAAACTGCACTAGACCAGCCCAAAACAGCTGAAGCCGGAGTAAACAGGGCCAGACCGGGCCAGACCGGCTAAAACCGGGCCACAAACCGGTTTTGACTGGCTCAAACTAGACCAGACGGTTCAAAACAAGACCACTCCGGCTCAAACAAGACCAGACCGTCTCAAACCTATTTTGACCAGCTCAAACCAGACCAGACCGGCTCAAACTGGTTTTGACCGGCTCAAACCAGACCAGACCAGCTCAAACCGTATCAAACGGGAGCGGACCGGCCCAGACCACCTAAAACTGGGCCAAACCGGCTCAAACCTATTTTCACTGGCTCAAACCAGACCAGACCAGCTCAAACCTATTTTGACCGGCCCAAACCATACCAGACCGGCTCAAACCGGTTTTGACTGGATTAAACCGGATCAAACCGGACCAGACCTTCTCAAACCGGATCATACCGGACCAGACCGGCACAAACGGGCTCAAAATGACTCAAACCGAACCAGACCAGCCCAGACAGGCTAAAACCGGGCCAAACTGGCTCAATCAGGTTTTGACCGGCCCAAACCATACCAGACCGGCTCAAACCAGACCAGACTGGCTCAAACCAGTTTTGACCGGCTCAACCAGAACAGACCGGATCTAACCGGTTTTGACCGGATGAGACAGGATAAAACCGAACCAGACCGGCTCAAACCGGATGAAACCGCACCACACCGCCCAGAACAGCTGAAGCCGGAGTAAACAGGGCCAGACCGGCTCAGACAGGCTCGAATCGGTTTTGACTGGCTTCAACCAGACCAAACCGGCTCAAACCGGTTTTGACCTGCTCAAACCACACCAGACCGGCTGAAAACGGTTTTAACCGGCTAAAACCGGTTTTGACTGGATGGGACCCGATCAAACCGAATCAGACCAGCGCAGAACGGCTAAAATCGGAACAAACCGGAAAAGACCAGCCCAGACCGCCTAAAACTGGGCCACAAACCGGTTTTGACCGCTTCAAACCAGACCAGACCGGCTCAAACCTGTTTTGGCCGACCTGAGCTGGTTTTGACCGGCTCAAACCAGACCGGACCGGTTTATTCCGGTTTTGACCAGCTCAAACCGGTTTTGACCGTCTCAAACCACACCCGACCGGCTCAAACCGGTTTTGACCGGCTGAAACCGACTTTGACCATATGAGACCGGATCAAACCGGACCAGACGGGCCCAGACAGGCTAAAACCAGATCTAAACGGAACAGAACGTCTCAGACGGCCTAAAACCGGGCCAAACCTGCTCAAACCTATTTTGACCAGCTCACAGCAGACCAGACCGGCTCAAACCAGTTTTGACCGGCTCAAACCAGACCAGAACGGCTCAAACCAGATCAAACGGGAACAGACCGGCCCAGACCGCATAAAACCTGGCCATACCAGCTCAAACCGGATGAAACCGCACCACACCGGCCCAGAACAGCGGAAGCCAGAGCAAACCGGACCAGACCGGGCCAGACCGGCTAAAACCGGGCCACAAACCGGTTTTGACCGGCTCAAACAAGACCAGACCGGCTCAAACCGGTTTTGACCGGCTCAAAGCGGTTTTGACCGGATCAAACCGGACTCGACCGGCCCAGACCAGCTGAAACCAGATCAAACCGGAGCAGACCGGCCCAGACCGGCTAAAATTGGGCCACAAACCGGTTTTGACCGCTCAAACCAGACCAGACCGGCTCAAACTGGTTTTGACCGGATGAGACCGGATCAAACTGGACCAGACCGGCTCAAACCGGATCAAACCGGACTCGACCGGCCCAGACCAGCTGAAACTGGATCAAACCGGACCAGACCAGCCCAGACCGCCTAAAACTGGGCCACAAACCGGTTTTGATCAGCTCAAACCAGTTTTGACCGGCTCAAACAAGACCAGACCGGCTGAAACCGGTTTTGACCGGATGAGACCGGATCAAACCGGACCAGACCGGCTCAAACCAGACCAGCTCAAACCAGACCAGACCGGCCCAGACCAGCTAAAACCGGGCCAAACCGGCTCAAACTGGTTTTGACCGGCTCAAACCACACCAGACCGGCTCAAAACGGTTCTGACCGGTTCGAACCGGTTTTGACTGGCTCAAACCAGACCATTCTGGCTCAAACCAGACCAGACCGGCTCAAACCGGTTTTGACCTGCTCAAACCACACCAGACCAGCTGAAACCGGTTTTGACCGGCTGAAACCGGTTTTGACCAGATGAGACCGGATCAAACCGAATCAGACTAGCCCAGACCGGCTAAAGTCGGATCAAACCGGAACAGACGGGCCCAGACAGGCTAAAACCGGGCCACAAACCGGTTTTGACCAGATCAAACCAAATCAGACCGGCCCAGACCGGCTAAAACCGGTTTTGACCGACCTGAGCCGGTTTAGACCGGCTCAAACCAGACCAGACCGGCTCAAACCAGACCAGACCGGCTCAAACCGGTTTTGACGTGCAAAAAGCAGTTTTGACAGCATCAAACCGTACTCGACCGGCCCATACCAGCTGAAACCGGATCAAACCAGAGCAGACCGGCCCAGACCAGCTTAAACCGGGCCACAAACCGGTTTTGACCGCTCAAACCAGACCAGACTGGCTCAAACCGGTTTTGACCGGATGAGACCGGATCAAACTGGACCAGACCGGCTCAAACCGGATCAAACCGGACTCGACCGGCCCAAAACAGCTGAAGCCGGAGCAAACCGGACCAGACCAGCCCAGACCGGCTAAAACCGGGCCAAACCAGCTCAAACCGGTTTTAACCTGCTCAAACCAGACCAGACCGGCTGAAACGGGTTTTGACCGGATGAGACCGGATCAAACCGACCAGACCGGCTCAAACCAGACCAGCTCAAACCAGACCAGACCGGCCCAGACCAGCTAAAACCGGGCCAAACCGGCTCAAACCGGTTTTGACTGGCTCAAACAAGACCAGACCGGCTCAAACCAGAACAGACCGGCTCAAACCAGACCAAACCGGCTCAAACTGGTTTTGACTGGCTCAAACCAGACCAGACCAGCTCAAACCGGTTTTGACCGACCTGAGCCGGTTTTGACCGGCTCAAACCAGAACAGACTGGCTCAAACCAGACCAGACCGGCTCAAACCACACCAGACCGGCTCAAACCGGTTTTGACTGGCTCAAACCAGACCAGACCGGCTCAAACCGGTTTTGACCGGATGAGACAGGATAAAACCGGACCAGACCGGCTCAAATCGGATGAAACCGCACCAAACCGTCCCAGAAGACCTGAAGCCAGAGCAAACCGGACCAGATCGGCCCAGACTGGCTAAAACCGGGCCACAAACCGGTTTTGACAGGCTCAAACCAGAGCTGACCGGCTCAAACCAGACCAGACCGGCTCAAACCGGATCAGACCAGCTCAAACCGTTTTTGACCGCATGACACCGGATCAAACCGGACCAGACCGGCTCACACTGGATCAAACCAGACCAGATAGGCCCAGACCGGCTGAAACCAGACCAGACAGGCCCAGACCAGCTAAAACCGGGCCAAACCGGCTCAAACCGGACCAGACCAGCTCAAACCGGTTTTGACCAGCTCAAACCGAACCAGACCGGCTCAAACCGGTTTTCACTGGCTCAAACCGGTTTTGACAGGCTAAAACCAGACCAGACCGGCTAAAACCGGTTTTCACTGGCTCAAACCTGTTTTGACCTGATTAGACCGGATCAAACCGGAACAGACGGGCCCAGACCGGCTATAACCGGTTTTGACTGGCTTCAACCAGACCAAACCGGCTCAAACCGGTTTTGACCAGCTCAAACCGGTTTTGACCTGCTCAAACCACACCAGACCGGCTGAAACCGGTTTTGACCAGCTCAAACCGGTTTTGACTGGATGAGACAGGATAAAACCGAACCAGACTGGCCCAGACCGGCTAAAATCGGATCAAACCGGACCAGACTGGCCCAGACCAGCTGAAACCGGTTTTGACCTGATTAGACCAGATCAAACCGGACCAGACCGGCTCAGACAGGCTCGAATCGGTTTTGACTGGCTTCAACCAGACCAAACCGGCTCAAACCGGTTTTGACCGGCTCAAACCGGTTTTGACCTGCTCAAACCACACCAGACCAGCTGAAACCGGTTTTCACCGGCTCAAACCGGATCAAACCAGACCAGACCGGCTGAAACGGGTTTTGACCGGATGAGACCGGATCAAACCGACCAGACCGGCTCAAACCACACCAGACCGGCTCAAACCAGACCGGCCCAGACTGCCTAAAACTGGGCCAAACCGGCTCAAACCGGTTTTGACCGGCTCAAACCAGACCAGACCGGCTCAAACCGGTTTTCACTGGCTCAAACCGGTTTTGACAGGCTCAAACCACTCCAGACCGGCTAAAACCGGTTTTCACTGGCTCAAACCGGTTTTGACCTGATTAGACCAGATCAAACCGGACCAGACTGGCTCAAACCAGACCAGACCGTCTCAAACCGGTTTTGACTGGCTTCAACCGGACCAAACCTTCTCAAACCGGATCAAACCCGTTTTGACCGGCTCAAACCGGTTTTGACCTGCTCAAACCACACCAGACCGGCTGAAACCGGTTTTGACCGGCTAAAACCGGATCAAACTGGACCAGACCGGCTCAAATCGGTTTTGACCGGATGACACCGGATCAAACCGGACCAGACCGGCTCACACGGATCAAACCGGACCAGACAGGCCCAGACCAGCTGAAACCGGATCAAACCGGACCAGACCGGCCCAGACCAGCTAAAACCGGGCCACAAACCAGTTTTGACCGGCTCAAACCAGACCATACCGGCTCAAACCGGACCAGACCGCCCAGACCAGCTAAAACCGGGCCAGACCGGCTCACACCGGATCAAACCCGTTTTGACCGGCTCAAACCGGATCAAACCGGACTCGACCGGCCCAGACCAGCTGAAACCGGATCAAACCGGACCAGACCAGCCCAGACCGGCTAAAACCGGGCCAAATCGGCTCAAACCGGTTTTAACCTGCTCAAACCACACCAGACCGGCTGAAACGGGTTTTGACCGGATGAGACCGGATCAAACCGACCAGACCGGCTCAAACCAGATCAAACCAGACCAGACCGGCCCAGACCAGCTAAAACCGGGCCAAACCGGCTCAAACCGGTTTTGACTGGCTCAAACCAGACCAGACCGTCTCAAACAAGACCAGACCGGCTAAAACCAGGCCAAACCGGCTCAAACTGGTTTTGACTGGCTCAAACCAGACCAGACCAGCTCAAACCGGTTTTGACCGACCTGAGCCGGTTTTGACCGGCTCAAACCAGAACAGACTGGCTCAAACCAGACCAGACCGGCTCAAACCACACCAGACCGGCTCAAACCAGTTTTGACCAGCTCAAACCAGACGAGACTGGCTCAAACCGGTTTTGACCGGATGAGACAGGATAAAACTTGACCAGACCGGTTGAAACCAGATGAAACAGCACCAGACCGACCCAGAACAGCTGAAGCCCGGGCAAACCGGAGCAGAACGGCCCAGACCGGCTAAAACTGGGCCACTAACCGGTTTTCACCGGCTCAAACCAGACCAGACCGGCTCAAACCAGACCAGACTTGCTCAAACCAGACCAGACCGGCTCAAACCGCTTTTGACCGGATGACACTGGATCAAACCGGACCAGACCGGCTCACAGCGGATCAAACTGGACCAGACAGGCCAGCCCGGCTGAAACCGGATCAAACTGGACTACACCAGCCCAGACCGGCTATAACCGGGCCAGACCGGCTCAAACCAGTTTTGACCGGATCAAACCATACCAGACCGGTTCAATCCGGTTTTGACTGGCTCAAACCGGTTTTGACGGCTCAAACCACTCCAGACCGGCTAAAACCGGTTTTCACTGGCTCAAACCGGTTTTGACCTGATTAGACCAGATCAAACCGGACCAGACTGGCTCAAACCAGACGAGACTGGCTCAAACCGGTTTTGACTGGCTTCAACCAGACCAAACCGGCTCAAACCGGTTTTGACCGGCTCAAACCGGTTTTGACCTGCTCAAACCACACCAGACCAGCTGAAACCGGTTTTGACCGGCTAAAACCGGTTTTGACCAGATGAGACCGGATCAAACCGAATCAGACTAGCCCAGACCGGCTAAAATCGGATCAAACCGGACCAGACCGGCCCAGACTGCCTAAAACTGGGCCACAAACTGGTTTTGACCAGATCAAACCAAATCAGAACGGCTCAAACCGGCTCAAACCGGATCAAACCGGACCAGACCGGCCCAGACCAGCTAAAACCGGGCCACAAACCGGTTTTGACCGGCTCAAACCAGACCAGACGGCTCAAACCGGTTTTGACCGACCTGAGCCGGTTTTGACCGGCTCAAACCAGACCAGACGGCTCAAACCGGTTTTGACCAGCTCAAACCGGTTTTGACCAGCTCAAACCGGTTTTGACTGGCTCAAACCGGTTTTGACCGGCTCAAACCACACCAGACCGCCTCAAACCGGTTTTGACCAGCTGAAACCGATTTTGACCATATGAGACCGGATCAAACCGGACCAGACAGGCCCAGACCAGCTAAAACCGGATCAAACCGGACCAGACCGCCCAGACCGCCTAAAACCGTGCCAAACCGGCTCAAACCGGTTTTGACGGCTCAAACCAGACCAGACCGGCTCAAACCGGTTTTGACCGGCTAAAACCGGTTTTGACCAGCTCAAACCAGACCAGACGGCTCAAACCAGATCAAACCGGACCAGACCGGCCCAGACCGCCTAAAACCGTGCCAAACCGGCTCAAACCGGATGAAACCGCACCAGAACGGCCCAGAACAGCTGAAGCCGGAGCAAACCGGACCAGACCGGGCCAGACCGGCTAAAACTGGGCCACAAACCGGTTTTGACCGGCTCAAACCAGACCAGACCGTCTCAAACAAGACCAGACCGGCTCAAACAAGACCAGACCGGCTCAAACCGGTTTTGACCGGATGAGACCGGATCAAACAGGACCAGACCGGCTCAGACAGGCTCGAATCGGTTTTGACTGGCTTCAACCAGACCAAACCAGCTCAAACAAGTTTTGACGGGCTCGTGCCCGTTTTGACCGGCTCAAACCAGATATGACCGGCTCAAACCAGACCAGACCGGCTCAAACCGGTTTTGACCTGCTCAAACCACACCAGACCGGCTCAAACCGGTTTTGACCAGCTAAAACCGGTTTTGACCGGATGAGACCGGATCAAACCGAATCAGACCATTCTGGCTCAAACCAGACCGGCTCAAACCGGATCAAACCGGACCAGACTGGCCCAGACCGCCTAAAACTGGGCCACAAACCGGTTTTGACTGGCTCAAACCAGACCAGACTGGCTCAAACCGATTTTGACAGACCTGAGCCGGTTTTGACCGGCTCAAACCAGACCAGACTGGCTCAAACCACACCAGACCGGCTCAAATCGGTTTTGACCGGCTCAAACCAGACCACACCGGCTCAAACCGATTTTGACCAGCTCAAACCGGTTTTGAATGGCTCAAACCGGTTTTGACTGGCTTCAACCAGACCAAACCGGCTCAAACCGGTTTTGACCTGATTAGACCGGATCAAACCGGACCAGACCGGCTCAGACAGGCTCGAATCGGTTTTGACTGGCTTCAACCAGACCAAACCAGCTCAAACCGGTTTTGACCGGCTCAAACGGTTTTGACCAGCTCAAACCACACCAGACCGGCTCAAACCAGACCAGACCGGCTCAAACCGGTTTTGACCTGCTCAAACCACACCAGACCGGCTGAAACCGGTTTTGACCGGCTAAAACCGGTTTTGACCGGATGAGACCAGATCAAACCAAATCAGAACGGCTCAAACCGGCTCAAACCGACCAGACCGGCTAAAACCAGACCAGACCAGCCAAGACCGCCTAAAATTGGGCCACAAACCGGTTTTGACCAGTTTAAACCAGACCAGAACGGTTCAAACGGGTTTTGACCGACATGAGCCGATTTTGACCGGCTCAAACCAGACCAGACCGGCTCAAATCGGTTTTGACCGGCTCAAACCGGTTTTGACCGGCTCAAACCAAACCAGACCAGCTCAAAGCGGTTTTGACCGGCTGAAACCGATTTTGACCATATGAGACTGGATCAAACTGGACTACACCGGCCCAGACAGTCTAAAACCAGACCAGATCGGCTCAAACCGAACCAGACCGGCCCAGACCGCCTAAAACCGTGCCAAACCGGCTCAAACCTATTTTGACCAGCTCAAACCAGACCAGACCAGCTCAAACCGGATCAAACCGTTTGACCGGCTCAAACCAGACCAGAACGGCTCAAACCAGATCAAACCGGACCAGACCGCCCAGACCGCCTAAAACCGTGCCAAACCGGCTCAAACCGGATGAAACCGCACCAGACCGGCCCAGAACAGCTGAAGCCGGAGCAAACCGGACCAGACCGGGCCAGACCGGCTAAAACCGGGCCACAAACCGGTTTTGACCAGCTCAAACCAGACCAGACGGCTCAAACCACACCAGACCAGCTGAAACCGGATCAAACAGGACCAGACCGGCTCAAACCTATTTTGACCAGCTCAAACCAGACCAGACCGGCTCAAACTGGCTCAAACCGAACCAGACCGGCCCAGACAGGCTAAAACCTGGCCAAACCGGCTCAATCAGGTTTTGCCTGTCTCAAACAAGACCAGACCAGCTCAAACAAGACCAGACCGGCTCAATCCGATTTTGACCAGATGAGACCAGATTAAAACAGAGCAGACCGGCTCAAACCGCATCAAACCAGAAAAGACCGGCCCAGACCAGCTAAAACCGGGCCAAATCGGCTCGAACCGGTTTTGACTGGCTCAAACCACACCAAACAGGCTCAAATTGGTTTTGACCAGCTCAAACCAGACCACACCGGCTCAAACCGGACCAGACCGGCTTAAACCGGTTTTGACCGGATGACACCGGAACAAACCGGACCAGACCGGCTCACACCGGATCAAACCGGACCAGACCGGGCCAGACCGGCTAAAACCGGGCCAGACCCGCTCAAACCGGTTTTGACCGGCTCAAACCAGACCAGACCGAGTTGAACCTGTTTTGACCAGCTCAAACCAGACCTGACAGGCTCAAACCCGTTTTGACCGGATCAGACCGGATCAAACGGGACCAGACCTTCCCAAACCGGATCATACCGGACCAGACGACCACAAACCGGCTCAAACCGGCTCAAACCGATCCAGACCGGCCCAGACCGGCTAAAACCAGGCCAGATCGGCTCAAACCGGTTTTGACCGGCTCAAACCAGACCAGACCAAGTCGAACCTGTTTTGACCGGCTCAAACCAGACCTGACCGACTCAAACCCATTTTGACCAGATTAGACAGGATCAAACGGGAACAGACCTTCCCAAACCGGATCATCCAGAGCAGACAAGCACAAACTGACCCAAATCGGCTCAAACCGAACCAGACCGGCCCAGACAGGCTAAAACCGGGCCAAACCGGCTCAATCAGGTTTTGACCGTCTCAAACAAGACCAGACCGGCTCAAACAAGACCAGACCGGCTCAATCCGATTTTGACCGAATGAGACCAGATTAAACCTGACCAGACTGGTTCAAACCGCATCAAACCGGAAAAGACCAGCCCAGACTGGCTAAAACCGGGCCAAATCGGCTCGAACCGGTTTTGACCGGCTCAAACCAGACCAAACAGGCTCAAACTGGTTTTGACCGGCTCAAACCAGACCAGACCGGCTCAAACCGGTTTTGACCGGATGAGACCAGATCAAACCGGACCAGACCGGCTAAAATCGGATCAAACCGGACCAGACCGGACCAGACCGGCTCAAACCGGATCAAACCAGACCAAACCGGCTCAAACCAGACCGGCCCAGACAGGCTAAAACCGGGCCAAACCGGCTCAATCAGGTTTTGACTGGCTCAAACCAGACCAGACGGCTCAAACCAGACCAGACTCAAACCGGTTTTGACCGGATGAGACAGGATAAAACCGGACCAGACCAGCTCAAACCGGATGAAACCGCACCAGACCGGCTCAAACCAGACCAGACCGGCTGAAACCGGTTTTGACCAGCTCAAACCGGACCAGACCGGCCCAGACCGGCTAAAACCGGTTTTGACCGGCTCAAACCAGACCAGACCAGCTCAAACCGGATCAAACCGGACCAGACCGCCCAGACCAGCTAAAACTGGGCCAAACCGGCTCAAACCTATTTTGACCGGCTCAAACAAGACCAGACCGGCTCAAACCTGTTTTGACCGGCTCAAACCACACCAGACCGGCTCAAACCGGTTTTGACTGGCTTCAACCGGACCAAACCTGCTCAAACCAGACCATTCTGGCTCAAACCAGATCAAACCGGACCAGACCGGCTCAAAACGGTTTTGACCGGCTCAAACTGGCTCAAACCGGACCAGACCAGCCCAGACTGGCTAAAACCGGGCCAAACCGGCTCAATCAGGTTTTGACCGGCTCAAACCAGACCAGACCGGCTCAAACCAGACCAGACTGGCTCAAACCAGTTTTGACCGGCTCAAACCAGACCAGACCGGCTCAAACCGGTTTTGACTGGATGAGACCGGATCAAACCGAATCAGACCGGCCCAGACCAGCTGAAACTGGATCAAACAAGACCAGACCGGCCCAGAACAGCTGAAGCCGGAGCAAACCGGACCAGACCGGACCAGACCGGCTAAAACCGGCCACAAACCGGTTTTGACTGGCTCAAACCAGACCAGACCGGCTCAAACCGGTTTTGACCGGCTCAAAGCGGTTTTGACCGGATCAAACCAAATCAGGCTGGCCCAGACCAGCTGAAACCGGATCAAACCGACCAGACCGGCCCAGACCAGCCTAAACCGGGACACAAACCGGTTTGGACCGCTCAAACCAGATTAGACTGGCAGAAACCGGTTTTGACCGGCCTGAGCTGGTTTAGACTGGCTGAAACCAGACCATACCGGCTCAAACCGGACCAGACTGGCTCAAACCGGTTTTGACCGGATTACACCGGATCAAACCGACCAGACCGGCTCACACCGGATCAAACCGGACCAGACAGGCCCAGACCAGCTGAAACTGGATCAAACAAGACCAGACCGGCACAGACCGGCTAAAACCGGGCCAGACTGGCACAAAATGGTTTTGATCGGCTCAAACCAGACCAGACAGGTTCAAACCGGTTTTGACTGCCTCAAACCGGTTTTGACCGGCTCAAACCGGTTTTGACCAGCTCAAACCACTCCAGACCGGCTAAAACCGGTTTTCACCGGCTCAAACCGGTTTTGACCTGATTAGACAGGATCAAACCAGACCAGACGGGCTCAGACAGGCTCGAATCGGTTTTGACTGGCTTCAACCAGACCAAACCGGCTCAAACAGGTTTTGACGGGCTCTAACTGATTTTGACCAGCTCAAACCACACCAGACCGGCTAAAACCGGTTTTGACCGGATGAGACCGGATCAAACCAAATCAGGCTGGCCCAGACCAGCTAAAATGGGATAAAACCAGACCAGACTGGCCCAGACCGCCTAAAACTGGGCCACAAACTGGTTTTGACCGCTTCAAACCAGACAAGACCAGCTCAAACTGGTTTTGACCGACCCGAGCCGGTTTTGACCGGCTCAAACCAGACCAGACCGGCTAAAACCAGACCAGAACGGCTCAAACCGGTTTTGACCGGCTCAAACCAGACCAGACTGGCTCAAAGCGGTTTTGACCGGATGAGACAGGATAAAACCGGACTGGACCGTCTCAAACCGCATGAAACCGCACAAGACTGGCCCAGAACAGCTGAAGCCGGAGCAAACCGGACCAGACCGGACCAGACCGGCTAAAACCGGGCCACAAACCGGTTTTGACAGGCTCATACCGGACCAGACGGGCTCAAACCGGTTTTGACCTGCTCAAACCACACCAGACCGGCTGAAACCGGTTTTGACCAGCTAAAACCGGTTTTGACCAGATGAGACCAGATCAAACCAAATCAGAACGGCTCAAACCAGACCAGACTGGCTAAAATCGGATCAAACCAGACCAGATCGGCTCAAACCAGACCAGACCGGCTAAAACTGGGCCACAAACCGGTTTTGACCGGCTCAAACCAGTCCATACCGGCTCAAACCGGACCAGACCGCCCAGACCAGCTAAAACCGGGCCAGACCAGCTCAAACCGGTTTTGACCGGCTCAAACCAGACCAGACTGGTTCAAACCGGTTTTGACCTGATTAGACCGGATCAAACCAGACCGGCTCAAAACGGTTTTGACTGGCTCAAACCACACCAGACCGGCTAAAACCGGTTTTGACCGGCTCAAACCGGTTTTGACCTGATTAGACCGGATCAAACTGGACCAGACCGGCTCAGACAGGCTCGAATCGGTTTTGACTGGCTTCAACCAGACCAAACCAGCTCAAACCGGTTTTGACCGGCTCGAACCGGTTTTGACCAGCTCAAACCAGACCAGACCGGCTCAAACCAGACCAGACCAGCTCAAACCGGTTTTGACGGGCTCAAACCAGACCAGACCGGTTCAAACCGGTTTTGACCAGCTAAAACCGGTTTTGACCGGATGAGACCGGATCAAACCGAATCAGACCGGACCAGACCGGACCAGACCGGCTAAAATCGGATCAAACCGACCAGACCGGCCCAGACCGCCTAAAACTGGGCCACAAACCGGTTTTGACTGGCTCAAACCAGACCAGACGGGCTCAAACCGGTTTTGACCTGCTCAAACCACACCAGACCGGCTGAAACCGGTTTTGACCAGCTAAAACCGGTTTTGACCAGATGAGACCGGATCAAACCGAATCAGACCGGCCCAGACCGGCTAAAATCGGATCAAACCAGACCAGATCGGCTCAAACCAGACCAGACCGGCTAAAACTGGGGCAAAAACCAGTGTTGACCGGCTCAAACCAGTCCATACCGGCTCAAACCGGACCAGACCGGCCCAGACCAGCTAAAACTGGGGAGATCGGCTCACACCGGTTTTGACCGGCTCAAAACAGACCAGACTGGTTCAAACCGGTTGTTTTGACCGGCTCAAACCGGTTTTGACTGGCTCAAACTACACCAGACCGGATAAAACCGGTTTTGTCCGGCTCAAACCGGTTTTGATCTGATTAGACCAGATCCAACTGGACCAGACCGGCTCAGAGAGGCTCGAATCCATTTTGACTGGCTTCAACCAGACCAAACCAGCTCAAACTGGTTTTGACCGGCTCGAACCAGTTTTGACCAGCTCAAACCAGACCATACCGGCTCAAATCAGACCAGACCAGCTCAAACCGGTTTTGACGTGCTCAAACCACACCAGACCGGGTTAAACCGGTTTTGACCAGCTAAAACCGGTTACGACCGGATGAGACCGGATCAAACCGAATCAGACCGGACCAGACCGGACCAGACCGGCTAAAATCGGATCAAACCGGACCAGACTGGCCCAGACCGCCTAAAACTGGGCCACAAACCGGTTTTGACTGGCTCAAACCGGTTTTGACCTGATTGGACCGGATCAAACCGGTTTTGACTGGCTCAAACCACACCAGACCGGCTCAAACCGGTTTTGACCGACCTGAGCCGGTTTTGACCGGCTAAAACCAGACCAGACCGGCTCAAACCAGACCAGACCAGCTCAAACCGGTTTTGACTGGCTCAAAGCGGTTTTGACCGGATCAAACTGGACCAGACCGGCACAGACCGGCTAAAACCGGATCAAACCAGACCAGACTGGCCCAGACCAGCTAAAACCGGGCCACAAACCGGTTTTGACCAGCTCAAACCAGACCAGACCGGCTCAAACCGGTTTTACCGGCTCAAACCACACCAGACCGGCTGAAACCGGTTTTGACTGGCTCAAACCAGTTTTGACCAGATGAGACCGGATCAAACCAAATCAGACCGGCCCAGACCGGCTAAAATCGGATCAAACCGGACCAGACTGGCCCAGACCGCCTAAAACTGGGCCACAAACCGGTTTTGACCGGTTCAAACCAGACCAGACCGGCTCAAACCATTCCACACAGGCTCAAAACGGTTTTGACCGGCTCAAACCAGACCAGACCAGTTCAATCCGGTTTTGATTGGCTCAAACCGGTTTGAAACGGCTCGAACCGGTTTTGACTGGCTCAAACCGGTTTTTACCTTCTCAAACCACAGTAGACCATCTCAAACCAGTTTTGACCAGCTGAAACCGATTTTGACCATATGAGACCGGATCAAACCGGAACAGACGGGCCCAGACCGGCTAAAACCGGATGAAACCAGACCAGACCAGCCCAGTCCGGCTAAAACCGGGCCACAAACCGGTTTTGACTGGCTCAAACCAGAACAGACTGGCTCAAACCGGTATTGACCGTCTCAAACCAGACCAGACCGGCTCAAACCGGTTTTGACTTACTCAAACCACTCCAGTCCGTCTAAAACCGGTTTTCACCGGCTCAAACCGGTTTTGACCTCATTAGACCGGATCAAACCAGACCAGACCGGCTCAGACAGGCTCGAATTGGATTTGACTAGCTTCAACTTGACCAAACCGGCTCAAACTGGTTTTGACCGGCTCGAACAGGTTTTGAACGGCTCAATTCAGACCAGACCGGCTCAGACCAAACCAGACCGGCTCAAACCAGTTTTAAAAGGCTCAAACCGGTTTTGACCTTCTCAAATCACCCCAACCGGGTGAAACCGTTTTTGACCGGCTATAACCGGTTTTGACAGGATGAGACCGGATCAAACCGAATCAGAACGTCCCAGACCGGCAAAAATCTGATCAAACCGGACCAGACCAGTCCAGACCACCTAAAACTGGGCCACAAACCGGTTTTGACCGGTTCAAACCAGACCAGATCGGCTCAAACCAGACCAGATCAGCTCGAACCTGTTTTGACCGGCTCAAACCAGACCAGACCGGCTCAAACCGGTTTTGACCGGATTAGACCAGATCAAACCGGACCAAACCTTCTCAAACCGGATCATACCGGATCAGACCGGCACAAACCAGCTCAAACCAGCTCAAACCGAACCAGATGGGCCCAGACAGGCTAAAACCGGGCCAAACTGGCTCAATCAGGTTTTGACCGGCTCAAACCAGATGAGAACCGCTCAAACCAGACGAGACTGGCTCAAACCGGTTTTGACCGGATGAGACAGGATAAAACTTGACCAGACCGGTTGAAACCAGATGAAACAGCACCAGACCGACCCAGAACAGCTGAAGCCCGGGCAAACCGGAGCAGAACGGCCCAGACCGGCTAAAACTGGGCCACTAACCGGTTTTCACCAGCTCAAACCAGACCAGACCGGCTCAAACCGGCTTTGACCGGCCTCAGCCGGTTTTGACCGGCTCAAACCAGACCAGACTTGCTCAAACCGGACCAGACCGGCTCAAACCGCTTTTGACCGGATGACACTGGATCAAACCGGACCAGACCGGCTCACAGCGGATCAAACTGGACCAGACAGGCCAGACCGGCTAAAATCGGATCAAACCGGAACAGACCAGCCCAGACCACCTAAAACTGGGCCACAAACCGGTTTTGACAAGTTCAAACCTTAAGAGACTGGCTCAAACCGGTTTTGACCGACCTGAGCCGGTTTTGACCGGCTCAAACCAGACCAGACAGGCTAAAACCAGACGAGACCAGCTCAAACCGGTTTTGACCGGCTCTAAACGGTTTTGACCTGCTCAAACCACACCAGACCGGTTCAATCCAGTTTTCACTGGCTCAAACCGGATTTGAACGGCTCCAACCGGTTTTGACCGGCTCAAACCGGTTTTTACCGGCTCAAACCACACCAGACCGGCTCAAACCGGTTTTGACTGGCTGAAACCGATTTTGACCATATGAGAACGGATGAAACCGGATCACACGAGCCCAGACCGGCTAAAACCGGATCAAACCGGACCAGAAAGGCCCAGACCGCCTAAAACCAGGCCAAACCGGCTCAAAGCTATTTTGACCAGCTCAAACCAGACCAGACCGGTTCAAACCGGTTTTGACCAGCTCAAAGCGGTTTTGACCGGATCAAACCGGACTCAACTGACCCAGACCACCTGAAACTGGATCAAACCGGACCAGACCAGCCCAGATCGGCTAAAACTGGGCCACAAACCGGTTTTGACCGGCTCAAACCAGACCAGACCGGCTCAAACCGGTTTTGACCGGATGAGACCGGATCAAAAAGGACTAGACCGGCTCAAACCAGATGAAATCGGACTCGACCGGCCCAGACCAGCTGAAACCGGATCTAACCGGACCAGACCGGCCCAGACCGGCTATAACCGGGCCAGACCGGCTCAAACCAGTTTTGACCGGATCAAACCATACCAGACCGGTTCAATCCGGTTTTGACTGGCTCAAACCGGGTTTGAACGACTCGAACTGGTTTTGACGGTCTCAAACCGGTTTTGACCGGCTGAAACCGATTTTGACCGGATGAGACCGGATCAAACCAGACCAGACGGGCCCAGACCAGCTAAAACCGGATGAAACCGGACCAGACCGGCCCAGACTGCCTAAAACCAGGCCAAACCGGCTCAAACCTATTTTGACCGGCTCAAACCAGACCACACCGGCTCAAACCGGTTTTGACCGGCTCAAACCAGACCAGACCAGCTCAAACCAGATCAAACCGGACCAGACAGGCCTAGACCGCCTAAAACCGTGCCAAACCGGCTCAAACTTGTTTTGACCGGCTCAAACCAGACCATACCGGGTCGAACCTGTTTTCACCGGCTCAAACCAGACCTGACCGGATCAAACCAGACCAGACCGGCCCAGACCGCTAAAACCGGATCAAACCGGACCAGACCGGCCCAGAACGGCTAAAACCGGGCCAAACCGGCTCAAACCGATTTTGAACGGCTCAAACCAGACCAGACCGGCTCAAACCGGTTTTGACCAGCTCAAATCAGACCAGACCGGCTCAAACCGGATCAAACTGGACCAGACCGGCCCAGACCGCCTAAAACCGTGCCAAACCGGCTCAATGAGGTTTTGTCTGGCTCAAACCAGATCAAACCGGACCAGACCGGCTCACACCAGATCAAACCAGACCAGACAGGCCCAGACTGCCTGAAACCGGATCAAACCGGGCCACACTGGCACAGACCGGCTAAAACCGGGCCAGACCAGCTCAAACCGTTTTTGACCAGCTCAAACCAGACCAGACCGGTTCAAACCGGTTTTGACTGACTGAAACCGGTTTTGACAGGCTCACACCGGTTTTGACCGGCTCAAACCACTCCAGACCGGCTAAAAGCGGTTTTCACTGGCTAAAACCGCTTTTGACCTGATTAGACCAGATCAAACCGGAGCAGACCGGCTCAGACAGGCTCGAATCGGTTTTGACTGGCTTCAACCAGACCAAACCGGTCAATCTGGTTTTGACCAGCTCGAACCGGTTTTGAACATCTCAAACCAGACCAGACCGGCTCAAAGCAGACCAGACCGGCTCAAACCAGTTTTGACTGGCTCAAACCGGTTTTGACCTGCTCAAACCACACCAGACCGGCTGAAACCGGTTTGACCAGCTAAAACCGGTTTTGACCGGATGACACCTGATCAAACAGAATGAGACTGGCCCAGACCGGCTAAAATCGGAACAAACCGGACCAGACCGTCCCAGACCGCCTAAAACTGGGCCACAAACCGGTTTTGACGGGTTCAAACCAGAACAGACCGGCTCAAACCAGACCAGACCGGCTCAAACCGGTTTTGAATGGCTCAAAGCGGTTTTGACCACAACAAACTGGACTCGACCAGCCCAGACCAGCTGAAACCGGTCAAACCGGACCAGACTGGCCCAGACCGGCTAAAACCGGGCCACCAACCGGTTTTGACCGGCTCAAACCAGACCAGACCGGCTCAAATCGGTTTTGACCTGCTCAAACCACACCAGACCGGCTGAAATCGGTTTTGACCAGCTAAAACCGGTTTTGACTGGATGAGACCGGATCAAACCGAATCAGACCGGCCCAGACCGGCTAAATCGGATCAAACCGGACCAGACCGGCCCTGACCGCCTAAAACTGGGCCACAAGCCGGTTTTGAACTGCTCAAACCAGACCAGACCGGCTCAAACCAGTTTTGACCGGCCTGAGCCGGTTTTGACCGACTCAAACCAGATCAGACCGGCTCAAACCGGTTTTGACCAGCTCAAACCGGTTTTAACCTGCTAAAACCACACTAGACCGGCTGAAACCGGTTTTGACGGCTAAAACCAATTTTGACCAGATGAGACCGGATCAAACCAGACCAGACTGGCTCAAACCGGTTTTGACCGGATGAGACCGGATCAAACTGGACCAGACCGGCTGAAACCGGTTTTGACCAGATGAGACAGGATAAAACCAGACCAGACCGGCCCAGAACAGCTGAAGCCGGAGCAAACCAGACCAGACGGGGCCAGATCAGCTAAAACCGGGCCACAAACCGGTTTTGACCGGCACAAACCAGACCAGACCGGCTCAAACCGATTTTGACCAGCCTGAGGTGGTTTTGACTGGCTCAAACCAGACCAGACCGGCTCAAACCGGACCAGACCGGTTCAAACAGGTTTTGACCGGATCACACCGGATCAAACCGGACCAGACCGGCTCACACCAGATCAAACCAGACCAGACAGGCCCAGACTGCCTGAAACCGGATCAAACCGGGCCACACTGGCACAGACCGGCTAAAACCGGGCCAGACCAGCTCAAACCGTTTTTGACCAGCTCAAACCAGACCAGACCGGTTCAAACCGGTTTTGACTGACTGAAACCGGTTTTGACAGGCTCACACCGGTTTTGACCGGCTCAAACCACTCCAGACCGGCTAAAAGCGGTTTTCACTGGCTAAAACCGCTTTTGACCTGATTAGACCGGATCAAACCGGAGCAGACCGGCCCAGACCGGCTAAAACTGGGCCACTAACCGGTTTTCACCAGCTCAAACCAGACCAGACCGGCTCAAACCGGCTTTGACCGGCCTCAGCCGGTTTTGACCGGCTCAAACCAGACCAGACTTGCTCAAACCGGACCAGACCGGCTCAAACCGCTTTTGACCGGATGACACTGGATCAAACCGGACCAGACCGGCTCACAGCGGATCAAACTGGACCAGACAGGCCAGCCCGGCTGAAACCGGATCAAACTGGACTACACCAGCCCAGACCGGCTATAACCGGGCCAGACCGGCTCAAACCAGTTTTGACCGGATCAAACCATACCAGACCGGTTCAATCCGGTTTTGACTGGCTCAAACCGGGTTTGAACGACTCGAACCTGTTTTGACCGGCTCAAACTGGTTTTGACCGCTCAAACCACACCAGACCAGCTCAAACTGGTTTTGTCCGGCTGAAACCGATTTTGACTGGATGAGACCGGATCAAACCAGACCAGACGGCCCAGACCGGCTAAAACCGGATCAAACCGGACCAGACCGGCCCAGACCGCCTAAAACCGTGCCAAACCGGCTCAAACCTATTTTGACCGGCTGAAACCAGACCGGACCGGTCGAAACTTTTGACCGGCTCAAACCAGACCTGACCGGCTCAAACCTGTTTTGACCGGATTACACCGGATCAAACGGGACAAGACCTTCACAAACCGGATCATACCGGACCAGACCGGCTCACACCAGATCAAACCGGATCAAACTGGACCAGACCGCTCAAACCGAACCAGACCGGCCCAGACAGGCTAAAACCGGGCCAAACCGGCTCAATGAGGTTTTGTCTGGCTCAAACCAGACCAGACCAGCTCAAACCAGACCAGACCGGCTCAAACCGGTTTTGACCGGATGAGACCGGATCAAACCAGACCAGACCGGTTCAAACCGGTTTTGACCAGATGAGACAGGATAAAACCAGACCAGACGGCCCAGACCAGCTAAAACCGGGCCAAACCGGCTCAAACCGACCAGACCGGCCCAGAACGGCTAAAACCGGGCCAAACCGGCTCAAACAGATTTCGACCGCCTCAAACCAGACCAGACCGGCTCAAACCGGTTTTGACCAGCTCAAATCAGACCAGACCGGCTCAAACCGGATCTAACGGGACCAGACCGGCCCTGACCGCCTAAAACCGTGCCAAACCGGCTCAAACCGGATGAAACCGCACCAGACGGGCCCAGAACAGCTGAAGGCAGAGCATACCAGACCAGATCGGGCCAGACCGGCTAAAACCGGTTTTGACCGGATCAAACCAGACCAGACCGGTTCAAACCGGTTTTGACCGGCTCAAACCGATTTTGAACGGCTCGAACCTGTTTTGACCGGCTCAAACTGGTTTTGACCGCTCAAACCACACCAGACCAGCTCAAACTGGTTTTGTCCGGCTGAAACCGATTTTGACTGGATGAGACCGGATCAAACCGACCAGACCGGCCCAGACCGCTAAAACCGGATCAAACTGGACCAGACCGCCCAGACCGCATAAAACCGGGCCAAACCGTCTTAAACCTATTTTTACTGTCTCAAACCAGACCAGACAGGCTCAAACCGGTTTTGACCAGGTAAAACCAGACCAGATCGGCTCAAACCAGATCAAACCGGACCAGACAGGCCCAGACCGCCTAAAACCGTGCCAAACCGGCTCAAACTTATTTTGACCGGCTGAAACCAGACCGGACCGGGTCGAAACTTTTTTGACCGGCTCAAACCAGACCTGACCGGCTCAAACCTGTTTTGACCGGATTACACCGGATCAAACGGGACAAGACCTTCACAAACCGGATCATACCGGACCAGACGAGCACACACCATTTCAAACCGGCTCAAACCGAACCAGACTGGCCCAGACAGGCTAAAACCGGGCCAAACCAGCTCAATCAGGTTTTGACCGTCTCAAACAAGACCAGACCGGCTCAAACCAGACCAGACCGGCTCAAACCGGTCAAACCGGACTCGACCGGCCCAAAACAGTTGAAACCGGATCAAACCGACCAGACCAGCCCAGAGTGGCTAAAACCGGGCCAAGCCGTCTCAAACCGGTTTTGACCGGCTGAAACCGATATTGACTGGATGAGACCGGATCAAACCGGACCAGACGGGCCCAGACCGGCTAAAACCGGATCAAACCGGACCAGACCGGCCCAGACCGCCTAAAACCGGGCCAAACCGGCTCAAACCTATTTTGACCGGCTCAAACCAGACCAGACCGGCTCAAACCGGTTTTGACCGGCTCAAACCAGACCAGACCGGCTCAAACCGGATCAAACCGGACCAGACCGGCCCAGACCGCCTAAAACCGTGCCAAACCGGCTCAAACTTATTTTGACCGGCTCAAACCAGACCAGATCGGGTCGAACCTGTTTTGACCGGCTCAAACCAGACCTGACCGGCTCAAACCAGTTTTGACCGCTCAAACCGGTTTTGACCGCCCAAACCAGACCAGAACGGCTCAAACCGGCTCAAACCTATTTTGACTGGCTCAAACCAGACCAGACCGCTCAAACCGTTTTGACCGCTCAAACCACACCAGACCGGCTCAAACCGGTTTTGACTGGATGAGACCGGATCAAACCGACCAGACCGCCCAGACCGGCTCAAACCGACCAGACCGGCTAAAACCGGGCCAAACTGACTCAAACCGGATGAAACCGGTTTTGACCGCTCAAACCGAACCAGACTGGCCCAGACCGGCTCAAACCGAACCAGACGGGCCCAGACAGGCTAAAACCGGGCCAAACCGGCTCAATCAGGTTTTGACCGTCTCAAACAAGACCAGACCGGCTCAAACCAGACCAGACCGGCTCAATCCGGTTTTGACCGGATGAGACCGGATCAAACCAGACCAGACCGGCTCAAACCGGATCAAACCAGACCAGACCGCCCAGACCAGCTAAAACCGGGCCAAACCGCTCAAACCGGTTTTGACCGGCTCAAACCACACCAGACCGGCTCAAATCGGTTTTGACCAGCTCAAACCAGACCACACTGGCTCAAACCGACCAGACCGGCTTGAACCTGTTTTGACCGGATGACACCGGATCAAACCGGACCAGACCGCTCAAACCGGATCAAACCGGACAAGACCGCCCCTGACTGGTTTTGACCGGCTAAAACCGGGCCAAACCGCTCAAACCGGTTTTGACCGCTCAAACCAGACCAGACCGGCTTGAACCTGTTTTGACCGGCTCAAACCAGACCTGACCGGCTCAAACCGGTTTTGACCAGGTAAAACCAGACCAGATCGGCTCAAACCAGATCAAACCGGACCAGACAGGCCCAGACCGCCTAAAACCGTGCCAAACCGGCTCAAACTTATTTTGACCGGCTGAAACCAGACCGGACCGGTCGAAACTTTTGACCGGCTCAAACCAGACCTGACCGGCTCAAACCGATTTTGACTGGATGAGACCGGATCAAACCGGACCAGACCTTCTCAAACCGGATCATACCGGACCAGACCAGCTCAAACCGGTTTTGACTGGCTCAAACCGGATGAAACCGCACCAGACGGGCCCAGAACAGCTGAAGGCAGAGCATACCAGACCAGATCGGGCCAGACCGGCTAAAACCGGTCCACAAACCGGTTTTGACTGGCTCGATTCAGTTTTGACCGGCTCAAACCGGTTTTGACCGGCTCAAACCTCTCCAGACCAGCTTAAACCGGTTTTCACTGGCTCAAACCTGTTTTGACCTGATTAGACCGGATCAAAGAGGAACAGACCGGCTCAGAGAGGCTCTAATCGGTTTTGACTGTCTTCAACCAGACCAAATCGGCTCAAAACGGTTTTGGCCAGCTCAAACCGGTTTTGACCTGCTCAAACCACACCAGACCGGATGAAACCGGTTTTGACCACCTAAAACCGTTTGTGACTGGAGGAGACCCGATCAAACCGAATCAGGCTGGCCCAGACCGGCTAAAATCGGATCAAACCGGACAAGACCGCCCCTGACTGGTTTTGACCTGATTAGACCAGATCAAACCGGACAAGAACGGCTCAGACAGGCTCGAATCTGTTTTGACTGGTTTCAACCAGACCAAACCGGCCCAAACCGGTTTTGACCGGCTCGAACCGGTTTTGACTGGCTCAAACCAGACCTCACCAGCTCAAACTGGTTTGATCGGATTAGACAGGATCAAACCGGACCAGACCTTCTCAAACCGGATCATACCGGACTAGACCGGCACACACCGGCTCAAACCGGCTCAAACCGAACCAGACGGGCCCAGACAGGCTAAAACCGGGCCAAACTGACTCAAACCGGTTTTGATCGGATTAGACAGGATCAAACCGGACCAGACCGGCTCAAACCAGACCAGATCGGCTCAAACCAGTTTTGACCGTCTCAAACCAGACCAGACCGGCTCAAACCGGTTTTGACCGGATTAGACAGGATAAAACCGACCAGACCGCTCAAACCGGATGAAACCGCACCAGACCGGCCCAGAACAGCTGAAGCCGGAGCAAACCGGACCAGACCGGGCCAGAACGGCTACAACCGGGCCACAAACCGGTTTTGACCGGCTCAAACCAGACCAGACCGGCTCAATCCGGTTTTGACCGATTCAAACCAGACCAGACCGGCTCAAACCAGACCAGAACGGCTCAAAACGGTTTTGACCGGATGACACCGGATCAAACCGGACCAGACCGGCTCACACCGGATCAAACTGGACCAGACAGGCGCAGACCGGCTGAAACCGGATCAAACCGGACCAGACCGGCCCAGACCAGCTTAAACCAGGCCAGACTGGCTAAAACCGGTTTTGACCGGCTCAAACCAGACTAGACCGGTTCAAACTGGTTTTGACTGGCTCAATCCGGTTTTGACCGGCTCAAACCTATTTTGAATGGCTCGAACCGGTTTTGACCAGCTCAAACCGGTTTTGACCCTCTCAAACCACACCAGACCGCCTCAAACCGGTTTTCACCAGCTGAAACCGATTTTGACAATATGGGACCGAATCAAACCGGACCAGACGGGCCCAGACAGGCTAAAACCGGTTCTAACCGGACCAGAACGGCCCAGACCGCCTACAACCGGGCCAAACCAGCTCAAACCTATTTTGACTGGCTCAAACCAGACCAGACCAGCTCAAACCGGTTTTGACCGGCTGAAACCGGTTTTGACCGGCTCAAACCAGACCAGACCGGCTCAAACCAGATCAAACGGGACCAGACCGGCCCAGACCGCATAAAACCGGGCCAAACCGGCTCAAACCTATTTTGACCAGCTCAAACCAGACCAGACCGGCTTGAACCTGTTTTGACCGGCTCAAACCAGACCTGACCGGCTCAAACCGGTTTTGACAGGCTGAAACCGGTTTTGACCGGCTCAAACCAGACCAGACCGGCTCAAACCAGATCAAATGGGACCAGACCGGCCCAGACCGCATAAAACCGTGCAAAACCAGCTCAAACCTATTTTGACCGGCTCAAACCAGACCAGACCGGCTTGAACCTGTTTTGACCGGCTCAAACCAGATCTCACCGGCTCAAACCGGTTTTGATCGGATTACACCGGATCAAACCGGACCAGAGCTTCTCAAACCGGATCATACCGGACCAGACCGGCACAAACCGACTGAAACCGGCTCAAACCGAAATAGACCGGCCCAGACAGGCTTAAACTGGGCCAAACCGGCTCAATCAGGTTTTGACAGGCTCAAACCAGACCAGACCAGCTCAAACCAGACCACACTGGCTCAAACCGGTTTTGACAGGCTGAAACCAGAAGAGACTGGCTCAAACCGATTTTGACCGTATGAGACAGGATAAAACTGGACCAGACTGGCTAAAACTGGATGAAACCGCACCAGACTGGCCCAGAACAGCTGAAGCCGGAGCAAACCAGACCAGACTGGCTCAAACCGGATCAAACGGGACCAGAGCGGCGCAGACCGCATGAAACCGGGCCAAACCGGCTCAAACCTATTTTGACTGGCTCAAACCAGACCAGACCGGCTTGAACCTGTTTTGACCGGCTCAAACCACACCAGACCGGCTGAAACCGGTTTTGACCAGCTAAAACCGGTTTTGACCGGATAAGACCGGATCAAACTGAATCCGATCGGCCCAGACCGCTAAAATCGGATCATACCAGACCAGACCGCCCAGACCGCCTAAAACTGGGCCACAAACTGGTTTTGACCGGCTCAAACCACACCAGACCGGCTCAAACCGGTTTTGACCGGCTCAAACCGGTTTTGACCGCCCAAACCAGACCAGACCAGTTCAATCCGGTTTTGACCGGCTCAAACCGATTTTGAACGGCTCGAACCTGTTTTGACCGGCTCAAACTGGTTTTGACCGGCTCAAAGCACACCAGACCAGCTGAAACCGGTTTTGACCGGCTGAAACCGGTTTTGACCAGATGAGACCGGATCAAACCGACCAGACCGGCCCAGACCGGCTAAAATCGGATCAAACCAGACCAGATCGGCCCAGACCGCCTAAAACTAGGCCACAAGCCAGTTTTGACCAGTTCAAACCAGACCAGACCGGCTCAAATCGGTTCTGACCGGCTCAAACCGGTTTTGACCGGCCCAAACCAGACCAGACCAGTTCAATCCGGTTTTGACCGGCTCAAACCGATTTTGAACGGCTCGAACCTGTTTTGACCGGCTCAAACTGGTTTTGACCGGCTCAAAGCACACCAGACCAGCTCAAACTGGTTTTGTCCGGCTGAAACCGATTTTGACTGGATGAGACCGGATCAAACCGGACCAGACGGGCCCAGACCGGCTAAAACCGGATCAAACTGGACCAGACCGGCCCAGACCGCATAAAACCGGGCCAAACCGTCTTAAACCTATTTTTACTGTCTCAAACCAGACCAGACAGGCTCAAACCGGTTTTGACCAGGTAAAACCAGACCAGATCGGCTCAAACCAGATCAAACCGGACCAGACAGGCCCAGACCGCCTAAAACCGTGCCAAACCGGCTCAAACTTATTTTGACCGGCTGAAACCAGACCGGACCGGGTCGAAACTTTTTTGACCGGCTCAAACCAGACCTGACCGGCTCAAACCTGTTTTGACCGGATTACACCGGATCAAACGGGACAAGACCTTCACAAACCGGATCATACCGGACCAGACGAGCACACACCATTTCAAACCGGCTCAAACCGAACCAGACTGGCCCAGACAGGCTAAAACCGGGCCAAACCAGCTCAATCAGGTTTTGACCGTCTCAAACAAGACCAGACCGGCTCAAACCAGACCAGACCGGCTCAAACCGGGTCAAACCGGACTCGACCGGCCCAAAACAGTTGAAACCGGATCAAACCGGACCAGACCAGCCCAGAGTGGCTAAAACCGGGCCAAGCCGTCTCAAACCGGTTTTAACTGGCTCAAACAAGACCAGACCGCTCAAACCGGTTTTGACCGTATGAGACAGGATAAAACTGGACCAGACTGGCTAAAACTGGATGAAACCGCACCAGACTGGCCCAGAACAGCTGAAGCCGGAGCAAACCAGACCAGACTGGCTCAAACCGGATCAAACGGGACCAGAGCGGCGCAGACCACATAAAACTGGGCCAAACCGGCTCAAACCTATTTTGACTGGCTCAAACCAGACCAGACCGGCTTGAACCTGTTTTGACCCGCTCAAACCACACCAGACCGGCTGAAACCCGTTTTGACCAGCTAAAACCGGTTTTGACCGGATAAGACCGGATCAAACTGAATCCGATCGGCCCAGACCGGCTAAAATCGGATCATACCAGACCAGACCGCCCCAGAGCGCCTAAAACTGGGCCACAAACTGGTTTTGACCGGTTCAAATCAGACCAGACCTGCTCAAACCGTTTTTGAACGACCTGAGCCGGTTTTGACAGGCTCAAATCAGACCAGACCGGCTCAAACCAGACCAGACCGGCTCAAACCGGTTTTGACCGGCCCAAAGCGGTTTTTACCGGATTAAACCAGACTCGACCGGCCCAGACCAGGTGAAACCGGATCAAACAGGACCAGACCCGCACAGACCGGCTAAAACCGAGCCACAAACCGGTTTTGACCAGCTCAAATCAGATCAGACCGGCTCAAAGCGGTTTTGACCAGATGAGACCAGATCAAACCGGACCAGACCTTTTTAAACCGGATCATACCGGACCACACCGGAACAAACCGACTGAAACCGGCTCAAACCGAACCAGACCAACCCATACAGGCTAAAACTGGGCCAAACCGGCTCAATCAGGTTTTGACTGGCTCAAACCAGACCAGACCGTCTCAAACCAGACCAGACTGGTTCAAACCGGTTTTGACCAGCTCAAACCGGATCAAACAGGACCAGACCCGCACAGACCGGCTAAAACCGGGCCAAATCGGCTCGAACCGGTTTTGACCGGCTCAAACCAGACCAAACAGGCTCAAACTGGTTTTGACCGGCTCAAACCACACCAGACCGGCTCAAAACGGTTCTGACCGGTTCGAACCGGTTTTGACTGGCTCAAACCAGACCATTCTGGCTCAAACCAGACCAGACCGGCTCAAACCGGTTTTGACCTGCTCAAACCACACCAGACCAGCTGAAACCGGTTTTGACCGGCTGAAACCGGTTTTGACCAGATGAGACCGGATCAAACCGAATCAGACTAGCCCAGACCGGCTAAAGTCGGATCAAACGGGATCAGACCGGCCCAGACTGCCTAAAACTGGGCCACAAACTGGTTTTGACCAGATCAAACCAAATCAGAACGGCTCAAACCGGTTTTGACCGACCTGGGCCGGTTTAGACCGGCTCAAACCAGACCAGACCGGCTCAAACCAGACCAGACCGGCTCAAACCGGTTTTGACGGCTCAAACCAGTTTTGACCTGCTCAAACCGTTTTGACCGCTCAAACCAGACCTGACCGGCTCAAACCGGACCAGACCGGCCCAGACCAGCTTAAACCGGTTTTGACAGGCTCAAACCGGTTTTGACCGGCTCAAACCAGACCAGACTGGCTAAAACCGGTTTTGACCGACCTGAGCCGGTTTTGACAGGCTGAAACCAGACCATACCAGCTCAAACCGGACCAGACCGGCTCAAACCGGTTTTGACCGGATTACACCGGATCAAACCGGACCAGACCGGCTCACACGGATCAAACCGGACCAGACGGCCCAGACCGCCCAGACCAGCTGAAACTGGATCAAACAAGACCAGACCGGCACAAACCGACTGAAACCGGCTCAAACCGAAATAGACCGGCCCAGACAGGCTTAAACTGGGCCAAACCGGCTCAATCAGGTTTTGACAGGCTCAAACCAGACCAGACCAGCTCAAACCAGACCACACTGGCTCAAACCGGTTTTGACAGGCTGAAACCAGAAGAGACTGGCTCAAACCGATTTTGACCGTATGAGACAGGATAAAACTGGACCAGACTGGCTAAAACTGGATGAAACCGCACCAGACTGGCCCAGAACAGCTGAAGCCGGAGCAAACCAGACCAGACTGGCTCAAACCGGATCAAACGGGACCAGAGCGGCGCAGACCACATAAAACTGGGCCAAACCGGCTCAAACCTATTTTGACTGGCTCAAACCAGACCAGACCGGCTTGAACCTGTTTTGACCCGCTCAAACCACACCAGACCGGCTGAAACCCGTTTTGACCAGCTAAAACCGGTTTTGACCGGATAAGACCGGATCAAACTGAATCCGATCGGCCCAGACCGGCTAAAATCGGATCATACCAGACCAGACCGCCCCAGAGCGCCTAAAACTGGGCCACAAACTGGTTTTGACCGGTTCAAATCAGACCAGACCTGCTCAAACCGTTTTTGAACGACCTGAGCCGGTTTTGACAGGCTCAAATCAGACCAGACCGGCTCAAACCAGACCAGACCGGCTCAAACCGGTTTTGACCGCTCAAACCGGTTTTGACCGGATCAAACCAGACCAGACCGGCCCAGACCAGGTGAAACCGGATCAAACAGGACCAGACCCGCACAGACCGGCTAAAACCGGGCCAAACCGGCTCAAACTGGTTTTGACCGGCTCAAACCAGACCAGACAGGTTCAAACCGGTTTTGACTGCCTCAAACCGGTTTTGACCGGCTCAAACCGGTTTTGACCAGCTCAAACCACTCCAGACCGGCTAAAACCGGTTTTCACCGGCTCAAACCGGTTTTGACCTGATTAGACAGGATCAAACCAGACCAGACGGGCTCAGACAGGCTCGAATCGGTTTTGACTGGCTTCAACCAGACCAAACCGGCTCAAACAGGTTTTGACGGGCTCTAACTGATTTTGACCAGCTCAAACCACACCAGACCGGCTGAAACCGGTTTTGACCAGCTAAAACCGGTTTTGACCGGATGAGACCGGATCAAACCAAATCAGGCCGGCCCAGACCAGCTAAAATGGGATAAAACCAGACCAGACTGGCCCAGACCGCCTAAAACTGGGCCACAAACTGGTTTTGACCGCTTCAAACCAGACAAGACCAGCTCAAACTGGTTTTGACCGACCCGAGCCGGTTTTGACCGGCTCAAACCAGACCAGACCGGCTAAAACCAGACCAGAACGGCTCAAACCGGTTTTGACCGGCTCAAACCAGACCAGACTGGCTCAAAGCGGTTTTGACCGGATGAGACAGGATAAAACCGGACTGGACCGTCTCAAACCGCATGAAACCGCACAAGACTGGCCCAGAACAGCTGAAGCCGGAGCAAACCGGACCAGACCGGACCAGACCGGCTAAAACCGGGCCACAAACCGGTTTTGACAGGCTCATACCGGACCAGACGGGCTCAAACCGGTTTTGACCAGCCTGAGCCAGTTTTGACGGGCTCAAACCAGACTAGACCAGCTCAAACCATACTGGAATGGCTCAAACCAGTTTTGACCAGATGACACCGGATCAAAGATGACCAGACTGGCTCACACCGGGTCAAAGTGAACCAGACAGGCCCAGACGGGCTGAAATCGGCTCAAACATGACCAGACCAGTTCAAACCGGTTTTGCGTAGCTCAATCCGGTTTTGACTGGCTCAAACCTGTTTTGACTGGCTCAAACCACACCAGACTGGCTAAAACCGGTTTTCACCGACTCAAACCGGTTTTGACCTGATTGGACCGGATCAAACCGGACCAGACCGGCTCAGACAGGCTCGAATCGGTTTTGACTGGCTTCAACCGGACCAAACCTGCTCAAACCGGTTTTGACCGGCTCGAACCGGTTTTGACCAGCTCAAACCACACCAGACCGGCTCAAACCAGACCAGACCGGCTCAAACCGGTTTTGACCTGCTCAAACCACACCAGACCGGCTGAAAACAGTTTGGACCGGATGAGACCAGATCAAGCCGAATCAGACCGGACCAGACCGGCTAAAATCGGATCAAACCGGAACAGACCAGCCCAGACCACCTAAAACTGGGCCACAAACCGGTTTTGACAAGTTCAAACCTTAAGAGACTGGCTCAAACCGGTTTTGACCGACCTGAGCCGGTTTTGACCGGCTCAAACCAGACCAGACAGGCTAAAACCAGACCAGACCAGCTCAAACCGGTTTTGACCGGCTCTAAACGGTTTTGACCTGCTCAAACCACACCAGACCGGTTCAATCCAGTTTTCACTGGCTCAAACCGGATTTGAACGGCTCCAACCGGTTTTGACCGGCTCAAACCGGTTTTTACCGGCTCAAACCACACCAGACCGGCTCAAACCGGTTTTGACTGGCTGAAACCGATTTTGACCATATGAGAACGGATGAAACCGGATCACACGAGCCCAGACCGGCTAAAACCGGATCAAACCGGACCAGAAAGGCCCAGACCGCCTAAAACCAGGCCAAACCGGCTCAAAGCTATTTTGACCGGCTCAAACCAGACCAGACCGGTTCAAACCGGTTTTGACCAGCTCAAAGCGGTTTTGACCGGATCAAACCGGACTCAACTGACCCAGACCACCTGAAACTGGATCAAACCAGACCAGACCAGCCCAGATCGGCTAAAACTGGGCCACAAACCGGTTTTGACCGGCTCAAACCAGACCAGACCGGCTCAAACCGGTTTTGACCGGATGAGACCGGATCAAAAAGGACTAGACCGGCTCAAACCAGATGAAATCGGACTCGACCGGCCCAGACCAGCTGAAACCGGATCTAACCGGACCAGACCGGCCCAGACCGGCTATAACCGGGCCAAACCATCTCAAATCGGTTTTAACCGGTTCAAACAAGACCAGACCGGCTGAAACGGGTTTTGACCGGATGAGACCGGATCAAACCCGACCAGACCGGCGCAAACCTCATCAAACCGGACCAGACCGGCCCAGACTGACTAAAACGGGGCCAAACCATCTCAAACAGGTTTCGACCGGCTCAAACCAGACCAGACCGGCTCAAACCAGACCAGACCGGCTCAAACCGGTTTTGACCAGCTCAAACCAAACCAGACCGGCTCACACCGGGTTTGACCGGATGAGACAGGATAAAACCGGACCAGACCGGCTCAAACCGGATGAAACCGCACCAGACCGGCCCAGAACAGCTGAAGCCGGAGCAAACCGGACTAGACTGGGCCCGATCAGCTAAAACCGGGCCACAAACCAGTTTTGACCGGCTCAAACCATACCAGACCGGTTCAATCCGGTTTTGACTGGCTCAAACCGGGTTTGAACGACTCGAACTGGTTTTGACGGTCTCAAACCGGTTTTGACCGGCTGAAACCGATTTTGACCGGATGAGACCGGATCAAACCAGACCAGACGGGCCCAGACCAGCTAAAACCGGATGAAACCGGACCAGACCGGCCCAGACTGCCTAAAACCAGGCCAAACCGGCTCAAACTGGCTCAAACCGGATCAAACCGGACCAGACCAGCTCAAACCGGTTTTGACCAGCTCAAACCAGACCAGACCGGTTCAAACCGGTTTTGACTGTCTTAAACCGGTTTTGACAGGCTCAAACCGGTTTTGACCGCTCAAACCACACCAGACCGGCTCAAACCGGTTTTGACTGGCTCAAACCGATTTTGACCATATGAGACCGGATCAAACCGACCAGACCGGCTCAAACCGGACCAGACCGCCCAGACCAGCTGAAACCGGATCAAACCGGACCAGACCGCCCAGACTGACTAAAACGGGCCAAACCATCTCAAATCGGTTTTAACCGGTTCAAACAAGACCAGACCGGCTGAAACGGGTTTTGACCGGATGAGACCGGATCAAACCGACCAGACCGGCTCAAACCACACCAGACCGGCTCAAACCAGACCGGCCCAGACTGACTAAAACGGGGCCAAACCGTCTCAAACAGGTTTCGACCGGCTCAAACCAGACCAGACCGGCTCAAACCAGACCAGACCGGCTCAAACCGGTTTTGACCGGCTCAAACCAAACCAGACCGGCTCACACCGGGTTTGACCGGATGAGACAGGATAAAACCGGACCAGACCGGCTCAAACCGGATGAAACCGCACCAGACCGGCCCAGAACAGCTGAAGCCGGAGCAAACCGGACTAGACTGGGCCCGATCAGCTAAAACCGGGCCACAAACCGGTTTTGACCGGCTCAAACCAGACCAGACCGTCTCAAACCAGACCAGACCGGTTCAAACTGGACCAGACTGGCTCCAATCGGTTTTGACCGGATGACACCAGATCAAACCGGACCAGACCGGCTCACACCGGATCAAACCGGACCAGACAGGCCCAGACCAGCTGAAACCGGATCAAACCGGACCAGACCGGCCCAGAACACCTAAAACTGGGGCAAAAACCAGTGTTGACCGGCTCAAACCAGTCCATACCGGCTCAAACCGGACCAGACCGGCCCAGACCAGCTAAAACTGGGGAGATCGGCTCACACCGGTTTTGACCGGCTCAAAACAGACCAGACTGGTTCAAACCGGTTGTTTTGACCGGCTCAAACCGGTTTTGACTGGCTCAAACTACACCAGACCGGATAAAACCGGTTTTGTCCGGCTCAAACCGGTTTTGATCTGATTAGACCAGATCCAACTGGACCAGACCGGCTCAGAGAGGCTCGAATCCATTTTGACTGGCTTCAACCAGACCAAACCAGCTCAAACTGGTTTTGACCGGCTCGAACCAGTTTTGACCAGCTCAAACCAGACCATACCGGCTCAAATCAGACCAGACCGGCTCAAACCGGTTTTGACGTGCTCAAACCACACCAGACCGGGTTAAACCGGTTTTGACCAGCTAAAACCGGTTACGACCGGATGAGACCGGATCAAACCGAATCAGACCATTCTGGACCGGCTAAAATGGGATCAAACCGGACCAGACTGTCCCAGACCGCCTAGAACTGGGCCACAGACCGGTTTTGACTGGTTCTAACCAGACCAGACTGGCTCAAACCGATTTTGACAGACCTGAGCCGATTTTGACATGCTCAAACCAGACCAGACTGGCTCAAACCACACGAGACCGGCTCAAATCGGTTTTGACCGGCTCAAACCAGACCACACCGGTTCAATCCGACTTTGACCGGCTCAAACCGGTTTTGAATGGCTGGAACGGTTTTTGATTGGCTCAAACCGGTTTTGAACGGCTCAAACCACACCAGACCGGCTCAAACCGGTTTTGACCAGCTGAAACCGATTTTGACCATATGAGACCGGATCAAACCGGACCGGATGGCCCCAGACCGGCTAAAACCAGGCCAAACCGGCTCAAACCGGACCAGACAGGCCCAGACCAGCTGAAACCGGATCAAACCGACCAGACCGCTCAAACCAGACCAGACGGCTCAAACCGGTTTTGACCGGCTCAAACCAGACCAGACTGGCTCAAACCGTATCAAACCGGACCAGACCGGCTCAGACCACCTAAAACCAGGCCAAACCGGCTCAAACCTAGTTTGACCAGCTCAAACCAGACCAGACCAGCTTGAACCTCTTTTGACCGGCTCAAACCAGACCTGACTGGCTCAAACCAGTTTTGATCAGATTAGACTGAATCAAACCGGACCACACCCTCTCAAACCAGATCATACCGCACCAGACCGGCTCAAACTGGCTCAAAACAGCTCAAACCGAACCAGACCGGCCCAGACAGGCTAAAACCAGGCCAAACCGGCTCAATGAGGTTTTGTCTGGCTCAAACCAGACCAGACCGGCTCAAACCAGACCACACTGGCTCAAACCGGTTTTGACCGGGTGAAACTAGAAGACACTGGATCAAATCGGTTTTGACCAGATGAGACAGGATAAAACCAGACCAGACTGGCTCAAACCGGATGAAACCACACCAGAGCAGCCCAGAACAGCTGAAGCCGGAGCAAACCAGACCAGACGGGGCCAGATCAGCTAAAACCGGGCCACAAACCGGTTTTGACCGGCACAAACCAGACCAGACCGGCTCAAACCGATTTTGACCAGCCTGAGGTGGTTTTGACTGGCTCAAACCAGACCAGACCAGCTCAAACCGGACCAGACCGGTTCAAACAGGTTTTGACCGGATCACACCGGATCAAACCGGACCAGACCGGCTCACACCAGATCAAACCAGACCAGACAGGCCCAGACTGCCTGAAACCGGATCAAACCGGGCCACACTGGCACAGACCGGCTAAAACCGGGCCAGACCAGCTCAAACCGTTTTTGACCAGCTCAAACCAGACCAGACCGGTTCAAACCGGTTTTGACTGACTGAAACCGGTTTTGACAGGCTCACACCGGTTTTGACCGGCTCAAACCAGACCAGACTGGTTCAAACCGGTTTTGACCTGATTAGACCGGATCAAACCGGTTTTGACTGGCTCAAACCACACCAGACCGGCTAAAACCGGTTTTCACCGGCTCAAACCGGTTTTGACCTGATTAGACCGGATCAAACTGGACCAGACCGGCTCAGACAGGCTCGAATCGGTTTTGACTGGCTTCAACCAGACCAAACCGGCTCAAACCGGTTTTGACCGGCTCGAACCGGTTTTGACCAGCTCAAACCAGACCATACCGGCTCAAACCAGACCAGACCAGCTCAAACCGGTTTTGACGGCTCAAACCAGACCAGACCGGCTCAAACCGGTTTTGACCGGCTAAAACCGGTTTTGACCGGATGAGACCAGATCAAACCGAATCAGACCGGCCCAGACCGGCTAAAATCGGATCAAACCGGACCAGACTGGCCCAGACCGCCTAAAACTGGGCCAAACCAGCTCAAACCGGTTTTGACCGGTTCAAACCAGACCAGACCAGACCGGCTGAAACGGGTTTTGACCGGATGAGACCGGATCAAACCGACCAGACCAGCTCAAACCACACCAGACCGGCCCAGACCGGCTAAAACCAGACCAGACTGGCTAAAACCGGGCCAAACCGGCTCAAACAGGTTTTGACCGTCTCAAACCAGACCAGACTGGCTCAAACCGGTTTTGACCGACCTGAGCCGGTTTTGACCTGCTCAAACCAGACCAGACTGGCTCAAACCACACCAGACCGGCTCAAATCGGTTTTGACCGGCTCAAACCAGACCAGACCGGTTCAATCCGGTTTTGACCGGCTCAAACCGGTTTTGACTGGCTCAAACCGGTTTTGACCGGCTCAAACCACTCCAGACCGGCTAAAACCGGTTTTCACTGGCTCAAACCGGTTTTGACCTGATTAGACCGGATCAAACCGGACCAGACCGGCTCAGACAGGCTCGAATCGGTTTTGACTGGCTTCAACCAGACCAAACCGGTCAATCTGGTTTTGACCAGCTCGAACCGGTTTTGAACATCTCAAACCAGACCAGACCGGCTCAAACCAGACCAGACCGGCTCAAACCAGTTTTGACTGGCTCAAACCGGTTTTGACCTGCTCAAACCACACCAGACCGGCTGAAACCGGTTTTGACCGGCTAAAACCGGTTTTGACGGATGAGACCGGATCAAACCGAATCAGACCGGCCCAGACCGGCTAAAATCGGATCAAACCGGACCAGACCGGCCCAGACCGCCTAAAACTGGGCCACAAACCGGTTTTGACGGGTTCAAACCAGAACAGACCGGCTCAAACCAGACCAGACCGGCTCAAACCGGTTTTGAATGGCTCAAAGCGGTTTTGACCACAACAAACTGGACTCGACCAGCCCAGACCAGCTGAAACCGGTCAAACCGGACCAGACTGGCCCAGACCGGCTAAAACCGGGCCACCAACCGGTTTTGACCGGCTCAAACCAGACCAGACCGGCTCAAATCGGTTTTGACCTGCTCAAACCACACCAGACCGGCTGAAATCGGTTTTGACCAGCTAAAACCGGTTTTGACTGGATGAGACCGGATCAAACCGAATCAGACCGGCCCAGACCGGCTAAATCGGATCAAACCGGACCAGACCGGCCCTGACCGCCTAAAACTGGGCCACAAGCCGGTTTTGAACTGCTCAAACCAGACCAGACCGGCTCAAACCAGTTTTGACCGGCCTGAGCCGGTTTTGACCGACTCAAACCAGATCAGACCGGCTCAAACCGGTTTTGACCAGCTCAAACCGGTTTTAACCTGCTAAAACCACACTAGACCGGCTGAAACCGGTTTTGACGGGCTAAAACCAATTTTGACCAGATGAGACCGGATCAAACCGAATCAGACCGGCCACGACCGGCTATAATCGGATCAAACCAGACCAGATCGGCCCAGACCGCCTAAAACTAGGCCACAAGCCAGTTTTGACCAGTTCAAACCAGACCAGACCGGCTCAAATCGGTTCTGACCGGCTCAAACCGGTTTTGACCGGCCCAAACCAGACCAGACCAGTTCAATCCGGTTTTGACCGGCTCAAACCGATTTTGAACGGCTCGAACCTGTTTTGACCGGCTCAAACTGGTTTTGACCGGCTCAAAGCACACCAGACCAGCTCAAACTGGTTTTGTCCGGCTGAAACCGATTTTGACCGGATGAGACCGGATCAAACCGGACCAGACGGGCCCAGACCGGCTAAAACCGGATCAAACTGGACCAGACCGGCCCAGACTGCCTAAAACCAGGCCAAACCGGCTCAAACCTATTTTGACCGGCTCAAACCAGACCAGACCGGCTCAAACCGGTTTTGACCGGCTAAAACCAGACCAGATCGGCTCAAACCGGATCAAACCAGACCAGACAGGCCCAGACCGCCTAAAACCGTGCCAAACCGGCTCAAACTTATTTTGACCGGCTGAAACCAGACCGGACCGGGTCGAAACTTTTTTGACCGGCTCAAACCAGACCTGACCGGCTCAAACCTGTTTTGACCGGATTACACCGGATCAAACGGGACAAGACCTTCACAAACCGGATCATACCGGACCAGATGAGCACACACCATTTCAAACCGGCTCAAACCGAACCAGACTGGCCCAGACAGGCTAAAACCGGGCCAAACCAGCTCAATCAGGTTTTGACCGTCTCAAACAAGACCAGACCGGCTCAAACCAGACCAGACCGGCTCAAACCGGGTCAAACCGGACTCGACCGGCCCAAAACAGTTGAAACCGGATCAAACCGGACCAGACCAGCCCAGAGTGGCTAAAACCGGGCCAAGCCGTCTCAAACCGGTTTTAACTGGCTCAAACAAGACCAGACCGGCTGAAACGGGTTTTGACCGGATGAGACCGGATCAAACCCGACCAGACCGGCGCAAAAAGCATCAAACCGGATCAGACCGGCCCAGAACGGCTAAAACCGGGCCAAACCGGCTCAAACAGATTTCGACCGCCTCAAACCAGACCAGACCGGCTCAAACCGGTTTTGACCAGCTCAAATCAGACCAGACCGGCTCAAACCGGATCTAACGGGACCAGACCGGCGCAGACCGCATGAAACCGGGCCAAACTGACTCAAACCGGATGAAACCGCACCAGACGGGCCCAGAACAGCTGAAGGCAGAGCATACCAGACCAGATCAGGCCAGACCGGCTAAAACCAGTCCACAAACCGGTTTTGACTGGCTCGATTCAGTTTTGACCGGCTCAAACCGGTTTTGACCGGCTCAAACCTCTCCAGACCAGCTTAAACCGGTTTTCACTGGCTCAAACCTGTTTTGACCTGATTAGACCGGATCAAAGAGGAACAGACCGGCTCAGAGAGGCTCTAATCGGTTTTGACTGTCTTCAACCAGACCAAATCGGCTCAAAACGGTTTTGGCCAGCTCAAACCGGTTTTGACCTGCTCAAACCACACCAGACCGGATGAAACCGGTTTTGACCACCTAAAACCGTTTGTGACTGGAGGAGACCCGATCAAACCGAATCAGGCTGGCCCAGACCGGCTAAAATCGGATCAAACCGGACAAGACTGCCCCTGACTGGTTTTGACCTGATTAGACCAGATCAAACCGGACAAGAACGGCTCAGACAGGCTCGAATCTGTTTTGACTGGTTTCAACCAGACCAAACCGGCCCAAACCGGTTTTGACCGGCTCGAACCGGTTTTGACTGGCTCAAACCAGACCTCACCAGCTCAAACTGGTTTGATCGGATTAGACAGGATCAAACCGGACCAGACCTTCTCAAACCGGATCATACCGGACTAGACCGGCACACACCGGCTCAAACCGGCTCAAACCGAACCAGACGGGCCCAGACAGGCTAAAACCGGGCGAAATTGGCTCAATCAGGTTTTGATCGGCTCAAACCAGAACAGACCGGCTCAAACCAGACCAGATCGGCTCAAACCAGTTTTGACCGTCTCAAACCAGACCAGACCGGCTCAAACCGGTTTTGACCGGATTAGACAGGATAAAACCGGACCACACCGGCTCAAATCGAATGAAACCGCACCAGACCGGCCCAGAACAGCTGAAGCCGGAGCAAACCGGACCAGACCGGGCCAGAACGGCTACAACCGGGCCACAAACCGGTTTTGACCGGCTCAAACCAGACCAGACCGGCTCAATCCGGTTTTGACCGATTCAAACCAGACCAGACCGGCTCAAACCAGACCAGAACGGCTCAAAACGGTTTTGACCGGATGACACCGGATCAAACCGGACCAGACCGGCTCACACCGGATCAAACTGGACCAGACAGGCGCAGACCGGCTGAAACCGGATCAAACCGGACCAGACCGGCCCAGACCAGCTTAAACCAGGCCAGACTGGCTAAAACCGGTTTTGACCGGCTCAAACCAGACTAGACCGGTTCAAACTGGTTTTGACTGGCTCAATCCGGTTTTGACCGGCTCAAACCAGTTTTGAATGGCTCAAACCGGTTTTGACCAGCTCAAACCGGTTTTGACCCTCTCAAACCACACCAGACCGCCTCAAACCGGTTTTCACCAGCTGAAACCGATTTTGACAATATGGGACCGAATCAAACCGGACCAGACGGGCCCAGACAGGCTAAAACCGGTTCTAACCGGACCAGAACGGCCCAGACCGCCTACAACTGGGCCAAACCAGCTCAAACCTATTTTGACTGGCTCAAACCAGACCAGACCAGCTTAAACCGGTTTTGACCAGCTAAAACCGGTTACGACCGGATGAGACCGGATCAAACCAGACCAGACCGGCTCAAACCAGATCAAATGGGACCAGACCGGCCCAGACCGCATAAAACCGGGCCAAACCGGCTCAAACCGGATCAAACCGGACCAGACCGGCCCAGAACAGCTGAAGCCGGAGCAAACCAGACCAGACCGGCCCAGACCGGCTAAAACTGGGCCACAAACCGGTTTTGACCGCTCAAACCAGACCAGACCGGCTCAAACCGGTTTTGACCGGCTCAAACCAGACCAGACCGGCTCAAACCAGACCAGAACGGCTCAAACCGGTTTTGACCGGATGACACCTGATCAAACAGAATGAGACTGGCCCAGACCGGCTCACACGGATCAAACTGGACCAGACAGGCCCAGACCGGCTGAAACCGGATCAAACCGGACCAGACCGGCCCAGACCAGCTTAAACCAGGCCAGACTGGCTAAAACCGGTTTTGACCGGCTCAAACCAGACTAGACTGGTTCAAACTGGTTTTGACTGGCTCAATCCGGTTTTGACCGGCTCAAACCGGTTTTGAATGGCTCAAACCGGTTTTGACCAGCTCAAACCGGTTTTGACCCTCTCAAACCACACCAGACCGCCTCAAACCGGTTTTCACCAGCTGAAACCGATTTTGACAATATGGGACCGAATCAAACCGGACCAGACGGGCCCAGACAGGCTAAAACCGGTTCTAACCGGACCAGAACGGCCCAGACCGCCTACAACCGGGCCAAACCAGCTCAAACCTATTTTGACTGGCTCAAACCAGACCAGACCAGCTTAAACCGGTTTTGACCGGCTGAAACCGGTTTTGACCGGCTCAAACCAGACCAGACCGGCTCAAACCAGATCAAACGGGACCAGACCGGCCCAGACCGCATAAAACCGGGCCAAACCGGCTCAAACCTATTTTGACCAGCTCAAACCAGACCAGACCGGCTTGAACCTGTTTTGACCGGCTCAAACCAGACCTGACCGGCTCAAACCGGTTTTGACAGGCTGAAACCGGTTTTGACCGGCTCAAACCAGACCAGACCGGCTCAAACCAGATCAAATGGGACCAGACCGGCCCAGACCGCATAAAACCGTGCAAAACCAGCTCAAACCTATTTTGACCGGCTCAAACCAGACCAGACCGGCTTGAACCTGTTTTGACCGGCTCAAACCAGATCAGACCGGCTCAAACTGGCTCAAACCGGTTTTGACCGGATTACACCGGATCAAACCGACCAGACCGGCTAAAATCGGATCAAACCGGACCAGACCGGCCCAGACCGCCCAGACCGGCTGAAACCGGATCAAACCGAATCAGACCGGCCCAGACAGGCTTAAACTGGGCCAAACCGGCTCAATCAGGTTTTGACAGGCTCAAACCAGACCAGACCAGCTCAAACCAGACCACACTGGCTCAAACCGGTTTTGACAGGCTGAAACCAGAAGAGACTGGCTCAAACCGATTTTGACCGTATGAGACAGGATAAAACTGGACCAGACTGGCTAAAACTGGATGAAACCGCACCAGACTGGCCCAGAACAGCTGAAGCCGGAGCAAACCAGACCAGACTGGCTCAAACCGGATCAAACTGGACCAGACCGGCCCAGACCGCATAAAACCGGGCCAAACCGGCTCAAACCTATTTTGACTGGCTCAAACCAGACCAGACCGGCTTGAACCTGTTTTGACCGCTCAAACCACACCAGACCGGCTGAAACCCGTTTTGACCAGCTAAAACCGGTTTTGACCGGATAAGACCGGATCAAACTGAATCCGATCGGCCCAGACCGCTAAAATCGGATCATACCAGACCAGACCGCCCAGACCGCCTAAAACTGGGCCACAAACTGGTTTTGACCGGTTCAAATCAGACCAGACCGGCTCAAACCGATTTTGAACGGCTCGAACCGGTTTTGACAGGCTCAAACCAGACCAGACCGGCTCAAACCGGATCTAACGGGACCAGACCGGCGCAGACCGCATGAAACCGGGCCAAACTGACTCAAACCGGATGAAACCGCACCAGACGGGCCCAGAACAGCTGAAGGCAGAGCATACCAGACCAGATCGGGCCAGACCGGCTAAAACCGGTCCACAAACCGGTTTTGACTGGCTCGATTCAGTTTTGACCGGCTCAAACCGGTTTTGACCGGCTCAAACCTCTCCAGACCAGCTTAAACCGGTTTTCACTGGCTCAAACCGGTTTTGACCTGATTAGACCAGATCAAACCGGACAAGAACGGCTCAGACAGGCTCGAATCTGTTTTGACTGGTTTCAACCAGACCAAACCGGCTCAAACCGGTTTTGACCGGCTCAAACCGGTTTTGACTGGCTCAAACCAGACCTCACCAGCTCAAACTGGTTTGATCGGATTAGACAGGATCAAACCGGACCAGACCTTCTCAAACCGGATCATACCGGACCAGACCGGCACAAACCGGATCAAACCGGACCAGACCGCTCAAACCGAACCAGACTGGCCCAGACAGGCTAAAACCGGGCCAAACTGGCTCAATCAGGTTTTGACCAGCTCAAACCAGACCAGACCAGCTCAAATCAGACCAGACCGGCTCAAACCAGTTTTGACCGTCTCAAACCAGACCAGACCGGCTCAAACCAGTTTTGACCGCATTAGTCAGGATAAAACTGGACCAGACCGGCTCAAACCAAATGAAACTGCACCAGACTGGCGCAGAACAGCTGAAGCCGGAGCAAACCGGACCAGACCGGGCCAGACCGGCTAAAACTGGGCGACAAACCGGTTTTGACCAGCTCAAACCAGACCAGACTGGCTCAAACCGGTTTTGAACGGCTCAAACTGCACCATACCGGCTCAAACCGGACCAGAACGGCTCAAACCAGTTTTGAACGTATGACACCAGATCAAATCAGACCAGACTGTCTCACACCGGATCAAACTGGACCAGACAGGCCCAGACCGGCTGAAACCGGATCAAACCGGACCAGACCGCCCAGACCACCTAAAACCGGGCCAAACTGACTCAAACCGGTTTTGACCGGCTCAAACCAGACCAGACCGGGTCAAACCGGTTTTGACTGGCTCAATCCGGTTTTCAACAGCTCAAACCGCTTTTGACCAGCTCAAGACACTCCAGACTGGCTAAAAGCGGTTTACACTGGCTCAAACCGGTTTTGACCTGATTAGACCGGAACAAACAGCACCAGACTGGCTCAGACAGGCTCGAATCGGTTTTGACTGGCTTCAACCAGACCAAACCGGCTCAAACCGGTTTTGACAGGCTCGAACCGGTTTTGACCGGCTCAAACCAGACCATACCGTCTCAAACCAGACCAGACCGGCTCAAACCGCAGAAAACCAGACCAGACCGGCCCAGACCACCTAAAACCGTGCCAAATCGGCTCAATCAGATTTTGACCGGCTCAAACCAGACCAGACCTGGTCAAACCAGACCAGACTGTCTCAAACCGGTTTTTACCGGTTAAACCAGAAGAGACTGGCTCAAACCGGTTTTGACCGGATGAGACAGGATAAAACCGGACCAGACTGGCTCAAACCAGATGAAACTGCACCAGACCGTCCCAGAACAGCTGAAGCCGGAGCAAATCGGACCACACTGGGCCAGACCGGCTAAAACCGGGCCACAAACCGGTTTTGACCAGCTCAAACAAGACCAGAACGGCTCAAACCGGTTTGGCCTGCCTGAGACGGTTTTGACCGGCTCAAACCAGACCAGACAGGCTCAAATCGGTTTTGACCGGCTCAAACCAGACCAGACCAGTTCAATACGGTTTTGACCGGCTTAAACCGGTTTTGAATGGCTCGAACCGGTTTTGACCAGCTCAAACCGGTTTTGACCAGCTCAAATCAGACCAGACCGGCCCAGACCGGCTCAAACCGGTTTTGACCAGCTGAAACCGATTTTGACTGGATGAGACCGGATCAAACCGGACCAGACGGGCCCAGACAGGCTAAAACCGGTTTTGACCGGATCAAACCAGACCAGACCGCCCAGACCGCCTAAAACCGTGCCAAACCGGCTCAAACCTATTTTGACTGGCTCAAACCAGACCAGACCAGCTTAAACCGGTTTTGACGGCTCAAACCGGTTTTGACCGCTCAAACCAGACCAGACCGGCTCAAACCAGATCAAACCGGACCAGACCGCCCAGACCGCATAAAACCGGGCCAAACCGGCTCAAACCTATTTTGACCAGCTCAAACCAGACCAGACCGGCTTGAACCTGTTTTGACCGGCTCAAACCAGACCTGACCGGCTCAAACCGGTTTTGACAGGCTGAAACCGGTTTTGACCGGCTCAAACCAGACCAGACCGGCTCAAACCAGATCAAACCGGACCAGACCGGCCCAGACCGCCTAAAACCGTGCCAAACCGGCTCAAACCTATTTTGACCGGCTCAAACCAGACCAGACCGGCTTGAACCTGTTTTGACCGGCTCAAACCAGACCTCACTGGCTCAAACCGGTTTTGACCGGATTACACCGGATCAAACCGGACCAGAGCTTCTCAAACCGGATCATACCGGACCAGACCGGCTCAAACCGACTCAAACCGGATCAAACCGAATCAGACCGGCCCAGACCGGCTAAAACTGGGCCAAACCGGCTCAATCAGGTTTTGACAGGCTCAAACCAGACCAGACCGGCTCAAACCAGACCACACTGGCTCAAACCGGTTTTGACAGGCTGAAACCAGAAGAGACTGGCTCAAACCGATTTTGACCCTATGAGACAAGATCAAATCGGACCAGACGGGCCCAGACCGGCTAAAACCGGATCAAACCGGACCAGACTGGCCCAGAACAGCTGAAGCCGGAGCAAACCGGACCAGACTGGCTCAAACCGGATCAAACGGACCAGACCGGCCCAGACCACCTAAAACTGGGCCAAACCGGCTCAAACCTATTTTGACTGGCTCAAACCAGACCAGACCGGCTTGAACCTGTTTTGACCGGCTCAAACCACACCAGACCGGCTGAAACCGGTTTTGACCAGCTAAAACCGGTTTTGACCGGATGAGACCGGATCAAACCGAATCAGACCGGCCCAGACCGCTAAAATCGGATCAAACCAGACCAGACCGCCCAGACCGCCTAAAACTGGGCCACAAACCGGTTTTGACCGGTTCAAACCAGACCAGACCGGCTCAAACCGGTTTTGACCGACCTGAGCCGGTTTTGACAAGCTCAAACCAGACCAGACCGGATCAAACCGGACCAGACCGGCTCAAACCGGTTTTGACCGGCTCAAACCAGACCAGACCGGGTCAAACCGGTTTTGACTGGCTCAAACCGGTTTTCACCAGCTGAAACCGGTTTTGACCAGCTCAAGACACTCCAGACTGGCTAAAAGCGGTTTACACTGGCTCAAACCGGTTTTGACCTGATTAGACCGGAACAAACAGCACCAGACTGGCTCAGACAGGCTCGAATCGGTTTTGACTGGCTTCAACCAGACCAAACCGGCTCAAACCGGTTTTGACAGGCTCGAACCGGTTTTGACCGGCTCAAACCAGACCATACCGTCTCAAACCAGACCAGACCGGCTCAAACCACAGAAAACCAGACCAGACCGACCCAGACCACCTAAAACCGTGCCAAATCGGCTCAATCAGATTTTGACCGGCTCAAACCAGACCAGACCTGGTCAAACCAGACCAGACTGTCTCAAACCGGTTTTTACCGGTTAAACCAGACCAGACTGGCTCAAACCGGTTTTGACCGGATGAGACAGGATAAAACCGGACCAGACTGGCTCAAACCAGATGAAACTGCACCAGACCGTCCCAGAACAGCTGAAGCCGGAGCAAATCGGACCACACTGGGCCAGACCGGCTAAAACCGGGCCACAAACCGGTTTTGACCGGCTCAAACAAGACCAGAACGGCTCAAACCGGTTTGGCCTGCCTGAGACGGTTTTGACCGGCTCAAACCAGACCAGACAGGCTCAAATCAGACCAGACCGGCTCAAACCAGACCAGACCGGCTCAAACCGGTTTTGACCGCTCAAACCGGTTTTACCGGTTAAACCAGAAGAGACCGGCTCAAACCGGACCAGACCAGCTGAAACCGGATCAAACAGGACCAGACCCACCCAGACCGCCTAAAACTGGGCCACAAACCGGTTTTGACCAGCTCAAATCAGACCAGACCGGCTCAAAGCGGTTTTGACCAGATGAGACCAGATCAAACCGGACCAGACCTTATCAAACCGGATCATACCGGACCAGACCGGCACAAACCGACTGAAACCGGCTCAAACCGAACCAGACCAACCCATACAGGCTAAAACTGGGCCAAACCGGCTCAATCAGGTTTTGACTGGCTCAAACCAGACCAGACCGTCTCAAACCAGACCAGACTGGTTCAAACCGGTTTTGACTGACTCAAACCAGACCAGACCGGTTCAATCCGGTATTGACCAGCTCAAACCAGACCATACCAGCTCAAACCAGACCAGACCGCCTCAAACCGGACCAGACCAGCTCAAACCAGTTTTGACCTGCTCAAACCATACCAGACGGGCTGAAACAGGTTTTGACCAGCTAAAACCGGTTTTGACCGGATGAGACCGGATCAAACCAAATCAGTCCAGCCCAGACTGGCTAAAATCGGATCAAACCGGACCAGACCGGTCCAGACAGCCTAAAACTGGGCCACAAATCGGTTTTGACCGGTTCCAACCAGACCAGACCGGCTCAAACCGGTTTTGACCGACCTGAGCCGGTTTTGACCGGCTCAAACGACACCAGACCGGCTCAAACCAGACCAGACCGGCTCAAACCGGGTTTCACCGGCTCAAAGCGGGTTTGACCAGATCACACCGGACTCGACCGGCCCAGACCAGCTAAAATCGGATCAAACCAGACCAGACCGGCCCAGACCGCTAAAACTTGTTTTGTCCGGATGAAACCAGATCAAACGAAATTAGATCGGCCCAGACCGGCTAAAATCAGAGCAAACAGGACCAGACCCACCCAGACCGCCTAAAACTGGGCCACAAACCGGTTTTGACCAGTTCAAACCAGGCCAGACTGGCTCAAACCGGTTTTGACCGACCTGAGTGGGTTTTGACCGGCTCAAACCAGACGAGTCCAGCTGAAACCAGACCAGACCGGCTGAAAACGGTTTTGACCTGCTCAAACCACACCAGACCGGCTGAAACCACTTTTGACCGGATGAGACCGTATCAAACTGAACCAGAGCGGCCCAGACCGGCTAAAATCGGATCAAACCAGACCAGATCGGCCCAGACCACCTAAAACTGGGCCACAAACCTGTTTTGACCAGTTCAAAACTGATGAGACCGGCTCAAACCGGTTTTGACCGACCTGAGCCGGTTTTGACCTGCATAAACCAGACCAGATCGGCTAAAACCAGACCACACCAGCTCAAACCGGTTTTGAATGGCTCAAAGCGGTTTTGACCAGCTCAAACCAGACCAGACCGGTTCACTCCGTTTTTGACAGGCTCAAACCGGTTTTGACTGGCTCAAACCGGATCAAACTGAATCCGATCGGCCCAGACCAGCTAAAATCGGATCAAATCGGACCAGACCGGCCCAGACTGCCAAAAACTGTGGCACAAACTGGTTTTGACCGGTTCAAACCAGACCAGACCGGCTCAAACCAGACCAGACCGGCTCAAATCGGTTTTGACCGGCTCAAACCAGACTAGACTGGTTCAATCCGGTTTTGACCGGCTTAAACCGGTTTTGAACGGCTCGAACGGGTTTTGACCGGCTCAAAACGGTTTTGACCGGCTCAAACCACAACAGACCGGCTCAAACTGGTTTAGACCGGCTGAAACCGATTTTGACCCTATGAGACAACATCAAATCGGACCAGATGGGCCCAGACCGGCTAAAAACTGATCAAACCGGACCAGAACAGCCCAGACCACCTAAAACCGGGCCAAACCGGCTCTAACCTATTTTGACCGGCTCAAACAAGACCAGACTGGTTCAAACCGGACCAGACCGCTCAAACCGATTTTGACCGGAAGACACTGGATCAAACCGGACCAGACCGGCTCAAACCGGTTTTGACCAGCTCAAACCAGACCATACCAGCTCAAACCAGACCAGACCGCCTCAAACCGGACCAGACCAGCTCAAACCAGTTTTGACCTGCTCAAACCATACCAGACGGGCTGAAACAGGTTTTGACCAGCTAAAACCGGTTTTGACCGGATGAGACCGGATCAAACCAAATCAGTCCAGCCCAGACTGGCTAAAATCGGATCAAACCGGACCAGACCGGTCCAGACAGCCTAAAACTGGGCCACAAATCGGTTTTGACCGGTTCCAACCAGACCAGACCGGCTCAAACCGGTTTTGACCGACCTGAGCCGGTTTTGACCGGCTCAAATGACACCAGACCGGCTCAAACCAGACCAGACCGGCTCAAACCGGGTTTCACCGGCTCAAAGCGGGTTTGACCAGATCACACCGGACTCGACCGGCCCAGACTAGCTGAAAACGGATCAAACCAGACCAGACCGGCCCAGACCGCCTAAAACTGGGCCACAAACCGGTTTTGGCAGGTTCAAAGCATACCAGACCGCCTCAAACCGGTTTTGACCGGATCAAACCACACCAGACCGGCTGAAACCGGTTTTGACCAGCTGAAACCGATTTTGACCGTATGAGACAGGATAAAACTGGACCAGACAGGCCCAGACCGGCTAAAACCTGATCAAACCGGACCAGACCGGCCCAGACCACCTAAAACCGGGCCAAACCGGCTCAAACCTATTTTGACCGGCTCAAACCAGACCAGACCAGCTCAAACCGGTTTTGACCAGCTCAAACCACACCAGACCGGCTCAAACCGGATCAAACAGGACCAGACCGCCCAGACCGCCTAAAACTGGGCCAAACCGGCTCAAACCTATTTTGACCGGCTCAAACCAGACCAGACCGGCTCAAATCGGTTTTGACCGGCTCAAACCAGACCAGACTGGCTCAAACCGGTTTTGACCGGATTAGACCGGATGAAACTGGACCAGACATTCTCAAACCGGATCATACCGGACCTGACCAGCACAAACGGCTCAAACCGGCTCAAACCGAACCAGACCGGCCCAGACAGGCTAAAACCGGGCCAAACCGGCTCAATCAGGTTTTGACCGGCTCAAACCAGACCAGACCGGCTCAAACCAGACCAGACCGGCTCAAACCGGTTTTCACCAGATGAGACAGGATAAAACCGGACCAGACCGGCTCAAACCGGATGAAACCGCACCAGACTGGCCCAGAACAGCTGAAGCCGGAGCAAACCGGACCAGACCGGCCCAGACCGGCTCAAACTGGTTTTGACCAGCCTGAAACGGTTTTGGCCAGCTCAAACCAGACCAGACCGGCTCAAACCGGACCAGACCGGCTCATAACCGTTTTGACCTGCTCTAACCACACCAGACCGACTGAAACCGGTTTTCAACGGCTATAACCGGGTTTGACCGGATGAGACCATATCAAACCGAATCAGACAGGCCCAGACTAGCTGAAAACGGATCAAACCAGACCAGACCGGCCCAGACCGCCTAAAACTGGGCCACAAACCGGTTTTGGCGGGTTCAAAGCATACCAGACCGCCTCAAACCGGTTTTGACCGGATCAAACCACACCAGACCGGCTGAAACCGGTTTTGACCAGCTGAAACCGATTTAGAGCAGTTGAGACTGGATCAAACTGTACCAAAAGGGCCCAAACCGGCTAAAACAGGATCAATCCGGACCAGACCGGCCCTGACCACCTAAGACCAGGCCAAACCGTCTCAAACCTAATTTGACCGGCTCAAACCAGACCAGAACGTCTCAAACCGGTTTTGACCAGCTCAAACCACACCAGGCGGGCACAAACCGGATCAAACAGGCCCAGACCGGCCCAGACTTCCTAAAAACGGGCCAAACCGTCTCAAACCTATTTTGACCGGCGCAAACCAGACCAGACCGACTCGAATCTGTTTTGACCTGCTCAAACCAGACCAGACCGGCTAAAACTGGTTTTGACCAGATTAGACCATATGAAACCGGACCAGAGCTTCTCAAACCGGATCATAACGGACCAGACAGGCACAAATCGGCTCAAACCAGCTCAAACCGAACCAGTCCGGCCCTGACAGGCTACAACCGGGCCAAACCGGCTCAATCAGGTTTTGACTGGCTCAAACCAGACCAGACCGGCTCAAACCAGACCAGACCGGCTCAAACCGGTTTTGACCGGAGGAGACAGGATAAAACCGGACCAGACCAGCACAAACCGGATGAAACCGCACCAGACCGGACCAGAAGAGCTGAAGCCGGAGCCAACCCGACCAGACCGGCCCAGACCGGCTCAAACTGGTATTGACCAGCCTGAGCCGGTTTTGGCCGGCTCAAACCACACCAGACCGCCTCAAACCAGACCAGACCGGCTCCAACCGGTTTTGACCTGCTCAAACCACACCAGACCGGCTGAAACCGGTTTAGACCAGCTAAAACCGTGTTTGACCAGATGAGACCGGATCAAACCGAATCAGACAGGCCCAGACCGGATAAAATCGGATCAAACCAGACCAGACCGGCCCAGACCGCCGAAAACTGCGCCACAAACCGGTTTTGATCAGTTCAAACCAGACCAGATCGGCTCAAACCAGACCAGACCGGCTCCAACCGGTTTTGACCTGCTCAAACCAGACCAGACCGGTTCAATCCGGTTTTGACTGTCTTAAACCGGTTTTGAACGGCTCGAACCGGTTTTGACCGGCTCACACCTGTTTTGACCGGCTCAAACCACCAGACCGGCTCAAACGGTTTTGACCGGTTGAAACCGATATTGACCGGATGAGACCGGATCAAACCAGACCAGACCAGCCCAGACCGGCTGAAACCGGATCAAACTGGACCAGACCGGCCCAGACCGCTAAAACCGGTCACAAAACTGTTTTGACGGGCTCAAAGCAGACCAGACCAGCTCAAACCGGTTTTGACCGGCCTGAGCCGGTTTTGACAAGCTCAAACCAGACCAGACCGGATCAAACCGACCAGACCGCTCAAACCGGTTTTGACGGCTCAAACCAGACCAGACCGGGTCAAACCGGTTTTGACTGGCTCAATCCGGTTTTGACCAGCTCAAACCGCTTTTGACCAGCTCAAACCACACCAGACCGGCTGAAACCGGTTTTGACCAGCTCAAACCAGTTTTGACCTGCTCAAACCAGACCATACCGGCTCAAACCAGACCAGACCGGCCCAGACCGGCTCAAACCGGTTTTGACGGCTCAAACCAGACCAGACCGGCTCAAACCGGTTTTGACAGGCTCGAACCGGTTTTGACCGGCTCAAACCAGACCATACCGGCTCAAACCAGACCAGACCGGCTCAAACCACCAGACCGGCTCAAACCAGACCAGACCGCCCAGACCGCCAAAACTGCGCCACAAACCGGTTTTGACAGGCTCGAACCGGTTTTGACCGGCTCAAACCAGACCAGACCAGCTCAAACCAGACCAGACCGCTCAAACCGGTTTTGACCGGTTCAAACCAGACCAGACTGGTTCAAACCGGTTTTGACCGGATCAATCCGGTTTTGACCGGCTCAAACCGGTTTTGACCGCTCAAACCACACCAGACCAGCTCAAACCGGTTTTGACCGGCTCAAACCGGTTTTGACCGGATGAGACTGGATCAAACCGGACCAGAGCGGCTCAGACAGGCTCGAATCGGTTTTGACTGGCTTCAACCAGACCAAACCGGCTCAAACCGGTTTTGACCGGCTCAAACTGGTTTTGACCGGCTCAAACCAGACCAGACCGGCTCAAACCAGACCGGACCGACTCAAACCGGTTTTGACCTGCTCAAACCACACCAGACCGGCTGAAACCGGTTTTGACCGCTCAAACCGGTTTTGACCGGATGAGACGGATCAAACCGGACCAGACCGCTCAAACCGGTTTTGACTGGCTCAAACCAGACCAGACCAGCTCAAACCACACCAGACCGCCTCAAACCAGACCAGACCGGCTCCAACCGGTTTTGACCTGCTCAAACCACACCAGACCGGCTGAAACCGGTTTAGACCAGCTAAAACCGTGTTTGACCAGATGAGACCGGATCAAACCGAATCAGACAGGCCCAGACCGGATAAAATCGGATCAAACCAGACCAGACCGGCCCAGACCGCCGAAAACTGCGCCACAAACCGGTTTTGATCAGTTCAAACCAGACCAGATCGGCTCAAACCAGACCAGACCGGCTCACATCACTTTTGACCGGCTCAAACCAGACTAGACCGGTTCAATCCGGTTTTGACTGTCTTAAACCGGTTTTGAACGGCTCGAACCGGTTTTGACCGGCTCACACCGGTTTTGACCGGCTCAAACCACACCAGACCAGCTCAAACGGGTTTTGACCGGTTGAAACCGATATTGACCGGATGAGACCGGATCAAACCGGACCAGGCGAGCCCAGACCAGCAGAAACCGGATCAAACTGGACCAGACCGGCCCAGTCCGGCTAAAACCGGGTCACAAAACTGTTTTGACGGGCTCAAAGCAGACCAGACCAGCTCAAACCGGTTTTGACCGGCCTGAGCCGGTTTTGACAAGCTCAAACCAGACCAGACCGGATCAAACCGGACCAGACCGGCTCAAACCGGTTTTGACCGGCTCAAACCAGACCAGACCGGGTCAAACCGGTTTTGACTGGCTCAATCCGGTTTTCAACAGCTCAAACCGCTTTTGACCAGCTCAAGACACTCCAGACTGGCTAAAAGCGGTTTACACTGGCTCAAACCGGTTTTGACCTGATTAGACCGGAACAAACAGCACCAGACTGGCTCAGACAGGCTCGAATCGGTTTTGACTGGCTTCAACCAGACCAAACCGGCTCAAACCGGTTTTGACAGGCTCGAACCGGTTTTGACCGGCTCAAACCAGACCATACCGTCTCAAACCAGACCAGACCGGCTCAAACCGGACCAGAACGGCTCAAACCAGACCAGACCGGCCCAGACCAGCTAAAACCGGGCCAAACCGGCTCAAACCGATTTTGACCGGCTCAAACCAGACCAGACCTGGTCAAACCAGACCAGACTGTCTCAAACCGGTTTTTACCGGTTAAACCAGAAGAGACTGGCTCAAACCGGTTTTGACCGGATGAGACAGGATAAAACCGGACCAGACTGGCTCAAACCAGATGAAACTGCACCAGACCGTCCCAGAACAGCTGAAGCCGGAGCAAATCGGACCACACTGGGCCAGACCGGCTAAAACCGGTCACAAAACTGTTTTGACGGGCTCAAAGCAGACCAGACCAGCACAAACCGGCTCAAACCGGTTTGGCCTGCCTGAGACGGTTTTGACCGGCTCAAACCAGACCAGACAGGCTCAAATCGGTTTTGACCGGCTCAAACCAGACCAGACCAGTTCAATACGGTTTTGACCGGCTTAAACCGGTTTTGAATGGCTCGAACCGGTTTTGACCAGCTCAAACCACACCAGACCAGCTCAAACTGGTTTAGACTGGCTGAAACCGATTTTGACCCTATGAGACAAGATCAAATCGGACCAGACGGGCCCAGACCGGCTAAAACCTGATCAAACCGGACCGGAACAGCCCAGACCACCTAAAACCGGGCCAAACCGGCTCTAACCTATTTTGACCGGCTCAAACCACACCAGACCGGCTCAAACCGGTTTTGACCGGTTGAAACCGATATTGACCGGATGAGACTGGATCAAACCGGACCAGACGAGCCCAGACCGGCTAAAACCGGATCAAACCGGACCAGACTGGCCCAGACCACGTAAAATCGTGCCAAACAGGCTCAAACCTATTTTGACCGGCTTAAACCAGACCAGACCGCCTCAAACCAGTTTTGACCGTCTCAAACCAGACCAGACCGGCTCAAACCGGATCAAACCGGACCAGACTGGCCCAGACCACGTAAAATCGTGCCAAACAGGCTCAAACTTATTTTGACCGGCTCAAACCAGTCCAGACCGGGTTGAACCTGTTTTGACCGGCTCAAACCAGACCTGACAGGCTCAAACCGATTTTGACCGCATTAGACCGGATCAAACCGGACCAGACCTTATCAAACCGGATCATACCAGACCAGACCAGCACAAACCGGCTCTAACTGGCTCAAACCGAACCAGACTGGCCCAGACAGGCTATAACCGGGCCAAACCAGCTCAATCAGGTTTTGACCAGCTGAAGCAGAACAGAATGGCTCAAACCAGAGCAGACGGGCTAAAACTGGTTTTGACCGGCTCACACCAGAAGAGACCGGCTCAAACCAGACCAGACCGGCTCCAACCGGTTTTGTCCGGCTCAAACCGCTTTTGACCTGCTCAAACCACACCAGACCGGCTGAAACCGGTTATGACCGGCTAAAACCGATTTTGTCCGGATGAAACCAGATCAAACAGAATTAGATCGGCCCAGACTGGCTAAAATCAGAACAAACAGGACCAGACACGCCCAGACCGCCTAAAAGTGGGCCACAAACCAGTTTTGACCGGTTCAAACGAGGCCAGACCAGCTCAAACCGGTTTTGACTGACCTGAGCGGGTTTTGACCGGTTCAAACCAGACGAGTCCGGCTGAAACCAGACCAGACTGGCTCAAACCGGTTTTCACCTGCTCAAACCACACAAGACCGGCTGAAACCGGTTTTGACCGGCTAAAACCGGTTTTGACCAGATGAGACCTGATCAAACCGAATCAGAACGGACCAGACCGGCTACAATCGGATCAAAAAGGACCAGACCGGCCCAGACCGCCTAAAACTGGGCCACAAACCGGTTTTGACCGGTTCAAACCAGACCAGACTGGCTCAAACCGGTTTTGACCGGATGAGACTGGATCAAACCGGACCAGACTGGCTCAAACCGGTTTTGACCTGCTCAAACCACACCAGAAGGGCTGAAACCGGTTTTGACCGGCTAAAACTTGTTTTGTCCGGATGAAACCAGATCAAACGAAATTAGATCGGCCCAGACCGGCTAAAATCGGATCAAACAGGACCAGACCGGCCCAGACCGCCTAAAACTGGGCCACAAACCGGTTTTGACCAGTTCAAACCAGACCAGACTGGCTCAAACCGGTTTTGACCGACCTGAGCTGGTTTTGACCGGCTCAAACCAGACCAGACCGGCTGAAACCAGACCAGACCGGCTGAAACCGGTTTTGACCTGCTCAAACCACACCAGACCGGCTGAAACCACACCAGACCGGCTAAAACCGGTTTTCACCGGCTCAAACCGGTTTTGACCTGATTAGACCGGATCAAACTGGACCAGACCGGCTCAGACAGGCTCGAATCGGTTTTGACTGGCTTCAACCAGACCAAACTGGCTCAAACCGGTTTTGACCGGCTCAAACCAGACCAGATCGGCTAAAACCAGACCAGACAGGCTCAAACCGGTTTTGACCGGCTCAAACCAGAAGAGACCGGCTCAAACCGGTTTTGAATGGCTCAAACCGGTTTTGACCGCTCAAACCAGACCAGACCGGCTCAAACCGGTTTTGACAGGCTCAAACCGGTTTTGACCGGATGAGACCGGATCAAACTGGACCAGACCGGCCCAGACCGGCTAAAATCGGATCAAACCAGACCAGACCGCCCAGACCGCCTAAAACTGGGCCACAAACCGGTTTTGACCGGTTCAAACCAGACCAGACCGGCTCAAACCGACCAGACCGCTCAAACCAGACCAGACCGGCTCAAACGGTTTTGACCGGCTCAAACCAGACCAGACTGGCTCAAACCGGTTTTGACCGGCTTAAACCGGTTTTGAATGGCTCAAACCGGTTTTGACCGGCTCAAACCGGTTTTGACCGCTCAAACCGGTTTTGACCGGCTCAAACCGGTTTTGACCGCTCAAACCACAACAGACCGGCTCAAACTGGTTTAGACCGGCTGAAACCGATTTTGACCCTATGAGACAACATCAAATCGGACCAGACGGGCCCAGACCGGCTAAAACCGGATCAAACCGGACCAGACCGGCCCAGACCACCTAAAACCGGGCCAAACTGGCTCAAACCTATTTTGACCGGCTTAAACCAGACCAGACCGCCTCAAACCAGTTTTGACCGTCTCAAACCAGACCAGACCGGCTCAAACCGGATCAAACCGGACCAGACTGGCCCAGACCGCCTAAAACCGTGCCAAACCGGCTCAAACCTATTTTGACCGGCTCAAACCAGACCAGACCGGGTCAAACCTGTTTTGACCGGCTCAAACCAGACCTGACCGGCTCAAACCGATTTTGACCCTATGAGACAAGATCAAATCGGACCAGACCGGCTTAAACCAGATCAAACCGGATCATACCAGACCAGACCAGCTCAAACCGGCTCAAACTGGCTCAAACCGAACCAGACTGGCCCAGACAGGCTAAAACCGGGCCAAACCAGCTCAATCAGGTTTTGACCGGCTGAAACCAGACCAGAACGGCTCAAACCAGACCAGACTGGCTAAAACCGGTTTTGACCGGCTCAAACCAGAAGAGACCGGCTCAAACCAGACCAGACCGGCTCAAACCGGTTTTGACCGGCTCAAACCGCTTTTGACCAGCTCAAACCACACCAGACCAGCTGAAACCGGTTTTGACCGGCTAAAACCGGTTTTGACCGGATCAAACCAGACCAGACCAGCTCAAACCAGAACAGACCGGCTCAAACCGGATCAAACCAGACCAGACCGGCCCAGACCAGCTAAAACCGGGCCACAAACCGGTTTTGACCGGCTCAAACCAGACCAGACCGGCTCAAACCGATTTTGACCAGCCTGAGGTGGTTTTGACTGGCTCAAACCAGACCAGACCAGCTCAAACCGGACCAGACCGGTTCAAACCGGTTTTGACCGGATCAAACGGACCAGACCGGCCCAGACCGGCTCACACCAGATCAAACCAGACCAGACAGGCCCAGACCGGCTGAAACCGGATCAAACCGGACCAGACTGGCCCAGACCGGCTAAAACCGGGCCAGACCGGCTCAAACCGGTTTTGACCAGCTCAAACCAGACCAGACCGGTTCAAACCGGTTTTGACTGGCTCAATCCGGTTTTGACTGGCTCAAACCGGTTTTGACCGGCTCAAACCACTCCAGACCGGCTAAAACCGGTTTTCACCGGCTCAAACCGCTTTTGACCTGATTAGACCGGATCAAACCGGACCAGACCGGCTCAGACAGGCTCGAATCGGTTTTGACTGGCTTCAACCAGACCAAACCGGCTCAAACCGGTTTTGACCAGCTCGAACCGGTTTTGACCAGCTCAAACCAGACCAGACCGGCTCAAACCAGACCAGACCGGCTCAAACCTGTTTTGACCGGCTCAAACCGGTTTTGACCTGCTCAAACCACACCAGACCGGCTGAAACCGGTTTTGACCAGCTAAAACCGGTTTTGACCGGATGACACCAGATCAAACCGAATCAGACCGGCCCAGACTGGCTAAAATCGGATCAAACCGGACCAGACCAGCCCAGACCGCCTAAAACTGGGCCACAAACCGGTTTTGACCGGTGCAAACCAGACCAGACCGGCTCAAACCGGTTTTGACCGACCTGAGCTGGTTTTGACCGGCTCAAACCAGACCAGACCGGCTCAAACCGGTTTTGACCAGCTCAAACCGGTTTTAACCTGCTAAAACCACACTAGACCGGCTGAAACCGGTTTTGACCGGCTCAAACCAGTTTTGACCAGATGAGACCGGATCAAACCGAATCAGAACGGCCCAGACCAGCTAAAATCGGATCAAACCGGACCAGACCGGCCCAGACCGCCTAAAACTGGGCCACAAACCGGTTTTGACCGGTTCAAACCAGACCAGACCGGCTCAAACCAGACCAGACTGGCTCAAACCGGTTTTGACCGGCTCAAACCGGTTTTGACCTGCTCAAACCACCAGACCGGCTGAAACCGGTTTTGACCGGCTCAAACCGGTTTTGACCGGCTCAAACCAGACCAGACGGCTCAAACCAGACCAGATCGGCCCAGACCAGCTAAAATCGGATCAAACAGGACCAGACCGGCTTAAACCGGTTTTGACCAGCTCAAACCGGTTTTCACCTGCTCAAACCACACAAAACCGGCTGAAACCGGTTTTGACCGGCTAAAACCGGTTTTGACCGGATGAGACCGGATCAAACCAAATCAGACCGGCCCAGACCAGCTAAAATCGGATCAAACGGGACCAGACCGGCCCAGACCGCCTAAAACTGGGCCACAAACCGGTTTTGACCGGTTCAAACCAGACCAGACCGGCTCAAACCGGTTTTGACCGACCTGAGCTGGTTTTGACCGGCTCAAACCAGACCAGACCGGCTTAAACCAGACCAGATCGGCTCAAACCAGACCACACCGGCTCAAACCGGTTTTGACCGGCTCAAAGCGGTTTTGACCAGCTCAAACCAGACCAGACCGGTTCAATCCGGTTTTGACAGGCTCAAACCGGTTTTGACCGGATGAGACCGGATCAAACCGAATCAGACCGCCCAGACCAGCTAAAATCGGATCAAACCAGACCAGATCGGCCCAGACCGCCTAAAACTGGGCCACAAACCGGTTTTGACCGGTTCAAACCAGACCAGACCGGCTCAAACCAGACCAGACCGGCTCAAATCGGTTTTGACCGGCTCAAACCAGACCAGACTGGTTCAAACCGGTTTTGACCGGCTTAAACCGGTTTTGAACGGCTCGAACCTGTTTTGACCAGCTCAAAACGGTTTTGACCGGCTCAAACCATACCAGACCGGCTCAAACGGGTTTAGACCGGCTCAAACCGATTTTGACCCTATGAGACAAGATCAAATCGGACCAGACGGGCCCAGACCGGCTAAAACCTGATCAAACCGGACCAGAACAGCCCAGACCACCTAAAACCGGGCCAAACCAGCTCTAACCTATTTTGACCAGCTCAAACCAGACCAGACCGGCTCAAACCGGTTTGGACCGGCTCAAACCAGACCAGAGCGGTTCCAACCGGACAAGACCAGCTCAAACCGATTTTGACCGGAAGACACCGGATCAAACCGGACCAGACCGGCTCACACCTGATCAAACCGGACCAGACTGGCTCAGACAGGCTCGAATGGGTTTTGACTGGTTTCAACCAGACCAAACTGGCTCGAACCGGTTTTGACCGGCTCAAACCAGACCAGACCAGCTCAAACCAGAGCAAACAGGCTTGAACCGCTTTTGACCAGCTCAAACCGGTTTTCACCTGCTCAAACCACACAAAACCGGCTGAAACCGGTTTTGACCGGCTAAAACCGGTTTTGACCGGATGAGACCTGATCAAACCGAATCAGAACGGCCCAGACCAGCTAAAATCGGATCAAACAGGACCAGACTGGCCCAGACCGCCTAAAACTGGGCCACAAACCGGTTTTGACCGGTTCAACCAGACCAGACCGGCTCAAACCGGTTTTGACCGACCTGAGCTGGTTTTGACCGGCTCAAACCAGACCAGACCGGCTTAAACCAGACCAGAACGGCTCAAACCAGACCACACCGGCTCAAACCGGTTTTGACCGGCTCAAAGCGGTTTTGACCAGCTCAAACCAGACCAGACCGGTTCAATCCGGTTTTGACAGGCTCAAACCGGCTTTGAACGGCTCGAACCCGTTTTGACCAGCTCAAAACGGTTTTGACTGGCTCAAACCACACCAGACCGGCTCAAACTGGTTTAGACCGGCTGAAACCGATTTTGACCCTATGAGACAAGATCAAATCGGACCAGACGGGACCAGACTGGCTAAAACCGAATCAAACCGGACCAGAATGGCCCAGACCACCTAAAACCGGGCCAAACCGGCTCCAACCTATTTTGACCGGCTCAAACCAGACCAGACCGGCTCAAACCGGTTTTGACCAGCTCAAACTACTCCAGACCGTCTAAAACCGGTTTTCACCGGCTCAAACCGGTTGTGACCTGATAACACCGGATCAAACCGGACCAGACCGGCTCAGACAGGCTCGAATCGGCTTTGACTGGCTTCAACCAGACCAAACCGGCTCAAACCGGTTTTGATTGGCTCAAACCGGTTTTGACCGGTTCAAACCAGACCAGACCGCTCAAACCAGACCAGACCGCTCAAACCGGTTTTGACCGCTCAAACCGGTTTTGACCTGCTCAAACCACACCAGAACGGCTGAAACCGGTTTTGACCGGCTAAAACCGGTTTTGACCGGATGAGACCGGATCAAACTGGACCAGACCGCCCAGACCGGCTAAAATCGGATCAAACAGGACCAGACCGGCCCAGACCGCCTAAAACTGGGCCACAAACCGGTTTTGACCAGTTCAAACCAGACCAGACTGGCTCAAACCGGTTTTGACCGACCTGAGCCGGTTTTGACCGGCTCAAACCAGACCAGACCAGCTGAAACCGGATCAAACCAGACCGGCTGAAACCGGTTTTGACCTGCTCAAACCACACCAGACCGGCTGAAACCGGTTTTGACGGATGAGACCGGATCAAACTGGACCAGACCGGCCCAGACCGGCTAAAATCGGATCAAACCAGACCAGATCGGCTCAAACCAGACCAGACCGGCTAAAACCGGGCCAAACCGGCTCAAACCTGTTTTGACCGGCTCAAACCAGAAGAGACCGGCTCAAACCGGTTTTGACCGACCTGAGCCGGTTTTGACCGGCTTAAACCAGACCAGATCGGCTAAAACCAGACCAGACCAGCTCAAACCGGTTTTGAATGGCTCAAACCGGTTTTGACCGCTCAAACCAGACCAGACCGGTTCAATCCGGTTTTGACAGGCTCAAACCGGTTTTGACCGGATGAGACCGGATCAAACCGAATCAGACCGGCCCAGACCAGCTAAAATCGGATCAAACCGGACCAGACCGGCCCAGACCGCCTAAAACTGGGCCACAAACCGGTTTTGACCGGCTCAAACCAGATCAGACCGGCTCAAACCAGACCAGACCGGCTCAAATCGGTTTTGACCGGCTCAAACCAGACTAGACTGGTTCAATCCGGTTTTGACCGGCTTAAACCGGTTTTGAACGGCTCGAACCGGTTTTGACCGGCTCAAAACGGTTTTGACCGCTCAAACCACACCAGACCGGCTCAAACTGGTTTAGACTGGCTGAAACAGATTTTGACCCTATGAGACAAGATCAAATCGTACCAGATGGTCCCAGACCGGCTAAAACTGGATCAAACCGGACAAGAACGGCCCAGACCACCTAAAACAGGGCCAAACCGGCTCTAACCTATTTTGACCGGCTCAAACAAGACCAGACCGGTTCAAACCGGACCAGACCGGCTCAAACCGATTTTGACCGGAAGACACTGGATCAAACCGGACCAGACCGGCTCACACCTGATCAAACCGGACCAGACTGGCTCAGACAGGCTCGAATTGGTTTTGACTTGTTTCAACCAGACCAAACTGGCTCAAACCGGTTTTGACCAGCTCGAACCGGTTTTGACCGGCTCAAACCAGACCAGACCAGCTCAAACCAGAGCAAACCGGCTTAAACCGGTTTTGACCGGATCAAACCGGTTTTCACCTGCTCAAACCACACAAGACCGGCTGAAACTGGTTTTGACCAGCTAAAACCGGTTTTGACCGGATGAGACCTGATCAAACCGAATCAGAACGGCCCAGACTGGCTAAAATCGGATCAAACAGGACCAGACCGGCCCAGACCGCCTAAAACTGGGCCACAAACCGGTTTTGACCGGTTCAAACCAGACCAGACTGACTCAAACCGGTTTTGACCGACCTGAGCTGGTTTTGACCGGCTTAAACCAGACCAGATCGGCTCAAACCAGACCACACCGGCTCAAACCAGTTTTGACCGGCTCAAAGCGGTTTTGACCGGCTCAAACCAGACCAGACCGGTTCAATCCGGTTTTGACAGGCTCAAACCGGCTTTGAATGGCTCGAACCGGTTTTGACCAGCTCAAAACGGTTTTGACCGGCTCAAACCATACCAGACCGGCTCAAACGGGTTTAGACCGGCTCAAACCGATTTTGACCCTATGAGACAAGATCAAATCGGACCAGACGGGCCCAGACCGGCTAAAACCGGTTTTGATCGGCTCAAACCGGACCAGAACAGCCCAGACCACCTAAAACCGGGCCAAACCAGCTCTAACCTATTTTGACCAGCTCAAACCAGACCAGACCGGCTCAAACCGGTTTGGACCGGCTCAAACCAGACCAGAGCGGTTCCAACCGGACAAGACCAGCTCAAACCGATTTTGACCGGAAGACACCGGATCAAACCGGACCAGACCGGCTCACACCTGATCAAACCGGACCAGACTGGCTCAGACAGGCTCGAATGGGTTTTGACTGGTTTCAACCAGACCAAACTGGCTCGAACCGGTTTTGACCGGCTCAAACCAGACCAGACCAGCTCAAACCAGAGCAAACAGGCTTGAACCGCTTTTGACCAGCTCAAACCGGTTTTCACCTGCTCAAACCACACAAAACCGGCTGAAACCGGTTTTGACCGGCTAAAACCGGTTTTGACCGGATGAGACCTGATCAAACCGAATCAGAACGGCCCAGACCAGCTAAAATCGGATCAAACAGGACCAGACTGGCCCAGACCGCCTAAAACTGGGCCACAAACCGGTTTTGACCGGTTCAACCAGACCAGACCGGCTCAAACCGGTTTTGACCTGCTCAAACCACACCAGACCGGCTGAAACCGGTTTTGACCGCTCAAACCGGTTTTGACCGGATGAGACAGGATAAAACCGGACCAGACCGGCCCAGACCAGCTAAAATCGGATCAAACCGGACCAGACCAGCCCAGACCGCCTAAAACTGGGCCACAAACCGGTTTTGACCCTTTTCAAACCACACCAGACCGGCTCAAACCAGACCAGACCGGCTCAAACCGGTTTTGAATGGCTCAAATCGGTTTTGACCAGCTCAAACCAGAACAGACCGGCTCAAACTGGTTTTGACCAGCTCAAACCAGTTTTGACCGGCTCAAACCAGACTCAAACCGGTTTTGACCGGATTAGACCCGATCAAACCGGACCAGACCATCTCAAACCGGTTTGGACCGCTCAAACCGGACCAGACCGGCACAAACCGGCTCAAACCAGATCAAACCGGACCAGACCAGCCCAGACCGGCTAAAACCGGGCCAAACTGGCTCAATCAGGTTTTGACTGGCTCAAACCAGACCAGACCGGCTTAAACCAGACCAGACCAGCTCAAACCAGACCGGCCCAGACCGCCTAAAACTGGGCCAAACCGGCTCAAACCTATTTTGACCGGCTCAAACCAGACCATACCGGCTCAAACCTGTTTTGACCGGCTCAAACCAGACCTGACCGGCTCAAACCGGTTTTGACCGACTCAAACCGGACCAGACCGGCCCAGACCGGCTAAAACCGGATCAAACCGGACCAGACCGGCACAAACCGGCTCAAACCGGCTCAAACCGGACCAGACCGGCTGAAACCAGACCAGACTCAAACCGGACCAGACTGGCTCAAACCGGTTTTGACTGGCTCAAACCAGACCAGACTGGCTCAAACCAGACCAGACCGTCTCAAACAGGATTTGACCGGCTCAAACCAGAAGAGACCGGCTCAAACCGGTTTTGACCGGATGAGACAGGATAAAACCGGACCAGACCGGCTCAAACCGGATCAAACCACACCAGACCGGCCCAGAACAGCTGAAGCTGGAGCAAACCGGACCAGACCAGCCCAGACCGGCTAAAACTGGGCCACAAACCGGTTTTGACCTGCTCAAACCACACCAGACCGGCTCAAACCGGTTTTGACCAGCTCAAACCAGACCAGACCGGCTGAAACAGGAGCAAACCTGACCAGACCGGCCCAGACCAGCTAAAACCGGTTTTGACCAGCTCAAACTGGTTTTGACCGGTTCAAATCAGACCAGACCTGCTCAAACCGTTTTGACCGGCTCAAACCAGACCTGACCGGCTCAAACGGTTTTGACCGGCTCAAATCGGACCAGACCGGCTCAAACCAGACCAGACCGCTCAAACCGGTTTTGACCGCTCAAACCGGTTTTGACCGGATTAAACCAGACTCGACCGGCCCAGACCAGGTGAAACCGGATCAAACAGGACCAGACCGGCACAAACCGGCTCAAACCGGACCAGACCATCTCAAACCGGTTTTGACCAGCTCAAATCAGATCAGACCGGCTCAAAGCGGTTTTGACCAGATGAGACCAGATCAAACCGGACCAGACCTTTTAAACCGGATCATACCGGACCAGACCGGCACAAACCGGCTCAAACCGGCTCAAACCGAACCAGACCAACCCATACAGGCTAAAACTGGGCCAAACCGGCTCAATCAGGTTTTGACTGGCTCAAACCAGACCAGACCGTCTCAAACCAGACCAGACTGGTTCAAACCGGTTTTGACTGACTCAAACCAGACCAGACCGGTTCAATCCGGTATTGACCAGCTCAAACCAGACCATACCAGCTCAAACCAGACCAGACCGCCTCAAACCGGACCAGACCAGCTCAAACCAGTTTTGACCTGCTCAAACCATACCAGACGGGCTGAAACAGGTTTTGACCAGCTAAAACCGGTTTTGACCGGATGAGACCGGATCAAACCAAATCAGTCCGGCCCAGACTGGCTAAAATCGGATCAAACCGGACCAGACCGGTCCAGACAGCCTAAAACTGGGCCACAAATCGGTTTTGACCGGTTCCAACCAGACCAGACCGGCTCAAACCGGTTTTGACTGACTCAAACCGGTTTTGAACGGCTCGAACCGGTTTTGACCGGCTCACACCGGTTTTGACCGGCTCAAACCACACCAGACCAGCTCAAACGGTTTTGACCGGCTCAAAGCGGTTTTGACCGCTCAAACCACACCAGACCGGCTCAAACTGGTTTAGACCGGCTGAAACCGATTTTGACCCTATGAGACAAGATCAAATCGGACCAGAACGGCCCAGACCGCTAAAATCGGATCAAACCAGACCAGACCGCCCAGACCGCCTAAAACTGGGCCACAAACTGGTTTTGACCGGTTCAAATCAGACCAGACCTGCTCAAACCGTTTTGACTGGCTCAAACCGGACCAGACCGGTTCAAACCGGTTTTGACCGGCTCAAATCGGACCAGACCGGCTCAAACCAGACCAGACCGGCTCAAACCGGTTTTGACCGCTCAAACCGGTTTTGACCGGATTAAACCAGACTCGACCGGCCCAGACCAGGTGAAACCGGATCAAACAGGACCAGACCGCTCAAACCAGACCGGCTCAAACCGGACCAGACCAGCTCAAACCGGTTTTGACCAGCTCAAATCAGATCAGACCGGCTCAAAGCGGTTTTGACCAGATGAGACCAGATCAAACCGGACCAGACCTTTTTAAACCGGATCATACCGGACCACACCGGAACAAACTGGCTCAAAACGGCTCAAACCGAACCAGACCAACCCATACAGGCTAAAACTGGGCCAAACCGGCTCAATCAGGTTTTGACTGGCTCAAACCAGACCAGACCGTCTCAAACCAGACCAGACTGGTTCAAACCGGTTTTGACTGACTCAAACCAGACCAGACCGGTTCAATCCGGTATTGACCAGCTCAAACCAGACCATACCAGCTCAAACCAGACCATACCAGCTCAAACCAGACCAGACCGCCTCAAACCGGACCAGACCAGCTCAAACCAGTTTTGACCTGCTCAAACCATACCAGACGGGCTGAAACAGGTTTTGACCAGCTAAAACCGGTTTTGACCCTATGAGACAAGATCAAATCGGACCAGACCGCCCAGACCGCTAAAATCGGATCAAACCGGACCAGACCAGCCCAGACCGGCTAAAACCGGGCCAAACCGGCTCAAACCTATTTTGACCGGCTCAAACCAGACCAGACCGCTCAAACCGGTTTTGACCGGCTCAAACCAGACCAGACCGGTTCAAACCAGACCAGACCAGCTCAAACCGATTTTGACCGGATGACACCGGATCATACCGGACCAGACCGGCTCACACCGGATCAAACCGGACCAGACTGGCTCAAACTGGTTTAGACCGGCTGAAACCACACCAGACCGGCTAAAACCGGTTTTCACCGGCTCAAACCGGTTTTGACCTGATTAGACTGGATCAAACTGGACCAGACAGGCCCAGACCGGCTCAAATCGGTTTTGACTGGCTTCAACCAGACCAAACCGGCTCAAACCGGTTTTGACCGGCTCAAACCAGACCAGATCGGCTCAAACCAGACCAGACAGGCTCAAACCGATTTTGACCGGCTCAAACCAGAAGAGACCGGCTCAAACCGGTTTTGACCGGATGAGACAGGATAAAACCGGACCAGACCGGCTCAAACCGGATGAAACCGCACCAGACCGGCTCACACCAGACCAGCTGAAACCGGATCAAACCGGACCAGACCAGCCCAGACCGGCTAAAACTGGGCCACAAACCGGTTTTGACTGGCTCAAACCAGACCACACCGGCTCAAACCGGTTTTGACCAGCTCAAAACAGACCAGACCGGCTGAAACAGGATCAAACCGGACCAGACCGCCCAGACCGGCTAAAACCGGGCCACAAACTGGTTTTGACCGGCTTAAACCAGACCAGATCGGCTCAAACCAGACCACACCGGCTCAAACCGGTTTTGAATGGCTCAAACCGGTTTTGACCAGCTCAAACCAGACCAGACCGGTTCAATCCGGTTTTGACTGGCTCAAACCGGTTTTGACCGGATGAGACCGGATCAAACCGAATCAGACCGGCCCAGACCAGCTAAAATCGGATCAAACCGGACCAGACCGGCCCAGACCGCCTAAAACTGGGCCACAAACCGGTTTTGACCGGTTCAAACCAGACCAGACCGGCTCAAACCAGACCAGACCGGCTCAAACCGGTTTTGACCGGCTCAAACCAGACCAGACCGGTTCAATCCGGTTTTGACCGGCTCAAACCGGTTTTGAACGGCTCGAACCGGTTTTGACCGGCTCAAACCGGTTTTGACCGGCTCAAACCACACCAGACCGGCTCAAACTGGTTTAGACCGGCTGAAACCGATTTTGACCCTATGAGACAAGATCAAATCGGACCAGACGGGCCCAGACCAGCTAAAACCTGATCAAACCGGACCAGACCAGCCCAGACCGGCTAAAACCGGGCCAAACCGGCTCTAACCTATTTTGACCGGCTCAAACCAGACCAGACTGGCTCAAACCGGACCAGACCGCTCAAACCGATTTTGACCGGCTCAAACCGACCAGACTGGCTCAAACCGGACCAGACCGCTCAAACCGGATCAAACCGACCAGACTGGCTCAGACAGGCTCGAATCGGTTTTGACTGGCTTCAACCAGACCAAACTGGCTCAAACCGGTTTTGAATGGCTCGAACCGGTTTTGACCGGCTCAAACCAGACCAGACCAGCTCAAACCAGACCAGATCGGCTCAAACCAGCTCAAACCACACCAGACCGGATCAAACCGGTTTTCACCTGCTCAAACCACACAAGACCGGCTGAAACTGGTTTTGACCAGCTAAAACCGGTTTTGACCGGATGAGACCTGATTAAACCAAATCAGAACGGCCCAGACTGGCTAAAATCGGATCAAACAGGACCAGACCGGCCCAGACCGCCTAAAACTGGGCCACAAACCGGTTTTGACCGGTTCAAACCAGACCAGACCGACTCAAACCGGTTTTGACCGACCTGAGCTGGTTTTGACCGGCTTAAACCAGACCAGATCGGCTCAAACCAGACCACACCGGCTCAAACCAGTTTTGACCGGCTCAAAGCGGTTTTGACCGGCTCAAACCAGACCAGACCAGTTCAATCCGGTTTTGACAGGCTCAAACCAGCTTTGAATGGCTCGAACCGGTTTTGACCAGCTCAAAACGGTTTTGACCGGCTCAAACCATACCAGACCGGCTCAAACGGGTTTAGACCGGCTCAAACCGATTTTGACCCTATGAGACAAGATCAAATCGGACCAGACGGGCCCAGACCAGCTAAAACCTGATCAAACCGGACCAGAACAGTCCAGACCACCTAAAACCGGGCCAAACCAGCTCTAACCTATTTTGACCAGCTCAAACCAGACCAGACCGGCTCAAACCGGTTTGGACCGGCTCAAACCACACCAGACCGGCTCAAACCAGACCAGACCAGCTCAAACCGATTTTGACCGGCTGACACCGGATCAAACCGGACCAGACCGCTCAAACCGGATCAAACCGGACCAGACTGGCTCAGACAGGCTCGAATCGGTTTTGACTGGCTTCAACCAGACCAAACTGGCTCGAACCGGTTTTGACCGGCTCAAACCAGACCAGACCAGCTCAAACCAGAGCAAACAGGCTTGAACCGCTTTTGACCAGCTCAAACCGGTTTTCACCTGCTCAAACCACACAAAACCGGCTGAAACCGGTTTTGACCGGCTAAAACCGGTTTTGACCGGATGAGACCTGATCAAACCGAATCAGAACGGCCCAGACCAGCTAAAATCGGATCAAACAGGACCAGACTGGCCCAGACCGCCTAAAACTGGGCCACAAACCGGTTTTGACCGGTTCAACCAGACCAGACCGGCTCAAACCGGTTTTGACCGACCTGAGCTGGTTTTGACCGGCTTAAACCAGACCAGATCGGCTCAAACCAGACCACACCAGCTCAAACCGGTTTTGACCGGCTCAAAGCGGTTTTGACCAGCTCAAACCAGACCAGACCGGTTCAATCCGGTTTTGACAGGCTCAAACCGGTTTTGAACGGCTCGAACCGGTTTTGACCGGCTCAAAACGGTTTTGACCGGCTCAAACCACACCAGACCGGCTCAAACTGGTTTAGACTGGCTGAAACCGATTTTGACCCTATGAGACAAGATCAAATCGGACCAGACGGGCCCAGACCGGCTAAAACCGGATCAAACCGGACCAGAACGGCCCAGACCACCTAAAACCGGGCCAAACCGGCTCAAACCTATTTTGACCGGCTCAAACCAGACCAGACCGGCTCAAACCGGTTTTGACCAGCTCAAACTACTCCAGACCGTCTAAAACCGGTTTTCACCGGCTCAAACCGGTTGTGACCTGATAACACCGGATCAAACCGGACCAGACCGGCTCAGACAGGCTCGAATCGGCTTTGACTGGCTTCAACCAGACCAAACCGGCTCAAACCGGTTTTGATTGGCTCAAACCGGTTTTGACCGGTTCAAACCAGACCAGAACGGCTCAATCCAGACCAGACAGTCTCAAACCAGACCAGATAGGCTCAAACCGGTTTTGACCTCCTCAAACCACACCAGAACGGCTGAAACCGGTTTTGAAAAGCTAAAACCGGTTTTGACCGGACGAGACCGGATCAAACCGAATCAGACCCACCCAGACCGGCTAAAATCGGATCAAACCGGGCCAGACCGGCCCAGAACGCCTAAAACTGGGCCACAAACCGGTTTTCACGGTTCAAACCAGACCAGACAGGCTCAAACCGGTTTTGACCTGCTCAAACCACACCAGACCGGCTGAAACCGGTTTTGACAGGCTCAAACCAGACCAGACTGGCTCAAACCGTTTTTAACCGGATGAGACAGGATAAAACCGGACCAGACCGGCTCACACCACATGAAACCGGGTCACCAATCGGTTTTGACCAGCTCAAACCAGAAGAGACCGGCTCAAACCGGTTTTGACCGGATGACACCTGATGAAACCGGACCAGACCGGCTCACAACGGATCAAACCGGACCAGACAGGCCCAGATCGGCTGAAACCAGATCAAACCGGACCAGATCGGCCCAGACCGGCTAAAACCAGGCCAGACCTGCTCAAACCAGTTTTGACCAGCTCAAACCACTCCAGACCGGCTAAAACCGGTTTTCACCGGCTCAAACCTGTTTTGACCTGATTAGACCCGATCAAACCGGACCAGACCGGCTCAGACAGGCTCGAATCGGTTTTGACTGGCTTCAACCAGACCAAACCGGCTCAAACCGGTTTTGACCGGCTCAAACCAGACCAGATCGGCTAAAACCAGACCAGACAGGCTCAAACCGATTTTGACCGGCTCAAACCAGAAGAGACCGGCTCAAACCGGTTTTGACCGGATGAGACAGGATAAAACCGGACCAGACCGGCTCAAACCGGATCAAACCGGACCAGACCGGCCCAGACCAGCTGAAACCGGATCAAACCGGACCAGACCAGCTCAAACCAGACCAGACTGGCTCAAACCGGACCAGACCGCTCAAACCGGTTTTGACCGGCTCAAACCAGACCACACCGGCTCAAACCGGTTTTGACCAGCTCAAAACAGACCAGACCGGCTGAAACCGGATCAAACCAGACCAGACCGCCCAGACCAGCTAAAACCGGGCCAAACCGGCTCAAACTGGTTTTGACCGGCTTAAACCAGACCAGACCGGCTCAAACCGGACCAGACCGCTCAAACCGGTTTTGACCGCTCAAACCGGATCAAACCGGACCAGACCAGCTCAAACCGGACCAGACCGCTCAAACCGGACCAGACTGGCCCAGACCGGCTGAAGCTGGATCAAACCGGCCAGACCAGCTGAAACCGGACGAAACCGTCTCAAACTGGTTTGGACCGGCTCAAACCAGACCAGACTGGCTCAACCAGATCAAAGCGGACCAGACCGGCTCAAACCGGATCAAACCGGACCAGAACCGCTGAAACCGGATCAAACCGGACCAGACTGGCTCCAACCGGTTTTAACCGGCTCAAACCCGACCAGACCGGCTGAAACGGGACGAGACCGCCTCAAACCGGTTTTGACCGAATCAAACCCGTCCAGACCGGCTAAAACCGGACCACACGGGCTTGAACCGGTGTTGACCAGCTCAAACCGGACTCAAACCAGACCAGACCGGCTCAAACCGGTTTTGAACGGCTGAAACCAGACCATACCGACTCAAATGAATCAAACCAGACCAGACCGGCTTAAACCAGATCAAACCGGACCAGAACGGCTCAAACCGGACCAACCGGCTCAAACTGGTTTTGACCGGCTAAAACCGGTTTTGACCGACTCAAACCCGTCCAGACTGCCTCAAACCGGTTTTGACAGGCTGAAACCGGACTCAAACAGGACCAGATCGGGACAAATGCATTTTAAACGGCTCAAATCGGACTCAAACAGGAACAGACCGGCTCAAACAGGGTTTGATCATTTCAAAGCAGACCAGACCGGCTCAACTGGATCAAAGCGGACCAGACCGGCTTAAACCAGATCAAACCAGTTTTGACCGGCTCAAACTGGACCAGACCGGTTCAAACCCGATCAAACCGGACCAGACCGGCTCAGACAGGCTCGAATCGGTTTTGACTGGCTTCAACCAGACCAAACCGGCTCAAACCGGTTTTGACCGGCTCGAACCGGTTTTGACCGGCTCAAACCAGACCAGACCGGCTCAAACCGGTTTTGACCGGCTCAAACCGGTTTTGACCTGCTCAAACCACACCAGACCGGCTGAAACCGGTTTTGACAGGCTCAAACCGGTTTTGACCGGATGAGACCGGATCAAACCGAATCAGACCGGCCCAGACCAGCTAAAATCGGATCAAACCGGACCAGACCGGCCCAGACCGCCTAAAACTGGGCCACAAACCGGTTTTGACCGCTCAAACCAGACCAGACCGGCTCAAACCAGACCAGACCGGCTCAAACCGGTTTTGACTGGCTCAATCCGGTTTTGACCGGCTCAAACCGGTTTTGACCGGCTCAAACCAGACCAGACCGGCTCAAACCGGTTTTGACCGGATGAGACCTGATCAAACCGGACCAGACCAGCTCAAACCGGACTCAAACCGACCAGACCGGCCCAGACCGGCTGAAACCGGATCAAACCGAATCAGACCGGCCCAGACCGGCTAAAACCGGACCAGACCGGCTCAAACCAGTTTTGACCGGCTCAAACCAGACCAGACTGGTTCAAACCGGTTTTGACCGGCTCAAACCAGACCAGACTGGCTCAAACCGGTTTTGACCGGCTCAAACCAGACCAGACCAGCTCAAACCGGTTTTGACAGGCTCAAACCGGTTTTGACCAGCTCAAACCAGTTTTGACCAGCTCAAACTACTCCAGACCGTCTAAAACCGGTTTTGACCGCTCAAACCAGGCCAGACCTGCTCAAACCAGTTTTGACCAGCTCAAACCACTCCAGACCGGCTAAAACCGGTTTTCACCGGCTCAAACCTGTTTTGACCTGATTAGACCCGATCAAACCGGACCAGACCGGCTCAGACTGGATCGAATCAGTTTTGACTGGCTTCAAGGAGACCAAACCGGCTCAAACCGGTTTTGACCGGCTGGAACCGGTTTTGACCGGCTCAAACCAGACCAGACAAGCTCAAACCAGAACAGACTGGCTCAAGCCGGTATTGAGCGGCCGAAACCGGTTTTCACCTACTCAAACCACACCAGACCTGCTGAAACCGGTTTTGACAAGCTAAAACCGGTTTTGACCGGATGAGACCTGATCAAACCGAATCAGACCGGCCCAGACCAGCTAAAATCGGATCAAACCGTACCAGACCGGCCCAGAGCTCCTAAAACTGAGCCACAAACCGGTTTTGGCGGGTTCAAAGCAGACCAGACCGGCTCAAACCGGTTTTGACCGACTCAATCCAGACCAGAGCGGCTCAAACCAGACCAGACCAGCTCAAACCGGTTTTGACCGACTCAAAGCAGTTTTGACCAGATCAAACCGGACTCAACTGGCCCAGACAAGTTGAAACCGGATCAAACCGGACTTGACCGGCACAGAACGGCTAAAACCGGACCACAAACCGGTTTTGACCAGCTCAAACCAGACCAGACCGGCTCAAATCGGTTTTGACCAGATGAGACAGGATAAAACCAGACCAGACCGGCTCAAATCGGATGAAACCACACCAGACCGGCCCAGTACAGCTGAAGCCGGAGCAAACTGGACCAGACTGGCACAGACCTGCTAAAAACGGACCACAAACCGGTTTTGACAGGCTCAAACCAGACCAGACCGGATCAAACCGCACCAGACCGGCTCAAACCGGTTTTGACCGGATGACACCAGATCAAACCGGACCAAACCGGCTCACACCGGATCAAACCGGACCAGACAGGCCCAGACCGGCTGAAACCGGATCAAACCGGAACAGACCGGCCCAGACCGGCTAAAACCGGGCCAGACCGACTCAAACCATTTTTGACAGGCTCTAACCAGACCAGACTGGTTCAAACCGGTTTTGACTGGCTCAATCCGGTTTTGACCGGCTCAAACCGGTTTTGACCGGCTCGAACCACTCAAGACCGGCTAAAATCGGTTTTGACCGGCTCAAACCGGTTTTGACCTGATGAGACTCGATAAAACCGGACCAGAGCGGCTCAGACAGGCTCGAATCGGCTTTGACTGGCTTCAAGGAGACCAAACCGGCTCAAACCGGTTTTGACCGGCTCAAACTGGTTTTGACCGGCTCAAACCAGACCAGTCCAGCTCAAACCAGACCAGACCGACTCAAACCGGTTTTGACCTGCTCAAACCACCAGACCGGCTGAAACCGGTTTTGACCGGCTAAAACCGGTTTTGACCGGATGAGACAGGATAAAACCGGACCAGACCGGCCCAGACCAGCTAAAATCGGATCAAACAGGACCAGACCGGCCCAGACCGCCTAAAACTGGGCCACAAACCGGTTTTGACCGGTTCAAACCAGACCAGACCGGCTCAAACCAGACCAGACCGGCTCAAACCGGTTTTGAATGGCTCAAACCGGTTTTGACCAGCTCAAACCAGAACAGACTGGCTCAAACTGGTTTTGACCAGCTCAAACCAGTTTTGACCGGCTCAAACCGGTTTTGACCGGATGAGACCGGATCAAACCGGACCAGACCGTCTCAAACCCGTTTTGACCGGCTCAAACCGGACCAGACCGGCTCAAACCGGATCAAACCAGACCAGACGGCTCAAACCGGACCAGACCGGCTCAAACCAGAACAGACTGGCTCAAACCGGATCAAACCGACCAGACTGGCTCAAACAGGGTTTGACCAGCTCAAACCAGACCAGACCGCTCAAACCGGACCAGACCAGCTCAAACCAGACCAGATCGGCCCAGACCGCCTAAAACTGGGCCAAACCGGCTCAAACCTGTTTTGACCGGCTCAAACCAGACCACACCGGCTCAAACCTGTTTTGACCGGCTCAAACCGGACCAGACGGGCTCAAACCGGTTTTCACCTGCTCAAACCAGACCAGACCAGCTCAAACCGGACCAGACCGGCTCAAACCGGATCAAACCAGACCAGACCGGCTCAAACCGGACTCAAACTGGACCAGACTGGCTCAAACCGGACCAGACCGGCTGAAACCGGACCAGACTGGCTAAAACCGGACCAGACTGGCTCAAACCGGTTTTGACTGGCTCAAACCAGACCAGACTGGCTCAAACCAGACCAGACCGGCTCAAACAGGATTTGACCAGCTCAAACCAGAAGAGACCGGCTCAAACCGGTTTTGACCGGATGACACCTGATGAAACCGGACCAGACCGGCTCACAACGGATCAAACCGGACCAGACAGGCCCAGACCGGCTGAAACCGGATCAAACCGGACCAGACAGGCCCAGACCGGCTGAAACCGGTTTTGACCGACTCAAAGCAGTTTTGACCAGATGAGACAGGATAAAACCGGACCAGACCGGCCCAGACCAGCTAAAATCGGATCAAACCGGACCAGACCAGCCCAGACCGCCTAAAACTGGGCCACAAACCGGTTTTGACCCTTTTCAAACCACACCAGACCGGCTCAAACCAGACCAGACCGGCTCAAACCGGTTTTGAATGGCTCAAATCGGTTTTGACCAGCTCAAACCAGAACAGACCGGTGCAATCTGGTTTTGACCAGCTCAAACCAGTTTTGAACGGCTCGAACCGGTTTTGACCGGATTAGACCCGATCAAACCGCACCATACCTTCTCAAACCGGATCATACCGGACCAGACCGGCACAAACAGGCTCAAACCAGCTCAAATCGAACCAGACCAACACAGACAGGCTAAAACCGGGCCAAACCGGCTCAAACCGGTTTTGACCGCTCAAACCAGACCAGACCGGCTTAAACCAGACCAGACCAGCTCAAACCAGACCAGACCGCCCAGAACGCCTAAAACTGGGCCACAAACCGGTTTTCACCGCTCAAACCTATTTTGACCGGCTCAAACCAGACCATACCGGGTCGAACCTGTTTTCACCGGCTCAAACCAGACCTGACCGGCTCAAACCGGTTTTGACCGAATTAGACCGGACCAAACCGGACCAGACCGGCACAAACCGGATCATACCGGACCAGACCGGCACAAACCGGCTCAAACCGTCTCAAACCGAACCATACCGGCTGAGACAGAGTAAAAACCGGGCCAAACTGGCTCAATCAGGATTTGACTGGCTCTAAACAGACCAGACTGGCTCAAACCAGACCAGACCGTCTCAAACAGGATTTGACCGGCTCAAACCAGAAGAGACCGGCTCAAACCGGTTTTGACCGCATGAGACAGGATAAAACCGGACCAGACCCGCTCAAACCAGGTGAAACCGCTCCAGACCGGCCCAGAACAGCTGAATCCAGAGCAAACTGGACCAGACCGGGTCAGACCGGCTAAAACCGGGCCACAAACCAGTTTTGACCGGCTCAAACCAGACCAGACCGGCTCAAACCGGTTTTGACCAGCTCAAAACAGACCAGACTGGCTCAAACCGGTTTTGACCGGCTCAAACCGGTTTTGACCAGATGACACCGGATCAAACCGGACCAGACCGGCACAAACCGGATCATACCGGACCAGACCGCTCAAACCAGACCAGACCGCTCAAACCGGACCAAACCGGACCAGACCGGCACAAACCGGCTCAAACCGGTTTTGACCAGCTCAAACCGGTTTTGACAGGCTCAAACCAGACCAGACCGGCTCAAACCGGTTTTCACCGAATTAGACCGGACCAAACCGGCTCAAACCGGTTTTGACCGGATGACACCAGATCAAACCGGACCAAACCGGCTCACACCGGATCAAACCGGACCAGACAGGCCCAGACCGGCTGAAACCGGATCAAACCGGAACAGACCAGCCCAGACCGGCTAAAACCGGGCCAGACCGACTCAAACCATTTTTGACAGGCTCTAACCAGACCAGACTGGTTCAAACCGGTTTTGACTGGCTCAATCCGGTTTTGACCGGCTCAAACCGGTTTTGACCGGCTCGAACCACTCAAGACCGGCTAAAATCGGTTTTGACCGGCTCAAACCGGTTTTGACCTGATGAGACTCGATAAAACCGGACCAGAGCGGCTCAGACAGGCTCGAATCAGTTTTGACTTGCTTCAAGGAGACCAAACCCGCTCAAACCGGTTTTGACCGGCTCGAAAATGTTTTGAACGGCTCAAACCAGACCAGACCGGCTCAAACCAGACCGGACCGACTCAAACCGGTTTTGTCCTGGTCAAAAAACACCAGACCGGCTGAAACCGGTTTTGACCGGCTAAAACCAGTTATAACCGGATGAGACCGGATCAAACCGAATCAGACCGGCCTAGACCATCTAAAATCGGATCACACTGGACCAGACCAGCCCAGACCGCCTAAAACTGGGATACAAACCGGTTTTGACCCTTTTCAAACCACACCAGACCGGCTCAAACCAGACCAGACCGGCTCAAACCGGTTTTGAATGGCTCAAATCGGTTTTGACCAGCTCAAACCAGAACAGACCGGTGCAATCTGGTTTTGACCAGCTCAAACCAGTTTTGAACGGCTCGAACCGGTTTTGACCGGATTAGACCCGATCAAACCGCACCATACCTTCTCAAACCGGATCATACCGGACCAGACCGGCACAAACAGGCTCAAACCAGCTCAAATCGAACCAGACCAACACAGACAGGCTAAAACCGGGTCAAACTGGCTCAATGAGGTTTTGACCGGCTCAAACCAGACCAGACCGGCTTAAACCGGACCAAACCAAACCAAACCGGCCCAGAACGCCTAAAACCGTGCCAAACCGGCTCAAACCTATTTTGACCGGCTCAAACCAGACCATACCGGTCGAACCTGTTTTCACCGGCTCAAACCAGACCTGACCGGCTCAAACCGGTTTTGACCGAATTAGACCGGACCAAACCGGACCAGACCGGCACAAACCGGATCATACCAGACCAGACCGGCACAAACCGGCTCAAACCGGTTTTGACTGGCTCAAACCGGACCAGACCGGCTGAAACCAGACCAGACCGGCACAAACCGGCTCAAACCGACTCAAACCGGTTTTGACTGGCTCTAAACAGACCAGACTGGCTCAAACCAGACCAGACCGTCTCAAACAGGATTTGACCGGCTCAAACCAGAAGAGACCGGCTCAAACCGGTTTTGACCGCATGAGACAGGATAAAACCGGACCAGACCCGCTCAAACCAGGTGAAACCGCTCCAGACCGGCCCAGAACAGCTGAATCCAGAGCAAACTGGACCAGACCGGGTCAGACCGGCTAAAACCAGGCCACAAACCAGTTTTGACCGGCTCAAACCAGACCAGACCGGCTCAAACCGGTTTTGACCAGCTCAAAACAGACCAGACTGGCTCAAACCGGTTTTGACCGGCTCAAACCGGTTTTGACCAGATGACACCGGATCAAACCGGACCAGACAGGCCCAGACCGGCTGAAACTGGATCAAACCGGAACAGACCGGCCCAGACTGGCTAAAACCCGGCCAGACCGGCTGAAACCAGTTTTGACCGGTTCTAAGCAGACCAGACCGGTTCAAACCGGTTTTGACTGGCTCAATCCGGTTTTGACCGGTTCAAACCGGTTTTGACTGGATCAATCCGGTTTTGACCAGCTCAAACCGGTTTTGAACGGCTCAAACCTCTCCAGAACGGCTAAAATCGGTTTTCACCGGCTGAAACCGGTTTTGACCTGATTAGAGCGGATAAAACCGGGCCAGACCGGCTCAGACAGACTCGAATCGGTTTTGACTGGCTTCAACCAGACCAAACCGGCTCAAACCGGTTTTAACGGGATTGAACCGGTTTTGACCGGATTAAACCCGACCAGACAAGCTCAAACTGGTTTTGACCGGCTCAAACCGGTTTTAACCTACTCAAACCACACCAGACCAGCTGAAACCGGTTTTGACCGGCTAAAACCGGTTTTGACCGGATGAGACTGGATCAAATCGAATCAGACCGGCCCAGACCGGCTAAAATCAGATCAGTGGAAACCGGTTTTAGCCGGTCTGGAGTGGTTTGAACCGGTCAAAACTGGTTTGAGACAGTCAAAACCGGATTCATCCAGTCAAAACCGGTTTGAACCAATAAAAACTGGATTGAGCCAGTCAAAACCGCTTTGAACCGCTCTGGTCTGCTTTGAGCCGGTCAAAACCGGTTTCAGCCGGTCTGGCCTGGTTTTAGCCGGTCTGGGCCGGTCTTGTCCGGTTAATCTGATTTCAGCTGGTCTGGGCCTGTCTGGTCCGGTTTGATCCGGTGTGAGCCGGTCTGGTCTGGTTTGATGCGGTGTCATTCGGTCAAAATCGGTTTGAGCCGGTCTGGCCTGGTTTGAGCCGGTCCAAACCGGTTTTTGGCCTGCTTTTAGCCGATCTGGCCGGTCTGGTCCGGTTTGCTCCGGCTTCAGCTGCTCTGGGCCGGTCCGGTGTGGTTTCATCCGGTGTGAGCCGGTCTGGTCCGGTTTTATCCTGTCTCATCCTGTCAAAACCACTTTGAACTGATCTCTTCTGGTTTGAGCTGGTCAAAACCGGTTTGAGCTGGTCTGGTCTGGATTGAGCCGGTCTGGTCTGGTTTGTGCCAGTCAAAACTGGTTTGAGCCGGTCTGGCCCGGTTTTAGCCTGTCTGGGCCGGTCTGGTTCGGTTTGAGTCGGTTTGAGCCGGTATGTGCTGGTCTGGTCCGGTATGATCCAGTTTAAGAAGGTCTGGTCCGGTTTGATCCGGTCTAATCCGGTCAAAACCGGTTTCAGCCGTTCAGGTCTGGTTTGAGCCGGTCAAAATAGGACTGAGCCGGTTTGGCGTGGTTTTAGGCAGTCTGAGCCAGTCTGCTGGTCTGGTCCGGTTTGATCCATTTTCAGCTGGTCTGGGTTGGTCAAGTCCAGTTTCATCTGGTGAAAACCGCTTTGAGTCGGTCAAAACTGGTTTGAGCCGGTCTGGTCTGGTTTGAGTCCGTCTGGTCTGGTTTGAGCCGGTCAAAACTGGTTTGAGCCAGTCTGGTCTGGTTTGAAGCGGTCAAAACCGGTTTGTGGCCCTGTTTTAGGTGGTCTGGGCCATTCTGTTCTGGATTGATCCGATTTTAGCCGGTCTGGGCCGGTCTGATTCGGTTTGATCCGGCCACATCTGATCAAAACCAGTTTCAGCCGGTCTGGTCTGGTTTGAGCCGCTCAAAACCGTCTCAGGCTGGTGAAAACCGGTTTGAGCTGGTCTGGTCTGGTTTCAGCTGGGCAAAACCGGTTTGTGGTCCGGTTTTAGCTGGTCTGGGCCAGTCTGTCCGGTTTGATCCAGTTTCAACTGGTCTGGCCGGTCGAGTCCGGCTTGATCCGGTCAAAACCGCTTTGAGCCTGTCAAAACCGGTTTGAGCCGGTCTGGTCTGGTTTGATCCCGCCAAAACCGGTTTGTAGCCCAGTTTTAGGCGGTCTGGGCCGGTCTGCTCCGGTTTGTTCCGATTTTAGCCCGTCTGGGCAGGTCTGATTCGGTTTGATCTGGTCTCATCCGGTCAAAACCGGTTTTGACGGGCTGAAACCAGACCAGACCGCCTCAAACCGGTTTTGACCGGCCAGAGCCGTTTTTGACCGGCTCAAACCAGACCAGACCGGATGAAACCGTACCAGACCAGCTCAAACCGGTTTTGACCGGATGACACCGGATCATACCGGACCAGACCGGCTCACACCGGATCAAACTGGACCAGACAGGCCCAGACCGGCTGAAACAGGATCAAACCGGACCAGACCGGCCGAGATCCGCTAAAACCGGGGCAGACCAGCTCAAAACGGTTTTGACCAGCTCAAACCAGAAGAGACCGGTTCAAACCGGTTTTGACTGGCTCAATCCGGTTTTGACCAGCTCAAACCGGTTTTAACCGGCTGAAACCGGTTTTGACCAGCTCAAACCAGAAGAGACCGGTTCAAACCGGTTTTGACTGGCTCAATCCGGTTTTGACCAGCTCAAACCGGTTTTGACTGGCTCAATCCGGTTTTGACCAGCTCAAACCGGTTTTGACTGGCTCAATCCGGTTTTGACCAGCTCAAACCGGTTTTGACCGGCTCAAACCAGACAGACCGGCTCAAACCGGTTTTGACCTGATTAGACTGGATCAAACTGGACCAGACCGGTTCAAACCGGTTTTGACCAGCTCAAACCGGTTTTGACCGGCCAGAGCCGTTTTGACCGGCTCAAACCAGACCAGATCGGCTAAAACCAGACCAGACCGGCTCAACCGGTTTTGACCGCTCAAAACAGACCAGACCGGCTCAAACCGGTTTTGACCGCTCAAACCAGACCAGACCGCTCAAACCGGTTTTGACTGGCTCAATCCGGTTTTGACCAGCTCAAAACAGACCAGACCGGCTGAAACAGGAGCAAACCTGACCAGACCGGCCCAGATCAGCTAAAACCGGGCCACAAACTGGTTTTGACCGGCTTAAACCAGACCAGACCGGCTCAAACCGGACCAGACCGGCTCAAACTGGTTTAGACCGGCTGACACCGTATCAAACCGGTCCAGACCAGCTAACACCGGATCAAACTGGAACAGACTGGCCCAGACCGGCTGAAGCTGGATCAAACCGGGCCAGACCAGCTGAAACCGGATGAGACCGTCTCAAACCGGTTTGGACCGGCTCAAACCAGACCAGACTGGCTCAACCAGATCAAAGCGGACCAGACCGCTCAAACCAGACTCAAACCGGACCAGAACCGCTGAAACCAGATCAAACCGGACCAGACCGGCTCCAACCGGTTTTAACAGGCTCAAACCCGACCAGATCGGCTGAAACGGGACAAGGCCGCCTCAAACCGGTTTTGACCGAATCAAACCCATCCAGACCGGCTAAAACCGGACCAGACGGGCTCGAACCGGTGTTGACCAGCTCAAACCGGACTCAAACCAGACCAGACCGCTCAAACCGATTTTGAACGGCTGAAACCAGACCATACCGGCTCAAATGAATCAAACCACACCAGACCGGCTTAAACCAGATCAAACCGGACCAGACCGGCTCAAACCAGACAGACCGGCTCAAACTGGTTACAAACCGCTTTTGAACAACTCATACCAGTCCAGACAGCCTCAAAACGGTTTTGACAGGCTGAAACCGGACTCAAACAGGACCAGATCGGGACAAATGCATTTTAAACGGCTCAAATCGGACTCAAACAGGAACAGACCGGCTCAAACAGGGTTTGATCATTTCAAAGCAGACCAGACCGGCTCAACTGGATCAAAGCGGACCAGACCGGCTTAAACCAGATCAAACCAGTTTTGACCGTCACAACTGGACCAGACCGGTTCAAACCGGTTTTGACCGCTCAAACCAGACCAGACCGGCTCAAACCGGTTTTGACGGGCTGAAACCAGACCAGACCGCTCAAACCGGTTTTGACCAGCTCAAACCGGTTTTGACTGGCTCAAACCAGACCAGACCGCTCAAACCGGTTTTGACCAGCTCAAACCGGTTTTGACGGCTCAAACCAGACCAGACCGCCTCAAACCGGTTTTGACCGGCTCAAACCGTTTTGACTGGCTCAAACCAGACCAGACCGGCTGAAACCGGACCAGACCAGCTCAAACCGGTTTTGACCGGCTTAAACCGGATCAAACCGGACCAGACCGGCTCAAACCGGATCAAACTGGACCAGACAGGCCCAGACCGGCTGAAACAGGAGCAAACCTGACCAGACCGCCCAGATCAGCTAAAACCGGGCAGACCAGCTCAAACGGTTTTGACCAGCTCAAACCAGACCAGACCGGCTCAAACCGGTTTTGACTGGCTCAATCCGGTTTTGACCAGCTCAAACCGGTTTTGACCGCTCAAACCAGACCAGACCGGCTCAAACCGGTTTTGACCGCTCAAACCGGTTTTGACCTGATTAGACTGGATCAAACTGGACCAGACCGGCTCAAACCGACCAGACCGCTCAAACCGGTTTTGACTGGCTCAAACCAGACCATAACGGCTCGAACCGGTTTTGACCGGCTCAAACCAGACCAGATCGGCTAAAACCAGACCAGACAGGCTCAACCGATTTTGACCGGCTCAAACCAGAAGAGACCGGCTCAAACCGGTTTTGAACGAATGAGACAGGATAAAACCGGACCAGACCGGCTCAAACCGGATGAAAGCTCACCAGACCGGCCCAGAACAGCTGAAGCTGGAGCAAACCGGACCAGACCAGCCCAGACCGGCTAAAACTGGGCCACAAACCGGTTTTGACCGGCTCAAACCAGACCACACCGGCTCAAACCGGTTTTGACCAGCTCAAAACAGACCAGACCGGCTGAAACAGGAGCAAACCTGACCAGACCGGCCCAGATCAGCTAAAACCGGGCCACAAACTGGTTTTGACCGGCTTAAACCAGACCAGACCGGCTCAAACCGGACCAGACCGGCTCAAACTGGTTTAGACCGGCTGACACCGTATCAAACCGGTCCAGACCGGCTAACACCGGATCAAACTGGAACAGACTGGCCCAGACCGGCTGAAGCTGGATCAAACCGGGCCAGACCAGCTGAAACCGGATGAGACCGTCTCAAACCGGTTTGGACCGGCTCAAACCAGACCAGACTGGCTCAACCAGATCAAAGCGGACCAGACCGGCTCATACCAGATCAAACCGGACCAGAACCGCTGAAACCAGATCAAACCGACCAGACCGGCTCAAACCGGTTTTAACCGGCTGAAACCACACCAGACCGGCTAAAACCGGTTTTCACCGGCTCAAACCGGTTTTGACCTGATTAGACTGGATCAAACTGGACCAGACGCGCTCCGACAGGCTCGAATCGGGTTTGACTGGCTTCAACCAGACCAAAACGGCTCTAACCGGTTTTGACCGGCTCAAACCAGACCAGATCGGCTAAAACCAGACCAGACAGGCTCAACCGATTTTGACCGGCTCAAACCAGAAGAGACCGGCTCAAACCGGTTTTGAACGAATGAGACAGGATAAAACCGGACCAGACCGGCTCAAACCGGATGAAAGCTCACCAGACCGGCCCAGAACAGCTGAAGCTGGAGCAAACCGGACCAGACCAGCCCAGACCGGCTAAAACTGGGCCACAAACCGGTTTTGACGGCTCAAACCAGACCACACCGGCTCAAACCGGTTTTGACCGGCTCAAAACAGACCAGACCGGCTGAAACAGGAGCAAACCTGACCAGACCGGCCCAGATCAGCTAAAACCGGGCCACAAACTGGTTTTGACCGGCTTAAACCAGACCAGACCGGCTCAAACCGGACCAGACCGGCTCAAACTGGTTTAGACCGGCTGACACCGTATCAAACCGGTCCAGACCAGCTAACACCAGATCAAACTGGAACAGACTGGCCCAGACCGGCTGAAGCTGGATCAAACCGGGCCAGACCAGCTGAAACCGGATGAGACTGTCTCAAACCGGTTTGGACCGGCTCAAACCAGACCAGACTGGCTCAACCAGATCAAAGCGGACCAGACCGGCTCATACCAGATCAAACCGGACCAGAACCGCTGAAACCAGATCAAACCGGACCAGACCGGCTCCAACCGGTTTTAACAGGCTCAAACCCGACCAGATCGGCTGAAACGGGACAAGGCCGCCTCAAACCGGTTTTGACCGAATCAAACCCATCCAGACCGGCTAAAACCGGACCAGACGGGCTCGAACCGGTGTTGACCAGCTCAAACCGGACTCAAACCAGACCAGACCGGCTCAAACCGATTTTGAACGGCTGAAACCAGACCATACCGGCTCAAACGAATCAAACCACACCAGACCGGCTTAAACCAGATCAAACCGGACCAGACCGGCTCAAACCAGACAGACCGGCTCAAACTGGTTACAAACCGCTTTTGAACAACTCATACCAGTCCAGACAGCCTCAAAACGGTTTTGACAGGCTGAAACCGGACTCAAACAGGACCAGATCGGGACAAATGCATTTTAAACGGCTCAAATCGGACTCAAACAGGAACAGACCGGCTCAAACAGGGTTTGATCATTTCAAAGCAGACCAGACCGGCTCAACTGGATCAAAGCGGACCAGACCGGCTTAAACCAGATCAAACCAGTTTTGACCGTCACAAACTGGACCAGACCGGTTCAAACCCGATCAAACCGGACCAGACCACCTCAAACCTGTTTTGAATGGCTCAAACCGGACGAAAACGTACCAGGCCTGCTCAAACCGTACTCAAACCAGATTAGACAGGCTCAAATCGGTTTTGATCAGCTGAAACCAGACAAGGACCAAACCGGCTCAAACCAGACTCAAACCAGACCAGACAGGCTCATACCAGTTTTGAACAGCTCAAACCAGACCATACCGGCTCAACCGAATCAAACTGGATCACACCGGCTTAAACCGGATCAAACCAGACAAGACCGACTCAAACCGGTTTTGACCGACTCAAACCCGTCCAGACTGCCTCAAACCGGACCAGACCCGCTCCAACAGGTTTTGACCAGCTCAAATCGGACTCAAACAGCACCAGACCGGCGTTAACAGGATGAAACCGGACCAGACCAGCTCAAACTGGTTTTGACCGGCTCAAATGGGATGAGAGCAACACAAACAGAATTTGACCAGCTCAAACCAGAATCAAACAGGACCAAACCGGCTCAAACCGGTTTTGACCAGCTCAAACCCGACCAGACCGGCTGAAATTGGACGAGACCACCTCAAACCGGTTTTGACCGACTCAAACCCGTCCAGACCGGCTAAAACCGGACCAGACTGCCTCAAACCGGTTTTGACCGGCTCAAATCGGAGGAGAGCAGCACAAACCGAATTTGATCCCCTCAAACAAGACTCAAACAGGACCACACCGGCTCAAACCGTTTTTGACCAATTCAAACCCGACCAGACCAGTTAAAACTGGACGAAACTGCCTCAAACCGGTTTTGACCGACTTATACTTGTCCAGGCCGGCTAAATCTGGACCAGACCAGCTCAAACCGGTTTTGACTGGCTCAAAGCGGACTAGACCGGCTCTAACCGGTTTTGACCGGCTCAAACCACACTCAAACCGGACCAGACCATCTCAAACTGTTGTTGTCCGGCTCAAACCACACACAAACTGGACCAGTCCGGCTAAAACCGGTTTTGACCAGCTCAAATCAGACGAGAGCGACACAAACCGAAATTGACCAGCTCAAACCAGGCTCTAACAGGACCACACCGGCTCAAACCGGTTTTGATCGGCTCAAACCCGACCAGACCGGCTAAAACCGGACCAGACTGGCTCAAACCGGTTTTGACCGGCTCAAAGCGGACTACACCGGCTCTAACCGGTTATGACTGGCTCAAGCTGCACTCAAACCGGAGCAGATCATCTCAAATTGGTGTTGTCGGCTCAAACCGGACTCAAACCGGACCAGACCGGCTCAAACCCGTTTTGACCGGCTCCAACCGGACTCAAACCGGACCAGACCGTCTCAAACCCGTTTTGACTGGCTGAAACCCGACCAGACCGGCTGAAACCGGACGAGCCCGGCGCAAACCGGTTTGGACCAGCTCAAACCAGACCAGACTGGCTCAACCAGATCAAAGCAGACCAGACCGGCTCAAACCGGATCAAACCGAACCAGAACCACTGAAACTGGATCAAACCGGACCAGACCGACTCAGACCAGTTTTGACTGGCTCAAATCAGACCAGAGCAGCACAAACCGAATTTCACCAGCTCAAACCAGACTCAAACAGGACCACACCGGCTCAAACCGATTTTGACCGGCTCACACCCTACCAGATCGGCTGAAACTGGACGAGAACGCCTCAAACCGGTTTTGACTGACTCAAACCCATCCAAACCGGCTAAAACCGGACCAGACCAGCTCGAACCGGTTTTGCCTGGCTCAAAGCGAGCTAGACCGGCTCTAACCGGTTATGACCGGCTCAAACCACACTCAAACCGGACCAGACCCTCTCAAACTGGTGTTGTCCGGCTCAAACCGGACTCAAACCGGACCAGACCGGAACAAACCGGTTTTGACCGGCTCAAACCGGACTCAAACCGGAGCAGACCGTCTCAAACCCGTTTTGACCAGCTCAAACCCGACCAGACTGGCTGAAACGGGACGAGACTGCCTCAAACCAGTTTTGACCGACTCAAACCCATCCAGACCCTCTCAAAATGGTGTTGTCCAGCTCAAACCGGACTCAAACTGGACCAGACCGGCTCAAACCGGTGTTGACCAGCTCAAACAGGACTCAAACCAGACCAGTCCGGCTCAAACCGGTTTTGACTGGCTCAAATCGGAGGAGAGCAGCACAAACCAAATTTGATCAGCTTAAACCAGACTCAGACAGGACCACATCGGCTCAAACCAGTTTTGACCGACTCAAACCCGACCAGACCGGTTAAAACTGGACGAGACTGCCTCAAGCCGGTTTTGACCAACTTAAACCCATCCAGACCGGCTAAAACCGGACCAGACCGGCTCAAACCGGTTTTGACTGGCTCAAAGAGGACTAGACCCGCTCTAACCGGTTATGACCTTCTCAAATGACACTCAAACCGGACCAGACAATCTCAAACTGGTGTTGTCCAGCTCAAACCGCACTCAAACCGGACCAGAATGTCTCAGACCGGTTTTGACTGGCTCAAATCGGACCAGAGAAGCACAAACCGAATTTGACCAGCTCAAAGCAGACTCAAACAGGACCACAACGGCTCAAACCGGTTTTGACTGGCTCAAACCCGACCAGACCGGCTGAAACCGGATGACACCGCCTCAAACCGGTTTTGACTGACTCAAACACGTCCAAAACGGCTAAAAGCGGACCAGACCGGCTCGAACCGATTTTGACCGGCTCAAATCGGACTAGACCGGCTCTAACCGGTTTTGACCGGCTCAAACCACACTCAAACCGGACCAGACCCTCTCAAACTGGTGTTGTCTGGCTCAAACCGGACTCAAACTGGACCAGACTGGATCAAACCGGGATTGACCGGCTCAAACCGGACTCAAACCGGAGCAGACCGTCTCAAACCCGTTTTGACCGGCTCAAACTGGACCAGACCGGCTGAAACCGGACGAGACCGGCTCAAACCGGTTTGGACTGGCTCAAACCAGACCACACTGGCTCAACCAGATCAAAGCGGACCAGACCGGCTCAAACCGGATCAAACCGGACCAGAACCATGGAAACCGGATCAAACCAGACCAGACCAGCTCAAACCGGTTTGGTCCGGTTCAAACCAGACCAGACTGGCTTAACCAGATCAAAGCGGACCAGACAGAATCAAACCGGACCAGACCGGACCAGATCGGCCCTTAGACAGTCTCAAACCGGTTTTGATCGGCTCAATACGGACCAGAACGGCTCAAACCGGTTTTGACTGGCTCAAACCGGACCAGACCATCTCAAACCCGTTTTGACCGGGTCAAACCACAACAGACCGGCTCAACCGCATCAAAAGGGACCAGACCGGCTTTAACCGGAACAAACCGGACCAGACCGGCTCAAACCAGGGTTGACCGGCTCAAACCCGACCAGACTGGCTTAAACCGAACCAGACTGGCTCAAACAGGGTATTTACCGGCTCAAACCGGACTCAAACCGGACCAGAACGGCTAAAACCGGGTTAGACTGGCTCAAACCGGACCAGACCTGCTCAAACCGAATCAAACTGGACCAGACCGGCTCTTAGACCGCATCAAACCGGAGCACACCGGCTCCAACCAGTTTTGACCGGCTCAAATCGGACTCAAACCGGACACGACCGGCTCAAACCGGTGTTGACCGGCTCAAACCGCCTCAAACCGCACCAGACCAGCTCAAACCGGTGTTGACCGGCTCGAACCAGACTCAAACCGGACCAGAACGGCTCAAACCGGACCAGACAGTCTCAAAGGGGATCAAAACGGACGAGACCAACTCAAACCGGTTTTGACCAGCTGAAACCGGACCAGACCAGCTCTAACCGGATTGAAATCGGACCAGACCAGCTGAATACGGTTTTGACCTGCTGATATCGGACCAGAACGCATCAAACCAGATCAAACCGGACCAGACCAGCTCAAACGGGATTTGACCAGCTCACAAAAGCCCAGAACGGCTCTACCGCATCAAACCGGACCAGACCGGCTCAAACCGGCTCAAACCGCACCAGACCGGCTCAAACAGGATTTGACCAGTTCACACCGGACCAGACCGCCTCAAACCGGTTTTGACCCGCTAAAATTGGACTCAAACCAGAACAGACCGGCTCAAACCGGTTTTGACCAGCTCAAACCGGACCAGACAGACTCAAACCGGATCACACCGGACCAGACTGGCCCTTACAAACCGGACCAGACTGGCCCTTAGACAGTCTCAAACCGGTTTTGATAGGCTCAATACGGACCAGAATGGCTCAAACCGGTTTTGACCGGCTCAAACCGGACCAGACCATCTCAAACCGGACTCAAACCGCACCAGACTTGCTCAAACCGGTTTGACCAGATCAAACCGACCAGACCAGCTCAAACCGGACTCAAACCGGATCAAACCGGACCAGACCGGCTCTTAGACCGACTCAAACCAGACCAGACCGGCTCAGACCAGTTTTGACCTGCTCAAATCGGACTCAATCCGGACCAGACCGGCTCAAACCGAATCAAACCGGACCAGACCGGCTCTGAGACCGGCTCAAACCGGACCAGACCGGCTCAAACCAGTTTTCACCAGCTCAAATCGGACTCAAACCGGACCAGACAGGCTATAAACGGATCTAACTGGACCAGACCCGCTCAAACCAGTGTTGAACAGCTCAAACCCGACCAGACTGGCTTAAACCGGACCAGACTGGCTCAAACAGGGTTTGACCGGCTCAAACTGGACGCAAACGGGACCAGAACAGCTCAAACCGGGTTAGACTGGCTCAAACCGGACCAGACTGGCTGAGACTGGACGAGACCGCCTAAAACCGGTTTTGACCAACTCAAACCCGTACAGACCGGCTAAAACCGGACCACACCGGCTCAAACCGGACTCAAACCGGACCAGAACGGATCAAACCGGTGTTGACCGGCTCAAACCTGACTCAAACTGGACCAGACGGGCTCAAACCGGTGTTGACCAGCTCAAACTGGACTCAAACCGGACCAGACTGGCTCAGACCCGTTTTGAACGGCTCAAACCAGACCATACCAGCTCAAACGAATCAAATTGGACCAGACCGGCTTAAACTGGATCAAACCATTCCAGACCATCTCAAACTGGTGTTGTCCGGCTCAAACCGCACTCAAACCGGACCAGAACAGCTCAGACCAGTTTTGACCAGCTCAAATCGGACCAGAGAAGCACAAACCGAATTTGACCAGCTCAAACCAGACTCAAACGGGACCACACAGGCTCAAACCGGTTTTGACCAGCTCAAACCCGACCAGACAGGTTGAAACTGGATGAGACCGCCTCAAACCGGTTTTGACCAACTCAAACCCGTCCAGACTGGCTAAAACCGGACCAGACCGGCTCAAACCGGTTTCGACCGGCTCAAAGCGGACTAGACCGGCTCTAACCGGTTATGACTGGCTCAAACTGCAATGAAACCGGACCAGACCCTCTCAAACTGGTGTTGTCCAGCTCAAACCGGACTCAAACAGGACCAGACAGGCTCAAACCCGTTTTGACTGGCTCAAACCCGACCAGACTGGCTAAACCAGACCAGACCGGCTCAAACTGGTGTTGACCAGCTCAAACAGGACTCAAACCGGACCAGACAGGCTCAAACCGTTTTGATCGGCTCAAACCAGACCATACCATCTGAAAAGAATCAAACCGGACCAGACTGGATTAAACCGGATTAAACCGGACCAGTCCGGCTAAAACCGGATTTGACCGACTCAAATTGGACGAGAGCAGCACAAACCGAACTTGACCAGCTCAAACCAGACTCAAACAGGACCACACCGGCTCAAACCGGTTTTGACCGGCTCAAACCCGACCAGACAGGTTGAAACTGGATGAGACCGCCTCAAACCGGTTTTGACCAACTCAAACCCGTCCAGACTGGCTAAACCAGACCAGACCGGCTCAAACCGGTTTCGACCGGCTCAAAGCGGACTAGACCGGCTCTAACCGGTTATGACTGGCTCAAACTGCACTGAAACCGGACCAGACCCTCTCAAACTGGTGTTGTCCAGCTCAAACCGGACTCAAACCGGACCAGACCGGCTCAAACCGTTTTGACTGGCTCAAACCCGACCAGACTGGCTAAACCAGACCAGACCGGCTCAAACTGGTGTTGACCAGCTCAAACAGGACTCAAACCGGACCAGACAGGCTCAAACCGTTTTGATCGGCTCAAACCAGACCATACCATCTGAAAAGAATCAAACCGGACCAGACTGGATTAAACCGGATTAAACCGGACCAGTCCGGCTAAAACCGGATTTGACCGACTCAAATTGGACGAGAGCAGCACAAACCGAACTTGACCAGCTCAAACCAGACTCAAACAGGACCACACCGGCTCAAACCGGTTTTGATCAGCTCAAACCGGACTCAAACCAGACCAGACCAGCTCAAACGGACCAGACCAGCTCAAACCAGACCATACCAGCTCAAACCGGACTCAAACCGACCAGACCGCTCAAACAGGATTTGACCAGCTCACACCGGACCAGACCGGCTCAAATCGGTTTTGATTGGCTCAAATTGGACTCAAACCAGAACAGACAGGCTCAAACCGGTTTTGACCAGCTCAAATCGGACCAGACAGACTCAAACCGGATCAAACCGGACCAGACCGGGCCTTAGACAGTGTCAAACCAGTTTTGATCAGCTCAATACGGACCAGAACGGCTTAAACCACTTTTGACCGGCTGAAACCGGACCAGACCATCTCAAACCTGACTCAAACCGGACCAGACCAGCTCAAACCGTCTTTCACCGGGTCAAACCTGAACAGACCAGCTCAACCAGATCAAACCGGACCAGACCGGCTTTAACCGGATCAAACCGGACCAGACCGGCGTAAACCAGGGTTGACCGGCTCAAGCCCGACCAGACTGGCTTAAACCGAACCAGACTGGCTCAAACAGGGTTTGACCAGCTCAAACTGGACTCAAACCAGACCAGAACGGCTCAAACCGTGTTAGACTGGCTGAAACCGGACCAGACCAGCTCAAACCAAATCAAACCGGACCAGACCGGCTCTTAGACCGGCTAAAACCGGACCAGACCAGCTCGAACCGGTGTTGACCAGCTCAAACCGGACTCAAACTGGATCAGAACGGCTCAAACCGGTTTTGAATGGCTCAAACCAGACCATACCGGCTCAAACGAATCAAACCGGACCAGACCGGCTTACACCGCATCAAACCGGACCAGACCGGCTCAAACCGGTTGCAAACCGCTTTTGACCAGCTCATACTGGTCCAGACAGCCTCAAACCAGTATTGACTGGCTCAAACTGGACTCAAAGAGGACCAGACCGGGTCAAACCGGTTTTAAACAGCTCAAATCGAACTCAAACAGGAACAGACTGGCTCAAACCGGTTTTGAATGGCTCAAACCAGACCATACCGGCTCAACCGAATCAAACCGGACCAGACAGGCTTAAACAGGATCAAACCGGACCAGACAAGCTCAAACTGGTTTTGACCGGCTGAAATCGGACAAGAGCTGCACAAACCGAATTTGACCTGCTCAAACCAGACTCAAAAAGGACCACACCGGCTCAAACCAGTTTTGACCAGCTCAAACCCAACAAGACAGGCTGAAACTGGATGAGACCGCCTCAAACCGGTTTTGACCGGCTCAAAGCGTACTAGACCAGCTGGAACCAATTTTGACCGGATCAAACTGCAATCAAACTGGACCAGATCGTCTCAAACTGGTGTTGTCAGGCTCAAACAGGACTCAAACGAGACCAGACAGGCTCAAACCGGTTTTGAGCGGCTCAAACCGGACTCTAACTGGACCAGACTGTCTCAAACCCGTTTTGACCGGCTCAAACACGACCAGACCAGCTGAAACCAGACGAGACCGGCTCAAACCGGTTTGGACCGGCTCAAACCAGACCAGACTGGCTCAACCAGATCAAAGCGGACCAGACCGGTTCAAACCGGATCAAACAGGACCAGAACCGCTCAAACCGGATCAAACCAGACCAGACCGGATCAAACCGGTTTTGACTGGCTCAAACTGGACTCAATCCGGACCCGACCAACTCAAATCGGTTTTAACCAGCTCAAACCAGACCATACCGGCTCAACCGGATCAAACCGGATGAGACCGGCTCAAACCGGACCAGACCAGCTCAAACCGCTCGTAAACCGCTTTTGACCAGCTCAAACCGCTCCAGACAGCCTCAAACCGGTTTTGACTGGCTCACACCGGACTCAAACAGGACCAGACTGGGTCAAACTGGTTTTAAACGGCTCGAATCGGATTCAAACAGGACCACACAGGCTCAAACCGGTTTTGACCGACTCAAACCCGACCAGACCGGCTAAACCGGACCAGACTGGCTCAAACAGGTTTTCACCGGCTCAAAGCGGACTAGACCGGCTCTCACTGGTTATGACCGGCTCAAACCGCACTCAAACCGGACCAGACCGTCTCAAACTGGTGTTGTCTGGCTCAAACCGCACTCAAACAGGACCACACCGGTTCAGACTGGTTTTGACTGGCTCAAATCAGACCAGAGCAGCACAAACCGAATTTGACCAGCTCAAACCAGACTCAAACAGGACCACAACGGCTCAAACCGGTTTTGACTGGCTCAATCCCGACCAGACAGGCTGAAACTGGACGAGACGGCCTCAAACCAGTTTTGACCAACTCAAACACGTCCAAACCGGCTAAAACCGGACTAGACCAGCTCAAACCGGTTATGACCGCTCAAACCAGACCAGACTGGCTCAAACCGGTTTTGACTGGCTCACACCGGACTCAAACTGGACCAGACCGGCTCAAACCGGTGTTGACCAGCTCAAACCGCACTCAAACCGGACCAGAATGGCTCAGACCGCTTTTGATGGGCTCAAATCGGACCAGAGCAGCACAAACCGTATTTGACCAAATCAAACAAGACTCAAACAGGACCACAGCAGCTCAAACCGGTTTGGACCGACTCAAACCTGACCAGACCGGCTAAAATTGGACGAGACCGCCTCAAACCAGTTTTGACCGACTCAAACCCGTCCAGACTGGTTAAAACCAGACCAGAAGGGCTCAAACCGGTTTTGACTGGCTGAAAGTGGACTAGACCGGCTCTTGCCGCTTATGACCGGCTCAAACCGCACTCAAACCGGACCAGACCGTCTCAAACTGGTGTTGTCTGGCTCAAACCACACTCAAACAGGACCAGACCGGCTCAGACCGGTTTTGACTGGCTCAAATCAGACCAGAGCAGCACAAACCGAATTTGACCAGCTCAAACCAGACTCAAACAGGACCACAACGGCTCAAACCGGTTTTGACTGGCTCAATCCCGACCAGACAGGCTGAAACTGGACGAGACGGCCTCAAACCAGTTTTGACCAACTCAAACACGTCCAAACCGGCTAAAACCGGACTAGACCAGCTCAAACCGGTTATGACCGGCTCAAACCGCACTCAAACCGGACCACACCGTCTCAAACTGGTGTTGTCCGGCTCAAACCGCACTCAAACCGGACCAGAATGGCTCAGACCGCTTTTGATGGGCTCAAATCGGACCAGAGCAGCACAAACCGTATTTGACCAAATCAAACAAGACTCAAACAGGACCACACCGGCTCAAACCGGTTTTGACCGGCTCAAACCCGACCAGACTGGCTAAAACTGGACGAGACCGCCTCAAACCAGTTTTGACCGACTCAAACCCGTCCAGACTGGCTAAAACCAGACCAGACTGGCTAATACTGGTATTGACCGGCTCAAAGTGGACTAGACCTGCTCAAACCGGTTTCGACTGGCTCATACTGGACTCAAAGCGGACCAGACCGTCTCAAACGCGTTTTCACCGGCTCAAACCAGACCAGACCGGCTGAAACCAGACGAGACCATCTCAAACCGGTTTGGACCGGCTCAGACCAGACCAGACTGGCTCAAGCAGATCAAAGCCGACCATACCAGCTCAAACCGGATCAAACTGGACCAGAACCGCTGAAACCGGATCAAACCGGACAACACTGGCTCCAACTGGTTTTAACCGTCTCAAACCCGACCAGACCGGCTGAAACGGGACGAGACCGCCTCAAACTGGTTTTGACCGACTCAAACCATCCAGACCGGCTAAAACCGGACCAGACCGGCTCAAACCGGATTAGAACGGCTGAAACCAGACCATACCGGCTCAAACGAATCAAACCGGACGAGACTGGCTTAAACCGGATCAAACCGGACCAGACCGGCTCAAACCGGTTTTGACCGCGCAAACCGCTTTTGACCAGCTCATACCGGTCCAGACAGCCTCAAACCGGTTATGACTGGCTCAAACCGGACTCAAACAGGACCAGACCGGGTCAAACCGGTTTTAAACGGCTCAAATCGGACTCAAACAGGAACAGACCGGCTCAAACAGGGTTTGACCGGCTCAAACCAGACCAGACTGGCTCAAGCGGATCAAACCAGACCAGACCGGCTTAAACCGGATTAATCCGTACCAGACCGGCTCAAACCGGTTTTGACCACCTCAATTGGACCAGACAGGCACTAACCGGTTTTGACTGGTTCAAACCGCACTCAAACCGGACAAGACTTGTTCAAACCGGTTTTGACCAGCCAAAACCCGACCAGACCGCCTGAAACCGGACCAGACCGACTCAAACCGGTTTTGACTGGCTCAAACCGACTCAAACCGGACCAGACCGGCTCAAACCGGTGTTGACCGGCTCAAACCGCCTCAAACCGCACCAGACCAGCTCAAACCGGTGTTGACCGGCTCAAACCAGACTCAAACCGGACCAGAACGGCTCAAACCGGACCAGACAGACTCAAACCGGATCAAACCGGACCAGACCAGCTCAAACCGGTTTTGACCAGCTCAAACCGGACCAGACCAGCTCAAACCGGACTCAAACCGGACCAGACCAGCTGAATACGGTTTTGACCTGCTGATATCGGACCAGAACGCATCAAACCAGATCAAACCGGACCAGACCAGCTCAAACCGGTTTTGACCAGCTCAAACCGGATCAAACCAGACCAGAACGGCTCAAACCGGATCAAACCGGACCAGACCGGCTCAAACCGGCTCAAACCGCACCAGACCGGCTTAAACAGGATTTGACCAGCTCACACCGGACCAGAGCGGCTCAAACCGGTTTTGACCGGCTAAAACCGGTTTTGACTGGCTCAAACCAGACCAGACCGGCTCAAACCTGTTTTGACCAGCTCAAACCGGAGCAGACAGAATCTAACCGGATCAAACCGGACCAGATCGGCCCTTAGACAGTCTCAAACTGGTTTTGATCAGCTCAAACCGGACCAGACAGACTCAAACCGGTTTTGAATGGCTCAAACCGGACCAGAATGGCTCAAACCGGTTTTGACCGGCTCAAACAGGACCAGACCATCTCAAACCGGACTCAAACCGGACCAGACCGGCTCAAACCGGTTTTGACCAGATCAAACCGGACCAGACAGACTCAAACCGGATCAAACCGAATCAAACCGGACCAGACCGGCTCTTAGACCGCATCAAACCGAGCAGACCGTCTCAAACCCGTTTTGACCGGCTCAAATCGAACTCAAACTGGACCAGACCGGCTCAAACCAGTGTTGACTAGCTCAAACGCGACTCAAACCGGACCAGACCGGCTCAAATCGGTGTTGACCGGCTCGAACCAGACTCAAACCGGACCAGAATGGCTCAAACCGACCACACAGGCTCAAACCGGATCAAAACGGACCAGACCGGCTCAAACCGGTTTTGACCAGCTGAAACCGGACCAGACCAGCTCAAACCGGACTCAAACCGGACCAGACCGGCTGAAAACGGTTTTGACCGGCTCAAATCGGACCAGACCGCATCAAACCAGATCAAACCGGACCAGACCGGCTCAAACCGGTTTTGACCAGCTCACAAAAGCCCAGACCGGCTCTACCGGATCAAACCGGACCAGACCGGCTCAAACCGGCTCAAACCGCACCAGACCGGCTCAAACAGGATTTGACCAGCTCACACCGGACCAGACCGGCTCAAACCGGTTTTGACCGGCTCAAATTGGACTCAAACCGGAACAGACCGGCTCAAACCGGTTTTGACCAGCTCAAACCGGACCAGACAGACTCAAACCGGATCACACCGGACCAGACTGGCCCTTACAAACCGGACCAGACTGGCCCTTAGACAGTCTCAAACCGGTTTTGATCGGCTCAATACGGACCAGAATGGCTCAAACCGGTTTTGACCGGCTCAAACCGGACCAGACCATCTCAAACCGGACTCAAACCGGACCAGACCAGCTCAAACCGGTTTTGACCGGGTCTAACCAGAACACACCGGCTCAAACCGAATCAAACCGGACCAGACCAGCTTTTAGACCGGCTCAAACCAGACCAGACCGGCTCAAACCGGTTTTCACCTGCTCAAATCGGACTCAAACCGGACCAGACCGGCTCAAACCGAATCAAACCGGACCAGACCGGCTCTGAGACCGGCTCAAACCGGACCAGACCGGCTCAAACCGGTTTTGACCGGCTCAAATCGGACTCAAACCAGACCAGACCGGCTATAAACGGATCTAACCGGACTAGATCCGCTCAAACCAGGGATGGCCGGCTCAAACCCGACCAGACTGGCTTAAACCGGACCAGACTGGCTCAAACAGGGTTTGACCGGATCAAACTGGACTCAAACGGGACCAGAACGGCACAAACCGGGTTAGACTGGCTCAAACCGGACCAGACCGGCTGAAACTGGACGAGACCGCCAAAAACCCATTTTGACCAACTCAAACCGGTTTTGAACAGCTCAAACCGGACTCAAACCGACCAGACCGGCTCAAACCGACTCAAACCGACCAGAACGGATCAAACCGGTGTTGACCGGCTCAAACCTGACTCAAACTGGACCAGACGGGCTCAAACCGGTGTTGACCAGCTCAAACTGGACTCAAACCGGACCAGACTGGCTCAGACCGGTTTTGACCGCTCAAACCAGACCATACCAGCTCAAACGAATCAAATTGGACCAGACCGGCTCAAACCGGTTTTGACCGGCTCAATCCAGACTCAAACCGGACGAGACCGTCTCAAACTGGTGTTGTCCGCTCAAACCGCACTCAAACCGGACCAGAACAGCTCAGACCAGTTTTGACCGGCTCAAATCGGACCAGACCAGCTCAAACCGGTTTTGACCGGCTCAAACCGGACCAGACCATCTCAAACCGGACTCAAACCGCACCAGACTTGCTCAAACCGGTTTGACCAGATCAAACCACAACAGACCGGCTCAAATCGAATCAAACCGGACCAGACCGGCTCTTAGACCGACTCAAACCAGACCAGACCGGCTCAGACCAGTTTTGACCTGCTCAAATCGGACTCAATCCGGACCAGACCGGCTCAAACCGAATCAAACCGGACCAGACCGGCTCTGAGACCGGCTCAAACCGGACCAGACCGGCTCAAACCAGTTTTCACCAGCTCAAATCGGACTCAAACCGGACCAGACAGGCTATAAACGGATCTAACTGGACCAGACCCGCTCAAACCAGTGTTGAACAGCTCAAACCCGACCAGACTGGCTTAAACCGGACCAGACTGGCTCAAACAGGGTTTGACCGGCTCAAACTGGACGCAAACGGGACCAGAACAGCTCAAACCGGGTTAGACTGGCTCAAACCGGACCAGACTGGCTCAGACCGGTTTTGACCGCTCAAACCGACTCAAACCGATTTTGACCGACTGAAACCCGTCCAGACCGACTAAAACCGGACCAGACCGGCTCAAACCGGACTCAAACCGGACCAGAACGGATCAAACCGGTGTTGACCGGCTCAAACCTGACTCAAACTGGACCAGACGGGCTCAAACCGGTGTTGACCAGCTCAAACTGGACTCAAACCGGACCAGACCGGCTCAAACCCGTTTTGAACGGCTCAAACCAGACCATACCGGCTCAAACGAATCAAATTGGACCAGACCGGCTTAAACCGGATCAAACCATTCCAGACCGTCTCAAACTGGTGTTGTCCGGCTCAAACCGCACTCAAACCGGACCAGAACGGCTCAGACCGGTTTTGACCAGCTCAAATCGGACCAGAGAAGCACAAACCGAATTTGACCATCTGAAACCAGACTCAAACCAGACTCAAACAGGACCACACCGGCTCAAACCGGTTTTGACCAGCTCAAACCCGACCAGACCGGCTGAAACTGGACGAGACCGCCTCAAACCGGTTTTGACCGACTCAAACCCGTCCAGACCGGCTAAAACCGGACCAGACCAGCTCAAACCGGACTCAAACGAAACCAGAACTGATCAAATCGGTGTTGACCGGCTCAAACCTGACTCAAACTGGACCAGATGGGCTCAAACCGGTGTTGACCAGCTCAAACTGGACTCAAACCGGACCAGACCGGCTCAAACCCGTTTTGAACGGCTCAAAACAGACCATACCGGCTCAAACGAATCAAATTGGACCAGACCGGCTTAAACCAGATCAAACCGTTCCAGACCGTCTCAAACTGGTGTTGTCCAGCTCAAACCGCACTCAAACCGGACCAGAACGGCTCAGACCGGTTTTGACTGGCTCAAATCGGACCAGAGAAGCACAAACCGAATTTAACCAGCTCAAACCAGACTCAAACGGGACCACACAGCCTCAAACCCGTTTTGACTGGCTCAAACCCGACCAGAACGGCTGAAACTGGATGAGACCGGCTCAAACCGGTTTTGACCAACTCAAACCCGTCCAGACTGGCTAAACCAGACCAGACCGGCTCAAACCGGTTTGGACCAGCTCAAACAGGACTACACCAGCTCAAACCGGTTTTGACTGGCTCAAACTGCAATGAAACCGGACCAGACCCTCTCAAACTGGTGTTGTCCAGCTCAAACCGGACTCAAACAGGACCAGACAGGCTCAAACCCGTTTTGACTGGCTCAAACCCGACCAGACTGGCTAAACCAGACCAGACCGGCTCAAACTGGTGTTGACCAGCTCAAACAGGACTCAAACCGGACCAGACAGGCTCAAACCGTTTTGATCGGCTCAAACCAGACCATACCATCTGAAAAGAATCAAACCGGACCAGACTGGATTAAACCGGATTAAACCGGACCAGTCCGGCTAAAACCGGATTTGACCGACTCAAATTGGACGAGAGCAGCACAAACCGAACTTGACCAGCTCAAACCAGACTCAAACAGGACCACACCGGCTCAAACCGGTTTTGATCAGCTCACAAAAGCCCAGACCAGCTCTATCGGATCAAACCAGACCACACCATCTCAAACCGGCTCAAACCGCACTAGACCGGCTCAAACAGGATTTGACCAGCTCACACCGGACCAGACCGGCTCAAATCGGTTTTGATTGGCTCAAATTGGACTCAAACCAGAACAGACAGGCTCAAACCGGTTTTGACCAGCTCAAACCGGACCAGACAGACTCAAACCGGATCAAACCGGACCAGACCGGGCCTTAGACAGTGTCAAACCGGTTTTGATCAGCTCAATACGGACCAGAACGGCTTAAACCGGTTTTGACCGGCTCAAACCGGACCAGACCATCTCAAACCTGACTCAAACCGGACCAGACCAGCTCAAACCGGCTTTGACCGGGTCAAACCTGAACAGACCGGCTCAACCGGATCAAACCGGACCAGACCGGCTTTAACCGGATCAAACCGGACCAGACCGGCGCAAACCAGGGTTGACCGGCTCAAACCGACCAGACCGGCTGAAACCGGACGAGACTGGCTGAAACCGGTTTTGACCGGGTCAACCCCGGCCAGACCAACTAAAACCTGACCAGACTGGCTCAGAACACTTTTGACCGGCTGAAACCGAACCAGACCGGCTGAACCGGATCAAACCAGACCAGACCGGCTTATACCGGTTTAAACCGGACCAGACCGGCTCTTAGACCGTCTCAAACCAGTTTTTATCCACTCAAAACGGACCAGAACGCCTCAAACCCGTTTTGACCTGCTCAAACCAGACCAGACCAGCTCAAACCGGACTCAAACCAGACCAGAACGGATCAAACCAGTGGTGACCATCTCAAACCTGACTCAAACCAGACCGGAACGGATCAAACCGGCTTTGACCGGGTCAAACCTGAACAGACCGGCTCAACCGGATCAAACCGGACCAGACAGGATTTAACCGGATCAAACCGGACCAGACCGGCCCAAACCAGGGTTGACCAGCTCAAACCCGACCAGACTGGCTTAAACCGAACCAGACTGGCTCAAACAGGGTTTGACCGGCTCAAACCGGACTCAAACCAGACCAGAACGGCTCAAACCGTGTTAGACTGGCTGAAACCGGACCAGACCGGCTCAAACCGAATCAAACCGGACCAGACCGGCTCTTAGACCGGCTAAAACCGGACCAGACCGGCTCGAACCGGTGTTGACCAGCTCAAACCGGACTCAAACCGGATCAGAACGGCTCAAACCGGTTTTGAATGGCTCAAACCAGACCATACCGGCTCAAACGAATCAAACCGGACCAGACCGGCTTACACCGGATCAAACCGGACCAGACCGGCTCAAACCGGTCGCAAACCGCTTTTGACCAGCTCATACCGGTCCAGACAGCCTCAAACCGGTATTGACTGGCTCAAACCGGACTCAAAGAGGACCAGACCGGGTCAAACCGGTTTTAAACGGCTCAAATCGAACTCAAACAGGAACAGACCGGCTCAAACCGGTTTTGAATGGCTCAAACCAGACCATACCAGCTCAACCGAATCAAACCGGACCAGACAGGCTTAAACCGGATCAAACCGGACCAGACCGGCTCAAACCGGTTTTGACCGGCTCAAATCGGACAAGAGCTGCACAAACCGAATTTGACCTGCTCAAACCAGACTCAAAAAGGACCACACCGGCTCAAACCAGTTTTGACCAGCTCAAACCCAACAAGACCGGCTGAAACTGGATGAGACCGCCTCAAACCGGTTTTGACCGGCTCAAAGCGTACTAGACCGGCTGTAACCAATTTTGACCGGATCAAACTGCACTCAAACCGGACCAGATCGTCTCAAACTGGTGTTGTCAGGCTCAAACCGGACTCAAACCGGACCAGACCGGCTCAAACCGGTTTTGACCGGCTCATACCGGACTCAAACCGGACCAGACCGTCTCAAACCCGTTTTGACCGGCTCAAACACGACCAGACCAGCTGAAACCGGACGAGACCGGCTCAAACCGGTTTGGACCGGCTCAAACCAGACCAGACTGGCTCAACCAGATCAAAGCGGACCAGACCGGCTCAAACCGGATCAAACAGGACCAGAACCGCTCAAACCGGATCAAACCAGACCAGACCGGATCAAACCGGTTTTGACTGGCTCAAACTGGACTCAATCCGGACCCGACCAACTCAAATCGGTTTTAACCAGCTCAAACCAGACCATACCGGCTCAACCGGATCAAACCGGATGAGACCGGCTCAAACCGGACCAGACCGGCTCAAACCGCTCAAACCACTTTTGACCAGCTCAAACCGGTCCAGACAGCCTCAAACCGGTTTTGACTGGCTCAAACCGACTCAAACAGGACCAGACCGGGTCAAACCGGTTTTAAACAGCTCAAATCGGACTCAAACAGGACCAGACCGGCTCAAACCGGTTTTGACCGACTCAAACCCGACCAGACCGGCTGAAACTGGACGAGACCGCCTCAAACCGGTTTTGACCGACTCAAACCCGTCCAGACTGGCTAAAACCGGACCAGACTGGCTCAAACCGGTTTTGACCGGCTCAAAGCGGACTAGACCGGCTCTAACCGGTTATGACCGGCTCAAACCGCACTCAAACCGGACCAGACCATCTCAAACTGGTGTTGTCCGGCTCAAACCAGACTCAAACCGGACCAGACCGGCTCAAACCGGTTTTGACCGGCTCAAACCGGACTCAAACCGGACCAGACCGTCTCAAACCCGTTTTGACTGGCTCAAACCCGACCAGACCGGCTGAAACCGGACGAGACCGGCTCAAACCGGTTTGGACCGGCTCAAACCAGACCAGACTGGCTCAACCAGATCAAAGCGGACCAGACCGGCTCAAACCGGATCAAACCGGACCAGAACCGCTGAAACCGGATCAAACCGGACCAGACCGGCTCAAACCAGTTTTGACCGGCTCAAATCGGACCAGAGCAGCACAAACCGAATTTGACCAGCTCAAACCAGACTCAAACAGGACCACACCGGCTCAAACCGATTTTGACCGGCTCAAACCCGACCAGACCGGCTGAAACTGGACGAGACCGCCTCAAACCGGTTTTGACTGACTCAAACCCGTCCAGACCGTCTCAAACCGGTTTTGACCGCTCAAACCGGACCAGACCAGCTCAAACCGGTTTTGACTGGCTCAAACCGACCAGACCGCTCAAACCGGACTCAAACCGGTTATGACCGGCTCAAACCGCACTCAAACCGGACCAGACCCTCTCAAACTGGTGTTGTCCGGCTCAAACCGGACTCAAACCGGACCAGACCGGCTCAAACCGGTTTTGACCGGCTCAAACCGGACTCAAACCGGACCAGACCGACTCAAACCCGTTTTGACCGGCTCAAACCCGACCAGACCGGCTGAAACGGGACGAGACCGGCTCAAACCGGTTTTGACCGACTCAAACCCGTCCAGACCGGCTCAAACCGGTTTTGACCAGCTCAAACAGGACTCAAACCGGACCACACCAGCTCAAACCGGTTTTGAACGGCTCAAACCGGACTCAAACCGGACCAGACCGGCTAAAACCGGTTTTGACAGGCTCAAATCGGACGAGAGCAGCACAAACCGAATTTGACCAGCTCAAACCAGACTCAAACAGGACCACACCGGCTCAAACCGGTTTTGACCGGCTCAAACCCGACCAGACCGGCTGAAACTGGACGAGACCGCCTCAAACCGGTTTTGACCATCTCAAACCCGACCAGACCGGCTAAAACCGGACCAGACCGGCTCAAACCGGTTTTGACTGGCTCAAACCGGACCAGACCGCTCAAACCGGTTATGACCGGCTCAAACCACACTCAAACCGGACCAGACCATCTCAAACCCGTGTTGTCCGGCTCAAACCGCACTCAAACCGGACCAGAATGGCTCAGACCGGTTTTGACTGGCTCAAATCGGACCAGAGCAGCACAAACCGAATTTGACCAGCTCAAACCAGACTCAAACAGGACCACACAGGCTCAAACCGGTTTTGACTGGCTCAAACCCGACCAGACCGGCTGAAACTGGACGAGACCGCCTCAAACCGGTTTTGACCGACTCAAACACGTCCAGACTGGCTAAAACCGGACCAGACCGGCTCAAACCGGTGTTGACCAGCTCAAACCGGACTCAAACCGGACCAGACAGGCTCAAACCGGTTTTGAACAGCTCAAACCAGATCATACCGTCTAAAACGACTCAAACCGGACCAGAACGGCTTAAACCAGATCAAACCGGACCAGACAGGCTCAAACTGGTTTTAAACAGCTCAAATCGGACGAGAGCTGCACAAACCGAATTTCATCAGCTCAAACCAGACTCAAACAGGACCACACTGGCTCAAACCGGTTTTGACTGGCTCAAACCCGACCAGACCGGCTGAAACTGGACGAGACCGCCTCAAACCAGTTTGGACCGACTCAAACCCGCCCAGACTGGCTAAAACCGGACCAGACCGGCTCAAACCGGTTTTGACCGGCTCAAAGCGGACTAGACCGGCTCAAACCGATTATGACTGCCTCAAGCTGCACTCAAACCGGACCAGACCATCTCAAACCGGTTTTGACTGGCTCAAACCCGACCAGACCGGCTGAACCCAGACGAGACCGGCTCAAACTGGTTTTGACCGGCTCAAACCAGACCAGACTGGCTCAACCAGATCAAAGCGGACCAGACCGCTCAAACCGGATCAAACCGGACCAGAACCGCTGAAACTGGATCAAACCGGACCAGACCAGCTCAAACCAGACCAGACCGCTCAAACCGGTTTGGACCGGCTCAAACCAGACCAGACTGGCTCAACCAGATCAAAGCGGACCAGACCGGATCAAACCGGATCAAACCGGACCAGACCGGCTAAAACCGGTTTTGACAGGCTCAAACCGGTTTTGACCGCTCAAACCGGACCAGAACGGCTCAAACCGGTTTTGACTGGCTCAAACCGGACCAGACCATCTCAAACCGGTTTTGACCGGGTCAAATCAGACCAGACCGGCTCAACCGGATCAAACAGGACCAGACCGGCTTAAACCGGATCAAACCAGACCAGACCGGCTCAAACCAGTTTTGACCGGCTCAAACCCGACCAGACTGGCTTAAACCAGATCAAACCGGACCAGACTGGCTCAAACAGGGTTTGACCGGCTCAAACCAGACTCAAACAGGACCAGACCGGCTCAAACCGGTGTTGACCAGCTCAAATTGGACTCAAACCGGACCAGACCAGCTCAAACCAGACTCAAACCGGACCAGACCAGCTCAAACCGGATTAGAACGGCTGAAACCAGACCAGACCGCTCAAACCAGTTTTGACCGGCTCAAATCGGACTCAAACCGGACCAGACCAGCTCAAACCGGTGTTGACCGGCTCAAACCAGACTCAAACAGGACCAGACCGGCTCAAACCGTTTTGACCGGCTCAAACCAGACTCAAACCGGACCAGAACGGCTCAAACCGGACCAGACAGACTCAAACCGGATCAAACCGACCAGACCAGCTCAAACCGGTTTTGACCAGCTGAAACCGGACCAGACCAGCTCAAACCGGACTCAAACCGACCAGACCAGCTCAAACCGGTTTTGACCTGCTCAAACCGGACCAGAACGGCTCAAACCAGATCAAACCGGACCAGACTGGCTCAAACCGGTTTTGACCAGCTCAAACCGGATCAAACCAGCCCAGACCGGCTCTACCAGATCAAACCGGACCAGACCGGCTCAAACCGGCTCAAACCGCACCAGACCGGCTTAAACAGGATTTGACCAGCTCACACCGGACCAGAGCGGCTCAAACCGGTTTTGACCGGCTAAAACTGGACGAGACCACCTCAAACCAGTTTTGACCAGCTCAAACCGGATCAAACCGGTTTTGACCAGCTCAAACCGGACCAGACAGACTCAAACCGGATCAAACCGACCAGACTGGCTCAAACCGGACCAGACTGGCTCTTAGACAGTCTCAAACCGGTTTTGACAGGCTCAAACCGGACCAGAATGGCTCAAACCGGTTTTGACCGGCTCAAACCGGACCAGACCATCTCAAACCGGTTTTGACTGGCTCAAACCGCACCAGACCGGCTCAAACCGGTTTTGACCAGCTCAAACCAGACCAGACCAGACTGGCTCAAACCGACTCAAACCGGACCAGACCGGCTCAAACCGGATTAGAACGGCTGAAACCAGACCAGACCGGCTCAGACCGGTTTTGACCTGCTCAAACCGGACTCAAACCGGACCAGACCGGCTCAAACCGAATCAAACCGGACCAGACCGGCTCAAACTGGACCAGACCGGCTCAAACCGGACCAGACCGGCTCAAACCAGTTTTGACCAGCTCAAATCGGACTCAAACCGACCAGACCGGCTAAAACCGGACCAGACCATCTGAAACCGGACCAGACCAGCTCAAACCAGACCAGACTGGCTCAAACTGGACTCAAACCGGACCAGACTGGCTAAAACCGAACCAGACTGGCTCAAACAGGGTTTGACCGGCTCAAACGAATCAAACCGGACCAGAACGGCTCAAACCGGTTTTGACTGGCTCAAACCGGACCAGACTGGCTCAAACTGGACCAGACCGGCTAAAACCGGTTTTGACCAACTCAAACCGGTTTGGACAGGCTCAAACCGGACTCAAACCGGACCAGACCAGCTCAAACCGGACTCAAACCGGACCAGAACGGATCAAACCGGTGTTGACCGGCTCAAACCTGACTCAAACTGGACCAGACGGGCTCAAACCGGTGTTGACCAGCTCAAACCGGACTCAAACCGGACCAGACCGGCTCAAACCGTTTTGAACGGCTCAAACCAGACCATACCGGCTCAAACGAATCAAATTGGACCAGACCGGCTTAAACCGGATCAAACCATTCCAGACCGTCTCAAACTGGTGTTCTCCGGCTCAAACCGCACTCAAACCGGACCAGAACGGCTCAGACCGGTTTTGACCAGCTCAAATCGGACCAGAGCCGCACAAACCGAATTTGACCAGCTCAAACCAGACTCAAACAGGACCACACCGGCTCAAACCGGTTTTGACCGGCTCAAACCCGACCAGACCGGCTGAAACTGGACGAGACCGCCTCAAACCGGTTTTGACCGACTGAAACCCGTCCAGACCGGCTAAAACCGGACCAGACTGGCTCAAACCGGTTTTGACCGGCTCAAAGCGGACTAGACCGGCTCTAACCGGTTATGACCGGCTCAAGCTGCACTCAAACCGGACCAGATCGTCTCAAATTGGTGTTGTCCGGCTCAAACCGGACTCAAACCGGACCAGACCGGCTCAAACCAGTTTTGACCGGCTGAAACCCGACCAGACTGGCTCAAACCGGACCAGACCGCTCAAACTGGTTTTGACCAGCTCAAACAGGACTCAAACCGGACCAGACAGGCTCAAACCGGTTTTGACCGGCTCAAACCAGACCAGACCAGCTGAAACCGGACCAGAACGGCTCAAACCGGACCAGACTGGCTTAAACCGGATCAAACCGGACCAGACCGGCTAAAACCGGTTTTGACCGACTCAAACCGGACGAGACCGGCTCAAACCGATTTTGACCGGCTCAAACCAGACTCAAACAGGACCACACCGGCTCAAACCGGTTTTGACCAGCTCAAACCGGATCAAACCAGACCAGACCGGCTCAAATCGGACTCAAACCGACCAGACCGGCTCAAACCGCACTCAAACCGGACCAGACCGGCTCAAATCGGTTTTGACCGGCTCAAACCGACCAGACCGCTCAAACCGGTTTTGACCGGCTAAAACTGGACGAGACCACCTCAAACCGGTTTTGACCGACTCAAACCCGTCCAGACTGGCTAAAACCGAACCAGACTGGCTCAAACTGGTTTGGACCGGCTCAAACCGGACCAGACCGGCTCAAACCGGTTTTGACTGGCTCAAACTGGACTCAAACCGGACCAGACCCTCTCAAACTGGTGTTGTCCAGCTCAAACCGGACTCAAACAGGACCAGACCGGCTCAAACCCGTTTTGACTGGCTCAAACCCGACCAGACTGGCTAAAACCGAACCAGACCGGCTCAACCGGATCAAACCGGTTTTGACCAGCTCAAACTGGACCAGACCAGCTCAAACCGGTTTTGACTGGCTCAAAGTGGACTAGACCTACTCAAACCGGTTTTGACCGGCTCAAACCACACTCAAACCGGACCAGACCATCTCAAACTGGTGTTGTCCGGCTCAAACCACACTCAAACAGGACCAGACCGGCTAAAACCGGTTTTGACCGGCTCAAATCGGACCAGAGCTGCACAAACCGAATTTGACCAGCTCAAACCAGACTCAAACAGGACCACACGGCTCAAACCGGTTTGGACCAGCTCAGACCAGACCACCTCAAACCGGTTTTGACCGACTCAAACCCGTCCAGACCGGCTAAAACCGGACCAGACCGGCTCAAACCGGTTTTGACCGGCTCAAAGCGGACTAGACCGGCTCTAACCGGTTATGACCGGCTCAAACTGCACTCAAACCGGACCAGACCGTCTCAAACTGGTGTTGTCCGGCTCAAACCGGACTCAAACCGGACCAGACCGGCTCAAACCAGTTTTGACCGGCTCAAACCGGACTCAAACCGGACCAGACCGTCTCAAACCCGTTTTGACTGGCTGAAACCCGACCAGACCGGCTGAAACCGGACGAGACCGGCTCAAACCGGTTTGGACCAGCTCAAACCAGACCAGACTGGCTCAACCAGATCAAAGCGGACCAGACCGCTCAAACCGGATCAAACCGAACCAGAACCGCTGAAACCGGATCAAACCGGACCAGACTGGCTCCAACCGGTTTTAACCGGCTCAAACCCGACCAGACCGGCTGAAACGGGACGAGACCGCCTCAAACCGGTTTTGACCGGCTCAAACACGTCCAGACCAGCTCAAACCGGTTTTGACCGGCTCAAACCCGACCAGACTGTCTGAAACCGGACCAGATCGGCTCAAACCGGTTTTGACCGGCTCAAACCAGACTCAAACCTGACCCGACCGGCTCCAACCGGTTTTGACCAGCTCAGACCCGAACAGAAAGGCTTAAACCGGACCAGACTGGCTCAAACCGGGTTTGACCAGCTCAAACTGGACTCAAACGGGACCAGAACGGCTCAAACCGGGTTAGACTGGCTCAAACCGGACCAGACTGGCTGAAACCCGACCAGACCGGCTAAAACCGGTTTTGACCAACTCAAACCCGTCCAGACCGGCTAAAACCGGACCAGACGGCTCAAACCGGACTCAAACCGACCAGACCGGATCAAACCGGTTTTGACCGGCTCAAACCTGACTCAAACTGGACCAGACCGGCTCAAACCGGTGTTGACCAGCTCAAACCGGACTCAAACCGGACCAGACGGCTCAAACCGGTTTTGAACGGCTCAAACCAGACCATACCAGCTCAAACCGGACTCAAACTGGACCAGACCGGCTTAAACCGGATCAAACTGCATTCAAACCAGACCATACCAGCTCAAACCGGTGTTGACCGGCTCAAACCGCACTCAAACCGGACCAGAACAGCTCAAACCGGTTTTGACCGGCTCAAATCGGACCAGAGAAGCACAAACCGAATTTGACCAGCTCAAACCAGACTCAAACAGGACCACACAGGCTCAAACCGGTTTTGACCAGCTCAAACCAGACCAGACCGGCTCAAACCCGTTTTGAACGGCTCAAACCAGACCATACCGGCTCAAACGAATCAAATTGGACCAGACCGGCTTAAACCGGATCAAACCATTCCAGACCGTCTCAAACTGGTGTTGTCCGGCTCAAACCGCACTCAAACCGGACCAGAACGGCTCAGACCGGTTTTGACTGGCTCAAATCGGACCAGAGCCGCACAAACCGAATTTGACCAGCTCAAACCAGACTCAAACAGGACCACACCGGCTCAAACCGATTTTGACCGGCTCAAACCTGACCAGACCGGCTGAAACTGGACGAGACCGCCTCAAACCGGTTTTGACCGACTCAAACCCGTCCAGACCGGCTAAAACCGGACCAGACCGGCTCAAACCGGTTTTGACCGGCTCAAAGCGGACTAGACCGGCTCTAACCGGTTATGACCAGCTCAAACCACACTCAAACCAGACCATACCGTCTCAAACTGGTGTTGACCGGCTCAAACAGGACTCAAACCGGACCAGACCGTCTCAAACCCGTTTTGACCGGCTCAAACCTGACCAGACCGGCTGAAACCGGACGAGACCGGCTCAAACCGTTTTGGACCGGCTCAAACCAGACCAGACTGGCTCAACCAGATCAAAGCGGACCAGACCGGCTCAAACCGGATCAAACCGGACCAGACCGGATCAAACTGGACCAGACCGGCTCAAACCAGACCAGACCAGCTCAAACCGGTTTGGACCGCTCAAACCAGACCAGACTGGCTTAAACCGAACCAGATCGGCTCAAACCGGACCAGACAGACTCAAACCGGACCAGACCGGATCAAACCAGACCAGATCGGCTCAAACCGGTTTTGACAGGCTCAAACCGGTTTTGATCGGCTCAATACGGACCAGAACGGCTCAAACCACTTTTGACCGGCTCAAACCGGACCAGACCATCTCAAACCCGTTTTGACCGGGTCAAACCACAACAGACCGGCTCAACCGCATCAAAACGGACCAGACCGGCTTAAAACCAGATCAAACTGGACCAGACCGGCTCAAACCAGGGTTGACCAGCTCAAACCAGACCAGACTGGCTTAAACCGAACCAGACTGGCTCAAACAGGGTATTTACCGGCTCAAACCGGACTCAAACCGGACCAGAACGGCTCAAACCGGATTAGACTGGCTCAAACAGGACCAGACCAGCTCAAACCGAATCAAAACGGACCAGACCGGCTCTTAGACCGGATCAAACCGGAGCACACCAGCTCCAACCAGTTTTGACCGGCTCAAATCGGACTCAAACCGGACCCGACCAGCTCAAACCGGTGTTGACCGGCTCAAACCGGACTCAAACCGGACCAGACCGGCTCAAACCGGTGTTGACCGGCTCGAACCAGACTCAAACCGTACCAGAACGGCTCAACCGAACCAGACAGTCTCAAAGCGAATCTAAACGGACGAGACCAGCTCAAACCGGTTTTGACCAGCTGAAACCGGACCAGACCAGCTCAAACCGGACTCAAACCGGACCAGACCAGCTCAAACCGGTTTTGACCAGCTGAAACCGGACCAGACCGGCTCAAACCAGATCAAACCGGACCAGACTGGCTCAAACCGGTTTTGACCAGCTCAAACCGACTCAAACCAGACCAGACCGGCTCAAACCGCATCAAACCGGACCAGACCGGCTCAAACCGGCTCAAACCGCACCAGACCGGCTCAAACAGGATTTGACCAGCTCACACCAGACCAGACCGGCTCAAACCGGTTTTGACCCGCTCAAATTGGACTCAAACCGGAACAGACCGGCTCAAACCGGTTTTGACCAGCTCAAACCGGACCAGACAGACTCAAACCGGATCACACCGGACCAGACTGGCTCAAACCCGACAAGACCGGCTGAAACCAGACCAGACTGGCCCTTAGACAGTCTCAAACCGGTTTTGATCGGCTCAATACGGACCAGAATGGCTCAAACCGGTTTTGACCGGCTCAAACCGGACCAGACCATCTCAAACCGGACTCAAACCGGACCAGACCAGCTCAAACCGGTTTGACCGGGTCTAACCAGAACAGACCGGCTCAAACCGAATCAAACCGGACCAGACCGGCTCTTAGACCGGCTCAAACCAGACCAGACCGGCTCAAACCGGTTTTGACCTGCTCAAACTGGACTCAAACCAGACCAGACTGGCTCAAACCGGACCAGACCGCTCAAACCGGATCAAACAGGACCAGAACCGCTCAAACCGGATCAAACCAGACCAGACCGGATCAAACCGGTTTTGACTGGCTCAAACTGGACTCAATCCGGACCCGACAGACTCAAACCGGTTTTGACCAGCTCAAACCAGACCATACCGGCTCAACCGGATCAAACCGACCAGACCGGCTCAAACCGACCAGACCGGCTCAAACCGCACTCAAACCGGTTTTGAATGGCTCAAACCAGACCATACCGACTCAAACGAATCAAACCGGACCAGACCAGCTCAAACCGGACTCAAACCAGACTCAAACCGGACCAGACCGGCTCAAACCAGACCAGACCGCTCAAACCGGTTTTGACTGGCTCAAACCGACCAGACTGGCTCAAACCGGACCAGACCGGCTCAAACTGGTTTTGACCGGCTCAAATCGGACTCAAACCGACCAGACTGGCTCAAACCGATTTTGACCGGATCAAACTGCACTCAAACCGGACCAGATCGTCTCAAACTGGTGTTGTCGGGCTCAAACCGGACTCAAACCGGACCAGACTGGCTCAAACAGGTTTTGACCGGCTAAAACCGGACTCAAACCGGACCAGACCGTCTCAAAGCCGTTTTGACCAGCTCAAACACGACCATACCGGATGAAACTGGACGAGACCGGCTCTAACCGTTTTGGACCGGCTCAAACCAGACCAGACTGGCTCAACCAGATCAAAGCGGACCAGACCGGCTCAAACCGGATCAAACAGGACCAGAACCGCTCAAACCGGATCAAACCAGACCAGACTGGCTCAAACCGGTTTTGACTGGCTCAAACTGGACTCAATCTGGACCCGACCTGCTCAAATAGGTTTTAACCAGCTCAAACCAGACCATACCGGCTCAACCGGATCCAACCGGACCAGACCAGCTCAATCCGGACCAGACCGGCTCAAACCGCTCGCAAACCGCTTTTGACCAGCTCAAACCGCTGCAGACAGCCTCAAACCGGTTTTGGATGGCTCAAACCAGACTCAAACAGGACCAGACTGGGTCAAACTGGTTTTAAACGGCTCAAATCGGATTCAAACAGGACCACAGCGGATCAAACCGGTTTTGACCGACTCAAACCCGACCAGACCGGCTAAACCGGACCAGACTGGCTCAAACAGGTTTTCACCGGCTCAAAGCGGACTAGACCGGCTCTCACCGGTTATGACCGGCTCAAACCGCACTCAAACCGGACCAGACCGTCTCAAACTGGTGTTGTCTGGCTCAAACCGCACTCAAACAGGACCACACCGGTTCAGACTGGTTTTGACTGGCTCAAATCAGACCAGAGCAGCACAAACCGAATTTGACCAGCTCAAACCAGACTCAAACAGGACCACACCGGCTCAAACCGGTTTTGACTGGCTCAATCCCGACCAGACGGGCTGAAACTGGACGAGACGGCCTCAAACCAGTTTTGACCAACTCAAACACGTCCAAACCGGCTAAAACCGGACTAGACCAGCTCAAACCGGTTATGACCGGCTCAAACCGCACTCAAACCGGACCACACCGTCTCAAACTGGTGTTGTCCGGCTCAAACCGCACTCAAACCGGACCAGAATGGCTCAGACCGCTTTTGATGGGCTCAAATCGGACCAGAGCAGCACAAACCGTATTTGACCAAATCAAACAAGACTCAAACAGGACCACACCGGCTCAAACCGGTTTTGACTGGCTCAAACCGACCAGACCGCTGAAACCGGATGAGACCGGCTCAAACCGGTTTTGACCGACTCAAACCGACCAGACTGGCTAAAACCAGACCAGACTGGCTAATACTGGTATTGACCGGCTCAAAGTGGACTAGACCTGCTCAAACCGGTTTTGAATGGCTCAAACCAGACTCAAACAGGACCACACCGGCTCAAACCGGTTTTGACCAGCTCAAACCCGACCAGACCGGCTGAAACCGGATGAGACCGGCTCAAACCGGTTTGGACCGGCTAAAACCAGACCAGACTGGCTCAACCAGATCAAAGCCGTCCATACCGGCTCAAACCGGATCAAACCGGACAAGAACCGTTGAAACCGGATCAAACCGGACAAGAACCGTTGAAACCGGATCAAACCGGACCAGACTGGTTCCAACCGGTTTTAACCGGCTCAACCCTGACCAGACCAGCTGAAACGGGACGAGACCACCTCAAACCGGTTTTGACCGACTCAAACCATCCAGACCGGCTAAAACCGGACCAGACCGGCTCAAACCGGATTAGAACGGCTGAAACCAGACCATACCGGCTCAAACGAATCAAACCGGACGAGACTGGCTTAAACCAGATCAAACCGGATCAAACCAGCTCAAACCGGACCAGACCGGCTCAAACCGGTCGCAAACCGCTTTTGACCAGCTCATACCGGTCCAGACAGCCTCAAACCGGTTATGACTGGCTTAAAGCGGACTCAAACAGGACCAGACCGGGTCAAACCGGTTTTAAACGGCTCAAATTGGACTCAAACAGGAACAGACCGGCTCAAACAGGGTTTGACCGGCTCAAACCAGACCAGACTGGCTCAAGCGGATCAAACCAGACCAGACCGCTCAAACCGGATCAAACCGGACCAGACCGGCTCAAACCGGTTTTGACCACCTCAAATTGGACCAGACAGGCACTAACCGGTTTTGACTGGTTCAAACCGCACTCAAACCGGACAAGACTTGTTCAAACCGGTTTTGACCAGCCAAAACCCGACCAGACCGGGTCAAACCGGTTTTGACCAGCTCAAACAGGACTCAAACCGGTTTTGACCAGCTCAAACCGACCAGACCAGCTCAAACCAGACCAGACCGGCTGAAACCAGACGAGACCATCTCAAACCGGTTTGGACAGGCTCAAACCAGACCAGACTGGCTCAAGCAGATCAAACCGGACCAGACCAGCTCAAACCGGATCAAACCGGACCAGAACCGCTGAAACCGGATCAAACCGGACAAGACTTGTTCAAACCGGTTTTAACCGGCTCAAACCCGACCAGACCGGCTCATACACAACCAGACCGGCTGAAACCGGACGAGACCAGCTCAAACCGTTTTGGACCGTCTCAAACCAGACCAGACTGGCTCGACCAGATCAAAGCGGACCAGACTGGCTCAAACCAGATCAAACAGGACCATAACCGCTCAAACCGGATCAAACCAGACCAGACCGGCTCAAACCGGTTTTGACTGGCTCAAACTGGACTCAATCCAGACCCGACCCCCTCAAATCAGTTTTAACCGGCTCAAACCAGACCATGCCGGCTCAACCGAATCAAACCGGACCAGACCAGCTCAAACCGGACCAGACCGGCTCAAACCGGTGGCAAACCACTTTTGACCAGCTCAAACCGCTCCAGAAAGCCTCAAACCGGTTTTGACTGGCTCAAACCGGACTCAAACAGGACCAGACCGGGTCAAACTGGTTTTAAACGGCTCAAATCGGATTCAAACAGGACCACACCGGCTCAAACCGGTTTTGACCGTCTCAAAGCGGACTAGACCGGCTCTCACCGGTTATGACCGGCTCAAACCACACTCAAACCAGACCAGACCGTCTCAAACTGGTGTTGTCAGGCTCAAACCGCACTCAAACAGGACCAGACAGGCTCAGACCGGTTTTGACCGGCTCAAATCGGACCAGAGCAGCACAAACCGAATTTGACCAGCTCAAACCAGACTCAAACAGGACCACACCGGCTCAAACCGGTTTTGACTGGCTCAAACCCGACCAGACGGGCTGAAGCTGGACGAGACCGCCTCAAACCAGTTTTGACCAGCTCAAACACGTCCAGACCGTCTAAAACCGGACCAGACTGGCTCAAACCAGTGTTGACCAGCTCAAACCGGACTCAAACCGGACCAGACCAGCTAAAACCGGTTTTGAACGGCTCAAACCAGATCATACCATCTCAAACGACTCAAACCAGACCAGAACGGCTTAAACTGGATCAAACCGGACCAGACAGGCTCAAACCGGTTTTGACCGGCTCAAATCGGACAAGAGCTGCACAAACCGAATTTGACCAGCTCAAACCAGACTCAAACAGGACCACAACGGCTCAAATCGATTTTGACTGGCTCAAACCGGACTCAAACCGGACCAGACCATCTCAAACCCGTTTTGACTGGCTCAAACCAGACCAGACCTTATGAAACCAGACGAGACCCCCTCAAACCGGTTTAAACCGACTCAAACCAGACGAGTATGGGTCAACTAGATCAAAGCCGACCAGACCGGCTCAAACCAGATCAAACCGGACCAGAACTGCTGAAACCGGATCAAACCGGACCAGACCGGCTCAAAGCGGTTTTAACCAGCTCAAGCCCGACAAGACCGGCTGAAATGGGACGAGATCACCTCAAACCGGTTTTGACCGGGTCAAACCAGACCAGACCAGCACAAACAGGCTTTGACCGGCTCAAACCCTACCAGACTGGCTAAAACTGGACCAGACCGCCTCAAACCAGTTTTGACCGACTCAAACCCGTCCAGACTGGCTAAAACCAGACCAGACTGGCTCAAACTGGTTTTGACCGGCTCAAAGCGGACTAGACCGGCTCAAACCGGTTTGGACCGGCTCATACCGGACTCAAACCGGACCAGACCGCCTCAAACCCGTTTTGACCGGCTCAAACCCGACCAGACCGGCTGAAACCAGATGAGACCGGCTCAAACCGGTTTGGACTGGCTCAAACCAGACCAGACTGGCTCAACCAGATCAAAGCCGTCCATACCGGCTCAAACCAGATCAAACCGGACAAGAACCGCTGAAACCAGATCAAGACCGACCAGACTGGCTCCAACCGGTTTTAACCTGCTCAAACCCGACCAGACCGGCTGAAACGGGACGAGACCGCCTCAAACCGGTTTTGACCGACTCAAACCATCCAGACCGGCTAAAACCGGACCAGACCGGCTCAAACCAGATTAGAACGGCTGAAACCAGACCATACCGGCTCAAACGAATCAAACCGGACGAGACTGGCTTAAACCAGATCAAACCGGATCAAACCAGCTCAAACCGGACCAGACCGGCTCAAACCGGTCGCAAACCGCTTTTGACCAGCTCATACCGGTCCAGACAGCCTCAAACCGGTTATGACTGGCTTAAAGCGGACTAGACCGGCTCAAACAGGACCAGACCGGGTCAAACCGGTTTTAAACGGCTCAAATTGGACTCAAACAGGAACAGACCGGCTCAAACAGGGTTTGACCGGCTCAAACCAGACCAGACTGGCTCAAGCGGATCAAACCAGACCAGACCGGCTTAAACCGGATTAATCCGTACCAGACCGGCTCAAACCGGTTTTGACCACCTCAAATTGGACCAGACAGGCACTAACCGGTTTTGACTGGTTCAAACCGCACTCAAACCGGACAAGACTTGTTCAAACCGGTTTTGACCAGCCAAAACCCGACCAGACCGGGTGAAACCGGACCAGACAGACTCAAACCGGTTTTGAACAGCTCAAAGAAGACTAGACCGGCTCTAACTGGTTATGACCGTCTCAAACCGCACTCAAACCAGACCAGACTGCCTCAAACTGGTGTTGTCTGGCTCCAACCGGACTCAAACCGGACCATACCAGCTCAAACCGGTTTTGACCGGCTCAAACCGGACTCAAACCGGACCAGACCCTCTCAAACCCGTTTTGACTGGCTCAAACCCGACCAGACCGGCTGAACCCAGACGAGACCGGCTCAAACCGGTTTGGACAGGCTCAAACCAGACCAGACTGGCTCAACCAGATCAAAGCGGACCAGACCGGCTCAAACCGGATCAAACCGGACCAGAACCGCTGAAACCGGATCAAACCGGACCAGACCGGCTCAACACAGTTTTAATCGGTTCTAACCCAACCAGACCAGCTGAATTGGGGCGAGACCGCCTCAAACCGGTTTTGACCAGGTCAAATCAGACCAGACCGGCACAAACCGGTTTTGACCAGCTCAAACCCGACCAGACCATCTGAAACCGGACCAGACAGGCTCAAACTGGTTTTGACCGGCTAAAACCCTAAGAGACCAGCTAAAACCGGACCAGACCCGTTCAAACCGGATTAGAACGGCTGAAACCAGACCATACCGGCTCAAACGAATCAAACCGGACCAGACTGGCTTAAACCAGATCAAACCGGATCAAACCAGCTCAAACCGGACCAGACCGGCTCAAACCGGTTTTGACCGACTCAAACCGGTTTTGACCAGCTCATACCGGTCCAGACAGCCTCAAACCGGTTTTGACTGGCTCAAACCGGACTCAAACAGGACCAGACCGGCTCAAACCGGTTTTAACCGGCTCAAACCGGTTTGGACAGGCTCAAACCGGACCAGACCGGCTCAAACAGGGTTTGACCGGCTCAAACCAGACCAGACTGGCTCAAACCGGATCAAACCAGACCAGACCGGCTTAAACCGGATCAAACCGGACCAGACCGGCTCAAACCGGTTTTGAAGGGCTCAAATCGGACCAGAGAAGCACAAACCGATTTTGACCGGCTCAAACCGCACTCAAACCGGACCAGACTGGCTCAAACCGGTTTTGACCAGCTCAAACCGACCAGACCAGCTCAAACCGGATCAAACCGGACCAGACAGACTCAAACCGGTTTTGAACAGCTCAAACCGGACCAGACTGGCTCAGACCGGTTTTGACCGCTCAAACCGGTTATGACAGGCTCAAACCACACTCAAACAGGACCAGACTGTCTCAAACTGGTGTTGTCTGGCTCAAACGAGACTCAAACCGGACCAGACAGGCTCAAACCGGTTTTGACCGGCTCAAACCGGACTCAAACCGGACCAGACCGTCTCAAACTGGTGTTGTCTGGCTCAAACCGACCAGACCAGCTCAAACCGGACTCAAACCAGACCAGACCGGCTCAAACCGGTTTGGACCGGCTCAAACCAGACCAGACTGGCTCAACCAGATCAAAGCGGACCAGACCGGCTCAAACCGGATCAAACCGGACCAGAACCGCTGAAACCGGATCAAACCGGACCAGACCGGCTCAAACCAGTTTTAACCGGCTCAAACCCGACCAGACCAGCTGAAATGGGACGAGACCGCCTCAAACCGGTTTTGACCAGGTCAAATCAGACCAGACCGGCACAAACCGGTTTTGACCGGCTCAAACCCGACCAGACCGTCTGAAACCGGTTTTGACCAGCTCAAACAGGACTCAAACCGGTTTTGACCGGCTAAAACCGGACCAGACCGGCTAAAACTGGACCAGACCGGCTAAAACCGGACCAGACCCGTTCAAACCGGACTCAAACAGGAATAGACCAGCTCAAACCGGTGTTGACCAGCTCAAATCGGACCAGAGCAGCACAAACCGATTTTGACCGGCTCAAACCACACTAAAACAGGACCAGACCAGCTCAAACCGGTTTTCACCGGCTCAAACCGAACGAGACCGGCTGATACCGGTTTTGAACAGGTCAACCCCGACCAGACGAACTAAAACTGGACCAGACTGGCTCCGACCACTTTTGACCGACTCAAACCGAACCAGACAGGCTCATCCGGATCAAACCGGACCAGACCGGCTTATACCGGATCAAACCGGACCAGACTGGCTCTTAGACAGTCTCAAACCGGTTTTGATCCGCTCAAAACGGACCATAACGGCTCAAACCGGTTTTGACCGGCTCAAACGGGACCAGTCCAGCTTAAACTGGATCAAACCGGACCAGACTGGCTCAAACCGGTTTTGACCGGCTCAAATCGGACGAGAGCAGCACAAACCGAATTTGACCATCTGAAACCAGACTCAAACAGGACCACACCGGCTCAAACCGGTTTTGTCCAGCAAAATCCCGACCAGACCGGCTGAAACAGGACGAGACCGCCTCAAACCAGTTTTGACCGACTCAAACCCATCCAGACCGGATAAAACCGGACCAGACTGGCTCAAACCGGTTTTTACCAGCTCAAAGCAGACTAGACCGGCTCTAACCGGTTATGACTGGAACAAACTGCACTCAAACCGGACCAGACGGTCTCAAACTGGTGTTGTCCGGCTCCAACGGACTCAAATTGGACCAGACCGGCTCAAACCGGTTTTGACCGGCTCAATCCAGACTCAAACCGGACGAGACCGTCTCAAACTGGTGTTGTCCGGCTCAAACCGCACTCAAACCGGACCAGACTGGCTCAGACCGGTTTTGACCGGCTCACATCGGACCAGAGCAGCACATACCGAATTTGACCAGCTCAAACCAGACTCAAACAGGACTACACCAGCTCAAACCGGTTTTGACTGGCTCAATCCCGACCAGACAGGCTGAAACTGGACGAGACCGCATCAAACCAGTTTTGACCGACTCAAACACGTCCAAACCGGCTAAAACCGGACTAGACCGGCTCAAACCGGTTTTGACCGGCTCAATGCGGACTAGACCGGCTCTAACCGGTTATGACCGGCTCAAACCACACTCAAACCGTACCACACCGTCTCAAACTGGTGTTGTCCGGCTCAAACCGCACTCAAACCAGACCAGAACGGCTCAGACTGGTTTTGACGGGCTCAAATCGGACCAGCGCAGCAGAAACCGTATTTGACCAGCTCAAACAAGACTCAAACAGGACCACACCGGCTCAAACCGGTTTTGACCGGCTCAAACCCGACCAGACCGGCTGAAACTGGACGAGACCGCCTCAAACCGGTTTTGACAGACTCAAACCCGTCCAGACCGGCTAAAACCGGACCAGACCGGCTCAAACCGGTTTTGACCAGCTCAAAGCGTACTAGACCGGCTGTAACCAATTTTGACTGGATCAAACTGCACTCAAACCGGACCAGATCGTCTCAAACTGGTGTTGTCCGGCTCAAACCGGACTCAAACCGGTTTGGACCAGCTCAAACCGGATCAAACCGGTTTTGACCGGCTCAATCCAGACTCAAACCGGACGAGACCGTCTCAAACTGGTGTTGTCCGGCTCAAACCGCACTCAAACCGGACCAGACTGGCTCAGACCGGTTTTGACCGGCTCACATCGGACCAGAGCAGCACATACCGAATTTGACCAGCTCAAACCAGACTCAAACAGGACCACACCAGCTCAAACCGGTTTTGACTGGCTCACACCCGACCAGACGGGCTGAAACTGGACGAGACCGCCTCAAACCGGTTTTGACCGACTCAAACACGTCCAAACCGGCTAAAACCGGACCAGACCGGCTCAAACCGGTTTTGACCGGCTCAAAGCGGACTAGACCGGCTCTAACCGGTTATGACCGGCTCAAACCACACTCAAACCGGACCAGACCGTCTCAAACTGGTGTTGTCCGGCTCAAACCGCACTCAAACCGGACCAGAATGGCTCAGACCGGTTTTGACGGGCTCAAATCGGACCAGAGCAGCACAAACCGAATTTGACCAGCTCAAACAAGACTCAAACAGGACCACACCGGCTCAAACCGGTTTTGACCGGCTCAAACCCGACCAGACCGGCTAAAACTGGACGAGACCACCTCAAACCGGTTTTGACCGACTCAAACCCGTCCAGACCGGCTAAAACCGGACCAGACCGGCTCAAACTGGTTTTGACTGGCTCAAACCGGACCAGACCGGCTCAAACCGGTTTTGACCGGCTCAAACCAGACTCAAACCGGACCAGACCGTCTCAAACCCGTTTTGACCGGCTCAAACCCGACCAGACCGGCTGAAACCGGACGAGACCGGCTCAAACTGGTTTTGACCGGCTCAAACCAGACCAGACTGGCTCAACCAGATCAAAGCGGACCAGACCGGCTCAAACCGGATCAAACCGGACCAGAACCGCTGAAACCGGATCAAACCGGACCAGACTGGCTCCAACCGGTTTTAACCGGCTCAAACCCGACCAGACCGGCTGAAACGGGACGAGACCGCCTCAAACCGGTTTTGACTGGCTCAAACCGGATCAAACCAGACCAGCTCAAACCGGACCAGACCGCCTCAAACCCGTTTTGACCGGCTCAAACCCGACCAGACCGGCTGAAACCGGATGAGACCGGCTCAAACCGGTTTCGACCGGCTCAAACCAGACCAGACTGGCTCAACCAGATCAAAGCGGACCAGACCGGCTCAAACCGGATCAAACCGGACCAGAACCGCTCAAACCGAATCAAACTGGACCAGACCTGCTGAAACCGGTTTTAACCGGCTGAAACCCGACCAGAACAGCTGAAACAGGACGAGACCGAAACAAACCGGTTTTGAACAGCTGAAATCGGACCAGACTGGCACAACCCGGTTTTGACCGGCTCAAACCTGACCAGACTGGCTGAAACCCGACCAGACAGGCTCAAACTGGTTTTGACCGGCTAAAACCCTAAGAGACCGGCTAAAACCGGACCAGACCCGTTCAAACAGGACTCAAACAGGAATAGACCGGCTCAAACCAGTTTTGACCGGCTCAAATCGGACCAGAGCAGCACCAAATATTTTGACCGGCTCAAACCAGACTCAAACAGGACCAGACCAGCTCAAACCGGTTTTGACCGGCTCAAATCGGACGAGAGCTGCACAAACCGAATTTGACCAGCTCAAACCAGACTCAAACAGGACCACACCGGCTCAAACCGGTTTTGACCAGCTCAAACCCGACCAGACCGGCTGAAACTGGACGAGACCGCCTCAAACTGGTTTTGACCGGCTCAAAGCGGACTAGACCAGCTCTAACCGGTTATGACCGGCTCAAACTGCACTCAAACCAGACCAGATCGTCTCAAACTGGTGTTGTCTGGCTCAAACCGGACTCAAACCGGACCAGACCGGCTCAAACCGGTTTTGACCGGCTCAAACCGGACTCAAACCGGACCAGACCGTCTCAAACCCGTTTTGACCGGCTCAAACACGACCAGACCGGCTGAAACCGGACGAGACCGGCTCAAACCGGTTTGGACCGGCTCAAACCAGACCAGACTGGCTCAACCAGATCAAAGCGGACCAGACCGGCTCAAACCGGATCAAACAGGACCAGAACCGCTCAAACCGGATCAAACCGGACCAGACCGGCTCAAACCGGTTTTGACTGGCTCAAACCGGACTCAAACCGGACCCGACCGGCTCAAACCGGTTTTAACCGGCTCAAACCAGACCATACCGGCTCAACCGGATCAAACCGGACCAGACCGGCTCAAACCGGACCAGACCGGCTCAAACCGCTCGCAAACCACTTTTGACCAGCTCAAACCGCTCCAGACAGCCTCAAACCGGTTTTGACTGGCTCAAACCGGACTCAAACAGGACCAGACCGGGTCAAACTGGTTTTAAACGGCTCAAATCGGATTCAAACAGGACCACACCGGCTCAAACCGGTTTTGACCGACTCAAACCCGACCAGACCGGCTGAAACTGGACGAGACCGCCTCAAACCGGTTTTGACCGACTCAAACCCGTCCAGACCGGCTAAAACCGGACCAGACCAGCTCAAACCGGTTTTGACCGGCTCAAAGCGGACTAGACCGGCTCTCACCGGTTATGACCGGCTCAAACCGCACTCAAACCGGACCAGACCATCTCAAACTGGTGTTGTCCGGCTCAAACCGCACTCAAACCGGACCAGACCGGCTCAGACCAGTTTTGACTGGCTCAAATCGGACCAGAGCAGCACAAACCGAATTTGACCAGCTGAAACCAGACTCAAACAGGAACACACCGGCTCAAACCGGTTTTGATCAGCTCACAAAAGCCCAGACCGGCTCTAACCGGTTATGACCGGCTCAAACCGGACCACACCGTCTCAAACCGGCTCAAACCGGACCAGACCGGCTCAAACTGGTGTTGACCGGCTCAAACCGGACCAGACCGGCTCAAACCGGTTTTGACCGGCTCAAACCGGACCAGACCAGCTCAAACCGGTTTTGACCGACTCAAACCCGTCCAGACTGGCTAAAACCGAACCAGACTGGCTCAAACCGGTGTTGACCGGCTCAAAGTGGACTAGACCTGCTCAAACCGGTTTTGACCGGCTCATACTGGACTCAAACCGGACCAGACCGTCTCAAACCCGTTTTGACCGGATCAAACCTGACCAGACCGGCTGAAACCGGACGAGACCGGCTCAAACCTGTTTTGACCGGATCAAACCTGACCAGACTGGCTCAAAGCGGACGAGACCGGCTCAAACCGGATCAAACCGGACCAGAACCGCTGACACCGGATCAAACCGGACCAGACCGGCTCAAACCGGTTTTAACCGGCTCAAACCCGATCAGACCTCCTGAAACGGGACGAGACCGCCTCAAACCAGTTTTCACCAGCTCAAATCGGACCAGACCGGCCCAAACCGGTTTTGACCAGCTCAAACCCGACCAGACCGTCCTAAACCGGAGCAACAGGATCAAACCGGTTTTGACCGGCTCAAACCCTACCAGACCGGCTAAAACCGGACCAGTTCCATTCAAACAGGACTCAAACCGGTATAGGAATAGAGAGGCTCAAACCGGTTTTGACCAGCTCAAGTCGGATCAGAGCAGCACAAACCGATTTTGACCGGCTCAAACCACACTCAAACACGACCAGACCGGCTCAAACCGGTTTTGACCGCTCAAATCGGACAAGAGCTGCACAAACCGAATTTGACCTGCTCAAACCGGACTCAAACAGGACCACACAGGCTCAAACCAGTTTTGACCAGCTCAAACCCGACAAGACCGGCTGAAACTGGACGAGACCGCCTCAAACCGGTTTTGACCGGCTCAAAGCGGACTAGACCGGCTCTAACCGGTTATGACCGGCTCAAACTGGACTCAAACCAGACCAGACCGGCTCAAACTGGTTTTGACCGGCTCAAATCGGACCAGAGCAGCTCAAACCGGTTTTGACCAGCTCAAACCGGATCAAACCGGTTTTGACCGGCTCAAACCGGACTCAAACCGGACCAGACTGGCTCAAACGCGTTTTCACCGGCTCAAACCCGACCAGACCGGCTGAAACCAGATGAGACAGTCTCAAACTGGTTTGGACCAGCTCAGACCAGACCAGACTGGCTCAACAAGATCAAAGCGGACCATACCAGCTCAAACCGGATCAAACCGGACCAGAACCGCTGAAACCGGATCAAACCGGACAACACTGGCTCCAACTGGTTTTAACCGTCTCAAACCCGACCAGACCGGCTGAAACGGGACGAGACCGCCTCAAACTGGTTTTGACTGACTCAAACCATCCAGACCGGCTAAAACCGGACCAGACCGGCTCAAACCCATTTTAACCGGCTCAAACCCGACCAGACCGGCTGAACCCGGACGAGACCGGCTCAAACCGGTTTGGACCAGCTCAGACCAGACCAGACTGGCTCAACCAGATCAAAGCGGACCAGACCGGCTCAAACCGGATCAAACCGGACCAGAACCGCTGAAACCGGATCAAACTGGACCAGACCGGCTCAACCCGGTTTTAACCGGCTCTAACCCGACCAGACCGGCTGAATTGGGACAAGACCGCTTCAAACCGGTTTTGACCGGGTCAAATCAGACCAGACCGGCACAAACCGGTTTTGACCAGCTCAAACCCGACCAGACTGTCTGAAACCAGACCAGACAGGCTCAAACTGGTTTTGACCTGCTAAAACCCTAAGAGACCGGCTAAAACCGGACCAGACCCGTTCAAAGCAGACTCAAACAGGAATAGACCGGCTCAAACCGGTTTTGACCAGCTCAAATCGGACCAGAGCAGCTCAAACCGATTTTGACCGGCTCAAACCACACTCAAACAGGACCAGACCGGCTCAAACCGGTTTTGACCGGCTCAAATCGGACAAGAGCTGCACAAACCGAATTTGACCTGCTCAAACCAGACTCAAACAGGACCACACCGGCTCAAACCAGTTTTGACCGGCTCAAACCCGACAAGACCGGCTGAAACTGGACGAGACCGCCTCAAACCGGTTTTGACCGGCTCAAAGCGGACTAGACCGGCTCTAACCGGTTATGACCGGCTCAAACCGCACTCAAACCAGACCAGACCGTCTCAAACTGGTGTTGTCCGGCTCAAACCAGACTCAAACCGGACCAGACCGTCTCAAACCCGTTTTGACCGGCTCAAACCCGACCAGACCGGCTGAAACCGGACGAGACCGGCTCAAACCGGTTTGGACCGGCTCAAACCAGACCAGACTGGCTCAACCAGATCAAAGCGGACCAGACAGGCTCAAACCGGATCAAACAGGACCAGAACCGCTCAAACCGGATCAAACCGGACCAGACCGGCTCAAACCGGTTTTGACTGGCTCAAACTGGACTCAATCCGGACCCGACCCGCTCAAACCGGTTTTAACCGGCTCAAACCAAACCATACCGGCTCAACCGGATCAAACCGGACCAGACCGGCTCAAACCGGACCAGACCGGCTCAAACCACGCAAACCACTTTTGACCAGCTCAAACCGCTCCAGACAGCCTCAAACCGGTTTTGACTGGCTCAAACCGACTCAAACAGGACCAGACCGGGTCAAACTGGTTTTAAACGGCTCAAATCGGATTCAAACAGGACCACACTGGCTCAAACCGGTTTTGACCGACTCAAACCCGACCAGACCGGCTCAAATTGGATGAGACCGCCTCAATCCGGTTTTGACCGACTCAAACCCGTCCAGACCGGCTAAAACCGGACCAGACCAGCTCAAACCGGTTTTGACCGGCTCAAAGCGGACAAGACCGGCTCTCACCAGTTATGACCGGCTCAAACCGCACTCAAACCAGACCAGACCGTCTCAAACTGGTGTTGTCCGGCTCAAACCGCACTCAAACAGGACCAGACCGGCTCAGACCGGTTTTGACCGGCTCAAATCGGACCAGAGCAGCACAAACCGAATTTGACCAGCTCAAACCAGACTCAAACAGGACCACACCGGCTCAAACCGGTTTTGATCAGCTCACAAAAGCCCAGACCGGCTCTATCAGATCAAACCGGACCACACCGTCTCAAACCGGCTCAAACCGCACTCAAACCGGACTCAAACAGGAATAGACCAGCTCAAACCGGACCAGACCGCTCAAACCGGTTTTGACCGGCTAAAACCCTAAGAGACCGGCTAAAACCGGACCAGACCCGTTCAAAGCGGACTCAAACAGGAATAGACCAGCTCAAACCGGTTTTGACCAGCTCAAATCGGACCAGAGCAGCACAAACCGATTTTGACCGGCTCAAACCACACTCAAACAGGACCAGACCAGCTCAAACCGGTTTTCACCGGCTCAAACCCGACCAGACCGCTGAAACCGGATCAAACCGGTTTTGACTGGCTCAAACCGACCAGACCGCTCAAACCAGACCAGACTGGCTCAAACCAGTTTTGACCGACTCAAACCAGACCAGACAGGCTCAAACCGGATCAAACCGACCAGACCGCTTAAACCGGATCAAACCGACCAGACTGGCTCAAACCAGACTCAAACCGGTTTTGACCGCTCAAACGGACCAGACGGCTCAAACCGGTTTTGACCGCTCAAACCGGACCAGACCAGCTCAAACTGGACTCAAACCGACCAGACTGGCTCAAACCAGACCAGACCGCTCAAACGGACCAGACCGGCACAAACCGGTTTTGACCAGCTCAAACCAGACTCAAACAGGACCACACCGCTCAAACCGGTTTTGACCGACTCAAACCGACCAGACCGCTGAAACTGGATGAGACCGCCTCAAACCAGTTTTGACCAGCTCAAACCCGACCAGACCGGCTAAAACCGGACCAGACTGGCTCAAACCGGTTTTGACCAGCTCAAACAGGACTACACCAGCTCAAACCGGTTTTGACTGGCTCAAACTGGACTCAAACCGACCAGACTGGCTCAAACTGGTTTTGACCGGCTCAAACCGACTCAAACCGGTTTTGACCAGCTCAAACCGCTCAAACCGGTTTTGACCGCTCAAACCAGACTCAAACCGGACCAGACCGCTCAAACCGGATCAAACCGGTTTTGACCGCTCAAACCAGACTCAAACCGACCAGACTGGCTCAAACCGGTTTTGACCGCTCAAATCGGACCAGAGCAGCACAAACCGATTTTGACCGGCTCAAACCAGACTCAAACAGGACCACACCGGCTCAAACCGGTTTTGACTGGCTCAAACCGACCAGACCGCTCAAACCGGACGAGACCGGCTCAAACCGTTTTGACCGGCTCAAACCGACCAGACCGGCTAAAACCGGACCAGACCGCTCAAACCGTTTTGACCGGCTCAAAGCGGACTAGACCGGCTCAAACCGGTTATGACCGGCTCAAACCACACTCAAACCGGACCAGAACGGCTCAAACCGGTGTTGACCAGCTCAAACCGACTCAAACCAGACCAGAACGGCTCAGACTGGTTTTGACGCGCTCAAATCGGACCAGCGCAGCAGAAACCGTATTTGACCAGCTCAAACAAGACTCAAACAGGACCACACCGGCTCAAACCGGTTTTGACCGGCTCAAACCCGACCAGACCGGCTAAAACTGGACGAGACCACCTCAAACCGGTTTTGACCGACTCAAACCCGTCCAGACTGGCTAAAACCGAACCAGACCGGCTCAAACTGGTATTGACCGGCTCAAAGTGGACTAGACCTACTCAAACCGGTTTTGACCGGCTCATACCGGACTCAAAACGGACCAGACCGTCTCAAACGCGTTTTCACCGGCTCAAACCCGACCAGACCGGCTGAAACCAGACGAGACAGTCTCAAACCGGTTTGGACCAGCTCAGACCAGACCAGACTGGCTCAACCAGATCAAAGCGGACCAGACCGGCTCAAACCGGATCAAACCGGACCAGAACCGCTGAAACTGGATCAAACTGGACCAGACCGGCTCAACCCGGTTTTAACCGGCTCTAACCCGACCAGACTGGCTGAATTGGGACAAGACCGCTTCAAACCGGTTTTGACCGGGTCAAATCAGACCAGACCGGCACAAACCGGTTTTGACCAGCTCAAACCCGACCAGACCGTCTGAAACCAGACCAGACAGGCTCAAACCGGTTTTGACCTGCTAAAACCCTAAGAGACCGGCTAAAACCGGACCAGACACGTTCAAAGCGGACTCAAACAGGAATAGACCGGCTCAAACCGGTTTTGACCAGCTCAAATCGGACCAGAGCAGCTCAAACTGATTTTGACCGGCTCAAACCACACTCAAACAGGACCAGACCGGCTCAAACCGGTTTTGACCGGCTCAAATCGGACAAGAGCTGCACAAACCGAATTTGACCTGCTCAAACCATACTCAAAAAGGACCACACCGGCTCAAACCAGTTTTGACCAGCTCAAACCCGACAAGACCGGCTGAAACTGGACGAGAACGCCTCAAACCGGTTTTGACCGGCTCAAAGCGTACTAGACCAGCTGTAACCAATTTTGACCAGATCAAACTGCAATCAAACCGGACCAGATCGTCTCAAACTGGTGTTGTCAGGCTCAAACAGGGCTCAAACCGGACCAGACCGGCTCAAACCGGTTTTGAGCGGCTCAAACCGGACTCAAACCGGACCAGACTGTCTCAAACCCGTTTTGACCGGCTCAAACCCGACCAGACCGGCTGAACCCGGACGAGACCGGCTCAAACCGGTTTGGACCAGCTCAGACCAGACCAGACTGGCTCAACCAGATCAAAGCGGACCAGACCGGCTCAAACCGGATCAAACCGGACCAGAACCGCTGAAACCGGATCAAACTGGACCAGACCGGCTCAACCCGGTTTTAACCGGCTCTAACCCGACCAGACCGGCTGAATTGGGACAAGACCGCTTCAAACCGGTTTTGACCGGGTCAAATCAGACCAGACCGGCACAAACCGGTTTTGACCAGCTCAAACCCGACCAGACCGTCTGAAACCAGACCAGACAGGCTCAAACCGGTTTTGACCTGCTAAAACCCTAAGAGACCGGCTAAAACCGGACCAGACCCGTTCAAAGCGGACTCAAACAGGAATAGACCGGCTCAAACCGGTTTTGACCAGCTCAAATCGGACCAGAGCAGCTCAAACCGATTTTGACCGGCTCAAACCACACTCAAACAGGACCAGACCGGCTCAAACCGGTTTTGACCGGCTCAAATCGGACAAGAGCTGCACAAACCGAATTTGACCTGCTCAAACCATACTCAAAAAGGACCACACCGGCTCAAACCAGTTTTGACCAGCTCAAACCCGACAAGACCGGCTGAAACTGGACGAGAACGCCTCAAACCGGTTTTGACCGGCTCAAAGCGTACTACACCAGCTGTAACCAATTTTGACCAGATCAAACTGCAATCAAACCGGACCAGATCGTCTCGAACTGGTGTTGTCAGGCTCAAACAGGGCTCAAACCGGACCAGACCGGCTCAAACCGGTTTTGAGCGGCTCAAACCGGACTCAAACCGGACCAGACTGTCTCAAACCGTTTGACCGGCTCAAACCCGACCAGACCGGCTGAACCCGGACGAGACCGGCTCAAACCGGTTTGGACCAGCTCAGACCAGACCAGACTGGCTCAACCAGATCAAAGCGGACCAGACCGGCTCAAACCGGATCAAACCGGACCAGAACCGCTGAAACCGGATCAAACTGGACCAGACCGGCTCAACCCGGTTTTAACCGGCTCAAACCCGACCAGACCAGCTGAAACCGGACCAGACTGGCTGAATTGGGACAAGACCGCTTCAAACCGGTTTTGACCGGGTCAAATCAGACCAGACCGGCACAAACCGGTTTTGACCAGCTCAAACCCGACCAGACTGTCTGAAACCAGACCAGACAGGCTCAAACTGGTTTTGACCTGCTAAAACCCTAAGAGACCGGCTAAACCGGACCAGACCAGCTCAAACCGACTCAAACCGGACTCAAACCAGACTCAAACAGGAATAGACCGGCTCAAACCGGTTTTGACCAGCTCAAATCGGACCAGAGCAGCTCAAACCGATTTTGACCGGCTCAAACCACACTCAAACAGGACCAGACCGGCTCAAACCGGTTTTGACCGGCTCAAATCGGACAAGAGCTGCACAAACCGAATTTGACCTGCTCAAACCATACTCAAAAAGGACCACACCGGCTCAAACCAGTTTTGACCAGCTCAAACCCGACAAGACCGGCTGAAACTGGACGAGAACGCCTCAAACTGGTTTTGACCGGCTCAAAGCGTACTACACCAGCTGTAACCAATTTTGACCGGATCAAACTGCATTCAAACCAGACCAGATCGTCTCAAACTGGTGTTGTCAGGCTCAAACCAGACTCAAACCGGACCAGACCGTCTCAAACACGTTTTGACCGGCTCAAACACGACCAGACCAGCTGAAACCGGACGAGACCGGCTCAAACCGGTTTGGACCGGCTCAAACCAGACCAGACTGGCTCAACCAGATCTAAGCGGACCAGACCGGCTCAAACCGGATCAAACAGGGCCAGAACCGCTCAAACCGGATCAAACCGGACCAGACCGGATCAAACCGGCTTTGACTGGCTCAAACTGGACTCAATCCGGACCCGACCAACTCAAATCGGTTTTAACCAGCTCAAACCAGACCATACCGGCTCAACCGGATCAAACCGGACCAGACCGGCTCAAACCGGACCAGACCGGCTCAAACCACTCGCAAACCGCTTTTGACCAGGTCAAACCGCTGCAGACAGCCTCAAACCGGTTTTGACTGGCTCAAACCGGACTCAAACAGCACCAGACCGGGTCAAACTGGTTTTAAACGGCTCGAATCGGATTCAAACAGGACCACACAGGCTCAAACCGGTTTTGACCGACTCAAACCCGACCAGACCGGCTGAAACTGGATGACACCGCCTCAATCCGGTTTTGACCGACTCAAACCCATCTAGACCGGCTAAACCGGACCAGACCAGCTCAAACCGGTTTTGACCGGCTCAAAGCGGACTAGACCGGCTCTCACCGGTTATGAGCGGCTCAAACCGCACTCAAACCGGTCCAGACCGTCTCAAACTGGTGTTGTCCGGCTCAAACCGCACTCAAACAGGACCAGACCGGCTCAGACCGGTTTTGACTGACTCAAATTGGATGAGAGCAGCAAAAACCGAACTTGACCAGCTTAAACCAGACTCAAACAGGACCACACCGGCTCAAACCGGTTTTGATCAGCTCACAAAAGCCCAGACCGGCTCTATCAGATCAAACCGGACCACACCGTCTCAAACCGGCTCAAACCGCACCACACCGGCTCAAATAGGATTTGACCAGCTCACACCGGACCAGACCGGCTCAAACCGGTATTGACCGGCTAAAACTGGACGAGACCACCTCAAACCAGTTTTGACCGACTCAAACCCGTCCAGACTGGCTAAAACCGAACCAGACCGGCTCAAACTGATATTGACCGGCTCAAAGTGGACTAGACCTACTCAAACCGGTTTTGACCGGCTCATACCGGACTCAAAACGGACCAGACCGTTTCAAACGCGTTTTCACCGGCTCAAACCCGACCAGGCCGGCTGAAACCAGACGAGACAGTCTCAAACCGGTTTGGACCAGCTCAGACCAGACCAGACTGGCTCAACCAGATCAAAGCGGACCAGACCGGCTCAAACCGGATCAAACCGGACCAGAACCGCTGAAACTGGATCAAACTGGACCAGACCGGCTCAACCCGGTTTTAACCGGCTCTAACCCGACCAGACTGGCTGAATTGGGACAAGACCGCTTCAAACCGGTTTTGACCGGGTCAAATCAGACCAGACCGGCACAAACCGGTTTTGACCAGCTCAAACCAGACCAGACTGGCTGAAACCGGACCAGACAGGCTCAAACCGGTTTTGACCGCTCAAACCAGACTCAAACAGACCAGACCGGCTAAACCGGACCAGACTGCTCAAACCGGACTCAAACAGGAATAGACCGGCTCAAACCGGTTTTGACCAGCTCAAATCGGACCAGAGCAGCTCAAACTGATTTTGACCGGCTCAAACCACACTCAAACAGGACCAGACCGGCTCAAACCGGTTTTGACCGGCTCAAATCGGACAAGAGCTGCACAAACCGAATTTGACCTGCTCAAACCATACTCAAAAAGGACCACACCGGCTCAAACCAGTTTTGACCAGCTCAAACCCGACAAGACCGGCTGAAACTGGACGAGAACGCCTCAAACCGGTTTTGACCGGCTCAAAGCGTACTAGACCAGCTGTAACCAATTTTGACCAGATCAAACTGCAATCAAACCGGACCAGATCGTCTCGAACTGGTGTTGTCAGGCTCAAACAGGGCTCAAACCGGACCAGACTGGCTCAAACCGGTTTTGAGCGGCTCAAACCGGACTCAAACCGGACCAGACTGTCTCAAACCCGTTTTGACCGGCTCAAACACGACCAGACCGGCTGAAACCAGACGAGACAGGCTCAAACCGGTTTGGACCGGCTCAGACCAGACCAGACTGGCTCAACCAGATCAAAGCGGACCAGACCGGCTCAAACCGGATCAAACAGAACCAGAACTGCTCAAACCGGATCAAACCAGACCAGACCGGATCAAACCGGTTTTGACTGGCTCAAACTGGACTCAATCCAGACCCGACAGACTCAAATCGGTTTTAACCAGCTCAAACCAGACCATACTGGCTCAACCGGATCAAACCGGACCAGACCGGCTCAAACCGGACCAGACCGGATCAAACTGCTCGCAAACCGCTTTTGACCAGCTCAAACCGCTCCAGACAGCCTCAAACCGGTTTTGACTGGCTCAAACCGGAAGCAAACAGGACCAGACCGGGTCAAACTGGTTTTAAACGGCTCGAATCGGATTCAAACAGGACCACACAGGCTCAAACCGGTTTTGATCGACTCAAACCCGAACAGACCGGCTAAAATTGGATGAGACCGCCTCAATCCGGTTTTGACCGACTCAAACCAGTCCAGACCGGCTAAACCGGACCAGACCGGCTCAAACCGGTTTGGACCGGCTCAAAGCGGACTAGACCAGCTCTCACCAGTTATGACCGGCTCAAACCGCACTCAAACCGGACCAGACCGTCTGAAACTGGTGTTGTCCGGCTCAAACTGCACTCAAACAGGACCAGACCGGCTCAGATCAGTTTTGACTGGCTCAAATCGGACCAGAGCAGCACACACCGAATTTGACCAGCTCAAACCAGAATCAAACAGGACCACACCGGCTCAAACCGGTTTTGACTGGCTCAATCCCGACCAGACGGGCTGAAACTGGATGAGACCGCCTCAAACCGGTTTCGACCGACTCAAACACGTCCAAACCGGCTAAAACCGGACTAGACCGGCTCAAACCGGTTTTGACCGGCTCAAAGCAGACTAGACTGGCTCTAACCAGTTATGACCAGCTCAAACCGCACTCAAACCGGACCACACCGTCTCAAACTGGTGTTGTCCGGCTCAAACCACACTCAAACCGGACCAGAATGGCTCAGACCGCTTTTGATGGGCTCAAATCGGACCAGAGCAGCACAAACCGTATTTGACCAACTCAAACAAGACTCAAACAGGACCACACTGGCTCAAACCGGTTTTGACTGGCTCAAACCGGACCAGACCGGCTAAAACTGGACGAGACCACCTGAAACTGGTTTTGACCGACTCAAAACCGTCCAGACTGGCTAAAATCAGACCAGACCGGCTCAAACTGGTATTGACCGTCTCAAAGTGGACTAGACCTGCTCAAACCAGTTTTGACCAGCTCATACCGGACTCAAAACGGACCAGACCGTCTCAAACGCGTTTTCACCAGCTCAAACCAGACCAGACCGGCTGAAACCGGATGAGACCGTCTCAAACCGGTTTGGACCGGCTCAGACCAGACCAGACTGGCTCAACCAGATCAAAACCAACCATACCAGCTCAAACCAGACTCAAACCGGTTTTAACCGGCTCAAACCGACCAGAACCACTGAAACCGGATCAAACCGGACAACACTGGCTCCAACCGGTTTTAACCGTCTCAAACCTGACCAGACCGGCTCAAACCGGATCAGACCGGCTCAAACCGGTTCAAACCAGACCAGACCGGCTTAAACCAGATTAATCCGTACCAGACCGGCTCAAACCGGTTTTGACCACCTCAAATCGGACCAGACAGGCACTAACCAGTTTTGACTGGTTCAAACCGCACTCAAACCGGACAACACTGGCTCCAACCGGTTTTAACCGGCTCAAACCGACCAGACCGGCTAAAACTGGACGAGACCACCTCAAACCGGTTTTGACCGACTCAAACCGACCAGACTGGCTCAAACCGAACCAGACCAGCTCAAACCGGTTTTGACCGGCTCAAAGTGGACTAGACCTGCTCAAACCAGTTTTGACCAGCTCATACCGGACTCAAAACGGACCAGACCGTCTCAAACGCGTTTTCACCAGCTCAAACCAGACCAGACCGGCTGAAACCGGATGAGACCGTCTCAAACCGGTTTGGACCGGCTCAGACCAGACCAGACTGGCTCAACCAGATCAAAACCAACCATACCAGCTCAAACCGGATCAAACCGGACCAGAACCACTGAAACCGGATCAAACCGGACAACACTGGCTCCAACCGGTTTTAACCGTCTCAAACCTGACCAGACCGGCTCAAACCGGATCAGACCGGCTCAAACCGGTTCAAACCAGACCAGACCGCTCAAACCAGACTCAAACCGGACCAGACCGCTCAAACCGGTTTGGACCGCTCAAACCAGACCAGACTGGCTCAAACCAGACCAGACCAGACCGCTCAAACCGGATCAAACCGACCAGACCGCTGAAACCGGATCAAACGGACCAGACCAGCTCAAACCGTTTTGACTGGCTCAAACCGACCAGACTCAAACAGGACCAGACCGGGTCAAACCGGTTTTGACCAGCTCAAACCCGACCAGACCGGCTAAAACCGGACCAGACCGCTCAAACCGGTTTTGACTGGCTCAAACCGACTCAAACCAGACCAGACCTGCTCAAACCAGTTTTGACCAACTCAAACCAGACCAGACCGCTCAAACCGACTCAAACCGACCAGACTCAAACCGGATCAAACCGGACCAGACCGGCTCAAACCGGTTTTGACCGCTCAAACCAGACCAGCTCAAACCAGACCAGACAGGCTCAAACCGGTTTTGACTGGCTCAAACCGACTCAAACAGGACCAGACCGGCTCAAACCGGTTTTAACCGGCTCAAACCGACTCAAACAGGACCAGACCGGCTCAAACCGGTTTTGACTGGCTCAAACCAGACCAGACCAGCTCAAACCGGATCAAACCGACCAGACCGGCTCAAACCACACTCAAACCGGTTTTGACCACCTCAAATCGGACCAGACCGGCTCAACCGGATCAAACCGACCAGACCGCTCAAACCAGTTTTGACCAGCTCAAACCGGACTCAAACCGGTTTTAACCGGCTCAAACCACACTCAAACCGGACTCAAACCGGTTTTGACCGCTCAAACCGACTCAAACAGGAATAGACCGCTCAAACCGGTTTTGACCAGCTCAAACGGACCATACCGGCTCAAACTGGTTTTGACCAGCTCAAACCGGACTCAAACCGGACCAGACCGTCTCAAACCCGTTTTAACCGGCTCAAACCCGACCAGACCGGCTGAACCCGGACGAGACCGGCTCAAACCGGTTTGGACCGGCTCAAACCAGACCAGACTGGCTCAACCAGATCAAAGTGGACCAGACCGGCTCAAACCGGATCAAACCGGACCAGAACCGCTGAAACCGGATCAAACCGGACCAGACCAGCTCAACCCGGTTTTAACTGGCTCTAACCAGACCAGACCGGCTGAATTGGGATGAGACCGCCTCAAACCGGTTTTGACCGGGTCAAATCAGACCAGACTGGCACAACCGGTTTTCACCAGCTCAAACCCAACCAGACTGTCTGAAACCAGACCAGACAGGCTCAAACCGGTTTTGACCGGCTAAAACCCTAAGAGACCGGCTAAAACCGGACCAGACCTGTTCAAAGCGGACTCAAACAGGAATAGACCGGCTCAAACCGGTTTTGACCAGCTCAAATCGGACCAGAGCAGCACAAACGATTTTGACCGGCTCAAACCACACTCAAACAGGACCAGAACGGCTCAAACCGGTTTTGACCAGCTCAAACCAGACGAGACCGGCTGAAACCGGTTTTGAACGGGTCAACCCCGACCAGACCAACTAAAACCGGACCAGACTAGCTCCGACCACTTTTGACCGGCTCAAACCGAACCAGACCAGCTCATCTGGATCAAACCGGACCAGACCGGCTTATACCGGATCAAACCGGACCAGACCGGCTCTTAGTCTCAAACCCGTTTTGATCTGCTCAAAACGGACCATAACGGCTCAAACCGGTTTTGACCGGCTCAAACGGGACCAGTCCCGCTTAAACCGGATCAAACCGGACCAGACTGGCTCAAACCGGTTTTGACCGGCTCAAATAGGACGAGAGCAGCACAAACCGAATTTGACCAGGTGAAACCAGACTCAAACAGGACCACACCGGCTCAAACCGGTTTTGACCGGCTCAATCCCGACCAGACCGGCTGAAACAGGACGAGACCACCTCAAACCAGTTTTGACCAACTCAAACCCATCCAGACCGGCTAAAACCGGACCAGACCGGCTCAAACCGGTTTTCACCAGCTCAAAGCGGAGTAGACCGGCTCTAACCGGTTATGACCGGCTCAAACCGCACTCAAACCAGACGACACGGTCTCAAACTGGTGTTGTCCGGCTCCAACCAGGCTCAAACTGGACCAGAGCGGATCAAACCGGTTTTGACCGGCTCAATCCGGACTCAAACCTGACCAGACCATCTCAAACCCGTTTTGACTGGCTCAAACCCGACCAGACCAGCTGAAACCGGACGAGACCGGCTCAAACCGGTTTGGACCGGCTCAAACCAGACCAGACTGGCTCAACCAGATCAAAGCGGACCAGACCGGCTCAAACCGGATCAAACCGGACCAGAACCGCTGAAACCGGATCAAAGCGGACCAGACCAGCTCCAACCGGTTTTAACTGGCTCAAACCCGACCAGACTGGCTGAAACGGGACGAGACCGCCTCAAACCAGTTTTGACCGAATCAAACCCGTCCAGACCGGCTAAAACTGGACCAGACCGGCTCGAACCGGTGTTGAACAGCTCAAACCGGTCTCAAACCGGACCAGAACAGCTCAAACCGGTTTTGAATGGCTCAAACCAGACCATACCGGCTCAAACGAATCAAACTGGACCAGACCGGCTTACACCGGATCAAACCGGACCAGACCGGCTCAAACCGGTCGCAAACCGCTTTTGACCAGCTCATACCGGTCCAGACAGCCTGAAACCGGTTTTGACTGGCTCAAACCGGACTCAAACAGGACCAGACCGGGTCAAACCGGTTTTAAACAGCTCAAATTGGACTCCAACAGGAGCAGACTGGCTCAAACAGGGTTTGACCGTCTCAAACCAGACCAGACCTGCTCAACGGGATCAATCCTGTCCAGACCGGCTTAAACCAGTTCAAACCAGTTTTGACCATCACAAACCGGACCAGACCGGTTCAAATCCGATCAAACCGGACCAGACCGGCTCAAACCTGTTTTGACCGTACTAGACTGGCATAAACCAGTTTTTAGCGGCTCAAATCACACCAGACCGGCTCAAACCGGTTTTGACCGGCTCCAAACGGACTCAAACCGCTTTTGACTGGAACAAACCAGACCAGACCGACTCAAACCTGTTTTGACCGGCTCAAACCGGACGCAAAACGTACCAGACCGGCTCAAACCGGACTCAAACCGGACTAGACCGGCTCAAATCGGTTTTGATCGGCTGAAACCGGACAAGGACCAAACTGGCTCAAACCGGACTCAAACCAGACCAGACAGGCTCAAATCGGTTTTGAACAGCTCAAACCAGGCCATACCGGCTCAACCGAATCAAACCGGACCATAACAGCTTAAACCGGATCAAACCGGAGCAGTCCGGCTAAAACCGGTTTTGACCGACTCAAATTAGACGAGAGCAGCACAAACCGAATTTGACCAGCTCAAACCAGAATCAAACAGGACCACACTGGCTCAAACCGGTTTTGACCGACTTAAACCCGTCCAGACCGGCTAAAACCAGACCAGACCGGCTCAAACCGGTTTTGACCGGCTCAAAGCGGACTAGACCGGCTCTAACCAGTTATGACCGGCTCAAACCGCACTCAATCCGGACCAGACTGTCTCAAACTGGTGTTGTCCGGCTCAAACCGCACTCAAACTGGACCAGAACGGCTCAGACCGGTTTTGACCGGATCAAACCCGACCAGACCGGCTGAAACCAGACGAGACCGGCTGAAACCGGTTTTGACCGGCTCAAACCCGACCAGACCGGCTGAAACTGGACGAGACCGGCTGAAACCAGTTTTGACCGGGTCAACCCCAACCAGACCCACTGAAACCGGAACAGACAGGCTCAGAACACTTTTGACCGGCTCAAACCGAACCAGACAGGCTGAACCGGATCAAACCGGACCAGACCGGCTTATACCGGTTTAAACAGGACCAGACCGGCTCTTAGACCGTCTCAAACCGGTTTTGAACCACTCAAAACGGACCAGAACGGCTCAAACCGGTTTTGACCTGCTCAAACCGGACCAGACCAGCTCAAACCGGACTCAAACCAGACCAGAACGGATCAAACTGGTGTTGACTGGCTCAAACCTGACTCAAACTGGACCAGACGGGCTCAAACCGGTGTTGACCAGCTCAAACCGGACTCAAACCGGACCAGACCGGCTCAAACACCCGTTTTGAATGGCTCAAACCAGACCATACCGGCTCAAACGAATCAAATTGGACCAGACCGGCTTAAACCGGATCAAACTGTTCCAGACCGTCTCAAACTGGTGCTGTCCGGCTCAAACCGCACTCAAACCAGACCAGAACGGCTCAGACCGGTTTTGACTGGCTCAAATCGGACCAGAGCCGCACAAACCGAATTTGACCAGATCAAACCAGACTCAATCAGGACCACACCGGTTCAAAGCGGTTTTGACCAGCTCAAACTGGACCAGACCGGCTCAAACCGGTCGCAAACCACTTTTGACCAGCTCATACCAGTCCAGACAGCCTCAAACCGGTTTTGACAGGCTCAAACCGGACTCAAACAGGACCAGACAGGGTCAAACCGGTTTTAAATGGCTCAAATCGGACTCAAACAGGAACACACCGGCTCAAAGAGGGTTTGACCGTCTCAAACCACACCAGACCGGCTCAACCGGATCAAACCGGACCAGACAGGCTTAAACCGGATCAAACCGGTTTTGACCGTCACAAACCGGACCAGACCAGTTCAAACCTGATCAAACTGGAGCAGACTGGCTCAAACCTGTTTTGACCGTATTAGACTGGATCAAACCGGTTTTTAGTGGCTTAAATCGCACCAGACCGGCTCAAACCGGTTTTGACCGGCTCCAAACGGTCTCAAACCGGTTTTGACCAGCTCAAACCGGACCAGACTGGCTAAGAACACTTTTGATCGGGTGAAACCGAAGAAGACCAGCTGAACCGGATCAAACTGGACCAGACTGGCTTATACCGGTTTAAACCAGACCAGACCGGCTCTTAGACCGTCTCAAACCGGTTTTGGTACGCTCAAAACGGACCAGAACAGCTCAAACCCGTTTTGACCTGCTCAAACTGGACCAGACCGGCTCAAACCCGTTTTGAATGGCTCAAACCAGACCATACTGGCTCAAACGAATGAAATTGGACCAGAGCGGCTTAAACCGGATCAAACCATTCCAGACCATCTCAAACTGGTGTTGTCCGGCTCAAACCGCACTCAAACCGGACCAGAATGGCTCAGACCAGTTTTGACCAGCTCAAATTGGACCGGAGCTGCACAAATCGAATTTGACCAGCTCAAATCAGACTCAAACAGCACCACACCAGCTCAAACCGGTTTTGAATGGCTCAAACCTGACCAGACCGGCTGAAACTGGACGAGAACACCTCAAACCGGTTTTGACCGACTCAAACCGGTCCAGACCGGCTAAAACCAGACCAGACCAGCTCAAACCGGTTTTGACCAGCTCAAAGGGGACTAGACTGGCTCTAACCGGTTATGACCAGCTCAAACCGCACTGAAACCGGACCAGACCCTCTCAAACTGGTGTTGTCCGGCTCAAACCAGACTCAAACCGGACCAGACCGGCTCAAACCGGTTTTGACCGGCTCATACCGGACTCAAACCGGACCAGACCATCTCAAACCCGTTTTGACCGGCTCAAACCCGACCAGACCAGCTGAAACCGGACGAGACCAGCTCAAACCAGTTTGGACCGGCTCAAACCAGACCAGACTGGCTCAACCAGATCAAAGCGGACCAGACAGGCTCAAACCGGATCCAACAGGACCAGAACCGCTGAAACCGGATCAAACCGGACCAGACCGGCTCAAACCGGACCAGACCGGGTCGAACCGGTTTTGACTAGCTCAAATCGGACTCAAACCGGACCAGACTGGCTCAAACCGTATTAGAACGGCTGAAACCAGACCATACCAGCTCAAACGAATCAAACCGGACCAGACCGGCTTAAACCGGATCAAACCGGACCAGACAGGCTCAAACCGGACCAGACCGGCTGAAACCGGAGGCAAACCGCTCTTGACCAACTCATACCGGTCCAGACAGCCGCAAACCGGTTTTGACTGGCTCAAACAAGACTCAAACAGGACCAGACAGGGTCAAACCGGTTTTAAACGGCTCAAATCGGACTCAAACAGGAACACACCGGCTCAAAGAGGGTTTGACCGTCTCAAACCACACCAGACCGGCTCAACCGGATCAAACCGGACCAGACAGGCTTAAACCGGATCAAACCGGTTTTGACCGTCACAAACCAGACCAGACCGGTTCAAACCTGATCAAACTGGAGCAGACTGGCTCAAACCTGTTTTGACCGTATTAGACTGGATCAAACCGGTTTTTAGCGGCTTAAATCGCACCAGACCGGCTCAAACCGGTTTTGACCGGCTCCAAACGGTCTCAAACCGGTTTTGATCGGAACAAACCGGACCACACCGCCTCAAACCTGTTCTGACTGGCTCAAACCGGACGAAAAACGTAGCAGACCGGCTCAAACCGGACTCAAACCGGACCAGACCGTCTCAAATCCGTTTTGACTGGCTCAAACCCGACCAGACTGGCTGAAACCAGACGAGACCGCCTCAAACCAGTTTGGACGGTCTCAACTCAGACAAGAATGGCTGAACTAGATCAAAGCCGACCAGACCGGCTCAAACCGGATCAAACCGGACCAGAACCGCTGAAACCGAATCAAACCGGACCAGACCGGCTCAAAGCGGTTTTAACCGGCTCAAACCCGACCAGACCGGCTGAAATGGGACGAGACCGCCTCAAACCAGTTTTGACCAGGTCAAATCAGACCAGACCGGCACAAACCGGCTTTGACCGGCTGAAACCCGAACAGACCGTCTGAAACCAGACCAGACAGGCTCAAACCGGATTTGAACGGCACAAACCCAAACAGACTGGCTAAAACAGGACCAGACCCTTTCAAACATGACTCAAACCGGAATAGACCTGGTCAAACCGGTTTTGACGGGCTCAAATCGGACCAGAGCAGCACAAACCGATTTTGACCGGCTCAAACCTGACTCAAACTACACCAGACCGGCACAAACCGGTGTTGACCAGCTCAAACCGGACTCAAACCTGACAAGACCGGCTTAAACCGGTTTTGAAAGGCTCAAACCAGACCGTACCGGCTCAAACGAATCAAACCGGACCAGACCGGCATAAACCGGATCAAACCAGACCAGACAGGCTCAAACCGGTTTTGACCAGTTCAAATCGGATGAGAGCTGCACAAACCGAATTAGACCAGCTCAAACTAGACTCAAACAGGACCACACCGGCTCAAACCGGTTTTGACTGGCTCAAACCCGACCAGACCGGCTGAAACTGGACGAGACCACCTCAAACCAGTTTTGACCGACTCAAACCCGTCCAGACCGGCTAAAACCGGACCTGACCGGCTCAAACCGGTTTTGACCAGCTCAAAGCAGACTAGACGGGCTCTATCCGGTTATGACCGTCTCAAACCACACTGAAACCGGACCAGACCATCTCAAACTGGTGTTGTCCGGCTCAAACCAGACTCAAACCAGACCAGACCAGCTCAAACCAGTTTTGACCGGCTCAAACCGGACTCAAACCGGACCAGACCGTGTCAAACCCGTTTTGAGCGGCTCAAACCCGACCAGACCGCTGAAACCGGACAAGACCGGCTCAAACCGGTTTGGATTGGCTCAAACCAGACCAGACAGGCTCAACCAGATCAAAGCAGACAAGATCGGCTCAAACTGGATCAAACAGGACCAGAACCGCTCAAACCGGATCAAACCAGACCAGACCGGCTCAAACCGGTTTTGACTGGCTATAACTGGACTCAAACCGGACCCGACCGGGTCAAACCGGTTTTAACCGGCTCAAACCAGACCATACTGGCTCAACCGGATCAAACCGGACCAGACCGGCTCAAACCAGACCAGACCGGCTCAAACCGGTTGCAAACCGCATTTGACCAACTCAAACCAGTCCAGACAGCCTCAAACCGGTTTTGACAGGCTCAAACCGGACTCAAACAGGACCAGACCGGGTCAAACCGGTTTTAAATGGCTCAAATCGGACTCAAACAGGAACAGACCAGCTCAAAAAGGGTTTGACCGTCTCAAACCAGACCAGACCGGCTCAACTGGACCAAACCGGACCAGACCAGCTTAAACTGGATCAAACTAGTTTTGACCGTCTCAAACCGGATGAGACCGGTTCAAACCCGATCAAACCGGACCAGACTGGCTTAAACATGTTTTGACCGTATTAGACTGGCTCAAACTGGTTTTTAGCGGCTCAAATCACACCAGACCAGCTGAAACCGGTTTTGACCTTCTCCAAACGGACTCAAACCGGTTTTGACCGGAAAAAACCGGACCAGACTGCCTCAAACCTGTTTTGACCGGCTCAAACCGGACGCAAAATGTACCAGACCGGCTCAAACCGGACTCAAACCAGACTAGACTGGCTCAAATTGGTTTTGATCGGCTCAAACCGGACAAGGACCAAACCGGCTGAAACCGGACTCAAACCGGACCAGACCGGCTCAAACCGGTTTTGAACGGCTCAAACCAGACCATACCAGCTCAACCGAATCAAACCGGACCAGACTGGCTTAAAGCGGATCAAACCGGAACAGAACGGCTCAAACCGGTTTTGACCGGCTCAAATCGGAGGAGAGCAGCACAAACCGAATTTGACGAGCTCAAACCAGACTCAAACAGGACCACAACGGCTCAAACCGATATTGACCAGCTCAAACCGGACTCAAACCGGACCAGACCGTCTCAAACCCGTTTTGACTCACTCAAACCCGACCAGACCGGCTGAAACCGGACGAGACCGCCTCAATCCGGTTTGAACCAACTCAAACCAGACGAGAATGGCTCAACTAGATCAAAGCCGACCAGACCGGCTCAAACCGGATCAAACCGGACGGAACCGCTGAAACTGGATTAAACCGGACCAGACTGGCTCAAAGCGGTTTTAACCGGCTCAAACCCGACCAGACCGGCTGAAATGGGACGAGATTGCCTCAGACCGGTTTTGACCGGGTCAAACCGGACCAGACCAGCACAAACCGGCTTTGACCGGCTCACACCCTACCAGACTGGCTAAAACCGGACCAGACCCGTTCAAACAGGACTCAAACTGGAATAGACCGGCTCAAACCGGTTTTGAAGGGCTCAAATCGGACCAGAGAAGCACAAACCGATTTTGACCGCTCAAATCTGACTCAAACTGGATCAGACCGGCTCAAACCGACCAGACTCAAACCGGACTCAAACCGACCAGACTGGCTCAAACCGGTTTTGACAGCTCAAACCGGACCAGACAGGCTGAAACCGGTTTTGACAGGCTCAAACCGACTCAAACCGGTTTTGACCGGCTCAAACCGACCAGACCAACTAAAACCGGACCAGACCAGCTTAAACTGGATCAAACTAGTTTTGACCGTCTCAAACCGGACTCAAACCGGACTCAAACCGGACCAAACCGGCTCAAACCAGACCGGCTCAAACCGGTTTTGACCAGCTCAAATCGGAGGAGAGCAGCACAAACCGAATTTGACCAGCTCAAACCAGACTCAAACAGGACAACAACAGCTCAAACCGGTTTTGACCGCTCAAACCCGACCAGACCGGCTGAAACTGGACGAGACCACCTCAAACCGGTTTTGACCGACTCAAACCCATCCAGACCGGATAAAACCGGACCAGACCGCCTCAAACCGGGTTTGACTAGCTCAAAGCGCACTAGACTGGCTCTAACCAGTTATGACCGGCTCAAACCACACTCAAACCGGACCAGACCGTCTCAAACTGGTGTTGTCTGGCTCAAACCGGACTCAAACCGGACCAGACCGGCTCAAACCGGTTTTGACTGTCTCAAACCGGACTCAAACGGGACCAGACCTTCTCCAACCCGTTTTGACTGGCTCAAACCCGACCAGACCTGCTGAAACTGCACGAGACTGGCTCAAACCGGTTTGGACTGGCTGAAACCAGACAATACTGGCTCAACCAGATCAAGGCGGACCAGAACGTCTCATACCGGATCAAACCGAACCAGAACCACTGAAACCGGATCAAACCGGACCAGAACCACTGAAACCTGATCAAACCGGACCAAACCGGCTCAAATCTGTTGTAACCGGCTCAAACCCACCAGACCGGCTGAAATGGGACGAGACCGCATCAAACCAGTTTTAACTGGGTCAAATCGGACCAGAACAGAACAAACCGGCTTTGACTGGCTCAAACCCGACCAGACCGTCTGATACCAGACCAGACAGGCTCAAACCGGTTTTGACCGGCTCTAACCCTACCAGACCGGCTAAAACAGGACCAGATCCGTTCAAACAGGACTCAAACCAGAATAGACTGTCTCAAACCGGTTATGATGGGCTCAAATCGGAGCAGAGCAGCACAAACCGATTTTGACCGGCTCAAATCTGACTCAAACTGGACCAGACCGGCTAAAACCGGTGTTGACCAGCTCAAACCAGACACAAACCAGACCAGACAGGCTGAAACCGGTTTTGAACGGCTCAAACCAGACCATACCGGCTCAAACGAATGAAACCGGACCAGACCGGCTTAAACCGGATCAAACCGGACCAGACAGGCCCAAACCGGTTTTGACCGACTCAAACCAGACCATACCGGCTCAAACCGGTTTTGACCGGCTCAAACCGCACTCAAACCGGACCAGACCGCCTCAAACCGGTTTTGACCGCTCAAACCGACTCAAACCGGACCAGACTGGCTCAAACCGGTTTTGACCGCTCAAACCGGACTCAAACCGGACCAGACTGGCTCAAACCGGACTCAAACTGGATCAAACCGACCAGACCGGCTGAAACCGGACAAGACCAGCTCAAACCAGTTTGGACCGGCTCAAACCAGACCAGACTGGCTCAACCAGATCAAAGCGGACCAGACAGGCTCAAACCGGATCCAACAGGACCAGAACCGCTGAAACTGGATCAAACCGGACCAGACCAGCTCAAACTGGTTTTTAATGGCTCAAACTGGACTCAATCCAAACCCGACCGGCTCAAACCGGTTTTAACCGGCTCAAACCATACCATAACTGCTCAACCGGATCAAACCGGACCAGACCAGCTCAAACCGGACCAGACTGGCTCAAAGTAGTCGCAAATCGCTTTTGACCAGTTGAAACCGGTCCAGACAGCCTCAAACCGGTTTTGACTGGCTCAAAACGGACTCAAACAGGACCAGACCGAGTCAAACCGGTATTAAACGGCTCAAATCGAACTCAAACAGGAACAGACCGGCTCAAACAGGGTTTGACCGTCTCAAACCAGACAAGACCGGCACAACTGGATCAAACCAGAGCAGACCGGCTTAAACAGGATCAAACCGGTTTTGACCGTCACAAAACGGACCAGACCAGTTCAAACCCGATCAAACCGGACCAGACCGGCTTAAACCTGTTTTGACCGTATAAGACTGGCTCAAACCGGTTTTGACCGGCTCCAAACGGACTAAAACCGGTTTTGACCAGCACAAACCGGACCAGACCGCCTCAAACCTGTTTTGAACGGCTCAAACCAGACGAAAAACGTACCAGACCGGCTCAAACCGGACTCAAACCGGACTAGACCGGCTCAAATTGGTTTTCATCGGCTCAAACCGGACAAGGATCAAACCGGCTCAAACCGGACTCAAACTGGACCAGAGCGGCTCATAACGCTTTTGAATGGCTCAAACCAGACCAAACCGGCTCAAACGGATCAAACCGGACAAGATTGGCTCAAGCCGGAACAAACCGGACCAGACCGGCTCAAACAGGATTTGACCAGCTCAAACCGGACCAGACCGGTTTCTAGACTAGCTCAAACCGGTTTTGAATGGCTCAAATCATACCAGACCGGCACAAACCGGTTTTGACTGGCTCAAACTGGACTCAAATCGGAGCAGACCAGCTCAAACCATTGTTGACCGGCTCAAACCGGAATCAAACCAGGCCAGACCGGCTCAAAGCGGAATCAAACCGGGCCAGACCGGCTCAAAGCGGTGCACACTCAGGGGAGCGCTCACTCAGGGGAGTGCACACTCAGGATAGTGCGCACTCAGTGGAGTCCTCACACAGGCGAGTGCACACTCAGGGGAGTTCACACACTGGGGAGCGCTCACTCAGTGGAGCACACACTCAGGGGAGGACACACTCAGGAGAGTGCACACTCAGGGGAGGGCACACTCAGGGGATCCTCTCTCAGGCGAGTTCACACTCAGGGGAGTGCACACTCAGGGGTGTCTTCACCCAGGCGAGTTCACACTCAGGGGAGCACGCACTCAGGGGAGTGCTCACTCGGGCAGTGCACACTCAGGGGAGAGCACACTCAGGGGAGTGTACACTCAGGGGAATCCTCACTCAGGAGAGTGCAAACTCAAGGATTGCACACACAGGGTAGTCCTCACTCAGGAGTGCACACCAGGAGTCCTCACTCAGGAGTGCTCACTCAGGAGTGCACACTCAGGGAGTGCACACTCAGGAGCACACTCAGGAGTGCTCACTCAGGGAGTGCACACTCAGAGTGCACACCAGGGAGTGCACACCAGGAGTCCTCACACAGGCGAGTGCACACTCAGAGTGCACTCAGAGTGCACACCAGGGAGTGCACACTCAGAGTGCACACTCAGAGTGCACACTCAGAGTGCACACCAGGAGTCCTCACTCAGGAGAGTGCAAACTCAGAGGAGTGCACACTCAGCGGAGTGCTCATTCAGGGGACTGCACACTCAGGGAGTGCACTCAGGAGTGCACATTCAGGAGTGCACTCAGAGTGCACTCAGGGAGTGCACACCAGGGAGTGCACACCAGGGAGTGCACACTCAGGAGCGCTCACTCAGGAGTGCACACCAGGGAGTGCACACCAGGAGTCCTCACTCAGAGTGCACACTCAGGAGTGCACACCAGGAGTCCTCACTCAGAGTGCACTCAGGGAGTGCACACTCAGGGAGCACACTCAGGGAGTCCTCACTCAGAGTGCACTCAGGGAGTGCACACTCAGGGAGTGCACACTCAGGGAGTGCACACCAGGAGTCCTCACTCAGGGAGTGCACTCAGGGAGTGCACACTCAGTAGTCCTCACTCAGGAGTGCACACTCAGGGAGTGCACACTCAGGGAGCGCACACTCAGGGAGTGCACACCAGGGAGTGCACACCAGGGAGTGCACACTCAGGGAGTGCACACTCAGGAGTGCACACTCAGGGGTGCACACTCAGGGGTGCACACTCAGAGTGCACACCAGGAGTCCTCACTCAGGGAGTGCACTCAGGAGTGCACTCAGGGAGTGCACACTCAGGGAGTCCTCACACAGGCGAGTGCACACTCAGGAGTGCACACTCAGGAGTGCACACTCAGGGAGCACACTCAGGAGTGCACTCAGAGTGCACACTCAGAGTGCACTCAGGGAGTGCACACTCAGGGGTGCACACTCAGGGAGTTCACACTCAGGGAGTGCACACTCAGGGGTGCACACTCAGGAGAGTGCACACTCAGGGAGTGCACACTCAGGAGCACACTCAGGAGTCCTCACACAGGCGAGTGCACACTCAGGGAGTGCACACCAGGGAGTGCACACCAGGGAGTGCACACTCAGGGAGTCCTCACTCAGGGAGTGCACACTCAGAGTGCACTCAGGAGTGCTCACTCAGGGAGTGCTCATTCAGGGACTGCACACTCAGGGAGTGCACACCAGGAGTCCTCACACAGGCGAGTGCACACTCAGAGTGCACACCAGGGAGTGCACACTCAGGAGCACACTCAGGGAGTCCTCACTCAGGAGTTCACACTCAGGAGTGCACACCAGGAGTCCTCACTCAGGGAGTTCACACTCAGGAGTGCACACCAGGGAGTGCACACTCAGAGTGCACTCAGGAGTGCACACTCAGAGTGCACACTCAGAGTGCACACCAGGAGTCCTCACACAGGCGAGTGCACACTCAGGAGTGCTCACTCAGGGAGTGCACACTCAGGAGAGTGCAACTCAGAGGAGTGCACACTCAGGGAGTGCACACTCAGGGAGTGCACACTCAGGAGCGCACACTCAGGGAGCACACTCAGGAGAGTCCTCACTCAGGAGAGTGCAACTCAGAGGAGTGCACATTCAGCAGAGTGCTAACTCAGGGGACTGCACACTCAGGGGTGCACACTCAGGGAGTGCACACTCAGGAGCACACTCAGGGAGCGCTCACTCAGGAGTTCACACTCAGCCGGGTCCTCACGTAGGAGAGTGCGAACTCAGAGGAGTGCACACTCAGGGAGTGCACACTCAGGGAGTGCACACTCAGAGTCCTCACTCAGGCGAGTGCACTCAGGAGTGCACACTCAGAGTCCTCACTCAGGAGTTCACACTCAGGGAGTGCACACTCAGGGAGTGCACTCAGGGAGTCCTCACACAGGCGAGTGCACACTCAGGAGTGCAACTCAGAGGAGTGCACACTCAGGATAGTGTGCACTCAGTGGAGTCCTCACTCAGAGTGCACACTCAGAGTGCACACTCAGAGTCCTCACTCAGGGAGTGCACACCAGGAGAGTCCTCACTCAGGAGAGTGCGAACTCAGAGGAGTGCACATTCAGCAGAGTGCTAACTCAGGGGAGTGCACACTCAGGGGTGTCCTCACTCAGGCGAGTGCACACTCAGGGGAGTGCGCACTCAGGGGCGTGCACACTCAGGATAGTGTGCACTCAGTGGAGTCCTCACTCAGGGGAGTGCTCACTCAGGGAGTGCACACTCAGGGTGTGCACACTCAGAGTCCTCACTCAGAGTGCACACTCAGAGTGCACACTCAGGAGTGCACTCAGGGAGTGCACACTCAGAGTGCACACTCAGGAGTGCACACTCAAGGGAGTCCTCACTCAGGCGAGTTCACACTCATGGGTGTGCACACTCAGTAGTCCTCACTCAGGCGAGTGCACACTCAGGGGAGTGCCCACTCAGGGGAGTGCTCACTCAGGGCAGTGCACACTCAGGGAGCGCACACTCAGAGTGCACTCAGGGAGTGCTCACTCAGGAGTTCACACTCAGGGGAGTCCTCACTCAGACGAGGGCACACTCAGGGAGTGCACACTCAGGGAGTGCTCATTCAGGGACTGCACACTCAGGGGTGCACACTCAGGAGTGCACACTCAGGGAGTGCACACTCAGGAGTCCTCACTCAGGAGTGCACTCAGGGAGTGCACACTCAGGAGTGCACACTCAGGGGATCAAACCGGACCAGACCGGCTGAAACTGGACGAGACCGCCTCAAACTGGTTTTGACCGACTCAAACCCGTCCAGAATGGCTAAAACTGGACCAGACCGGCTGAAACCGGTTTCGAACGGCTCAAAGCGGACTAGACCGGCTCTAACTGGTTATGACTGGCTCAAACCGCAATGAAACCGGACCAGACCCTCTCAAACTGGTGTTGTCCGGCTCAAACCGGACTCAAACAGGACCAGACCGGCTCAAACCCGTTTTGACCGGCTCAAACCCGACCAGACCAGCTGAAACGGGATGAGACCGCCTGAAACCGGTTTTGACCGACTCAAACCCGTCCAGACCGGCTAAAACCGGACCAGACCGGTTCAAACCGGGGTTGACCAGCTCAAACAGGACTCAAACCGGACCAGACCGGCTCAAACCGGTTTTGAACGGCTCATACCAGACCACACCGTCTCAAACGAATCAAACCGGACTGGACCGGCTTAAACCGGATCAAACCGGACTAGTCCGGCTAAAACCAGTTTTGACCAGCTCAAATCGGACGAGAGCAGCACAAACCGAATTTGACCAGCTCAAACCAGACTCAAACAAGACCACACCAGCTCAAACCAATTTTGATTGGCTCAAACCCGACCAGACCGGCTGAAACTGGACGAGACCGCCTCAAACCGGTTTTGTCTGACTGAAACCCGTCCAGACCGGCTAAAACCGGACCAGACCGGCTCAAACCGGTTTTGACCGGCTCAAAGCGGACTAGACCGGCTCTAACCGATTATGACGGGCTCAAGCTGCACTCAAACCGGAGCAGATCGTCTCAAATTGGTGTTGTCCAGCTCAAATTGGACTCAAACCGGACCAGACCGGCACAAACCCGTTTTGACTGGCTGAAACCCGACCAGACCAGCTGAAACCGGATGAGACCGGCTCAAACCGGATTGGACCAGCTCAAACCAGACCAGACTGGCTCACCCAGATCAAAGCGGACCAGACCTGCTCAAACCAGATCAAACCGAACCAGAACTACTGAAACCGGATCAAACCGGACCAGACCGGCTCAAACCGGTTTTAACCGGCTCAAACCTGACCAGACCGGCTGAATTGGGACGAGACCGCCTCAAACCGGTTTTGACCGGGTGAAATCAGACCAGACCGGCACAAACCGGTTTTGACCAGCTCCAACCCGACCAGACCGGCTGAAACCGGATGAGACTGGCTGAAACCGGTTTTGACCGCTCAAACCGGACCAGACCAGCTCAAACCAGACCAGACCGCTCAAACCGTTTTGACCGGCTGAAACCGAACCAGACCGGCTGAACCGGATCAAACCAGACCAGACCGGCTTAAACCGGATCAAACCAGACCAGACTCAAACCAGACTCAAACCGGATCAAACCAGACCAGCTCAAACCGGACCAGAACGGCTCAAACCGGACCAGACTCAAACCAGACCAGACCAGCTCAAACGGACTCAAACCAGACCAGACGGATCAAACCGACCAGACTCAAACCGGTTTTGACCAGCTCAAACTGGACTCAAACCGGACCAGACTGGCTCAACCAGATCAAACCGACCAGACTCAAACCGGTTTTGACCGGCTCAAACCTGACCAGACCGGCTCAACCGGATCAAACCGGACCAGACCGGCTTAAACCGGATCAAACCGACCAGACCGGCTCAACCGGATCAAACCAGTGGTGACCATCTCAAACCGGACTCAAACTGGACCAGACCGGCTCAAACTGGACTCAAACCGGTTTTTAACGGCTCAAACCGGACTCGAACTGGACCAGAACGGCTCAAACCGGGTTAGACTGGCTCAAACCGGACCAGACCAGCTGAAACCGAATCAAACCGGACGAGACCGGCTCAAACCGGTTTTGACTGGCTCAAATCGGACTCAAACCGGACCAGACCGTCTATAAACGGATCTAACCAAACCAGACCCGCTCAAACCAGGGTTGACCGGCTCAAACCCGACCAGACTGCCTTAAACCAGACCAGACTGGCCCAAACAGGGTTTGACCGGCTCAAACTGGACTCAAACGGGAACAGAACGGCCCAAAACGGGTTAGACTGGCTCAAACCGGACCAGACCGGCTGAAACTGGACGAGACCGCCTCAAACCGGTTTTGACCGACTCAAACCCGTACAGACCGGCTAAAACCGGACCACACTGGCTCAAACCGGTTTTGAACGGCTCAAAGTGGACTAGACCGGCTCTAACCGGTTATGACCGGCTCAAACCGCACTCAAACCGGACCAGACCGTCTCAAACTGGTATTGCCCGGCTCAAACCAGACTCAAACAGGACCAGACCGGCTCAAACCGGTTTTGACCGGCTCATACCGGACTCAAACCAGACCAGACCGTCTGAAACCCGTTTTGACCAGCTCAAACTCGACCAGACCAGCTGAAACCGGACGAGACCATCTCAAACCGCTTTGGACCGGCTCAAACCAGACCAGACTGGCTCAACCAGATCAAAGCGGACCAGACCGGCTCAAACCGGATCAATCCGGAGCAGAACCACTGAAACCGGATCAAACCGGACAAGACCGGCTCCAACTGGTTTTGAACGGCTCAAACCACACCTTACCAGCTCAACCGAATCAAACCGGACCAGACCGGCTTAAACCACATCAAACCGGACCAGATCGGCTCAAACCGGTTTTGACTGTCTCAAACCCGACCAGACTGGCTGAAACCGGACAAGACCAGCTCAAACTGGTTTGGACTGGCTCAAACCAGACCATACTGGATCAACCCGATCAAAGCGGACCAGATCGGCTCAAAGCGGATCAAACCAGACCAGAACTGCTCAAACCGGATCAAACCGGACCAGACCGGCTGAAACCGGTTTTCTCCCGCTCAAACCCGACCAGACCGGCTGAATTGGGTCGAGACCGCCTCAAATCAGTTTTGACCGGGTCAAATCAGACCAGACCAGCACAAACCGGTTTTGACCAGCTCAAACCCGATCAGACCATCTGAAACCGGACCAGACAGGCTCAAACCGGTTTTGACCAGCTCAAACCCTACCAGACTGGCTAAAACCGGACCAGACCCGTTCAAACCGGTCTCAAGACCGGTTCATACTGGACTCAAACCGGACCAGACCGTCTCAAACCTGTTTTGAACGGCTCAAACCCGACCAGACGGGCTGAAACTGGACGAGACCGGCTTAAACCGGTTTGGACCGGGTCAAATCGGACTCAAACCAGACCAGACCGGCCCAAACCGGTTTTGACCGGCTCAAACCCGACCAGACCGGCTGAAACTGGACGAGACCGCCTCAAACCGGTTTTGACCGGCTCAAACCCGACCAGACCAGCTTAAACCGGATCAAACCAGACCAGACTGGCTCAAACACTTTTGACCGGCTGAAACCGGACCAGACTCAAACAGGACCAGACCGGCTGAAACCGGACCAGACCAGCTGAAACCGGACCAGACCGTCTCAAACCGGTTTTGACCAGCTCAAACCGACTCAAACCGGACTCAAACCGGTTTTGATCCGCTCAAAACGGACCAGAATGGCTCAATACCTTTTGGACCTGCTCAAACCGGACCAGACCAGCTCAAACCGGACTCAAACCAGACCAGAACGGATCAAACTGGTGTTGACCGGCTCAAACCTGACTCAAACTGGACCAGACAGGCTCAAACCGGTCTTGACCAGCTCAAACCGGACTCAAACCGGACCAGACCAGCTCAAAACCGTTTTGAACGGCTCAAACCAGACCATATCGGCTCAAACAAATCAAATTGGACCAGACCGGCTTATACCGGATCAAACCGTTCCAGGCCGTCTCAAACTGGTGTTGTCTGGCTCAAACCGCACTCAAACCAGAGCAGAACGGCTCAGACCGGTTTTGACCGGCTCAAATCAGACCAGAGCCGCACAACCCGAATTTGACCAGCTCAAACCAGACTCAATCAGGACCACACCGGCTGAAACCGGTTTTGACCGGCTCAAACCGGACCAGACTGGCTCAAACCGGTCGCAAACCGCTTTTGACCAGCTCATACCGGTGCAGATAGCCTCAAACCGGTTTTGACAGGCTCAAACTGGACTCAAACAGGACCAGACCGGGTCAAACCGGTTTTAAACGGCTCAAATCGGACTCAAACAGGAACAGAACGGCTCAAACAGGCTTTGACCGTCTCAAACCAGACCAGTCCGGCTCAACCGGATCAAACCGGACCAGACCAGCTTAAACCGGATCAAACCGGTTTTGACCATCACAAACCGGACCAGACCGGTTGAAACCCAATCAAACCGGACCAGACCAGCTCAAAAATGTTTTGACCGTATTAGACTGGCTCAAACCGGTTTTTAGCGGCTCAAATCACACCAGACCGGTTCAAACCAGTTTTGACCGGCCTCAAACGGACTCAAACTGGTTTTGACCAGAACAAACCAGACCACACCGCCTCAAACCTGTTTTGACCAGCTCAAACCGGACGAAAAACGTAGCAGAGCAGCTCAAACCGGACTCAAACCGGACTAGACCGGCTCAAATCGGTTTTGATCAGCTCAAACCGGACAAGGACCAAACCGGCTCAAATCGGACTCAAACCGGACCAGACAGGCTCAAATCCGTTTTCAACGGCTCAAACCAGAACATACCGGCTCAACCAAATCAAACCGGACCAGAACGGCTTAAACCGGATCAAACCGGACCAGACCTGTTCAAACCGGTTTTGACCGGCTCAAATCGGACGAGAGCAGCACAAACCGAATTTGACCAGCTCAAACCAGACTCAAACAGGACCACACTGGCTCAAACAGGTTTTGACCGACTCAAACCCGACCAGACCGATTAAAACTGGACGAGACTGCCTCAAACCGGTTTTGACCGACTTAAACCTGTCCAGACCGACTAAAACAGGACCAGACCGGCTGAAACCGGTTTTGACCGGCTCAAAGCGGACTAGACCGGCTCTAACCGGATATGACTGGCTCAAACCACACTCAAACCGGACCAGACTGTCTCAAACTGGTGTTGTTTGGCTCAAACAACACTCAAACTGGACCAGAATGGCTCAGACCGCTTTTGACTGGCTGAAATCGGACCAGAGAAGCACAAAACGAATTTGACCAGCACAAACCAGACTCGAACAGGAGCACAACAGCTCAAACCGGTTTTGACCGGCTCAAACCCGACCAGACCGGCTGAAACTGGACGAGACCACCTCAAACCGGCTTTGACGGAATCAAACACGTCCAGACCGGCTAAAACTGGACCAGACCGGCTGAAACCGGTTTTGACCGGCTCAAAGCGGACTAGACAGGCTCTAACCGGTTATGACTGGCTCAAACCGCACTCAAACCGGACCAGAACGTCTCAAACTGCTGTTGTCCGGCTCAAACCGGACTCAAACCGGACCATACCGGCTCAAACGGGTTTTGACCGGCTCAAACCGGACTCAAACCGGACCAGACCATCTCAAACCCGTTTTGACTGGCTGAAACCCGACCAGACCAGCTGAAACCGGACGAGACCGGCTCAAACCGGTTTGGACCAGCTCAAACCAGACCAGACTGGCTCAACCAGATCAAAGCAGACCAGACCGGCTCAAACCAGATCAAACCGAACCAGAACCACTGAAACCGGATCAAACCGGACCAGACCGGCTCAAACCGGTTTTAACCGGCTCAAACCCGACCAGACCGGCTGAATTGGGACGAGACCGCCTCAAACCGGTTTTGACCGGATCAAATCAGACCAGACCGGCACAAACTGGTTTTGACTGGCTCAAACCCGACCAGACCGGCTGAAACCGGACGAGACCGGCTGAAACCGGTTTTGACCGGGTCAACCCTGACCAGACCAACTAAAACCGGACCAGACTGGCTCAGACCACTTTTGACCGGCTGAAACCGAACCAGACGGGCTGAACCAGATCAAATCGGACCAGACCGGCTTATAGCGGTTTAAACCGGACCAAACCGGCTCTTAGACCTTCTCAAACCGGTTTTGATCCGCTCAAAACGGACCAGACTGGCTCAAACCAGTTTTGACCGGCTCAATGCTGACTGGACCAGCTCCAACCGGTTATGACCGGCTCAAACCACACTCAAACCGGACAGACCATCTAAAACTGGTGTTGTCCGTCTCAAACCGGACTCAAACCGGACCAGACCGTCTCAAACTGGTTTTGACCGGCTCAAACCGGACTCAAACCGGACCAGACCATCTCAAACCCGTTTTGACCGGCTCAAACCCGACCAGACCGGCTGAAACCAGACCAGAACGGCTCAAACAGGTTTGGACCGGCTCAAACCAGACCAGACTGGCTCAAACAGATCAAAGCGGACCAGACAGGCTCAAACCGGATCCAACAGGACCAGAACCGCTCAAACCGGATCAAACCGGACCAGACCGGCTCAAACCGATTTTGACTGGCTCAAACTGGACTCAATCCGGACCCGACCCGCTCAAACTGGTTTTAACAGTCTCAAACCACACCATACCGGCTTAACTGGATCAAACCGGACCAGACAGGCTCAAACCAGTCGCAAACCGCTTTTGACCAGCTGAAACCGGTACAGACCGCCTCAAACCGGTTTTGACTGGCTGAAAACGGACTCAAACAAGACCAGACCGTGTCAAACCGGTTTTAAACGGCTCAAATCGGACTCAAACAGGAACAGACCGGCTCAAACAGGGTTTGACCTTCTCAAACCAGACCAGACCGGCTCAACCGGATCAAACCGGACCACACCGGCTTAAACCGGATCAAACCGATTTTGGCCATCACAAAACGGACCAGACCGGTTCAAACCCGATCAAACCAGACCAGACCGGCTCAAAACTGTTTTGACCATATTAGACTGGCTCAAACCGGTTTTTAGTGGCTCAAATCGCACCAGACCGGCTCAAACTGGTTTTGACCGGCTCCAAATAGACTCAAAACGGTTTTGACCGGCACAAACCGGACCAGATCGCCTCAAACCTGCATTGAAAGGCTCAAACTGGACGAAAAATGTACCAGACCGGCTCAAACCGGACTCAAACCGGACTAGACCGGCTCAAATCGGTTTTGATTGGCTCAAACCGGACAAGGACCAAACCGGCTCAAACCGGACTCAAACCGGACCAGAGCGGCTCAAAACGGTTTTGAACGGCTCAAACCAGACCAAACTGGCTCAAACGGATCAAACCGGACCAGACTGGCTCAACCCGGCACAAACCGGACCAGACCGGCTCAAACAGGATTTGAACAGCTCAAACCGGACCAGACCGGTTCTTAGACCAGCTCAAACCGGTTTTGAACGGCTCAAATCGGACCAGACCGGCACAAACCGGTTTTGACTGGCTCAAACTGGACTCAAATCGGAACAGACCGGCTCAAACCATTGTTGACCGGCTCAAACCGGAATCAAACCGGGCCAGACTGGCTCCAAGCAGTGCACACTCAGGGGAGCGCTCACTCAGGGGAGTGCACACTCAGGATACTGCACACTCAGTGGAGTCCTCACTCAGGTGAGTGCACACTCAGGGGAGTGCACACACTGGGGAGTGCTCACTCAGTGGAGCGCACACTCAGGGGAGCACACACTCAGGAGAGTGCTCACTCAGGGGAGGGCACACTCAGGGGATCCTCACTCAGGCGAGTTCACACTCAGGGGAGTGCACACTCAGGGGTGTCTTCACCCAGGCGAGTGCACACTCAGGGGAGCGCTCACTCAGGAGTGCACACTCAGGGAGGCACACTCAGGGAGTGCACTCAGGGAGTGCACACTCAGTGGAGTCCTCACTCAGGAGTGCTCACTCAGGGAGTGCACACTCAGTGCACACTCAGGGTGTCCTCACTCAGGGAGCACACTCAGGGGAGTGCGCACTCAGGGGAGTGCTCACTCAGGGGAGTGCACACTCAGGGGAGTGCAATCTCAGGGGAGCGCACACTCAGGAGAGTGCACACTCAGGGGAGTCCTCACTCAGGAGAGTGCAAACCCAGAGGAGTGCACACACAGGGTAGTCCTCACTCAGGAGAGTGTGAACTCAGGGGAGTGCACACTCACAGGAGTGCTCACTCAGGGGAGTGCACACTCAGGAGAGCGCTCACTTATGGGAGTGCACACTCAGGACAGTGTGCACTCATGGGAGTGCACACTCAGGGGAGAGCACACTCAGGGGAGTGCACACACAGGGGAGCGTACACTCAGGGGAGGGCACACTCAGGGGTGTGCGCACTCAGGGGAGGGCACACTCCGGGGAGTGCACACCCTGAAGAGTGAGCACTCAGGGGAGTGCACACTCAGGGGAGTGCACACTCAGGGTTGTCTACACCCAGGCGAGTGCACATTCAGGGGTGTGTGCACTCAGGGGAGTGTTCACTCAGGGGTGTGCACACTCAGGGGAGAGCACACTCAAGGGAGTGTGCACTCAGGGGAGTGCACATTCAGTGGAGTGCACACTCAGGGGAGTCCTCACTCAGGGTAGTACACACTCAGGAGTGCTCACTCAGGGAGTGCACACTCAGGAGCACACTCAGGGAGTGCACACTCAGGATAGTGCACACTCAGTGGAGTCCTCACTCAGGGGAGTACACACTCAGGGGAGTGCACACCCAGGGGAGCACACACTGAGGAGAGGGCACACTCAGGGGAGTCCTCACTCAGGAGAGTGCAAACTCAGAGGAGTGCACACTCAGTGGAGCGCTCACTCAGGGGAGTGCACACTCAGGGGAGCGCACACTCAAGGGAGTGCACACTCAGGGGAGTGCACACTCAGGGGTGTCTTCACCCAGGCGAGTGCACACTCAGGGAGTGCACACTCAGGGAGTGCTCACTCAGGAGTGCACACTCAGGAGCGCACACTCAGGGAGTGCACACTGGGAGTGCTCACTCAGGGAGTGCACACTCAGGAGTGCACACCAGGGAGTGCACACCAGGGAGTGCACACTCAGGAGTGCACACACTCAGGAGTGCACTCAGGAGTGCACACTCAGGGGAGCGCACACTCAGGGGAGTGCACACCCTGGGGAGTGAACACTCAGGGGAGTGCACACTCAGGGGAGTGCACACTCAGGGGTGTCTTAACCCAGGCGAGTGCACAGTCAGGGGAGTGCGCACTCAGGGGTGTGCTCACTCAGGGGAGTGCACACTCAGGGGAGTCCACACTCAGGGAAGTCCTCACTCGTTAGAGTGTGAACTCAGAAGAGTGCACACTCAGGAGTGCACACTCAGGGGAGTGCTCACTCAGGGAGTGCACACTCAGGAGAGTACTCACTCAGGCGAGTGCACATTCAGGATAGTCCTCACTCAGGGGAGTGCTCACTCAGGGTAGTGCTCACTCAGGAGTGCACTCAGGAGTGCTCACCAGGGAGTGCACACTCAGGGAGCACACTCAGGAGCGCACACTCAGGAGTGCACACTCAGGGAGTCCTCACTCAGGAGAGTGCACTCAGGAGTGTGCACTCAGGAGTGCACTCAGGGAGGCACACTCAGGAGTCATCACTCAAGCGAGTGCCCCCTCAGGAGACCGCTCACTCAGGGGAGTGCACACTCAGGGGAGCCTCACTCAGGCGAGTTCACACTCAGGGGAGTGCACACTCAGGGGTGTCTTCACCCAGGCGAGTTCACACTCAAGGGAGCGCAAACTCAGGGGAGTGCACACTCAGGGGAGCCTTCACTCAGGCGAGTGCACATTCAGGGGAGTGCACACTCAGGGGAGTGCTCACTCAGGGGAGTTTCCACTAAAGTGAGCGCACACTCAGGGGAGTGCACACTCAGGGGAGTCCTCACACAGGCGAGTGCACACTCAGGAGAGCGCTCACTCATGGGAGTGCACACTCAGGATAGTGTGCATTCAGTGGAGTCCTCACTCAGGGGAGTGCACACTCAGGGGTGTGCACACACAGGGGAGCGCACACTCAGGGGAGGGCACACTCAGGAGAGTCCTCACTCAGGAGAGTGCACTCAGGGAGTGCTCACTCAGGGAGAGCACACTCAGGAGAGTGCACACTCAGGAGTGCACTCAGAGTGCACTCAGGGAGTGCACTCAGTGGAGTCCTCACTCAGGCGAGTTCACACTCAGGAGTGCACACTCAGTGGAGTCCTCACTCAGGAGTGTGCACTCAGGGAGTGCACACTCAGGTGAGCATGCACTCAGGGAGTGCACTCAGGGGAGTGCACACTCAGGGGAGTCCTCACTCAGGCGAGTGCACACTCAGGGGAGTCCTCACTCAGGGTAGTACACACTCAGGGGAGTCCTCCCACAGGCGAGTGCACTCTCTGGAGAGCGCTCACTCATGGGAGTGCACACTCAGGATAGTGCACACTCAGTGGAGTCCTCACTCAGGGGAGTACACACTCAGGGGAGTGCACACCCAGGGGAGCACACACTGAGGAGAGGGCACACTCAGGGGAGTCCTCACTCAGGAGAGTGCAAACTCAGAGGATTGCACACTCAAGGGTTCGCTCAGTCAGTTGAGTGCACACCCAGGGGAGCGAACACTCAGGGGAGTGCACACTCAGGGGAGTGAACACTCAGGGGTCTCTTCACACAGGCGAGTCCGCATTCAGGGGAGTGCGCACTCAGGGGAGTGCTCATTCAGGGGAGTGCACGCTCAGGGAAGCGCACACTCAGGGGAGTGCACACCCTGGGGAGTGCACACTCAGGGGAGTGCACACTCAGGGGAGTGCACACTCAGGGGTGTCTTCACCCAGGCGAGTGCACACTCAGGGAGTGCACACTCAGGGGAGCGCTCACTCAGGAGAGTGCACACTCAGGGGAGCGCACACTCAGGGAGTGCACACCCTGGGGAGTGAACACTCAGGGGAGTGCACACTCAGGGGAGTGCACACTCAGGGGTGTGCACACTCAGGGGAGTGCACACTCAGGGGAGTGCACACTCAGGGGTGTGCACACTCAGGGGAGTGCACACTCAGGGGAGTCCACACTCAGGGAAGTCCTCACTCAGGAGTGTGCACTCAGGAGTGTGCACTCAGAGTGCACTCAGGGGAGGCTCACTCAGGGGAGTGAACACTCAGGGGAGTGCACACTCAGGGAGTCCTCACTCAGGAGAGTGCACACTCAGGGAGTGCACACTCAGGGGAGCCTCACTCAGGCGAGTTCACACTCAGGGGAGTGCACACTCAGGGGTGTCTTCACCCAGGCGAGTTCACACTCAAGGGAGCGCAAACTCAGGGGAGTGCACACTCAGGGGAGTCCTCACTCAGGCGAGTGCACATTCAGGGGAGTGCACACTCAGGGAGTGCTCACCAGGGAGTGCACATTCAGGAGTGCACACACTCAGGGAGTGCACACTCAGGGAGTCCTCACAGGCGAGTGCACACTCAGGGGTGCTCACTCAGGGAGTGCACACTCAGGATAGTGTGCACTCAGTGGAGTCCTCACTCAGGGGAGTGCACACTCAGGGGAGTGCACACTCAGGGAGTGCGCACACTCAGGGGAGGGCACACTCAGGGGAGTCCTCACTCAGGAGAGTGCAAACTCAGAGGAGTGCACACTCAGGGGAGCGCTCACTCAGGGGAGTGCACACCAGGGAGTGCACACAGGAGTGCACACTCAGGAGTGCACACTCAGGGGTCTCTTCACCCAGGTGAGTCCACACTCAGGGGAGAGTGCACTCAGGGGAGCGCTCACTCAGGAGTGCACACTCAGGGGAGCGCACACTCAGGGGAGTGCACACCCTGGGGAGGGAACACTCAGGGAGTACACTCAGGAGTGCACACCAGGGAGTGCACACTCAGAGTGCACACCAGGAGTGCACACTCAGGGAGTGCACACTCAGGAGCGCACACTCAGGGAGAGCACACTCAGAGTCCTCACTCAGAGTGCACACTCAGGAGAGTGCTCACTCAGGGGAGTGCACACTCAGGGGAGAGCACACTCAGGGGAGTGTACACTCAGGGAGTACTCATTCAGTGGAGTGCACACTCAGGGGAGTCCTCACTCAGGCAAGTTCACACTCAGGGGAGTGCACACTCAGGGGTGTCCTCACTCAGGCGAGTGCACTCAGGAGTGCACACCAGGAGTGCACACTCAGGTGAGCATGCACTCAGGGAGCACACTCAGGAGTCCTCACCAGGCGAGTTCACACTCAGGGAGTCCTCACTCAGGCGAGTGCACACTCAGGAGTGCACACTCAGGGAGCGCTCACTCAGGGAGTGCACACTCAGAGTGCACACTCAGGGGTGCACACTCAGGGAGCTCACTCAGGAGTGCACACACTCAGGGAGCACACTCAGGGAGTGCACACTCAGGGAGGGCACACTCAGGAGCTCACTCAGGGAGTGCACACTCAGGGGAGTGCACACTCAGGGGTGTCTTCACCCAGGCGAGTGCACACTCAGGGGAGTGCGCACTCAGGGGAGTGCTCACTCAGGGAGCACACTCAGGAGAGTGCACACTCAGGGAGTCCTCACTCAGGGAGTGCTCACTCAGGGAGTTCACACTCAGGAGTGCACACTCAGGAGTGCACACTCAGGGGAGTCCTCACACAGGCGAGTGCACACTCAGGAGAGCGCTCACTCATGGGAGTGCACACTCAGGATAGTGTGCACTCAGTGGAGTCCTCACTCAGGGGAGTGCACACTCAGGGGAGTGCACACACAGGGAGCGCACACTCAGGGGAGGGCACACTCAGGGTGCCTTCACCCAGGCGATTGCACACTCAGGGGAGTGCGCACTCAGGGGAGTGCACACTCAGGGGAGTGCACACCCTGAAGAGTGAACACTCAGGGGAGTGCACACTCAGGGGTGTCTACACCCAGGCGAGTGCACACTCAGGGGTGTGTGCACTCAGGGGAGTGCTCACTCAGGGGAGTGCACACTCAGGGGAGAGCACACTCAGGGGAGTGTACACTCAGGGGAGTGCACATTCAGTGGAGTGCACACTCAGGGGAGTCCTCACTCAGGCGAGTTCACACTCAGGGAGTGCACACTCAGGGGTGTCCTCACTCAGGCGAGTGTACACTCAAGGGAGTGCACACTCAGGTGAGCATGCACTCAGGGGAGTGCACACTCAGGGGAGTCCTCACTCAGGCGAGTTCTCACTCAGTAGTCCTCACTCAGGCGAGTGCACACTCAGGGGAGAGCACACTCAGGGGTGTACACTCAGGAGTGCTCATTCAGTAAAGTGCACACTCAGGGAGTGCACACTCAGGAGTCCTCACACAGGCGAGTGCACACTCAGGAGAGCGCTCACTCATGGGAGTGCACACTCAGGATAGTGTGCACTCAGTGGAGTCCTCACTCAGGGGAGTGCACACTCAGGGGAGTGCACACCAGGGAGTGCACACTCAGGGGAGGGCACACTCAGGGGAGTCCTCACTCAGGAGTGCTCACTCAGGAGTGCACACTCAGGGAGGCACACTCAGGAGTGCACACTCAGGGAGCGCACACTCAGGAGTGCACACTCAGGGGAGTGCACACTCAGGGGTCTCTTCACCCAGGTGAGTCCACACTCAGGGGAGTGTTCACTCAGGGGAGCGCTCACTCAGCGGAGTGCACACTCAGGGGAGCGCACACTCAGGGGTGCACACCCTAGGGAGGGAACACTCAGGGGAGTGCACACTCAGGGGTGCCTTCACCCAGGCGAGTGCACACTCAGGGAGTGCACACTCAGGGAGCTCAAACTCAGGGAGCACACTCAGGAGCACACTCAGGGGTCCTCACTCAGGTGAGTTCACACTCAGGAGTGTACACTCAGGAGTGCACTCAGGAGTGCACACTCAGGGGAGTGTACACTCAGGGGAGTGCTCATTCAGTGGAGTGCACACTCAGGGGAGTCCTCACTCAGGCAAGTTCACACTCAGGAGTGCACTCAGGAGTCCTCACTCAGGCGAGTGCACTCAGGAGTGCACTCAGGGAGTGCACACTCAGGTGAGCATGCACTCAGGGGAGTGCACACTCAGGGGAGTCCTCACTCAGGTGAGTTCACACTCAGTAGTCCTCACTCAGGCGAGTGCACACTCAGGAGTGCACACTCAGGGAGCGCTCACTCAGGGAAGTGCACACTCAGGGGAGCACACACTCAGGGAGCACACACTCAGGGAGCTCACTCAGGGAGTGCACACTCAGAGTGCACTCAGGGAGCGCACACTCAGGGAGTGCACACTCAGGAGAGCACACTCAGGGAGTCCTCACTCAGGAGTTCACACTCAGAGTGCACTCAGGGGTGTCTTCACCCAGGCGAGTTCACACTCAGGGGTGCACACTCAGGAGCTCACTCAGGAGTGCACTCAGGAGTGCACTCAGAGTGTACACTCAGGGAAGTTCTCACTCAGTGGAGCGCACACTCAGGGGAGCACACACTCAGGAGAGTGCACACTCAGGGGAGGACACACTCAGGTGATCCTCACTCAGGCGAGTTCACACTCAAGGGAGTGCACACTCAGGGGTGTCTTCACCCGGGCAAGTTCACACTCAGGCGCGCACTCAGGGGAGTGCTCACTCAGGGGAGTGCACACTCAGGGAGCACACTCAGGAGTGTACACTCAGGGGAGTGTACACTCAGGGAAGTGCTCATTCAGGGGAGTACACACTCAGGGGAGTCCTCACTCAGACGACGGCACACTCAGGGGAGTGCACACTCCGGGAGGCGTTCACGAAGCGGAGTGCACACTCAGGGGAGCGCACACTCAGGTGAGTTCACTCTCAGTGGCATCCTCACTCAGGAAACGGTGAACTAACAGGAGTGCACACTCAGGGGAGTGCTCACACAGGGGAGTGCACACCAGGGAGTGCACTCAGGGAGTGCACACCAGGGAGTGCACACTCAGAGTGCACACCAGGGAGTGCACTCAGGGAGTCCTCACTCAGGAGTGCACACTCAGGGAGTGCACACCAGGAGAGTCCTCACTCAGGAGAGTGCAAACTCAGAGGAGTGCACATTCAGCAGAGTGCTAACTCAGGGGACTGCACACTCAGGGTGTCCTCACTCAGGCGAGTGCACACTCAGGGAGTGCACACTCAGGGGCGTGCACACTCAAGTGAGCATACACTCAGGGGAGTGCACACTCAAGGGAGTCCTCACTCAGGTGAGTTCACACTCATGGGTGTGCACACTCAGTAGTCCTCACTCAGGCGAGTGCACACTCAGGGGAGTGCCCACTCAGGGGAGGGCTCACTCAGGGCAGTGCACACTCAGGGAGCGCACAATCTGGGGAGCACACACTCAGGGGAGTTCACACTCAGCCAGGTCCTCAAGTAGGAGAGTGCAAGCTCAGAGGAGTGCACACTCAGGGGAGTGCTCATTCAGGGGAGTACACACTCAGGGGAGTCCTCACTCAGGAGAGTGCAAACTCAGAGGAGTGCACATTCAGCAGAGTGCTAACTCAGGGGACTGCACACTCAGGGGTCCTCACTCAGGCGAGTGCACACTCAGGGGAGTGCGCACTCAGGGGCGTGCACACTCAAGTGAGCATACACTCAGGGGAGTGCACACCAGGGAGTGCACACTCAGGTGAGTTCACACTCAGGGGTGCACACTCAGGGGAGTCTCACTCAGGAGTGCACACCAGGAGTGCCCACTCAGGGGAGGGCTCACTCAGGGCAGTGCACACTCAGGGGAGCGCACAATCTGGGGAGCGCACACTCAGGGGAGTTCACACTCAGCCGGGTCCTCACTTAGGAGAGTGCGAACTCAGAGGAGTGCACACTCAGGGGAGTGCTCATTCAGGGGAGTACACACTCAGGGGAGTCCTCACTCAGACGATGGCACACTCAGGGGAGTGCACACTCAGGGAGTGCACTCAGAGTGCACACTCAGGGAGTGCACACTCAGGTGAGCGCTCACTCAGGGAGTGCACACTCAGGGGATCAAACCGGACCAGACCGGCTCAAACAGGATTTGACCAGCTCAATCCGGACCAGACCGGCTCAACCGGTTTTGACCGCTCAAACTGGAGCAGACCGGCTGAAACTGGTTAGGATCGGCTCAAACCAGACCAGACCAGCTGAATCGGATCAAACAGGACCAGACCAGCTTAAACCGGTGTTGACAGGCTCAAACCGGGCCAGACCGGCTCAAACCGGTTCAGACCGGCTCAAACCGGTTCAAACAGGAACCAGACCGGCTTAAACCGGATTAATCCATACCAGACCGGCTCAAACCGGTTTTGACCGCCTCATCGGACCAGACAGGCACTAACCACTTTTGACTGGCTCAAACCGCACTCAAACCGGACCAGACTGGCTCAAACCGGTTTTGACCGGCCCAAGCCCGACCAGACCGGCTGAAACCGGACCAGACCGACTCAAACCGGTTTTGAACGGCTCAAACACGACCTGATCGGCTAAAACCGCACCAGACCGGCTCAAACTGGTGTCGACCGGCTCAAACTGGACCAGACCGGCTCAAACCATTTTCACCGGCTCAAACCAGACCAGACCGGCACAAACCGGCTAAAGCCAGACCAGACCGGGTCAAACCAGGTTTGTCTGGCTCAAACCAGACTCAAACGCTACCAGACCGCCTCATACGGGGTTTGACTGGCTGAATTCGGACTCATACCGCACCAGATAGGCTCAAATCGGTTTTGAGCAGCTCAAACCCGACCAGAATGGCACAAACCGGATCAAACCGGACCAGTCTGGTTCAAACCGGTTTGGACCGGCTCAAACCGGACCAGTCCGGCAAAAACCGGTCCGGACCCGCTTAAACCGGATCAAACCGGACCAGACCGGTTCTTAGACCATCTCAAACCGGTTTTGGTCGGCTCAATATGGACCAGACCGGCTCAAACCGGACCAGACCAGCTAAAACCGGTGTTGACCGTCTGAAACCAAACCAGATTGCCTTAAACCGGACCAGACTGGCTCAAAACGGGTTTGACCTGTTCAAACAGGATTCAAACCATAGCAGACCTTCTCCAACCGGGTTTGACCAGCTCAAAGCGGACCAGACCCACTCAAAATGTATCAAACCGGACCAGACCGGCCCTTAGACCAGCTCAAACCGGTTTTGACCGGCTCAAACCGGACTCAAACCCGACCAGACCGGCTCAAACCGGTGTTGACCGGTTCAAACCAGACCAGACTGGCTCAAACCGGTGTTGACCGGCTCAAAGCGGACCAGACCCGCTCAAACGGGTTTTCACCGGCTCAAACCAGATCATACCGGCTCAACCGGATCAAACCGGACCAGACCGGCTTAAACCAGATCAAACTGGACCAGATCGGCCGAAACCGGACCAGACAGGCTCAAACCGGTTTTGACCGGCTCAAACCCGACCAGACCGGCTAAAACCGGACCAGACTGGCTCACAACAGTTTTGACCGGCTCAAACCGAACCAGACCTGCTCAACTGGATCAAACCGGACCAGACCGGCTTAAACCAGATCAAACCGGCCCAGATTGGCTCTTAGACCGTCACAAACCGGTTTTGATCCGCTCAATACGGACCAGAACGCCTCAAACCGGTTTTGACTGGATAAAACTGTACCAGACCGTCTCAAACCAGACTCAAATCGGACCAGACCGGCTCAAACCAGTGTTGAACACCTCAAACTGGACTCAAACTGGACAAGACCGGCTCCAACCGGTGTTGACCAGCTCAAACCAGACTCAAACCAGACCATACCGGCTCAACCAGATCAAACCGAACCAGACCGGCTTAAACCAGACCAAACCGGACCAGACCGGCTCAAACCGGTTTTGACCGGCTCAAATCGAACCAGACCGCATCAAACCAGATCAAACCGGACCAGACTGCCTCAAACCGGTTTTGACCAGCTCAAAAAATCCCAGACCTGCTCTACCGGATCAAACCGGACCAGACCGGCTCAAACCGGCTCAAACCGCACCAGACCGGCTTAAACAGGATTTGACCAGCTCACACCGGACCAGAGCGGCTCAAACCGGTTTTGACCGGCTCAAATTGGACTCAAACCGGAACAGACCGGCTCAAACCTGTTTTGACCAGCTCAAACCGGAGCAGACAGAATCTAACCGGATCAAACCGGACCAGATCGGCCCTTAGACAGTCTCAAACTGGTTTTGATCGGCTCAATACGGACCAGAACGGCTCAAACCCGTTTTGACCGGCTCAAACCGAACCAGACCATCTCAAACCGGACTCAAACCGACCAGACCAGCTCAAACCGGTTTTGACCGGGTCAAATTGGACTCAAACCGGAACAGACCGGCTCAAACCTGTTTTGACCGGCTCAAATCGGACTCAAACCGGACCAGACCAGCTCAAACTGGTGTTCACCAGCTCAAACCTGATTCAAACCGGACCAGACCGGCTCACACCGGTGTTGACCGGCTCGAACCAGACTCAAACCCGACCAGAAGGGCTCAAACCCGACCAGACAGGCTCAAACCGGATCAAAACGGACCAGACCGGCTCAAACCGGTTTTGACCAGCTGAAACCGGACCAGACCGGCTCAAATCGGATCAAACCAAACCAGAGAGGCTCAACCAGATCAAACCGGACCAGACCGGCTTAAACCGGATCAAACCAGCCCATACCGGCTCTTAGACCGTCTCAAACCAGTTTTCATCCGCTCAATACGGACCAGAACGGCTCAAACAGGTTTTGACCGGGTCAAATTGGACTCAAACCGGAACAGACCGGCTCAAACCTGTTTTGACCAGCTCAAACCGGACCAGACAGAATCAAACCGGATCAAACTGGACCAGATTGGCTTAAACCGAACCAGACTGGCTCAAACAGGGTTTGACCGGCTCAAACCAGACTCAAACCGGACCAGAAAGGCTCAAACCGGGTTAGACTGGCTCGAACCGGAGCAGACCGGCTCAAACCGAATCAAATCGGAATAGACCGGCTCTTAGACCGCCTCAAGTGGGACCAGACCGGCTCAAACTGGTTTTGACTGGCTCAAATCGGACTCAAACCGGACCAGACTGGCTCAAACCCGTGTTGACCGGCTCAAATTGGACTCAAACCGGACCAGACCAGCTCAAACCGGTGTTGACCGGCTCAAACCAGACTCAAACTGGACCAGAACGGCTCAAACCGGAGCAGACTGGCTCAAACCGGATCAAAACGGACCAGACCGGCTCAAACCGGTTTTGAGCAGCTGAAACCGGACCAGACCAGCTCTAACCGGACTCAAACCGGACCAGACCGGCTGAAAACGGTTTTGACCGGCTCAAATCGGACCAGACCGGCTCAAACCGGTTTTGACCAGCTCAGAAAAGCCCAGACCGGCTCTACCGAATCAAACCGGACCAGACCAGCTCAAACGAGCTCAAACCGAATCAAACCGTACCAGACCAGCTCTTAGACGAGCTCAAACCTGACCAGACCAGCTCACACCAGTTTTGACCGGGACAAACCAGAACAGACCAGCTCAACCGGAATCAAACCGGACCAGACTGGCTGAAAACGGTTTTGACCGGCTCAAATCGGACCAGACCGGCTCAAACCGGTTTTGACCAGCTCAGAAAAGCCCAGACCGGCTCTACCGAATCAAACCGGACCAGACCGGCTCAAAGGAGCTCAAACTGAATCAAACCGTACCAGACCAGCTCTTACACGAGCTCAAACCTGACCAGACCAGCTCACACCAGTTTTCACCGGGACAAACCAGAACAGACCGGCTCAACTGGATCAAACCGGACCAGACAGGCTTTAACCGGATCAAACCGGACCGGAACGGCTCAAACCAGGGTTGACCGGCTCAAACCCGACGAGACTGGCTTAAACCGAACCAGACTGGCTCAAACAGTGTTTGACCGGCTCAAACCGGACTCAAACCGGACCAGAATGGCTCAAACCGGGTTAGACTGGCTCAAACCGGACCAGACCGGCTCAAACCAGCTCAAACCGCACCAGACCGGCTCAAACAGGATTTGACCAGCTCACACCGGACCAGACCGGCTCAAACCGGTTTTGACCAGCTCAAATTGGACTCAAACCGGAACAGACTGGCTCAAACCGGTTTTGACCAGCTCAAACCGGTCCAGACAGACTCAAAACGGATCAACCCAGACCAGACCGGCCCTTAGACAGTCTGAAACCGGTTTTGATCGGCTCAATACGGACCAGAACGGCTCAAACCGGTTTTGACCGGCTCAAACTGGACCAGACCATGTCAAACCGGACTCAAATCGGACCAGACCAGCTCAAACCGGTTTTGACCGGGTCAAACCAGAACAGACCGGCTCAACTGGATCAAACCGGACCACACCGGCTTTAACCGGATCAAACCGGACCAGACCGGATCAAACCAGGGTTGACCGGCTCAAACCCGACCAGACCGGCTGAAACCGGACGAGACCGTCTCAAACCGGTTTGGACCGGCTCAAACCAGACCAGACTGGCTCAACCAGATCAAAGCGGACCAGACCGGCTCAAACCGGATCAAACCGACCAGACCGGCTCAAATCGGACCAGACCGCTCAACTGGATCAAACCGGACCAGACCGGCTCCAACCGGTTTTAACTGGCTCAAACCCGACCAGACCAGCTGAAACGGGACGAGACCGTCTCAAACCGGTTTTGACCGAATCAAACCCGTCCAGACCGGCTAAAACCGGACCAGACCGGCTCGAACCGGTGTTGACCAGCTCAAACCGGACTCAAACCGGACCAGACAGGCTCAAACCGGTTTTGAACGGCTGAAACCAGACCATACCGGCTCAAACGAATCAAACCAGACAAGACCGGCTTAAACCGGATAAAACCAGACCAGACCCGCTCAAACCGGACAGACCGGCTCAAACTGGTCGCAAACCGCTTTTGACCAGCTCATACCTGTCCAGACAGCCTCAAACCGGTTTTGACTGGCTCAAACCGGACTCAAACAGGACCAGATCGGGTCAAACCGGTTTTAAGCGGCTCAAATTGGACTCAAACAGGAACAGACCGGCTCAAACAGGGTTTGATCGTCTCAAACCAGTCCAGACCGGCTCAACCGGATCAAGTCGGACCAGTCAGGCTTAAACCGGATCAAACCGGTTTTGACCATCACAAACCGGACCAGACCGGTTCAAACACGATCAAACCGGACCAGACCGGCTCAAACCTGTTTTGACCGTATCAGACTGGCTAAAACCGGTTTTTAGCGGTTCAAATCGCACCTGACCGGCTCAAACCGGTTTTGACCAGCTCCAAACGGACTCAAAGCGGTTTTGACCGGAACAAACCGGACCAGACCGCCTCAAACCTGTTTTGAATGGGTCAAACCAGACAAAAACGTACCAGACCAGCTCAAACCGGACTCAAATCGGACTAGACCGGCTCAAATCGGTTTTGATCGGCTCAAACTGGAAAAGGACCAAACCAGCTGAAACCGGACTCAAACCAGACCAGACAGGCTCAAACCGGTTTTGAACGAATCACACCAGACCATACCGGCTCAACCGAATCAAACCGACCAGACCGGCTCAAACCGGATCAAACCGGACCAGACTGGCTCAAACCGGTTTTGACCGACTCAAACCGACCAGACCGGCTCAACCGAATCAAACCGGACCAGACCGGCTCAAACCAGACTCAAACCGGTTTTGACCATCACAAACCGGACCAGACCAGCTCAAACCGGTTTTGACCAGCTCAAACCGGACCAGACCAGCTCAAACCAGTTTTGACCGGCTCAAACCAGACCAGACCGGCTCAACTGGATCAAACCGGACCAGACAGGCTCAAACCGGATCAAACCGGACCAGAACGGCTCAAACCAGTTTTGACCGGCTCAAACCGACCAGACTGGCTCAAACCGGACCAGACTGGCTCAAACCGGTTTTGACCGGCTCAAACCGGACTCAAACCGGACCAGACTGGCTCAAACCGGTTTTGACTGGCTCAAACCGGACCAGACCGGCTCAAACCGGATCAAACCGGACCAGACCGGCTCAAACAGGGTTTGATCGTCTCAAACCAGTCCAGACCGGCTCAAACCGGTTTTGACCAGCTCAAATCGGACTCAAACCGACCAGACTGGCTCAAACCGGTTTTGACCAGCTCAAACCGGACCAGACAGGCTCAAACCGGATCAAACCAGACCAGACCGGCTCAAACCGTTTTGACCGGCTCAAACCGGTTTTGACCGGCTCAAACCGGTTTTGACCAGCTCAAACGGACTCAAAGCGGTTTTGACCGGCTCAAACTGGACCAGACCATCTCAAACCGGACTCAAATCGGACCAGACCAGCTCAAACCGGTTTTGACCGGGTCAAACCAGAACAGACCGGCTCAACTGGATCAAACCGGACCACACCAGCTTTAACCGGATCAAACCGGACCAGACCGGATCAAACCAGGGTTGACCGGCTCAAACCCGACCAGACCGGCTGAAACCGGACGAGACCGTCTCAAACCGGTTTGGACCGGCTCAAACCAGACCAGACTGGCTCAACCAGATCAAAGCGGACCAGACCGGCTCAAACCGGATCAAACCGGACCAGAATCGCTGAAACCGGATCAAACCGGACCAGACCGGCTCCAACCGGTTTTAACTGGCTCAAACCCGACCAGACCAGCTGAAACGGGACGAGACCGTCTCAAACCGGTTTTGATCAAATCAAACCCGTCCAGACCGGCTAAAACCGGACCAGACCGGCACGAACCGGTGTTGACCAGCTCAAACCGGACTCAAACCGGACCAGACAGGCTCAAACCGGTTTTGACCAGCTCAAACGGACTCAAACCGGACCAGACCAGCTCAAACGAATCAAACCAGACCAGACCGGCTTAAACCGGATCAAACCGGACCAGACCGCTCAAACCGGACAGACCGGCTCAAACTGGTCGCAAACCGCTTTTGACCAGCTCATACCGGTCCAGACAGCCTCAAACCGGTTTTGACTGGCTCAAACTGGACTCAAACAGGACCAGTTCGGGTCAAACCGGTTTTAAGCGGCTCAAATTGGACTCAAACAGGAACAGACCGGCTCAAACAGGGTTTGATCGTCTCAAACCAGTCCAGACCGGCTCAACCGGATCAAGTCGGACCAGTCAGGCTTAAACCGGATCAAACCGGTTTTGACCATCACAAACCGGACCAGACCGGTTCAAACACGATCAAACCGGACCAGACCGGCTCAAACCTGTTTTGACCGTATCAGACTGGCTAAAACCGGTTTTTAGCGGTTCAAATCGCACCTGACCGGCTCAAACCGGTTTTGACCAGCTCCAAACGGACTCAAAGCGGTTTTGACCGGAACAAACCGTACCAGACCGCCTCAAACCTGTTTTGAATGGGTCAAACCAGACAAAAACGTACCAGACCAGCTCAAACCGGACTCAAACCGGACTAGACCAGCTCAAATCGGTTTTGATCGGCTCAAACTGGAAAAGGACCAAACCAGCTGAAACCGGACTCAAACCAGACCAGACAGGCTCAAACCGGTTTTGAACGAATCACACCAGACCATACCGGCTCAACCGAATCAAACTGGACCAGACCGGCTTAAACAGGATCCAACCGGACAAGACTGACTCAAACCGGTTTTGACCGACTCAAACCCGTCCAGACCGGCTCAAACCGGACCAGAACCCCCCCCAACAGGTTTTGACCAGCTCAAATCGGACTCAAACAGCACCAGACCGGCGTTAACCGGATCAAACCAGACCAGACCGGCTCAAACTGGTTTTGACCGGCTCAAATGGGATGAGAGCAACACAAACAGAATTTGACCAGCTCAAACCAGAATCAAACAGGACCACACACGCTCAAACCGGTTTTGACCGGCTCAAACCCGACCAGACCGGCTGAAACTGGACGAGACCGCCTCAAACCGGTTTTGACCGACTCAAACCAGTCCAGACCGGCTAAAACCGGACCAGACCGGCTCAAACCGGTTTTGACCGGCTCAATGCAGACTAGACCAGCTCTAACCGGTTATGACCGGCTCAAACCGCACTCAAACCGGACCAGACCGTCTCAAACTGGTGTTGTCCAGCTCAAACGGGACTCAAACCGGACCAGACCGGCTCAAACTGGTTTTGACCGGCTCATACCGGACTCAAACCGGACGAGACTGCCTCAAACCCGTTTGGACCAGCTCAAACCCGACCAGACTGGCTCAACCAGATCAAAGCGGACCAGACCGGCTCAAACCGGATCAAACCAGACCAGAACCGCTGAAACTGGATCAAACCGGACCAGACTGGCTCCAACCGGTTTTAACCGGCTCAAACCTGACCAGACTGGCTGAAACGGGATGAGACCGCCTCAAACCAGTTTTGACCAAATTAAACCCGTCCAGACCGGCTCAAACCGGATCAAACCGGACCAGAACTGCTCAAACTGGATCAAACCTGACCAGACCGGCTCAAACCGGTTTTAACTGGCTGAAACCTGACCAGACCGGCTGAAAGGGGACGAGACCGCCTCAAACCGGTTTTGACCAGCTCAAATCGGACCAGACTGGCACAAACCGGTTTTGACTGGCTCAAACCCAACCAGACCGTCTGAAACCAGACCAGACCCGTTCAAACAGGACTCAAACAGGAATAGACCGGCTCAAACCGGTTTTAACCGACTGAAATCGGACCAGAGCAGCACAAAAAGGTTTTGACCGGCTCAAACCAGACTCAAACAGGACCAGACCGGTTCAAACCGGTTTTCACCGGCTCAAACCCGACCAGACCAGCTGAAACCGGACGAGAACTGCTGAAACCGATTTTGACCGGATCAACCCAAACGAGACCGGCTAAAAACGGACCAGACTGGCTCAGACCAGTTTTGACCGGCTCAAACAGAACCAGACCGCCTCAACAGGATCAAACCAGATCAGACCGGCTTAAACCGGATCAAACCAGACCAGACCGGCTCAAACCAGTTTTGACCGGCTCAAACCAGACCAGACTGGCTCAAACGGACCAGAACGGCTCAAACCAGTTTTGACCGCTCAAACCAGACCAGACCGCTCAAACCAGACCAGACGGCTCAAACCGGACTCAAACCGACCAGACCGCTCAAACCGACTCAAACCGGTTTTGACCGGCTCAAACCCGACCAGACCGGCTGAAACCGGACGAGACCGGCTCAAACCGGTTTGGACCGGCTCAAACCAGACCAGACTGGCTCAACCAGATCAACGCAGACCAGACAGGCTCATACCGGATCCAACAGGACCAGAACCGCTCAAACCGGATCAAACCAGACCAGACTGGCTCAAACCGGTTTTGACTGGCTCAAACTGGACTCAATCCGGACCCGACCGGCTCAAACCGGTTTTAACCGGCTCAAACCAAACCATACCGGCTCAACCGGATCAAACCGGACCAGACCGGCTCAAACCGGACCAGACCGGCTCAAACCGGTCACAAACCGCTTTTGACCAGCTGAAACCGGTCCAGACAGCCTCAAACCGGTTTTGACTGGCTCAAAACGGACTCAAACAGGACCAGACCGGGTCAAACCGGTTTTAAACGGCTCAAATCGGACTCAAACAGGAACAGACCGGCTCAAACAGGGTTTGACCGTCTGAAACCAGATCAGACCGGCTCAACCGGATCAAACCAGACCAGACCGACTTAAACCGGATCAAACCGGTTTTGACCGTCACAAACCGGACCAGACCGCTTCAAATCCGATCAAACCAGACCAGACCGGTTCAAACCTGTTTTGACCGTATTAGACTGGCTCAAACCGGTTTTAACCGCTCAAATCGCAACAGACCGGGTCAAACCACTTTTGACTGGCTCCAAACGGACTCAAATCGGTTTTGACCGGCACAAACCGGACCAGACCGCCTCAAACCTGTTTTGAAAGGCTCAAACCGGACGAAAAACGTACCAGACCACACAAACCGGACTCAAACCGGACTAGACCGGCTCAAATCGGTTTTGATCGGCTCAAACCAGACAAGGACCAAACCGGACTCAAACCGGACCAGAGCGGCTCAAAACGGTTTTGAACAGCTCAAACCAGACCAAACCGGCTCAAACGGATCAAAGCGGACCAGACTGGCAAAACCCGGCACAAACCGGACCAGACCGGCTCAAACAGGATTTGACCAGCTCAAACCGGACCAGACCGGTTCTTAGACCAGCTCAAACCGGTTTTGAATGGCTCAAATGGGACCAGACCGGCACAAACCGGTTTTGTCCGGCTCAAACTGGACTCAAATCGGAGCAGACCGGCTCAAACCATTGTTGACCGGCTCAAACCGGAATCAAACAGAGCCAGACTGGCTCAAACTGGACCAGACCGGCTCAAACGGATCAAAGCGGACCAGACTGGCTCAAACGGACCAGACTGGCACAAACCGGTTTTGACAGGCTCAAACCGGTTTTGACCAGCTCAAACCGGTTTGGACCGCTCAAACCAGACTCAAACCGGTTTTGACTGGCTCAAACCAGACTCAAACCGGTTTTGACTGGCTCAAACTGGACCAGACCGGCTCAAACTGGTTTTGACCGGCACAAACCGGACCAGACCGCTCAAACCGACTCAAACCGGACTCAAACCGGACTCAAACAGGAACAGACCGGCTCAAACGGACTCAAATCGGTTTTGATCGGCTCAAACCAGATCAGACCGGCTCAAACGGATCAAACCGGTTTTGACTGGCTCAAACCAGACTCAAACCGGTTTTGACTGGCTCAAACCGACCAGACCAGCTCAAACCAGACTCAAACCGGTTTGGACCGCTCAAACCGGACTCAAACCGGACTCAAACCGGACTCAAACCGGACTCAAACAGGACCACACCGGCTCAAACCGGATCAAACCAGATCAGACCGGCTCAAACCAGATCAAACCGACCAGACAGGCTCAAACCGGTTTTGACTGGCTCAAACCGACCAGACCAGCTCAAACCGACTCAAACCGGACTCAAACCGGACTCAAACCGGACCAGACCAGCTCAAACGGACCAGACTGGCTCAAACTGGACCAGACCGGCTCAAACCAGACTCAAACCGGTTTTGACTGGCTCAAACGGACTCAAACCGGACCAGACTGGCTCAAACCGGTTTTGACCGCTCAAACTGGACTCAAATCGGAGCAGACCGGCTCAAACCATTGTTGACCGGCTCAAACCGGAATCAAACCAGACCAGACTGGCTCCAAGTGGTGCACACTCAGGGCAGCGCTCACTCAGGGGAGTGCACATTCAGGATAGTGTGCACTCAGTGGAGTCCTCACTCAGGTGAGTGCACACTCAGGGGAGTGCACACACTGGGGAGCGCTCACTCTGTGGAGCGCACACTCAGGGAAGCACACACTCAGGAGAGTGCACACTCAGGGGAGGGCACACTCAGGGGATCCTCACTCAGGCGAGTTCACACTCAGAGTGCACTCAGGGAGTCCTCACACAGGCGAGTTCACACTCAGGGGAGCGCGCACTCAGGGAAGCGCTCACTCAGGGGAGTGCACACTCAGGGGAGAGCACACTCAGGGGAGTGTACACTCAGGGAAGTGCTCATTCAGTGGAGTGCACACTCAGGGGAGTCCTCACTCAGGTGAGTTCACACTCAGGGGAGTGCACACTCAGGGGTGTCCTCACTCAGGGGAGTGCACATTCAGGGGAGTTCGCACTCAGGGAAGTGCTCCCTCAGGGGAGCGCACACTCAGGGGAGCGCACACTCAGGAGAGTGCACACTCAGCAGAGGCCTCACTCAGGAGAGTGCAAACTCAGAGGAGTGCACACACAGGGTAGTCCTCACTCAGGAGAGTGCAAACTCAGGGGAGTGCACACTCAGGGGAGTGCTCACTCAGGCGAGTGCACATTCAGGATAGTCCTCACTCAGGGGAGCACTCACTCAGGGCGCTCACTCAGGAGCGCTCACTCAGGGGAGCGCTCACTCAGGGGAGTGCACACTCAGGGGAGCGCACACTCAGGGAGCGCACACTCAGGGGAGTGCACACTCAGGGGAGTCCTCACTCAGGAGAGTGCAAACTCAGAGGAGTGCACACTCAGCGGAGTGCTCATTCAGGGGACTGCACACTAAGGGGAGTCTTCATTCAGGCGAGTGCAAATTCAGGGGAGTGCACACTCAGGGGAGCGCTCACACAGAGGAGTTCCCACTAAAGTGAGTGCACACTCAGGGGAGTGCACACTCAGGGGAGTCCTCACACAGGCGAGTGCGCTCTCAGGAGAGCGCTCACTCAGGGAGTGCACACTCAGGATAGTGCACACTCAGTGGAGTCCTCACTCAGGGGAGTACACACTAAGGGGAGTGCACACTCAGGGGAGTGCAAACTCAGGGGAGTGCACACTCAGGGGAGTCCTCACTCAGGAGAGTGCAAATTCAGAGGAGTGCACACTCAGGAGCACACTCAGGAGTGCACACCAGGGAGTGCACACTCAGGAGCACTCACTCAGGGAGTGCACACTCAGGGGAGTGCACACTCAGGGGTGTCTTCACCCAGGCGAGTGCACATTCAGGGGAGTGTGCACTCAGGGGAGTGCTCACTCAGGGGAGTGCAAACTCAGGGAGTGCACACTCAGAGTGCACACCAGGGAGTGCACACTCAGGGAGTGCACACCAGGGAGTGCACACCAGGGAGTGCACACTCAGGGGAGTGCACACTCAGGAGTGCACTCAGGGAGTGCACTCAGGAGTGCTCACTCAGGGAGTGCACACCAGGAGTGCACACTCAGAGTCCTCACTCAGAGTGCACACCAGGGAGTGCACACTCAGGAGTGCACACCAGGAGTGCACACTCAGGGGTGTCTTCACCCAGGCGAGTGCACACTCAGAGTCCTCACTCAGGAGTGCTCACTCAGGGAGTGCTCACTCAGGGAGTGCACACTCAGGAGTCCTCACTCAGGGAGTGCTCACTCAGGAGTGCAAACTCAGAGGAGTGCACACTCAGGGAGTGCACACTCAGGGAGTCCTCACTCAGGGAGTGCACACCCTGGGAGGGAACACTCAGGGGAGTGCTCACTCAGGGGAGTGCACACTCAGGGGAGCCTCACTCAGGCGAGTTCACACTCAGGGGAGTGCACACTCAGGGGTGTCTTCACCCAGGCGAGTTCACACTCAAGGGAGTGCAAACTCAGGGGAGTGCACACTCAGGGGAGTCCTCACTCAGGAGAGTGTGAACTCAGAGGAGTGCACACTCAGCAGAGTGCTCATTCAGGGGACTGCACACTAAGGGGAGTCTTCACTCAGGTGAGTGCACATTCAGGGGAGTGCACACTCAGGGGAGTGCTCACTCAGGGGAGTTTCCAGTAAAGTGAGTGCACACTCAGGGGAGTGCACACTCAGGGAGTCCTCACACAGGCGAGTGCACACTCAGGAGAGCGCTCACTCATGGGAGTGCACACTCAGGATAGTGTGCACTCAGTGGAGTCCTCACTCAGGGGAGTGCACACTCAGGGGAGTGCACACTCAGGGGAGCGCACACTCAGAGGAGGGCACACTCAGGGGTGCCTTCACCCAGGCGATTGCACACTCAGGGGAGCGCACACTCAGGGGAGTGCACACCCTGAAGAGTGAACACTCAGGGGAGTGCACACTCAGGAGTGCACACTCAGGGGTGTCTACACCCAGGCGAGTGCACACTCAGGGGTGTGTGCACTCAGGGGAGTGCTCACTCAGGGGAGTGCACACTCAGGGGAGAGCACACTCAGGGGAGTGTACACTCAGGGGAGTGCACATTCAGTGGAGTGCACACTCAGGGGAGTCCTCACTCAGGCGAGTTCACACTCAGGGGAGTGCACACTCAGGGGTGTCCTCACTCAGGCGAGTGCACACTCAGGAGTGCACACTCAGGTGAGCATGCACTCAGGGGAGTGCACACTCAGGGGAGTCCTCACTCAGGCGAGTTCTCACTCAGTAGTCCTCACTCAGGCGAGTGCACACTCAGGGGAGAGCACACTCAGGGGAGTGTACACTCAGGGGAGTGCTCATTCAGTGGAGTGCACACTCAGGGGAGTCCTCACTCAGGCGAGTGCACACTCAGGGGAGTGCACACTCAGGGGAGTCCTCACTCAGGCGAGTGCACACTCAGGAGTGCACACTCAGGGAGTGCACACTCAGGTGAGCATGCACTCAGGGAGTGCACACTCAGGGGAGTCCTCACTCAGGCGAGTTCACACTCAGGGGAGTGCACACTCAGGGGTGTCCTCACTCAGGCGAGTGCACACTCAGGGGAGTGCGCACTCAGGGGAGTGCACACTCAGGTGAGCATGGACTCAGGGGAGTGCACACTCAGAGGAGTCCTCACTCAGGCGAGTTCACACTCAGTAGTCCTCACTCAGGCGAGTGCACACTCAGAGGAGTGCACACTCAGGGGAGCGCTCACTCAGGGGAGTGCACACTCAGGGCAGCGCACACTCAGTGGAGTGCACACTCAGGAGAGCATTCACTCAGGGGAGTTTTCAGTAAAGTGAGCACACACTCAGGGGAGTCCTCACACAGGCGAGTGCACACTCAGGGAGCGCTCACTCATGGGAGTGCACACTCAGGTGAGCATGGACTCAGGGAGTGCACACCAGGGAGTGCACACTCAGAGTCCTCACTCAGGAGTGCACTCAGAGTGCACACTCAGAGTGCACACTCAGAGTCCTCACTCAGGCGAGTTCACACTCAGAGTGCAAACTCAGGGAGTGCACTCAGGAGTGCTCACTCAGGAGTTCACACTCAGGGAGCACACTCAGGAGTCCTCACTCAGAGTGCACACTCAGAGTGCACACTCAGAGTCCTCACTCAGGCGAGTTCACACTCAGAGTGCAAACTCAGGGAGTGCACTCAGGAGTGCTCACTCAGGAGTTCACACTCAGGGAGCGCACACTCAGGGAGCGCTCACTCAGGGAGTGCACACTCAGGGGTGTCCTCACTCAGGCGAGTTCACACTCAGGAGTCCTCACTCAGGAGTGCACACTCAGAGTCCTCACTCAGAGTGCACACTCAGGGGTGTCCTCACTCAGGCGAGTTCACACTCATGGGAGAGCACACTCAGGAGTGCTCACTCAGGAGTTCACACTCAGGGAGTCCTCACACAGGCGAGTGCACACTCAGAGTCCTCACTCAGGCGAGTTCACACTCAGAGTGCAAACTCAGGGAGTGCTCACTCAGGAGTGCACACCAGGGAGTGCACACTCAGAGTGCAAACTCAGGGAGTGCTCACTCAGGGGTGCACACTCAGGAGAGCACACTCAGGAGAGCACACTCAGGGGTGCACACTCAGGGGTGTCCTCACTCAGGCGAGTTCACACTCAGAGTGCAAACTCAGGGAGTGCACACCAGGGAGTGCACACTCAGGGGTGTCCTCACTCAGGCGAGTTCACACTCAGGGAGCACACTCAGGGGTGCACACTCAGGGAGTCCTCACTCAGAGTGCAAACTCAGGGAGTGCACTCAGAGTGCAAACTCAGGGAGTGCACACCAGGGAGTGCACACTCAGAGTGCACACTCAGAGTGCACTCAGGAGTGCACACTCAGGATAGTGTGCACTCAGGGAGTGCACACCAGGGAGTGCACACCAGGGAGTGCACACTCAGGTGAGCATGGACTCAGGGAGTGCACACTCAGAGTCCTCACTCAGAGTGCACACTCAGAGTCCTCACTCAGAGTGCACACTCAGGGTGTCCTCACTCAGGAGTTCACACTCAGAGTGCAAACTCAGGGAGTGCACTCAGAGTGCACTCAGGGAGCACACTCAGGGTGTCCTCACTCAGGCGAGTTCACACTCAGGGAGTCCTCACACAGGCGAGTGCACACTCAGGGAGCGCACACTCAGGGAGCGCTCACTCAGGAGTTCACACTCAGGGAGCGCTCACTCAGGGAGTGCACACTCAGAGTCCTCACTCAGGCGAGTTCACACTCAGAGTGCACACTCAGAGTGCACACTCAGAGTCCTCACTCAGGAGTTCACACTCAGGGAGTCCTCACACAGGCGAGTGCACTCAGGAGTGCTCACTCAGGAGTTCACACTCAGGGAGCACACTCAGGGAGCGCTCACTCAGGAGTTCACACTCAGAGTGCACTCAGGAGTGCACACCAGGGAGTGCACACTCAGAGTCCTCACTCAGGCGAGTGCACACTCAGGGGTGTCCTCACTCAGGAGTTCACACTCAGGGAGCACACTCAGGAGTCCTCACTCAGGAGTGCACACCAGGGAGTGCACACTCAGGGAGTCCTCACACAGGCGAGTGCACACTCAGAGTCCTCACTCAGGCGAGTTCACACTCAGAGTGCAAACTCAGGGAGTGCTCACTCAGGACCAGAACCGCTCAAACCGGATCCAACTGGACCAGACCGGCTCAAACCGGTTTTGACTGCCTCAAACCGGACTCAAACCAGACCCGAACGGCTCCAACCGGTTTTAACCGGATCAAACCAGACCATACCGGCTCAACCGGATGAAACCGGACCAGTCCGGCTCAAACCGGAACAGACCGGCTCAAACCAGTTGCAAACCGCTTTTGACCAGCTGAAACCAGTCCAGACAGCCTCAAACCGGTTTTGACTGGCTCAAACCAGACTCAAACAGGACCAGACCGGGTCAAACTGGTTTTAAACGGCTCAAATCGGATTCAAACAGGACACACCGGGTCAATCCGGTTTTGACCGACTCAAACCCGACCAGACTGGCTAAAACTGTACGAGACCGCCTCAAACCGGTTTTGACCGACTCAAATCCGTCCAGACCGGCTAAAACCAGACCAGAACGGCTCAAACCGGTTTTGACCGGCTCAACGCAGACTAGACCGGCTCTAAACGGTTATGACTGGCTCAAACCGCACTCAAACTGGACCAGAACGTCTCAAACTGCTGTTGTCCAGCTCAAACCGGACTCAAACCGGACCAGACTGGCTCAAACCGGTTTTGACCTGCTCAAACCGGACTCAAACCGGACCAGACCGTCTTAAACCGGACCAGACAGGCTCAAACCAGATCAAACGGACCAGACCGCTCAAACCGGTTTTGACCAGCTGAAACCGGACCAGACCAGCTCAAACCGGACTCAAACCGGACCAGACCAGCTCAAACCGGTTTTGACCGCTCAAACCAGACTAGACCGGCTCTAAACGGTTATGACTGGCTCAAACCGCACTCAAACTGGACCAGAACGTCTCAAACTGCTGTTGTCCAGCTCAAACCGGACTCAAACCGGACCAGACTGGCTCAAACCGGTTTTGACCTGCTCAATCCGGACTCAAACCGGACCAGACCGTCTTAAACCCGTTTTGACTGGCTCAAACCCGACCAGACCGGCTGAAACTGGACGAGACCGGCTCAAACCGGTTTGGACTGGCTCAAACCAGACCAGACTGGCTTAACCAGATCAAAACGGACCAGACCATCTCAAACCGGACTCAAACCGGACCAGACCGGCTGAAAACGCTTTTGACCAGCTCAAATCGGACCAGACCGCATCAAACCGGATCAAACCATCCAGAACGGCTCAAACCGGTTTTGACCAGCTCACAAAAGCCCAGACCGGCTCTACCGGATCAAACCGGACCAGAACGGCTCAAACCGGCTCAAACCGCACTCAAACCGGACTCAAACAGGAACAGACCGGCTCAAACGGACCAGACCGGCTCAAACCGGTATTGACCGGCTCAAATTGGACTCAAACCGGAACAGACAGGCTCAAAACGGTTTTGACTAGCTCAAACCGGACCAGACAGACTCAAACCGGATCAAACCGGACCAGACCGGGCCTTAGACAGTGTCAAACCGGTTTTGATCAGCTCAATACTGACCAGACCGGCTTAAACCGGACCAGACCGGCTCAAACCGGTTTTGACCAGCTCAAATCGGACTCAAACCGGACCAGACCGGCTCAAACCGGATTAGAAAGGCTGAAACCAGACCATACCAACTCAAACGAATCAAACCGGTCCTGACTGGCTTAAACCGGATCAAACCGGACCAGACCGGCTCAAACCGGTCGCAAACCGCTTTTGACCAGCTCATACCAATCCAGACAGCCTCAAACCGGATTTGACTGGCTCAAACCGGACTCAAACAGGACCAGACCGGGTCAAACCGTTTTTAAACGGCTCAAATCGTACTCAAACAGGAACAGACCGGCTCAAACATGGTTTGACCGTCTTAAACCAGACCAGACTGTCTCAACCGGATCAAACCGGACGAGACCGGCTTAAACCGGATTAATCAGTACCAGACCGGCTCAAACCGGTTTTGACCACCTCAATCGGACCAGACAGGAACTAACCGGTTTTGACTGGTTCAAACCGCACTCAAACCGCACCAGACATGTTCAAACCGGTTTTGAACAGCCAAAACCCGACCAGACCGCCTGAAACCGGACCAGACCGACTCAAACCGGTTTTGACCGACTCAAACCGGAACAGACCGGCTCTAACCAGTTATGACCAGCTCAAACCGCACTCAAACCGGACCAGACTGTCTCAAAATGGTGTTGTCCGGCTCAAACCGGACTCAAACCGGAACAGACCGGCTGAAACCGCATTTGACCGGCTCAAACCGGACTCAAACCGGACCAGACCGTCTCAAACCCGTTTTAAACGGCTCAAATCGGACTCAAACAGGAACAGACCGGCTCAAACCTGTTTTGACCAGCTCAAACCAGACCAGACTGTCTCAACCGGATCAAACCGGACCAGACCGGCTCAAACCGGACTCAAACAGGACCAGACCGGCTCAAACCGGTTTTGACCACCTCAATCGGACCAGACAGGAACTAACCGGTTTTGACTGGTTCAAACCGCACTCAAACCGCACCAGACATGTTCAAACCGGTTTTGAACAGCCAAAACCCGACCAGACCGCCTGAAACCGGACCAGACCGACTCAAACCGGTTTTTAACCGTCTCAAAGCGGAGTAGACCAGCTCTAACCAGTTATGACCAGCTCAAACCGCACTCAAACCGGACCAGACTGTCTCAAAATGGTGTTGTCCGGCTCAAACCGGACTCAAACCGGAACAGACCGGCTGAAACCGCATTTGACCGGCTCAAACCGGACTCAAACCGGACCAGACCGTCTCAAACCCGTTTTGACCGGCTCAAACCCGACCAGACCGGCAGAACCCGGACGAGACCGGCTCAAACCGGTTTGGACCGGCTCAAAACAGACCAGACTGGCTCAAACAGATCAAACCGGACCAGACCGGCTCAACCAGATCAAACCGGACCAGAACCACTGAAACCGGATCAAACCGGACCAGACCGGCTCAAACCAGTTTTAACCGGCTCTAACACCACCAGACCGGCTGAATTGGGACGAGACCGCCTCAAACCGGTTTTGACCGGGTCAAATCAGACCAGACCAGCACAAACCGGTTTTGACCGGCTCAAACCCGACCAGACCGTCTTAAACCGGACCAGACAGGCTCAAACCGGTTTTGACCGGCTCAAACCCTAAGAGACCGGCTAAAACCAGACCAGACCCGTTCAAAGCGGACTCAAACAGGAATAGAACGGCTCAAACTGGTTTTGACTGGCTCAAATCGGACCAGAGCAGCACAAACCAATTTTGACCGGCTCAAACCACACTCAAACAGGACCAGACCGGCTCAAACCGGTTTTCACCAGCTCAAAACCGACCAGACCGGCTGAAACCGGACGAGAACGGCTGAAACCGGTTTTGAATGGGTCAACCCCGACCAGACCAACTAAAACCGGACCAGACTGGCTCAGACCACTTTTGATCGGCTCAAACCGAACCAGACTGGCTCATCCGGATCAAACCGGACCTGACTGGCTAATACCGGATCAAAGCGGACCAGACCAGCTCTTAGACCGTCTCAAACAGGTTTTGATCAGCTCAAAACGGACCATAACGGCTTAAACCGGTTTTGACCAGCTCAAACTGGACCAGACCCGCTTAAACCGGATCAAACCAGACCAGACTGGCTCAAACCAGTTTTGACCGGCTCAAATAGGACGAGAGCAGCACAAACCGAATTTGACCAGCTGAAACCGGACCAGAACCGCTCAAACCGGACTCAAACCGGACTCAAACCGGTTTTGACCGGCTCAAACCGACCAGACCGGCTGAAATGGGACGAGACCGCCTCAAACCGGTTTTGACCAGGTCAAATCGGACCAGACCGGCACAAACCGGTTTTGACCGGCTCAAACCCGACCAGACCGTCTGAAACCGAACCAGACAGGCTCAAACCCGTTTTGACCAGTTCAATCCCTACCAGACCGGCTAAAACCGGACCAGACCCGTTCAAACCGGACTCAAACAGGAATAGACCAGCTCAAACCGGTTTTGACCGGCTCAAATCGGACCAGAGCAGCACAAACCGATTTTGACCAGCTCAAACCAGACTCAAACAGGACCAGACCGGCTCAAACCGGTTTTGACCAGCTCAAACCGGACTCGAACCGGACCAGACCGGCTCATACCAGTGTTGACCGGCTCAAACCAGACTCGAACCTGACCAGACGGCTCAAACCGGTTTTGAATGGCTCAAACCAGACCATACCGGCTCAACCGGATCAAACCGACCAGACCAGCTCAAACCGGTTTTGACGGCTCAAACCGACCAGACCGGCTCAAACCGAATCAAACCGGACCAGACGGCTCAAACCAGACCAGACCGGCTGAAACCAGACCAGACCGCTCAAACCGGTTTTGACCGCTCAAACCGACCAGACCAGCTCAAACCGGACCAGACTGGCTCAAACCGGTTTTGACCAGCTCAAACCAGACCAGACCGACTCAACCAGATCAAACCGACCAGACCGCTCAAACCGACTCAAACCGACCAGACCGCTCAAACTGGACCAGACCGCTCAAACCGACCAGACTGGCTCAAACCGACCAGACCGCTCAAACCGACTCAAACCGACCAGACCGCTCAAACCGTTTTGACCGCTCAAACCGACCAGACCGGCTGAAACTGGACGAGACCGCCTCAAACCGGTTTTGACCAGCTCAAACGGACCAGACCAGCTCAAACCGGTTTTGACCGGCTCAAACTGGACTCAAACCGACCAGACCGCTCAAACTGGTGTTGTCCGGCTCAAACCGGACTCAAACCAGACCAGACCGCTCAAACCGGTTTTGACCGACTCAAACCGGACTCAAACCGGACCAGACTGGCTCAAACCGGTTTTGACCGCTCAAACCGACCAGACCAGCTCAAACCGGACCAGAACCGCTCAAACCGGACCAGACCGCTCAAACCAGACCAGACTGGCTCAACCAGATCAAACGGACCAGACCGCTCAAACCGGATCAAACAGGACCAGAACCGCTCAAACCGGATCAAACCAGACCAGACCGCTCAAACCGGTTTTGACTGGCTCAAACCGACTCAAACCAGACCAGACCGGCTCAAACCGGTTTTAACCGGCTCAAACCGACCAGACCGGCTGAAACCGGACGAGACCGGCTCAAACTGGTTTTGACCGGCTCAAACCGACCAGACTGGCTAAAACCGGACCAGACCAGCTCAAACCGGTTTTGAACGGCTCAAACCGGACTCAAACCGGACCAGACCGGCTCAAACCGGTTTTGAATGGCTCAAACCAGACCATACCGGCTCAACCGGATCAAACTGGACCAGACCGGCTTAAACCGGATCAAACCGGACCAGACCGGCTCAAACCGGTTTTGACCGCTCAAACCGGTTTTGACCAGCTCAAACCGGTTTGGACCGGCTCAAACCGGTGTTGACTGGCTCAAAACGGAACCAAACAGGACAAGACCGGGTCAAACCGGTTTTAAACGGCTCAAATCGGACTCAAACAGGAACAGACCGGCTCAAACCGGTTTTTACCGGCTCAAACCCGACCAGACCGGCTGAAACTGCACGAGACCGCCTCAAACCGGTTGTGACTGACTCAAACCCGTCCAGACCGGCTAAAAGCGGACCAGACAGGATCAAACCAATTTTGACCAGCACAAAACGGACTATACCGGGTCTAACCGGTTATGACTGGCTCAAACCGCACTCAAACTGGACCAGACCGTCTCAGACTGGTGTTGTCCAGCTCAAACCGGACTCAAACTGGACCAGACTGTCTCAAACCCGTTTTGACTGGCTCAAACCCGAACAGACAGGCTGAAACCGGACGAGACCGGCTCAAACCGGACTCAAACCGGACCAGACCGTCTCAAACCGTTTTGACTGGCTCAAACCGACCAGACTGGCTCAAACCAGACCAGACCGGCTCAAACCAGTTTTGACCGTCTCAAACCAGACGAGAATGGCTGAACTAGATGAAAGCCAACCAGACAGGCTCAAACCGGATCAAACCAGACCAGAACCGCTGAAACCGAATCAAACCGGACCAGACCGGCTCAAAGTGGTTTTAACCGGCTCAAACCCGAACAGACCAGCTGAAATGGGACGAGACCGCCTCAAACTGGTTTTGACCGGGTCAAATTGGACCAGACCGGCACAAACCGGCTTTGAACGTCTCAAACCCGACCAGACCGTCTAAAACCGGACTAGACAGGCTCAAACCGGTTTTGACTGGCTCAAACCTACCAGAACGGCTAAAACCGAACCAGACTCGTTCAAAGAGGACTCAAACCGGAATAGACCAGCTCAAACAGGTTTTGACGGGCTCAAATCGGACCAGAGCAGCACAAACCGATTTTCACCGGCTCAAACCTGACTCAAACTGTACCAGACCGGTTCAAACCGGTGTTGATCAGCTCAAACCGGACTCAAACCAGACCAGACCGGCTCAAGCCGGTTTTGACCAGCTCAAACTGCTCCAGACAGCCTCAAACCGGTTTTGACTGGCTCAAACCGGACTCAAACAGGACCAGACCGGGTCAAACTGGTTTTAAACGGCTCAAATCGGATTCAAACAGGACCACAGCAGCTCAAACCGGTTTGGACCGACTCAAACCTGACCAGACCGGCTAAAATTGGACGAGACCGCCTCAAACCAGTTTTGACCAGCTCAAACCGACCAGACTGGCTCAACCAGATCAAACGGACCAGACCGGCTCAAACCGGTTTTGACCAGCTCAAACCAGACCAGACCGCTCAAACCGGATCAAACCGACCAGACCAGCTGAAACCGGACCAGACCGACTCAAACCAGACCAGACTGGCTCAAACCGGTTTTGACCAGCTCAAACCGGACCAGACCGCTCAAACCGGTTTTGACCGCTCAAACCGGTTTTGACTGGCTCAAATCGGACCAGAGCAGCACAAACCGAATTTGACCAGCTCAAACCGACTCAAACCGGACCAGACGGCTCAAACCGGTTTTGACCAGCTCAAACCGACCAGACCGGCTGAAACCGGACGAGACCGGCTCAAACCGGTTTTGACTGGCTCAAACCAGACCAGACCGGCTAAAACCGGACCAGACTGGCTCAAACCAGTTTTGACCGGCTCAAACCGAACCAGACTGGCTCAACCAGATCAAACCGGACCAGACTGGCTCAAACCGGATCAAACGGACCAGACCAGCTCAAACCGGTTTTGACCGCTCAAACCGGTTTTGACCAGCTCAAACGGACCAGACCGGCTTAAACCGGATCAAACCGGTTTTGACCAGCTCAAACTGGACCAGACCGGCTTAAACCGGATCAAACCAGACCAGACTGGCTCAAACCAGTTTTGACCGCTCAAATCGGACCAGAGCAGCACAAACCGAATTTGACCAGCTCAAACCAGACTCAAACCAGACCATACCGGCTCAAACCGGTTTTGACGGCTCAAACCAGACCAGACCGGCTGAAACTGGACGAGACCGCCTCAAACCGGTTTTGACTGGCTCAAACCCGACCAGACCAGCTCAAACCGGACCAGAACGGCTCAAACCGGTTTTGACCAGCTCAAACCGGACCAGACCGGCTCAAACGGTTTTGACCGGCTCAAACGGACTCAAACCGGACCAGACCGTCTCAAACTGGTGTTGTCCGGCTCAAACCGGACCAGACCGGCTCAAACCGGTTTTGACCGGCTCAATCACGACCAGATCGCCTAACACTGGACCACACTGGCTCAAACCGGTGTTGACCAGCTCAAACCGGACTCAAACCGGACCAGACCGGCTGAAACCGGTTTTGACCGGCTCAAACCGACTCAAACCGACCAGACTGGCTCAAACCGGTTTTGACCGCTCAAACCCGACCAGACCGGCTAAAACCAGACCAGACTGGCTCAAACCGGTTTGGACCGGCTCAAACAGACCAGACTGGCTCAAACCAGATCAAACCGGACCAGACCGGCTCAACCAGATCAAACCGACCAGACCGCTCAAACCGACTCAAACCGGATCAAACCGGACCAGACCGCTCAAACCAGTTTTGACCGGCTCAAACCCGACCAGACCGGCTGAAACTGGACGAGACCGCCTCAAACCGGTTTTGACCGGCTCAAATCGGACCAGACCGGCACAAACCGGTTTTGACCGCTCAAACCCGACCAGACCGTCTCAAACCGGTTTTGACCAGCTCAAACCGGACTCAAACCGGATCAAACCGGTTTTGACCGGCTCAAACCCTACCAGACCGGCTAAAACCGGACCAGACCAGCTCAAACCGGACTCAAACAGGAACAGACCGGCTCAAACTGGTTTTGACTGGCTCAAATCGGACCAGAGCAGCACAAACCGAATTTGACCAGCTCAAACCGGACTCATACCGGACCAGACCGGCTGAAACCGGTTTTGACCAGCTCAAACCCGACCAGACCGGCTGAAACCGGACGAGACCGGCTGAAACCGGTTTTGACTGGCTCAAACCGACCAGACCAACTAAAACCGGACCAGACTGGCTCAGACCACTTTTGATCGGCTCAAACCGAACCAGACTGGCTCATCCGGATCAAACCGGACCTGACTGGCTAATACCGGATCAAAGCGGACCAGACCAGCTCTTAGACCGTCTCAAACAGGTTTTGATCAGCTCAAAACGGACCATAACGGCTTAAACCGGTTTTGACCAGCTCAAACTGGACCAGACCCGCTTAAACCGGATCAAACCAGACCAGACTGGCTCAAACCAGTTTTGACCGGCTCAAATAGGACGAGAGCAGCACAAACCGAATTTGACCAGCTGAAACCAGAATCAAACAGGAATACACCGGCTCAAACCGGTTTTGACCGGCTCAATCCCGACCAGACCGGGTGAAACTGGACGAGACCGCCTCAAACCGTTTTTGACTGACTCAAACCCGTCCAGACCGGCTAAAACCGGACCAGATCGGCTCAAACCGGTTTTCAGCAGCTCAAAGCGGACTAGACCGGCTCTAAACGGTTATGACCGGCTCAAACCGCACTCAAACCGGACCAGACCGTCTCAAACTGGTGCTGTCTGGCTCGAACCGGACTCAAACTGGACCAGACCGGCTCAAACCGGGTTTGACCGGCTCAATCCAGACTCAAACCGGACCAGACTGTCTCAAACCCGTTTTGACTGGATCAAACCCGAACAGACTGGCCAAAACCGGACGAGACCGGCTCAAACCGGTTTGGACCGGCTCAAACCAGACCACACTGGCTCAACCAGATCAAAGCGGACCAGACCGGCTCATACCGGATCAAACCGGACCAGAACCGCTGAAACCGGATAAAACCGGACCAGACTGGCTCCAACCGGTTTTAACCGGCTCAAACACGATCAGACCGGCTGAAACGGGACGAGACCGCCTCAAACTGGTTTTGACCGAATCAAACCCGTCCAGACTGGCTAAAACCGGACCAGACCAGCTCGAACCAGTGTTGAACAGCTCAAACCGGACTCAAACCGGACCAGAGCGGCTCAAAGCGGTTTTGAATGGCTCAAACCAGACCATACCGGCTCAAGCGAATCAAACCGGACCAGCCCGGCTTACACCGGATCAAACCGGACCAGACCGGCTCAACCGGATCAAACGGACCAGACCGGCACAAACCGGTTTTGACCAGCTCAAACCGGACCAGACAGCCTCAAACCGGTTTTGACTGGCTCAAACCGGACTCCAACAGGACCAGACCGGGTCAAACCGGTTTTAAACGGCTCAAATTGGACTCCAACAGGAGCAGACCGGCTCAAACAGGGTTTGACCATCTCAAACCAGAACAGACCGGCTCAACAGGATCAAACCGGACCAGACCGGCTTAAACCGGATCAAACCGGTTTTGACCGTCACAAAACGGACCAGACCGGTTCAAACCCGATCAAACCGGACCAGACCGGCTCAAACCTGTTTTGACCGTATTAGACTGGCTCAAACCAGTTTTTAGCGGCTCAAATCGAACCAGACCGGCTCAAACTGGTTTTGACCGGCTCCAAACAAACTCAAACCGGTTTTGACCGGCACAAACCGGACCAGACCGCCTCAAACCTGTTTTGAACTGCTCAAAACGGACGAAAAATGTACCAGACCGGCTCAAACTGGACTCAAACCGGACAAGACCAGCTCAAATCGGTTTTGATTGGCTCAAACCGGACAAGGACCAAACCGGCTCAAACCGGATTCAAACCAGACCAGAGCGGCTTAAAATGGTTTTGAACGGCTGAAACCAGACCAAACCGGCTCAAACGGATCAAACCGGACCAGACTGGCTCAACCTGGAACAAACCGGACCAGACCGGCTCAAACCGAATCAAACCGGACCAGACCAGCTCAAACCGGTTTTGACCGACTCAAACCGGTTTTGACTGGCTCAAACCGGACTCAAACAGGACCAGACCGGGTCAAACCGGTTTTAAACGGCTCAAATCGGTTTTGACGGCTCAAACCGGACCAGACCGGCTCAAACAGGATTTGACCAGCTCAAACCAGACCAGACCGGCTCAACCGGATCAAACCGGACCAGACCGCTCAAACCGGATCAAACCGGTTTTGACCGCTCAAACCGACCAGACCGGCTCAAACCGAATCAAACCGGACCAGACCGGCTCAAACCAGTTTTGACCGGCTCAAACTGGACTCAAACCGGTTTTGACCGGCTCAAACCGACTCAAACCAGACCAGACGGCTCAAACTGGTTTTGACCGGCTCCAAAAAGACTCAAACCGGTTTTGACCGGCACAAACCGGACCAGACCGCTCAAACCAGTTTTGACCGGCTCAAACGGACCAGACCGGCTCAAACTGGACCAGACCGCTCAAACCGGACTCAAACTGGACTCAAACCGGACAAGACCAGCTCAAATCGGTTTTGATTGGCTCAAACCGGACAAGGACCAAACCGGCTCAAACCGGACTCAAACCAGACCAGAGCGGCTCAAAACGGTTTTGAACGGCTCAAACCAGACCAAACCGGCTCAAACGGATCAAACCGGACCAGACTGGCTCAACCTGGAACAAACCAGACCAGACCGGCTCAAACAGGATTTGACCAGCTCAAACCAGACCAGACCGGTTCTTAGACCAGTTCAAACCGGTTTTGAACGGCTCAAATCGGACCAGACCGGCACAAACCGGTTTTGACCGGCTCAAACTGGACTCAAATCGGAGCAGACCAGCTCAAACCATTGTTGACCGGCTCAAACCGGAATCAAACCGGGCCAGACCGGCTCAAAGTGGTGCACACTCAGGGGAGCGCTCACTCAGGGGAGTGCACACTCAGGATAGTGCACACTCAGTGGAGTCCTCACTCAGGCGAGTACACACTCAGGGGTGTTCACACACTGGGGAGCGCTCACTCAGGGGAGCACACACTCAGGGGAGGACACACTCAGGAGAGTGCACACTCAGGGGAGGGCACACTCAGGGGATCCTCACTCAGGCGAGTTCACACTCAGGGGAGTGCACACTCAGGGGTGTCTTCACCCAGGCGAGTTCACACTCAGGGGAGCGCGCACTCAGGGAGCACTCACTCGGGGAGTGCACACTCAGAGTGCACTCAGGAGTGCACACTCAGGAGTGCTCACTCAGGGAGTGCACACTCAGGAGTCCTCACTCAGGGAGTGCACTCAGAGTGCACACTCAGGGGTGCACACTCAGAGTCCTCACTCAGGGAGTGCACACTCAGGGAGTGCACACTCAGGAGTGCTCACTCAGGGGTGCACACTCAGGAGTGCACTCAGGGAGTGCACACTCAGGTGAGGGCACACTCAGGGGAGTCCTCACTCAGGAGAGTGCAAACTCAGAGGAGTGCACACTCAGGGGTCTCTTCACCCAGGCAAGTCCACACTCAGGAGTGCACACTCAGGGGAGTCCTCACTCAGGAGTGCACACTCAGGAGAGTGCACACTCAGGGTAGTGCACACTCAGGGTAGTGCACACTCAGGGAGTGCACACTCAGGAGTGCTCACTCAGGGAGTGCACACTCAGGGAGCACACTCAGGGAGCACACTCAGGAGTGCACTCAGGAGTCCTCACTCAGGGAGTGCACACTCAGGAGTGCACACTCAGAGTGCACACTCAGGGAGTGCACACTCAGGAGTGCTCACTCAGGGAGTGCACATTCAGGGAGTGCACACTCAGGGAGCGCTCACTCAGGATTTGACCAGCTCAAACCAGACTCAAACCGGTTTTGACTGGCTCAAACCAGACTCAAACCGGTTTTGACCGCTCAAACCGGACCAGACGGCTCAAACCAGACTCAAACCGGTTTTGACCGGCTCAAACCGCACTCAAACCGGACCAGACTGGCTCAAACCGACTCAAACCGGTTTTGACCGCTCAAACCGACTCAAACCGGTTTTGACCGCTCAAACCGACTCAAACCGGACCAGACTGGCTCAAACCAGACTCAAACCGGTTTTGACTGGCTCAAACCGACTCAAACCGGATCAAACCGGTTTTGAACGGCTCAAACCAGACTCAAACCGGTTTGGACCGGCTCAAACAGGATTTGACCAGCTCAAACTGGACCAGACCGCTCAAACCGTTTTGACCGGCTCAAACAGGATTTGACCAGCTCAAACCGGACCAGAACGGCTCAAACCGGCTCAAACCGGCTCAAACCGGATCAAACAGGACCAGACCGGCTCAAACCGGCTCAAACCGGCTCAAACCGGTTTGGACCGGCTCAAACAGGATTTGACCAGCTCAAACCAGACTCAAACCGGTTTTGACTGGCTCAAACCAGACTCAAACCGGACTCAAACAGGACCACACCGGCTCAAACCGCACTCAAACCGGACTCAAACCGGACTCAAACCGACCAGACAGGCTCAAACCAGATCAAACCGGACCAGACTGGCTCAAACTGGACCAGACCGCTCAAACCGGTTTTGACTGGCTCAAACCGGTGTTGACCAGCTCAAACCGGTTTTGACTGGCTCAAACCGACTCAAACCGGTTTTGACTGGCTCAAACTGGACCAGACCGCTCAAACCGACCAGACCAGCTCAAACCAGACTCAAACTGGACCAGACCGGCTCAAACCGCACTCAAACCGGACTCAAACCGGACTCAAACCGGACTCAAACCGGACTCAAACAGGACCAGACCGGCTCAAACAGGATTTGACCAGCTCAAACCGGACTCAAACTGGACCAGACCGGCTCAAACAGGATTTGACCAGCTCAAACCGGTTTGGACCGGCTCAAACCGCACTCAAACCGGACCAGACAGGCTCAAACCGGTTTTGACTGGCTCAAACCAGACTCAAACCGGTTTTGACTGGCTCAAACCGACTCAAACCGGTTTGGACCGGCTCAAACCGACTCAAACCGGACTCAAACCGGACTCAAACAGGACCAGACCGGCTCAAACCGGATCAAACCGGACCAGACGGCTCAAACCGGCTCAAACCGCACTCAAACCGGACTCAAACTGGACCAGACCGGCTGAAACCGGACCAGACAGGCTCAAACCGGTGTTGACCAGCTCAAACCGGACCAGACTGGCTCAAACCGGATCAAACAGGACCAGACCGGCTCAAACAGGATTTGACCAGCTCAAACCGGTTTTGACTGGCTCAAACCAGACTCAAACCGGACCAGACTGGCTCAAACCGGTTTGGACCGGCTCAAACGGACTCAAACCGGACTCAAACCGGACCAGACCAGCTGAAACCAGACTCAAACCGGTTTTGACTGGCTCAAACTGGACCAGACCGCTCAAACCGACTCAAACCGGACCAGACCAGCTGAAACCAGACTCAAACCGGACCAGACGGCTCAAACCGGCTCAAACCGCACTCAAACCGGACTCAAACAGGAACAGACCGGCTCAAACCGCACTCAAACCGGACCAGACTGGCTCAAACCGGTGTTGACCAGCTCAAACCGGTTTTGACTGGCTCAAACCAGACTCAAACCGGTTTTGACTGGCTCAAACCGGTTTTGACCGCTCAAACCGGTTTTGACTGGCTCAAACCAGACTCAAACCGGTTTTGACCGGCTCAAACAGGATTTGACCAGCTCAAACCGGACTCAAACCGGACTCAAACCGGACCAGACGGCTCAAACCGGCTCAAACCGGTGTTGACCAGCTCAAACTGGACCAGACCGCTCAAACCGGTTTGGACCGGCTCAAACCGGCTCAAACCGGCTCAAACCGACTCAAACCGGTTTTGACCGCTCAAACCGGACCAGACAGGCTCAAACCAGACTCAAACCGGTTTTGACTGGCTCAAACTGGACCAGACCGGCTCAAACCGCACTCAAACCGGACCAGACCGGCTCAAACCGCACTCAAACCGGACCAGACTGGCTCAAACCAGACTCAAACCGGTTTTGACTGGCTCAAACCGACCAGACCAGCTCAAACCAGACTCAAACCGGTTTTGACCGGCTCAAACCGGCTCAAACCGGTTTTGACTGGCTCAAACCAGACTCAAACCGGACTCAAACCGGACTCAAACAGGACCAGACCGGCTCAAACCGGCTCAAACCGCACTCAAACCGGACTCAAACAGGAACAGACCGGCTCAAACCAGACCAGACTGGCTCAAACCGACTCAAACCGGACCAGACCATCTCAAACCGGTTTGGACCGGCTCAAACCGCACTCAAACCGGACTCAAACCGGATCAAACCGACCAGACTGGCTCAAACCGGATCAAACCGGTTTTGACCGACTCAAACCGGACCAGACCGGCTCAAACAGGATTTGACCAGCTCAAACGGACCAGACCGGCTCAAACAGGATTTGACCAGCTCAAACCGGATCAAACCGGTTTTGACCAGCTCAAACCGGACTCAAACCGGACTCAAACCGGACTCAAACCGGACCAGACTGGCTCAAACTGGACCAGACCGGCTCAAACCGGCTCAAACCAGACTCAAACCGGTTTTGACTGGCTCAAACCAGACCAGACTGGCTCAAACCGGACTCAAACAGGAGTGCACTCAGGGAGTGCACACTCAGGAGTGCACACTCAGGGAGGGCACACTCAGGGAGTGCACACTCAGGAGTGCACACTCAGGGGTGTCTTCACCCAGGCGAGTTCACACTCAGGAGTGCACACTCAGGGAGTGCACTCAGAGTGCACTCAGGGAGTGCACACTCAGGGAGTGCACACTCAGGAGTGCACACTCAGGGAGTGAACACTCAGGGGAGTGCACACTCAGGGGAGTGCACACTCAGGGGTGTCTTCACCCAGGCGAGTTCACACTCAGGGGAGTGTACACTCAGGGAGTGCACTCAGGGAGTGCTCACTCAGGAGTGCACACTCAGGAGTCCTCACTCAGGGAGTGCTCACTCAGGGGAGTGCACACTCAGGGAGTGCTCACTCAGGGAGTGCACACTCAGGAGTCCTCACTCAGGAGTGCACACTCAGGAGTGCACACTCAGAGTCCTCACTCAGGGAGTGCACACTCAGGAGTCCTCACTCAGGCGAGTTCACACTCAGGAGTGCACACTCAGGGGAGTCCTCACTCAGGCGAGTTCACACTCAGGGAGTGCACTCAGAGTGCACACTCAGGGAGTGCACACTCAGGAGTCCTCACTCAGGAGTGCACACTCAGAGTGCACTCAGGAGTGCTCACTCAGGGAGTTCACACTCAGGGAGCACACTCAGGAGTCCTCACTCAGGCGAGTGCACATTCAGGGAGTGCACACTCAGAGTGCACTCAGGAGTGCTCACTCAGGGAGTTCACACTCAGGAGTGCACACTCAGGGGAGTGTACACTCAGGGGAGTCCTCACACAGGCGAGTGCACACTCAGGAGTGCACTCAGGAGTGCTCACTCAGGAGTGCACACTCAGGAGTGCTCACTCAGGGAGTCCTCACTCAGGGAGTGCACACTCAGGGGTGCACACTCAGAGTGCACACTCAGGGAGTGCACACTCAGGGAGTCCTCACTCAGGAGAGTGCAAACTCAGGGAGTGCACACTCAGGAGAGTGCAAACTCAGGGAGTGCACACTCAGGAGTGCTCACTCAGGAGTGCACTCAGGGAGTGCACACTCAGGGAGTGCACACTCAGGAGTGCACACTCAGGGAGCACACACTCAGGGAGTGCACTCAGAGTGCACACTCAGGTGAGTGCACACTCAGGGGTGTCCTCACTCAGGAGTGCTCACTCAGGGAGTGCACACTCAGGGAGTGCACACTCAGGGAGGGCTCACTCAGGGAGTGCACACTCAGAGTGCACACTCAGGGAGCACACACTCAGGGAGTTCACACTCAGGGAGTCCTCACTCAGGAGTGCACACTCAGGGGTGCACACTCAGGGAGTGCTCATTCAGTGGAGTGCACACTCAGGGAGTCCTCACTCAGGGAGTGCACTCAGGGAGTGCACACTCAGGAGTGCTCACTCAGGAGTGCACTCAGAGTGCACACTCAGGTGAGTGCACACTCAGGGAGTGCACTCAGGAGTGCACACTCAGGGAGCACACTCAGGGAGTCCTCACACAGGCGAGTGCACACTCAGAGTCCTCACTCAGGAGTGCACACTCAGAGTCCTCACTCAGGCGAGTTCACACTCAGGGAGCACACACTCAGGGAGCACACTCAGGGAGCACACTCAGGAGTGCTCACTCAGGAGTGCACTCAGAGTGCACTCAGGAGTGCACTCAGGAGTGCTCACTCAGGAGTTCACACTCAGGAGTCCTCACTCAGGCGAGTGCACACTCAGGGGTGTCCTCACTCAGGCGAGTTCACACTCAGGGAGTTCACACTCAGGAGTCCTCACTCAGGCGAGTTCACACTCAGGAGTCCTCACTCAGGAGTGCACACTCAGGGAGTGCACACTCAGGGAGTGCACACTCAGGGAGTGCACACTCAGGGAGCACACTCAGGAGTGCACTCAGGGAGTGCACACTCAGGGAGTGCACACTCAGGAGTGCACACTCAGGAGTCCTCACTCAGGCGAGTGCACACTCAGGGAGTGCACACTCAGGGAGTGCACACTCAGGGAGTGCACACTCAGGGAGTGCACACTCAGGGAGTGCACACTCAGGGAGTGCACACTCAGGGAGTGCACACTCAGAGTGCACTCAGGAGTGCACTCAGGGAGTGCACACTCAGGGAGTGCACACTCAGGGAGTGCACACTCAGGGAGTGCACACTCAGGAGTCCTCACTCAGGCGAGTGCACACTCAGGAGTGCACACTCAGGGAGTGCTCACTCAGGAGTGCACTCAGGGGTGCACACTCAGGAGTGCACACTCAGGGAGCACACTCAGGAGTGCACTCAGGAGTGCACACTCAGAGTGCACACTCAGGAGTCCTCACTCAGGGAGTGCACACTCAGGGAGTGCACACTCAGGGAGTGCACACTCAGGGAGTGCACACTCAGGGAGTCCTCACTCAGGCGAGTGCACACTCAGGGAGTGCACACTCAGGGAGTGCACTCAGGGAGTGCTCACTCAGGAGTGCACACTCAGGGAGTGCACACTCAGGGAGTGCACTCAGGAGTGCACACTCAGGGAGCACACTCAGGGAGCACACTCAGGAGTCCTCACTCAGGCGAGTTCACACTCAGGAGTCCTCACTCAGGAGTGCACACTCAGGAGTCCTCACTCAGGAGTTCACACTCAGGGAGCACACTCAGGGAGCACACTCAGGGAGTGCACACTCAGGAGTCCTCACTCAGGAGTGCACACTCAGGAGTCCTCACTCAGGCGAGTGCACACTCAGGAGTCCTCACTCAGGCGAGTTCACACTCAGGGAGCACACTCAGGAGTGCACTCAGGAGTGCACTCAGGAGTGCACTCAGGAGTGCACTCAGGGAGTGCTCACTCAGGAGTTCACACTCAGGAGTGCACACTCAGAGTGCACACTCAGAGTGCACACTCAGGGAGCACACTCAGGAGTCCTCACTCAGGAGTGCACTCAGGGAGTGCTCACTCAGGAGTGCACACTCAGGAGTCCTCACTCAGGCGAGTTCACACTCAGGAGTTCACACTCAGGAGTGCACACTCAGAGTGCACACTCAGGGGTGCACACTCAGGAGTCCTCACTCAGGCGAGTGCACACTCAGGAGTCCTCACTCAGGAGTTCACACTCAGGAGTCCTCACTCAGGCGAGTGCACACTCAGGAGTCCTCACTCAGGCGAGTTCACACTCAGGAGTTCACACTCAGGAGTCCTCACTCAGGCGAGTTCACACTCAGGGAGTCCTCACTCAGGCGAGTTCACACTCAGGGAGCACACTCAGGGAGCACACTCAGGAGTCCTCACTCAGGGAGTGCTCACTCAGGAGTTCACACTCAGGAGTCCTCACTCAGGGAGTGCACACTCAGGAGTCCTCACTCAGGCGAGTTCACACTCAGGGAGTGCACACTCAGAGTGCACACTCAGAGTGCACACTCAGAGTGCACTCAGGGAGTGCTCACTCAGGAGTTCACACTCAGGGAGCACACTCAGGGAGCACACTCAGGAGTCCTCACTCAGGCGAGTTCACACTCAGGGAGCACACTCAGGGGTGCACACTCAGGGAGTCCTCACTCAGGCGAGTTCACACTCAGGGAGTGCACACTCAGGAGTCCTCACTCAGGCGAGTTCACACTCAGGGAGTGCACTCAGGAGTGCACTCAGGAGTGCACACTCAGGAGTCCTCACTCAGGCGAGTTCACACTCAGGGAGTGCACTCAGGAGTGCACACTCAGGGAGCACACTCAGGAGTCCTCACTCAGGAGTTCACACTCAGGAGTCCTCACTCAGGCGAGTTCACACTCAGGGAGCACACTCAGGGAGCACACTCAGGGGTGCACACTCAGGGAGTGCTCACTCAGGAGTTCACACTCAGGAGTCCTCACTCAGGCGAGTGCACACTCAGGAGTTCACACTCAGGAGTTCACACTCAGGGAGCACACTCAGGAGTCCTCACTCAGGAGTGCACTCAGGGAGTGCTCACTCAGGAGTTCACACTCAGGAGTGCACACTCAGAGTGCACACTCAGAGTGCACACTCAGAGTGCACTCAGGGAGTGCTCACTCAGGAGTTCACACTCAGGGAGTGCTCACTCAGGAGTTCACACTCAGGGAGCACACTCAGGAGTGCACTCAGGGAGTGCTCACTCAGGGAGTGCTCACTCAGGAGTTCACACTCAGGGAGCACACTCAGGAGTTCACACTCAGGGAGCACACTCAGGGGTGCACACTCAGGAGTCCTCACTCAGGGAGTGCTCACTCAGGAGTTCACACTCAGGAGTTCACACTCAGGGAGCACACTCAGGGAGCACACTCAGGGGTGCACACTCAGGGGTGCACACTCAGGAGTTCACACTCAGGGAGCACACTCAGGAGTCCTCACTCAGGAGTTCACACTCAGGGAGTGCACACTCAGAGTGCACACTCAGAGTGCACACTCAGGGAGTCCTCACTCAGGCGAGTTCACACTCAGGAGTCCTCACTCAGGCGAGTTCACACTCAGGGAGCACACTCAGGAGTGCACACTCAGAGTGCACACTCAGGGGTGCACACTCAGGGAGCACACTCAGGGAGCACACTCAGGGAGCACACTCAGGAGTTCACACTCAGGAGTCCTCACTCAGGCGAGTTCACACTCAGGAGTCCTCACTCAGGCGAGTGCACACTCAGGGAGCACACTCAGGAGTTCACACTCAGGAGTCCTCACTCAGGAGTGCACACTCAGGAGTCCTCACTCAGGAGTGCACTCAGGAGTGCACACTCAGAGTGCACTCAGGAGTGCACACTCAGGAGTCCTCACTCAGGCGAGTTCACACTCAGGAGTCCTCACTCAGGAGTGCACACTCAGAGTGCACTCAGGGAGTGCTCACTCAGGAGTTCACACTCAGGAGTTCACACTCAGGGAGCACACTCAGGGGTGCACACTCAGGGAGCACACTCAGGGGTGCACACTCAGGAGTGCACACTCAGGAGTCCTCACTCAGGCGAGTTCACACTCAGGAGTCCTCACTCAGGCGAGTTCACACTCAGGAGTCCTCACTCAGGCGAGTTCACACTCAGGAGTCCTCACTCAGGAGTTCACACTCAGGGAGCACACTCAGGAGTCCTCACTCAGGCGAGTTCACACTCAGGGAGCACACTCAGGAGTCCTCACTCAGGCGAGTTCACACTCAGGGAGTGCACTCAGGGAGTGCTCACTCAGGGAGTGCACTCAGGAGTGCACACTCAGGAGTCCTCACTCAGGCGAGTGCACACCAGATCAAACCGGACCAGACCGGCTCTTAGACCATCTCAAACCGGTTTTGATCGGCTCAATACGGACCAGACCGGCTCAAACTGGACCAGACCGGCTAAAACCGGTGTTGACCGTCTGAAACCAAACCAGACTGCCTTAAACCGGACCAGATTGGCTCAAAACGGGTTTGACCTGTTCAAACAGGATTCAAACCATACCAGACCTTCTCCAACCGGGTTTGACCAGCTCAAACCGGACCAGACCCGCTCAAAACGGATCAAACCGGACCAGACCGGCCCTTAGACCGGCTCAAACCGGTTTTGACCGGCTCAAACCGGACTCAAACCCGACCAGACCGGCTCAAACCGGTGTTGACCGGTTCAAACCAGACCAGACTGGCTCAAACCGGTGTTGACCGGCTCAAACTGGACCAGACCCGCTCAAACGGGTTTTCACCGGCTCAAACCAGATCATACCGGCTCAACCGGATCAAACCGGACCAGACCGGCTTAAACCGGAGTCAAACCGGACCAGATCGGCCGAAACCGGACCAGACAGCTCAAACCGGTTTTGACCGGCTCAAACCTGACCAGACCGGCTAAAACTGGACCAGACCTGTTCAAACCGGACTCAAACCGGAGTAGACCGGCTCAAACCGGTTTTGACCGGCTCAAATTGGACCAGAGCAGCACAAACCGATTTTGACCGGCTCAAACCAGACTCAAACAGGACCAGATTGGCTCAAACCGGTTTTGACCAGCTCCAACCCAACCAGACCGGGTGAAACCAGACCAGACCGGCTGAAACCGGTTTTGACCCCTCAAACCCAACCAGACCGGCTAAAACCGGACCAAACTGGCTCACATCAGTTTTGACCGGCTCAAACCAAACCAGAAGGGCTCAACTGGATCAAACCAGACCAGACCGGCTTAAACCGGACCAAACCGGACCAGACAGGCTCAAACCGGTTTTGACCGGCTCAAATCGGACGAGAGCTGCACAAACCGAATTTGACCAGCTGAAACCAGACTCAAACAAGACCACACCGGCTCAAACCAGTTTTGACCGGCTCAAACCCTACCAGACCGGCTGAAACTGGAGGAGACCGCCTCAAACTGGTTTTGACCGACTCAAAGCGGACTAGACCAGCTGTAACCGATTTTGTCCGGATCAAACTGCACTCAAACCAGACCAGATCGTCTCAAACTGCTGTTTTCCGGCTCAAACCGGACTCAAACCAGACCAGACCGGCTCAAACCGGTTTTGACCAGCTAAAACCGGACTCAAACCGGACCAGACCGTCTCAAACCCGTTTTGACCGGCTCAAACACGATCAGACCGGCAGAAACCGGATGAAACCGGCTCAAACCGTTTTGAACCGGCTCAAACCAGACCAGACTGGCTCAACCAGATCAAAGCGGACCAGACAGTCTCAAACCGGATCAAACAGGACCAGAACCACTCAAACCTGATAAAACCAGATCAGACCGGCAAAAACCGGTTTTGACTGGCTCAAACTGAACTCAATCCGAACCCGACCGGCTGAAACCAGTTTTAACCAGCTCAAACCAGACCATTCCTGCTCAACCGGATCAAACAGGACCAGACTGTCTCAAACCGGACCAGACTGGCTCAAACCGGTCCAGACAGCCTCAAACCGGTTTTGACTGGCTCAAACCGGACTCAAACAGGACCAGACCGGGTTAAACCGGATCAAACGGACCAGACGGCTCAAACCGACTCAAACAGGACCAGACCGGCTCAAACCGTTTTGACCGGCTCAAACCGGTTTTGACCGACTCAAACCGGACTCAAACTGGACCAGACCGGCTCAAACCGTTTGACCAGCTCAAACCCGACCAGACTGGCTCAAACCGGACCAGACTGGCTCAAACCGGTTTTGACCGGCTCAAACCAGACTCAAACCCGACCAGACTGGCTCAAACGGTTTTGACCGGCTCAAACCGCACTCAAACCGGACCAGACCATCTCAAACTGGTGTTGTCCGGCTCAAACCGCACTCAAACCGGACCAGACCGGCTCAAACCAGTTTTGACTGGCTCAAATCGGACTCAAACTGGACCAGACCAGCTGAAACCAGACTCAAACAGGACCACACCGGCTCAAACCGTTTTGACCAGCTCAAACCCGACCAGACCGCTGAAACTGGATGAGACCACCTCAAACCGGTTTTGACTGGCTCAAACCCGACCAGACCGCTCAAACCGGACCAGACCGGCTCAAACTGGTTTTGACCGCTCAAAGCGGACTAGACCGGCTCAAACCGTTTTGACCGCTCAAACCGGACTCAAACTGGACCAGACCCTCTCAAACTGGTGTTGTCAGGCTCAAACCGGACTCAAACCGGACTCAAACCGGACCAGACGGCTCAAACCGGTTTTGACAGCTCAAACCAGACTCAAACTGGACCAGACGGCTCAAACCGTTTTGACCGGCTCAAACCCGACCAGACCGGCTGAAACCGGACCAGACAGCTCAAACCGGTTTGGACCGGCTCAAACCGACCAGACTGGCTCAACCAGATCAAAGCGGACCAGACAGTCTCAAACCGGATCAAACAGGACCAGACCGGCTCAAACGGACTCAAACCGGACCAGACCGGCTCAAACCGGTTTGGTCTGGTTCAAACCAGACCAGACTGGCTCAACCAGATCAAAGCGGACCAGACAGAATCAAACCGGATCAAACCGGACCAGATCGGCCCTTAGACAGTCTCAAACCGGTTTTGATCAGCTCAATACGAACCAGAACGGCTCAAACCTGTTTTGACCGGCTCAAACCGGACCAGACCATCTCAAACCCGTTTTGACGGGTCAAACCACGATCAACAGACCGGCTCAACCGTATCAAACGGACCAGACCGGCTTTAACCGGATCAAACCAGTGCAGACCGGCTCAAACCAGGGTTGACCGGCTCAAACCCGACCAGACTGGCTTAAACCGAACCAGACTGGCTCAAACAGGTTATTTACCGGCTCAAACCAGACTCAAACTGGACCAGAACGGCTCAAACCGTGTTAGACTGGCTCAAACCGGACCAGTCCAGCTCAAACAGAATCAAACCGAACCAGACCAGCTCTTAGACCGGATCAAACCAGAGCACACCGGCTCCAACCAGTTTTGACCTGCTCAAATCGGACTCAAACTGGACCCGACCGGCTCTAACAGGTGTTGACTGGCTCAAACCGGACTCAAACCGGATCAAACCTGCTCAAACCAGTGTCGACCGGCTCGAACCAGACTCAAACCGGACCAGAACGGCTCAAACCGGATCAGACAGTCTCAAAGCAGATCAAAACAGACGAGACCAGCTCAAACCGGTTTTGACCAGCTGAAACCGGACCAGACCAGCTCTAACCGGACTCAAACGGACCAGACCGGCTCGAACTGGTTTTGACCGGCTCAAAGCGGACTAGACCGGCTCTAACCAGTTATGACCGGCTCAAACCGGACTCAAACTGGACCAGACCCTCTCAAACTGGTGTTGTCAGGCTCAAACCGGTCTCAAACCGGACCAGACCGGATCAAACCGGTTTTGACAGGCTCAAACCAGACTCAAACTGGAGCAGAGCGTCTCAAACCCGTTTTGACCGACTCAAACCCGACCAGACCGGCTGAAACCGGACGAGACAGGCTCAAACCGGTTTGGACCGGCTCAAACCAGACCAGACTGGCTCCAACCAGATCAAAGCGTACCAGACCGGCTCAAACTGGATCAAACAGGACCAGAACCAGGGAAAACGGATCAAACCGGACCAGACCGGCTCAAACCGGTTTGGTCTGGTTCAAACCAGACCAGACTGGCTCAACCAGATCAAAGCGGACCAGACAGAATCAAACCGGATCAAACCGACCAGACCGGCTCAAACCGGTTTTGACAGGCTCAAACCGGTTTTGACCAGCTCAAACCGGACCAGAACGGCTCAAACCAGTTTTGACCGGCTCAAACCGGACCAGACCATCTCAAACCGTTTTGACCGGCTCAAACCAGATCAAACCAGACCAGACGGCTCAAACCGAATCAAACCGGACCAGACCGGCTTTAACCGGATCAAACCAGTGCAGACCGGCTCAAACCAGGGTTGACCGGCTCAAACCCGACCAGACTGGCTTAAACCGAACCAGACTGGCTCAAACCGGTTTTGACCGCTCAAACCGTTTTGACCGGCTCAAACCAGACTCAAACTGGACCAGAACGGCTCAAACCGGTGTTGACCAGCTCAAACTGGACTCAAACCGGACCAGTCCAGCTCAAACAGAATCAAACCGAACCAGACCAGCTCTTAGACCGGATCAAACCAGAGCACACGGCTCCAACCAGTTTTGACCTGCTCAAATCGGACTCAAACTGGACCCGACCGGCTCTAACAGGTGTTGACTGGCTCAAACCGGACTCAAACCGGATCAAACCTGCTCAAACCAGTGTCGACCGGCTCGAACCAGACTCAAACCGGACCAGAACGGCTCAAACCGGATCAGACAGTCTCAAAGCAGATCAAAACAGACGAGACCAGCTCAAACCGGTTTTGACCAGCTGAAACCGGACCAGACCAGCTCTAACCGGACTCAAATCAGACCAGACCGGCTGAAAACGGTTTTGACCGGCTCAAATCGGATCAGACCACATCAAACCGGATCAAACCGGACCAGACCAGCTCAAAAAGGATTTGACCAGCTCACAAAAGCCCAGACCGGCTCTACCACATCAAACCAGACCAGACCGGCTCAAACCGGTTCAAACCACACCAGACCGGCTCAAACAGGATTTGACCAGCTCACACCAGACCAGACCGGATCAAACCAGACCAGACCAGCTCAAACTGGACCAGACTGGCTCAAACCTGTTTCAACCGGCTCAAAGCGGACTAGACCGGCTCTAACCGGTTATGACCGGCTCAAACCACACTCAAACCAGACCAGACCCTCTCAAACTGGTGTTGTCCGGATCAAACCCGACTCAAACCGGACCAGTCTGTCTCAAACCGGTTTTGACCGGCTCATACCGGACTCAAACCGGACCAGACCGCCTCAAACCCGTTTTGACCGGCTCAAACCCGACCAGACCGGCTGAAACCGGATGAGACCGGCTCAAACCGGTTTGGACCGGCTAAAACCAGACCAGACTGGCTCAACCAGATCAAAGCCGTCCATACCGGCTCAAACCGGATCAAACCGGACAAGAACCGTTGAAACCGGATCAAACCGGACCAGACTGGTTCCAACCGGTTTTAACCGGCTCAACCCTGACCAGACCAGCTGAAACCGGACCAGACCAGCTCAAACCGGTTTTGACCGGCTCAAACCAGATCAAACCGGACCAGACTGGCTCAAACCGGATCAAACCGGTTTTGACAGCTCAAACCGGACTCAAACCGGAACAGACGGCTCAAACCGGTTTTGACCTGCTCAAACCGGACCAGACCGCTCAAAACGGATCAAACCGGACCAGACTCAAACCGGATCAAACAGGACCAGACCGGCTCAAACCGTTTTGACCGGCTCAAATCGGACTCAAACAGGACCACACCGGCTCAAACCGTTTTGACCAGCTCAAACCAGGCTCTAACAGGACCACACCGGCTCAAACCGGTTTTGACTGGCTCAAACCGACCAGACCGGCTCAAACTGGACCAGACCGCTCAAACCGGTTTTGACCGACTCAAACCGGATCAAACCGACCAGACCGGCTAAAACCGGACCAGACCGGCTCAAACCGGTTTTGACCGGCTCAAACCGATCAAACCGACCAGACTGGCTCAAACCAGTTTTGACCGGCTCAAACTGGACTCAAACCAGACCAGACCGCTCAAACCGGTGTTGACCAGCTCAAACCGACTCAAACCGACCAGACTGGCTCAAACCAGACCAGACCGGCTCAAACGGACTCAAACCGGACCAGACCGCTCAAACCGGTTTTGACTGGCTCAAACCGACCAGACCAGCTGAAACCGGACGAGACCGGCTCAAACCGGTTTTGACCAGCTCAAACCAGACCAGACTGGCTCAACCAGATCAAAGCGGACCAGACCGGCTCAAACCAGATCAAACCGGACCAGAATGGCTCAAACCGGACTCAAACTGGACCAGACCGGCTCAAACCAGACCAGACCGGCTTAAACCGGATCAAACGGACCAGACCGCTCAAACCGACTCAAACCGGTTTTGACGGCTCAAACCAGACCAGACTGGCTCAAACGGTTTTGACTGGCTCAAACCGGACCAGACCGTCGCAAACCGGACTCAAACCCGACCAGACCGGCTGAAACTGGACGAGACCGCCTCAAACCGGTTTTGACTGACTCAAACCCGTCCAGACCGGTTCAAACCGGTTTTGACTGGCTCAAACCGACTAGACCGGCTGTAACCGGTTATGACCAGGTCAAACCGCACTCAAACCGGACCAGACCATCTCAAACTGGTGTTGTCTGGCTCAAACCGGACTCAAACCGGACCAGACCGTCTCAAACCGGTTTTGACTGGCTCAAACCGGACTCAAACCGGACCAGACCGCTCAAACCGTTTTGACCGTCTCAAACACGACCAGACCGGCTGAAACCAGACGAGACTGGCTGAAACCGGTTTGGAGGACCGGCTCAAACCAGACCAGCCTGGCTCAACCAGATCAAAGCGGACCAGACCGTCTCAAACCGGATCAAACCGACCAGACTCAAACCGGACTCAAACTGGACCAGACCGGCTCAAACCAGACCGGCTCAAACCGGATCAAACCGACCAGACCGGCTCAAACCGCACTCAAACCGGACTCAAACCGGTTTTGACAGGCTCAAACCGGACCAGACAGCTCAAACCGGTTTTGACGGCTCAAACCAGACCAGACCAGCTGAAACCAGACTCAAACCGGACTCAAACCGACCAGACCAGCTGAAACTGGACGAGACCGCCTCAAACCGGTTTTGACGGCTCAAACCAGACCGGCTCAAACCGGTTTTGACTGGCTCAAACTGGACCAGACCGGCTCAAACCGGTTTTGACCGGCTCAAACCGGCTCAAACCGGACCAGACCAGCTCAAACCGGTTTTGACGGCTCAAACCAGACTCAAACAGGACCAGACCGGCTCAAACGGTTTTGACCGGCTCAAACCGGACTCAAACCGGACCAGACCGCTCAAACCGTTTTGACCGGCTCAAACCGACCAGACCAGCTGAAACCGGACCAGACTGGCTCAAACCGGTTTTGACCGGCTCAAACCAGACCAGACTGGCTCAACCAGATCAAAGCGGACCAGACCGGCTCAAACCGGACCAGACCAGCTCAAACTGGACTCAAACCGGACTCAAACGGACCAGACCGGCTCAAACCGGTTTTAACCGGCTCAAACCGACCAGACCGCTCAAACCAGACCGGCTCAAACCAGTTTTGACCAGCTCAAATCGGACCAGACCGGCTCAAACCGGTTTTGACCAGCTCAAACCCGACCAGACCGCTCAAACCGGACTCAAACAGGACCAGAACCGCTCAAACCGTTTTGACCGGCTCAAACCCGACCAGACCGGCTAAAACAGGACCAGACCGGCTCAAACAGACTCAAACCGGTTTTGACCGCTCAAACCAGACCAGACGGCTCAAACCGGTTTGGACCGGCTCAAACGGACCAGACCAGCACAAACCGATTTTGACCGGCTCAAACCACACTCAAACACGACCAGACCGGCTCAAACCGGTTTTCACCGGCTCAAACCCGACCAGACCGGCTGAAACCGGACCAGACTGGCTGAAATTGGTTTTGACAGGGTAAACCACAACCAGACCGGCTAAAACAGGACCAGATTGGCTCAGACCAGTTCTGACCGGCCAAAAATCAGACCAGACCGGCTCAAACCAATTTTCACCGGCTCAAAGCAGACTAGACCGGCTCTAACCGGTTATGACCGGCTCAAACAGCACTCAAACCGGACCAGACTGTCTCAAACTGGTGTTGTCCAGCTCAAACCGGACTCAAACAGGACCAGACCGGCTCAAACCGGTTTTGACCGGCTCAAACCAGACTCAAACTGGACCAGACCGTCTCAAACCGGTGTTCACCTGCTCAAACCGGACTCAAACCGGACCAGACCGGCTCAAACCGGTTTTGAACGGCTCAAACCTGATCATACCGACTCAAACGAATCAAACCGGACCAGACCGGCTTAAACTGTATCAAACCGGACCAGACAGGCTCAAACCGGTTTTGACCGGCTCAAATCGGACCAGAGCAGCACAAACCGAATTTGACCAGCTCAAACCAGACTCAAACTGGACCACACCGGCTCAAACCGGTTTTGACCGGCTCAAACCCGACCAGACCGGCTGAAACTGGGCGAGACCGCCTCAAACCGGTTGTGACCGACTCAAACCCGTCCAGACCGGCTAAAAGCGGACCAGACCGGCTCAAACCAGTTTTGACCGGCACAAAACGGACTAGACCGGGTCTAACCGGTTATGACTGGACCAAACCGCACTCAGCCAGACCAGACCGTCTCAGACTGGTGTTGTCCGGCTCAAACCGGACTCAAACTGGACCAGACTGTCTCAAACCCGTTTTGACTGGCTCAAACCCGACCAGACCGGCTGAAACCAGACGAGACCGGCTCAAACCGGTTTGGACCGGCTCAAACCAGACCAGACTGGCTCAACCAGATAAAAGCGAACCAGACCGGTTCAAACCGGATCAAACAGGACCAGAACCGCTCAAACCAGATCAAACGGACCAGACCAGCTCAAACGGTTTTGACCGGCTCAAACCGGACTCAAACGGACCAGACAGCTCAAACCGGTTTTGACTGGCTCAAACCAGACCAGACCAGCTCAAACTGGACTCAAACCGGACCAGACCGGCTCAAACCGAACCAGACCGGCTCAAACCAGATCAAACCGGACCAGACGGCTCAAACCGACCAGACTGGCTGAAACCAGACTCAAACCGGTTTTGACTGGCTCAAACCAGACTCAAACAGGACCAGACCGGGTCAAACTGGTTTTAAACAGCTCAAATCGGACTCAAACAGGACCACACCGGCTCAAACCGGTTTTGACCGCTCAAACCGACCAGACCGGCTCAAACTGGACTCAAACCGGTTTTGACCGACTCAAACCCGTCCAGACCGGCTAAAACAGGACCAGACCGGCTCAAACCGGTTTTGACTGGCTCAAACCAGACCAGACCGGCTCAAACGGTTTGACCGGCTCAAACCACTCAAACCGGACCAGACTGGCTCAAACCGGTTTTGACCGCTCAAACCAGACTCAAACCAGACCAGACCAGCTCAAACCAGTTTTGACCAGCTCAAACGGACTCAAACCGGACCAGACAGCTCAAACCGGTTTTGACTGGCTCAAACCCGACCAGACCGGCTGAAACCGGACCAGACCGCTCAAACCAGACTCAAACCGGTTTTGACTGGCTCAAACCGACTCAAACCAGACCAGACTGGCTCAACCAGATCAAAGCGGACCAGACCGGCTCAAACCAGACTCAAACAGGACCAGACTGGCTCAAACGGTTTTGACCAGCTCAAACCGGACCAGACCGCTCAAACCGGATCAAACCGACCAGACGGCTCAAACCGTTTTGACCAGCTCAAACCGACCAGACGGCTCAAACCGGATCAAACCGGTTTTGACCGGCTCAAACTGGACTCAAACCGGACCAGACCGGCTCAAACAGGTTTGACCAGCTCAAACCCGACCAGACTGGCTCAAACCAGTTTTGACCGCTCAAACGGACTCAAACCGGAACAGACAGGCTCAAACCGGTTTTGACCAGCTCAAACCGACCAGACAGCTCAAACCGATCAAACCGGACCAGACGGCTCAAACCAGACCAGACTGGCTGAAACCAGACTCAAACCCGTTTTGACTGGCTCAAACCCGACCAGACCGGCTGAAACTTGACGAGACCAGCTCAAACCGGTTTGGACTGGCTGAAACCAGACCAGACTGGCTCAACCAGATCAAAGCGGACCAGACCAGCTCAAACCGGACTCAAACAGGACCAGACCGGCTGAAAATGGTTTTGACCAGCTCAAATCGGACCAGACCGCATCAAACCGGATCAAACCGTCCAGAACGGCTCAAACCGGTTTTGACCAGCTCACAAAAGCCCAGACCGGCTCTACCGGATCAAACCGGACCACACCGGCTCAAACCGGCTCAAACCACACCAGACCGGCTCAAACAGGATTTGACCAGCTCACACCGGACCAGAGTGGCTCAAACCAGTTTTGACCCGCTCAAATTGGACTCAAACCGGAACAGACAGGCTCAAACCGGTTTTGACCAGCTCAAACCGTACCAGAGAGACTCAAAACGGATCAAACCGGACCAGACGGGCCCTTACAAACCAGACCAGACTGGCTGAAACCAGACCAGACCATCTCAAACCGGTTTTGACCAGCTCAAACCGGTTTGGACCGGCTCAAACCGGCTCAAACCGGTTTTGACCGGCTCAAACCAGACCAGACCATCTCAAACCGGACTCAAACCAGACCAGACCAGCTCACACCGGTTTTGACCGGGTCTAACCAGAACAGACCAGCTCAACCGGATCAAACCAGACCAGACTGGCTCAACCAGATCAAAGCGGACCAGACAGGCTCAAACCGGATCCAACAGGACCAGAACCGCTCAAACCGGATCAAACCGGACCAGACCGGCTCAAACTGGTTTTGACTGGCTCAAACTGGACTCAAACCGACCAGACGGCTCAAACCGGTTTTGACCGGCTCAAACCAGACCAGACTGGCTCAAACTGGACCAGACCGGCTCAACCGGATCAAACGGACCAGACAGCTCAAACCGGTTTTGACAGCTCAAACCAGACCGGCTCAAACCGATCAAACCGGACCAGACCGGCTTAAACCGGATCAAACGGACCAGACGGCTCAAACCGGTTTTGACCAGCTCAAACGGACTCAAACCGACCAGACTCAAACCGGACCAGACTCAAACCAGACTCAAACAGGACCAGACCGCTCAAACTGGTTTTGACTGGCTCAAACCAGACCGGCTCAAACTGGACTCAAACCGGACTCAAACCGGTTTTGACCGACTCAAACCGTCCAGACCGGCTAAAACCGGACCAGACCAGCTCAAACCGGCTCAAACCGACTCAAACCAGACTCAAACCGGTTTTGACGGCTCAAACCTGACTCAAACTGGACCAGACCGCTCAAACCGGTTTTGACCAGCTCAAACTGGACTCAAACCGGTTTTGACCGGCTCAAACCGTTTTGACTGGCTCAAACCAGACCAGACCGCTCAAACCGACTCAAACAGGACCAGACCGGCTTAAACCAGATCAAACGGACCAGACCAGCTCAAACTGGTTTTGACCAGCTCAAACCGACTCAAACCGGACCAGACGGCTCAAACCGGTTTTGACTGGCTCAAACCGGACCAGACCAGCTGAAACCAGACTCAAACCAGACTCAAACGGACCAGACGGCTCAAACCGTTTTGACTGGCTCAAACCGACCAGACGGCTGAAACTGGATGAGACCGGCTCAAACCGGTTTTGACGGCTCAAACCAGACCAGACAGGCTCAAACCGGTTTTGACTGGCTCAAACCGGTTTTAACCAGCTCAAACCGACCAGACCAGCTCAACCGGATCAAACCAGACCAGCTCAAACCGGTTTTGACCGCTCAAACCAGACCGGCTCAAACTGGACCAGACAGGCTCAAACCAGACCAGCTCAAACTGGACTCAAACCGGACCAGACAGGCTCAAACCGGTTTTGACAGCTCAAACCAGACCAGACCGGCTTAAACCAGATCAAACGGACCAGACCGGCTCAAACCAGACTCAAACGGACCAGACAGGCTCAAACCGGTTTTGACCGGCTCAAACCGGACCAGACTCAAACAGGACCACACCGCTCAAACCGGACTCAAACCAGACCGGCTCAAACCGGTTTTGACCGACTCAAACCCATCCAGACCGGCTTAAACCGGACCAGACCGGCTCAAACCGGTTTTGACCAGCTCAAAGCGGAATAGACCAGCTGTAACCGATTTTGACCAGATCAAACTGCACTCAAACTGGACCAGATCGTCTCAAACTGGTGTTGTCCGGCTCAAACCGGACTCAAACCGGACCATACCGGCTCAAACTGGTTTTGACCGGCTCAAACCGGACTCAAACCGGACCAGACCATCTCAAACCCGTTTTGACTGGCTGAAACCCGACCTGACCGGCTGAAACTGGACCAGACCGGCTAAAACCGGTTTGGACAGGCTCAAACCAGACCAGACTGGCTCAACCAGATCAAAGCGGACCAGACCGTCTCAAACCGGATCAAACCGGACCAGAACCACTGAAACCAGATCAAACCGGACCAGACCGGCTCAAACCGGTTTTAACCGGATCAAACCCAACCAGACTGGCTCAAACCAGACCAGACTCAAACCGGTTTTGACCGGCTCAAACCGGCTCAAACCAGACCAGACCGGCTCAAACTGGACTCAAACCGACCAGACCGGCTGAAACTGGATGAGACCGGCTCAAACCGGTTTTGACAGCTCAAACCGACCAGACCGCTCAAACCGGACCAGACTGGCTCAAACCAGACTCAAACCGGTTTTGACAGCTCAAACCAGACCAGACCGCTCAAACCAGATCAAACAGGACCAGACCGGCTTAAACCAGATCAAACGGACCAGACCGGCTCAAACCGACTCAAACCGGTTTTGACCAGCTCAAACGGACCAGACTCAAACCGGTTTTGACCGGCTCAAACCAGACTCAAACGGACCAGACTGGCTCAAACCGGTTTTGACTGGCTCAAACCGCACTCAAACCGGACCAGACCGCTCAAACTGGTGTTGTCCGGCTCAAACCAGACTCAAACGGACCAGACCGCTCAAACCGTTTTGACCAGCTCAAACCCGACCAGACCGGCTCAAACCAGATCAAACCGGACCAGACTCAAACCGGTTTGGACAGGCTCAAACCAGACCAGACTGGCTCAAACTGGACCAGACAGGCTCAAACCAGACTCAAACCGGACTCAAACCGGACAGACCGGCTCAAACGGACTCAAACCGGTTTTGACCGGCTCAAACCGGTTTTGACAGCTCAAACCGGACTCAAACCGGACCAGACTGCTCAAACCGGTTTTGACCGCTCAAACCAGACCATACCGGCTCAAACGGACTCAAACCGGACCAGACCGCTCAAACCGGACCAGACTCAAACCAGACTCAAACCGGTTTTGACAGCTCAAACCGGACAGACCGGCTCAAACCGGTTTTGACTGGCTCAAACCGACCAGACTCAAACAGGACCAGACCGGGTCAAACCGGTTTTAACCGGCTCAAACCGGACTCAAACTGGAACAGACCGGCTCAAACCGGTTTTGACCAGCTCAAACCAGACCAGACGGCTCAAACCGGATCAAACGGACCAGACCGGCTCAAACGGACTCAAACCGGTTTTGACCGTCTCAAACGGACCAGACCAGTTCAAACCCGATCAAACCGGACCAGACTGGCTCAAACCGGACTCAAACGGACCAGACTGGCTCAAACCGGTTTTGACCGGCTCAAACCGACTCAAACCAGACCGGCTCAAACCAGTTTTGACCGCTCAAACAGACTCAAACCGGTTTTGACCGGCTCAAACCGACCAGACCGGCTCAAACCGTTTTGACTGGCTCAAACCGGACCAGACTCAAACTGGACCAGACCGGCTCAAACCGGACTCAAACGGACCAGACCGGCTCAAACCGGTTTTGAACGGCTCAAACCGGATCAAACCGGTTTTGACAGCTCAAACCAGACTCAAACCGGACTCAAACCGGACCAGACCGGCTCAAACGGTTTTGACCGGCTCAAACCAGACCAAACTGGCTCAAATGGATCAAACCGGACCAGACTGGCTCAAACCGCACTCAAACCGGACCAGACCGCTCAAACCGGTTTTGACCAGCTCAAACCGGACCAGACCGGCTCAAACCGGTTTTAACCAGCTCAAACCGGTTTTGAACGGCTCAAACCGGACCAGACCGGCACAAACCGGTTTTGACCGGCTCAAAGTGGACTCAAACCGGACAGACCGGCTCAAACCAGTTTTGACCGGCTCAAACCGACTCAAACCAGACCAGACCGCTCAAACCAGACCAGACTCAAACGGACTCAAACCGACCAGACCAGCTCAAACCGACTCAAACCAGACCAGACTGGCTCAAACCAGACTCAAACCAGACCAGACCAGCTCAAACCAGACTCAAACAGGACCACACCGGCTCAAACCAGACTGGCTCAAACCAGACTCAAACCAGACCAGACTCAAACCGGACCAGACTGCTCAAACCGGTTTTGACAGCTCAAACCAGACTCAAACTGGACCAGACCGGCTGAAACCAGACTCAAACCAGACCAGACCAGCTCAAACTGGACCAGACAGGCTCAAACCAGACTGGCTCAAACCAGACCAGACCGGCTCAAACCAGATCAAACAGGACCAGACCGGCACAAACCGGTTTTGACTGGCTCAAACCGCACTCAAACCGGACCAGACTCAAACAGGACCAGACCGGCTGAAACTGGACCAGACAGGCTCAAACCAGATCAAACGGACCAGACTGGCTCAAACCAGACCAGACCGGCTCAAACTGGACTCAAACCGGTTTGGACAGGCTCAAACCGGACTCAAACGGACTCAAACCGGACTCAAACGGACCAGACCAGTTCAAACCCGATCAAACCGGACCAGACGGCTCAAACCAGACTCAAACCGGTTTTGACCAGCTCAAACCGGACCAGACAGCTCAAACCGGTTTTGACGGCTCAAACCAGACTCAAACCAGACCAGACAGGCTCAAACCAGACTCAAACCAGACCAGACTGGCTCAAACCGACCAGACCAGCTCAAACGGACTCAAACCGGACTCAAACGGACTCAAACCGACCAGACCAGCTCAAACGGACTCAAACAGGACCACACCGGCTCAAACCAGACTCAAACAGGAGTGCACACTCAGAGTGCACACTCAGAGTGCACACTCAGAGTGCACACTCAGAGTGCACACTCAGAGTGCACACTCAGGAGTGCACTCAGGGAGTCCTCACTCAGGAGTGCTCACTCAGGAGTGCACACTCAGGAGTCCTCACTCAGGAGTGCACACTCAGAGTGCACTCAGGAGTGCACACTCAGGAGTCCTCACTCAGGAGAGTGCAAACTCAGAGGAGTGCACACTCAGGAGTGCACACTCAGAGTGCACACTCAGGAGTCCTCACTCAGGCAAGTTCACACTCAGGAGTGCACTCAGGAGTGCACACTCAGAGTGCACACTCAGGAGTGCACACCAGGGAGTGCACACTCAGAGTGCACACTCAGAGTGCACACTCAGGGAGTGCACACTCAGAGTGCACACTCAGGAGTGCACACTCAGGATAGTGTGCACTCAGTGGAGTCCTCACTCAGGAGTGCACACCAGGGAGTGCACACTCAGAGTGCACACTCAGGAGTGCACACTCAGAGTGCACTCAGGAGTGCACTCAGGAGTGCAAACTCAGAGGAGTGCACACTCAGAGTGCACACTCAGGAGTGCACACCAGGGAGTGCACACTCAGAGTGCACACTCAGGAGTGCACACTCAGGAGTCCTCACTCAGGAGTGCAAACTCAGAGGAGTGCACACTCAGAGTGCACACTCAGAGTGCACTCAGGAGTGCACACTCAGAGTGCACACTCAGGAGTGCACACTCAGGAGTGCACACTCAGAGTGCACACTCAGAGTGCACACTCAGGAGTGCACACCAGGGAGTGCACACTCAGGAGTGCACTCAGGAGTGCACACCAGGGAGTGCACACTCAGGGGTGCACACTCAGGAGTGCACACCAGGGAGTGCACACTCAGGAGTGCACTCAGGAGTGCACACTCAGGAGTGCACACTCAGGGGTGCACACTCAGGGGTGCACACTCAGGGAGCACACTCAGGAGTGCACACTCAGAGTGCACACTCAGGAGTGCACACTCAGGGAGTCCTCACTCAGGAGTGCTCACTCAGGAGTGCACACTCAGAGTGCACACTCAGAGTGCACACTCAGGAGTCCTCACTCAGGAGTGCACACTCAGGAGAGTGCACACTCAGAGTGCACACTCAGGAGTCCTCACTCAGGCGAGTGCACACTCAGGGAGTGCACACTCAGGAGTCCTCACTCAGGCGAGTGCACACTCAGGAGTGCAAACTCAGAGGAGTGCACACTCAGGAGTGCACACTCAGAGTGCACTCAGGAGTGCAAACTCAGAGGAGTGCACACTCAGGGAGTGCACACTCAGAGTGCACACTCAGGGAGTGCACACTCAGGAGAGTGCACACTCAGGAGTGCACACTCAGGAGTGCTCACTCAGGAGTGCACACTCAGAGTGCACTCAGGAGTGCACACCAGGGAGTGCACTCAGGAGTGCTCACTCAGGAGTGCACACTCAGAGTGCACTCAGGAGTGCTCACTCAGGAGTGCACACTCAGGATAGTGTGCACTCAGTGGAGTCCTCACTCAGGAGTGCACACTCAGGGAGTGCACACTCAGGAGTGCACACTCAGGAGTGCACACTCAGGAGTCCTCACTCAGGCGAGTGCACACTCAGGGAGTGCACACTCAGGAGTGCACACTCAGAGTGCACACTCAGGAGAGTGCACACTCAGAGTGCACACTCAGGAGTGCACACTCAGGGGTGCACACTCAGGAGTGCACACTCAGGGAGTGCACACTCAGGGAGTCCTCACTCAGGAGTGCACACAGGGAGTGCACACTCAGAGTGCACTCAGGAGTGCACACCAGGAGTGCACACTCAGAGTGCACTCAGGAGTGCACACTCAGGAGTGCACTCAGAGTGCACTCAGGAGTGCACACTCAGGATAGTGTGCACTCAGGAGTCCTCACTCAGGAGTGCACACTCAGGAGTGCACACTCAGGAGTGCACACTCAGGAGTGCACACTCAGGGGTGTCTTCACCCAGGCGAGTTCACACTCAGGAGTGCACTCAGGGAGCACACACTCAGGGAGTGCACACTCAGGAGAGTGCACACTCAGGGGAGTGCACACTCAGGAGTGCACACTCAGGGGTGTCTTCACCCAGGCGAGTTCACACTCAGGAGTGCACACTCAGGAGTCCTCACTCAGGAGTGCACACTCAGGAGAGCACACTCAGGAGTGCACACAGGGAGTGCACACTCAGGAGTGCACTCAGGGAGTCCTCACTCAGGCGAGTTCACACTCAGGAGTGCACACTCAGGGAGTCCTCACTCAGGCGAGTGCACACTCAGGAGAGTCCTCACTCATGGGAGTGCACACTCAGGATAGTGTGCACTCAGTGGAGTCCTCACTCAGAGTGCACACTCAGAGTGCACACTCAGGAGCACACACTCAGGAGTGCACACTCAGGGAGCACACTCAGGAGTGCACACCAGGAGTGCACACAGGGAGTGCACACAGGGAGTGCACACAGGGAGTGCACACTCAGGGAGCACACACTCAGGAGTGCACTCAGAGTGCACTCAGGAGTGCACACCAGGAGTGCACACAGGGAGTGCACACTCAGAGTGCACACTCAGAGTGCACTCAGGGAGTGCACACCAGGAGTGCACACTCAGGGAGTGCACTCAGGAGTGCACACAGGGAGTGCACACAGGGAGTGCACACTCAGAGTGCACACTCAGGAGTGCACACTCAGGGGTGCACACTCAGGAGTGCACACTCAGGGGTGCACTCAGGGGAGTGCTCACTCAGGAGTGCACACCAGGAGTGCACACTCAGGGAGTGCACTCAGGAGTGCACACCAGGAGTGCACACTCAGGAGTCCTCACTCAGGAGTGCACACTCAGAGTGCACTCAGGAGTGCACACCAGGAGTGCACACCAGGAGTGCACACAGGGAGTGCACACAGGGAGTGCACACTCAGGGAGCACACTCAGGAGCGCTCACTCAGGAGTGCACACAGGGAGTGCACACTCAGGAGTGCACACTCAGGAGTCCTCACTCAGGAGTGCACACAGGGAGTGCACACCAGGAGTGCACACCAGGAGTGCACTCAGGAGTCCTCACTCAGGGAGTGCACACCAGGAGTGCACACTCAGGGGCTCACTCAGGAGTGCACACTCAGGAGTCCTCACTCAGGCGAGTGCACACTCAGGAGTGCACACTCAGGAGAGCGCTCACTCAGGGGAGTGCTCACTCAGAGTGCACACTCAGGAGTGCACTCAGAGTGCACTCAGGGGAGTGCTCACTCAGGAGTGCTCACTCAGGAGTGCACTCAGGATAGTGTGCACTCAGTGGAGTCCTCACTCAGGGAGTGCACACTCAGAGTGCACTCAGGGAGCACACACTCAGGGAGGCACACTCAGGAGTCCTCACTCAGGAGAGTGCAAACTCACAGGATTGCACACTCAGGAGGCGCTCACTCAGGAGTGCACACCAGGGAGTGCACTCAGGAGTGCACACTCAGGAGTGCACACTCAGGGGTGTCTTCACCCAGGCGAGTGCACATTCAGGGAGTGCACACTCAGGGGTGCACACTCAGAGTGCACTCAGGGAGCACACACTCAGGAGTGCACACTCAGGGAGCACACACTCAGGAGTGCACACTCAGGGGTGCACACTCAGGGGTGTCTTCACCCAGGCGAGCACACTCAGGAGTGCACTCAGGGAGCACACTCAGGGGTGCACTCAGGGGTGCACTCAGGGAGCACACTCAGGAGTGCACTCAGGAGTCCTCACTCAGGGGTGCACACTCAGGAGTGCACACTCAGGGGTGCACACTCAGGGAGCACACTCAGGAGTGCACACTCAGAGTGCACTCAGGAGTGCACACTCAGGGGCTCACTCAGGGAGTGCACTCAGAGTGCACACTCAGGGGTGCACACTCAGGAGTCCTCACAGGCGAGTGCACACTCAGGAGCACACTCAGGAGTGCAAACTCAGAGGAGTGCACACTCAGGAGTCCTCACTCAGGAGTGCACACTCAGGAGTGCACACAGGAGTGCACACTCAGGAGTGCACACCAGGGAGTGCACACTCAGGAGTGCACACTCAGGAGTGCACACCAGGGAGTGCACACTCAGGAGTGCACACTCAGGAGAGTGCACACTCAGGAGTGCACACTCAGAGTGCACTCAGGAGTGCACACCAGGAGTGCACACTCAGGGGAGTGTACACTCAGGGAGTGCTCACTCAGGAGTGCACACTCAGGAGAGTGCACACTCAGGAGTGCACTCAGAGTGCACACTCAGTGGAGTGCACACTCAGGAGTCCTCACTCAGAGTGCACACTCAGGAGTGCACACTCAGGAGTGCACACTCAGGGAGCTCACTCAGGAGTGCACACTCAGGTGAGCATGCACTCAGGAGTGCACACCAGGGAGTCCTCACTCAGGGAGTTCACACTCAGGAGTCTCACTCAGGAGTGCACACTCAGGGGAGTGCACACTCAGGGGAGTGCACACTCAGGGGTGTCTTCACCCAGGCGAGTGCACACTCAGGGAGTCTCACTCAGGAGTGCACTCAGGAGTGCACACTCAGGAGCACACTCAGGAGCACACTCAGGAGCACACTCAGGAGTGCACACAGGAGTGCACACCAGGGAGTGCACACTCAGGAGTGCACACTCAGGAGTGCACACTCAGGAGCACACTCAGGAGCACACTCAGGAGTGCACTCAGGAGCACACTCAGGAGTGCACTCAGGAGTGCTCACTCAGGGAGTGCACACCAGGGAGTGCACACCAGGGAGTGCACACCAGGGAGTGCACACTCAGGGGCGCACACTCAGGAGAGTGCACACTCAGGAGTGCACACTCAGGATAGTGTGCACTCAGTGGAGTCTCACTCAGGGAGTGCACACTCAGGAGTGCACACCAGGGAGTGCACACTCAGGGAGGCACACTCAGGGAGTGCACACTCAGGGGTGCTCACTCAGGGAGTGCACACTCAGGAGAGCACACTCAGGGAGTGCACACTCAGGGAGCTCACTCAGGAGTGCTCACTCAGGAGTGCACACTCAGGGAGTGCTCATTCAGGGAGTGCACTCAGGAGTGCACACTCAGGGAGTCCTCACTCAGGGAGTGCACACTCAGGGAGTGCACTCAGGGAGTGCTCACTCAGGAGTTCACACTCAGGGAGCACACACTCAGGGAGTGCACTCAGGGAGTCCTCACACAGGCGAGTGCACTCAGGGGCTCACTCAGGAGTGCACACTCAGGAGTGCACTCAGTGGAGTCCTCACTCAGGGGTGCACACTCAGGGAGTGCACACTCAGGAGAGCACACTCAGGAGGCGCTCACTCAGGAGTGCACTCAGAGTGCTCACTCAGGGAGTGCACTCAGGGAGTGCTCACTCAGGGAGTGCACACACTCAGGAGTGCACACCAGGAGTGCACACTCAGGTGCACACTCAGGAGTGCACACTCAGGGGTGTCCTCACTCAGGCGAGTGCACACTCAGGGGTGTGCACTCAGGAGCACACTCAGGGGTGCACACTCAGGAGGCGCTCACTCAGGGGTGCACACTCAGGTGAGCATGCACTCAGGGAGTGCACACTCAGGGGTCCTCACTCAGGCGAGTTCACACTCAGTAGTCCTCACTCAGGGAGTGCACACTCAGGAGAGCACACTCAGGAGAGCACACTCAGGAGTGCTCACTCAGGGAGCACACTCAGGAGTGCACTCAGGAGTGCACACTCAGGGGAGTCCTCACACAGGCGAGTGCACACTCAGGAGAGCACACTCAGGGGCTCACTCAGGGAGCACACTCAGGAGTGCACTCAGGAGTGCACACTCAGGTGCACACTCAGGGGTGCACTCAGGGAGCACACTCAGGGAGTGCACACTCAGGAGTCCTCACTCAGGAGTGCACTCAGAGTCCTCACTCAGGGAGCACACTCAGGGGTGCACTCAGGGGTGCACACTCAGGAGTGCACACTCAGGAGTGCACTCAGGGGTGCACTCAGGAGTGCACACTCAGGGGTGCACACTCAGGAGTCCTCACAGGCGAGTGCACACTCAGGAGGCGCTCACTCAGGGAGTGCACACTCAGGAGTCTCACTCAGGGGAGTCTCACTCAGGCGAGTGCACTCAGGAGTGCACACCAGGAGTGCACACTCAGGAGCACACTCAGGAGCACACACTCAGGGAGCACACTCAGGAGCACACTCAGGAGCACACACTCAGGAGAGTGCACACTCAGAGTGCACACTCAGAGTCCTCACTCAGGAGTTCACACTCAGAGTGCACTCAGAGTCCTCACTCAGAGTGCACACCAGGAGTGCACACCAGGAGTGCACACCAGGAGTGCACACACTCAGGGAGTGCTCACTCAGGGAGCACACTCAGGAGTGCACACTCAGAGTGCTCACTCAGGAGTGCAAACTCAGAGGAGTGCACACTCAGGAGTCCTCACTCAGGGAGCACACACTCAGGAGTGCACACTCAGAGTGCTCACTCAGGAGTGCACACTCAGGAGCACACACTCAGGAGAGTGCAAACTCAGAGGAGTGCACACTCAGGAGTGCTCATTCAGGGAGTGCACACCAGGAGTGCACACCAGGAGTGCACACTCAGAGTGCACACTCAGGAGCACACACTCAGGGAGCACACACTCAGGGAGGCACACTCAGGAGTGCACTCAGAGTGCACTCAGGGAGTGCTCATTCAGGGAGTGCACACTCAGAGTGCACACTCAGGATAGTGCACTCAGTGGAGTCCTCACTCAGGGGAGTCACACTCAGGAGTGCACACAGGAGTGCACACACTCAGGGAGGCACACTCAGGAGTCCTCACACAGGCGAGTGCACACTCAGGAGTGCACTCAGGGGAGTCTCACTCAGGCGAGTGCACTCAGGAGTGCACACTCAGGGAGTGCACTCAGGAGCACACTCAGGAGCACACTCAGGGAGTCCTCACTCAGGAGAGTGCACACTCAGTGCACACTCAGGGAGCACACTCAGGGGAGTGCTCACTCAGGAGTGCACACTCAGGAGTCCTCACTCAGGCGAGTGCACACTCAGTGCACACTCAGGGAGCTCACTCAGGAGTTCACACTCAGAGTGCACTCAGGAGCACACTCAGGAGTGCACACTCAGGGGAGTCTCACTCAGGCGAGTGCACACTCAGAGTGCACTCAGGAGTCCTCACTCAGGAGTGCACACTCAGGATAGTGTGCACTCAGTGGAGTCCTCACTCAGGGGAGTGCACACTCAGGAGAGTGCACACTCAGGGAGAGCACACTCAGGAGAGCACACTCAGGAGTGCACACCAGGAGTGCACACTCAGGGAGGCACACTCAGGAGTGCACACCAGGGAGTGCACACTCAGGAGTGCACACCAGGAGTGCACACTCAGTGCACACTCAGGAGAGTGCACACTCAGGGGTGCACTCAGGGAGCTCACTCAGGAGTGCACACAGGGAGTGCACTCAGGGAGCACACTCAGGAGTGCACTCAGAGTGCACACTCAGAGTCCTCACTCAGGCGAGTGCACTCAGGAGCACACTCAGGAGTGCACACTCAGGAGTGTGCACTCAGGAGTGCTCACTCAGGAGTGCACACAGGGAGTGCACTCAGAGTGCACTCAGGAGTGCACTCAGGAGCACACTCAGGGGAGTCTCACTCAGGCGAGTGCACACTCAGAGTGCACTCAGGAGCACACTCAGGAGAGTGCACACTCAGGAGTCCTCACTCAGGAGTGCACACTCAGGAGTGCACACTCAGAGTCCTCACTCAGGAGTGCACACTCAGGAGTGCACTCAGGGAGTGCACACTCAGGAGTCCTCACACAGGCGAGTGCACACTCAGAGTGCACACCAGGGAGTCCTCACACAGGCGAGTGCACTCAGGAGCACACTCAGGAGTGCACACTCAGGATAGTGTGCACTCAGGAGTGCACTCAGGGAGCACACTCAGGAGTGCACACTCAGGAGTGCACACCAGGAGTGCACACTCAGGAGAGCACACTCAGGAGTGTGCACTCAGGAGTGCACACCAGGAGTGCACACTCAGGAGAGTGCACACTCAGAGTGCACACCAGGGAGTGCACTCAGAGTGCACTCAGGAGTGCACTCAGAGTGCACTCAGGGAGTGCACACCAGGAGTGCACACTCAGGAGCACACTCAGGAGCACACTCAGGGGAGTCTCACTCAGGCGAGTGCACACTCAGGAGTGCACACTCAGGGAGCACACTCAGGAGTGCACACTCAGAGTGCACACTCAGGGGTGCACTCAGGAGTGCACACTCAGGGAGTGCACTCAGAGTGCTCACTCAGGAGTGCACTCAGAGTGCACACTCAGAGTGCACTCAGGGAGTGCACTCAGGGAGTGCACACTCAGGGAGTCCTCACCAGGCGAGTGCACACTCAGAGTCCTCACTCAGGGAGTGCACTCAGGGAGTCCTCACCAGGCGAGTGCACTCAGGAGTCCTCACTCAGAGTGCACACTCAGGAGCACACTCAGGGAGGCACACTCAGGAGTTCACACTCAGAGTGCACACTCAGGGAGTGCACACTCAGGGGAGTCTCACTCAGGAGTGCACACTCAGGAGAGCACACTCAGGAGTTCACACTCAGGAGTGCACTCAGGGAGTCCTCACTCAGGAGAGTGCACACTCAGAGTGCACACTCAGGGAGCACACTCAGGAGTTCACACTCAGGAGTTCACACTCAGGAGTGCACACTCAGGTGCACACTCAGGGAGCACACTCAGGAGTGCACACCAGGAGTGCACACCAGAGTGCACACTCAGAGTGCACTCAGGAGTGCACACTCAGGGGTGTCCTCACTCAGGCGAGTGCACACTCAGGTGAGTGCACTCAGGGAGTGCTCACTCAGGGAGTGCACTCAGGAGTGCTCACTCAGGAGTGCACACCAGAGTGCACACTCAGGGAGTGCACACTCAGGGGAGTCCTCACTCAGGCGAGTTCACACTCAGGGGAGTGCACACTCAGGGGTGTCCTCACTCAGGCGAGTGCACACTCAGAGTGCGCACTCAGTGCACACTCAGGTGAGCATGCACTCAGGGGAGTGCACACTCAGGAGCACACTCAGGAGTTCACACTCAGTAGTCCTCACTCAGGGAGTGCACACTCAGTGCACACTCAGGGAGTGCACTCAGGGGTGCACACTCAGGGAGTGCTCATTCAGGGAGTGCACTCAGGAGTCCTCACCAGGCGAGTGCACACTCAGGTGCACACTCAGGGAGCACACTCAGGAGTCCTCACCAGGAGTGCACACTCAGGAGTTCACACTCAGGGAGTTCACACCAGGGAGTGCTCACTCAGGAGTGCACACTCAGGAGTCCTCACTCAGAGTGCACTCAGAGTGCACTCAGAGTGCACACTCAGGTGAGCATGCACTCAGGGAGTGCACTCAGGAGTCCTCACTCAGGGAGTGCACACCAGGGAGTCCTCACTCAGAGTGCACACTCAGGGAGTGCACACCAGGAGTGCACACTCAGGAGAGTGCACACTCAGAGTGCACACTCAGGAGAGCACACTCAGGGAGCACACTCAGGGAGTGCACACCAGGGAGTCCTCACCAGGCGAGTGCACACTCAGGAGAGTGCACACTCAGGAGTGCACACTCAGGAGTGTGCACTCAGGGAGTCCTCACTCAGGAGTGCACACTCAGGGAGTGCACACCAGGAGTGCACACCAGGAGTGCACACTCAGAGTGCACTCAGGAGTCCTCACCAGGCGAGTGCACACTCAGGAGTGCACACTCAGGGAGCACACTCAGGGGCTCACTCAGGGAGTGCACACTCAGGAGAGCACACTCAGGGGCTCACTCAGGGAGTGCACACTCAGGGAGTGCACACTCAGGGGTGTCCTCACTCAGGCGAGTGCACTCAGGGAGTGCACACTCAGGAGTCTCACTCAGGAGTGCACACTCAGGGGTGCACACTCAGAGTGCACACCAGGGAGTGCACACTCAGGAGTGCACTCAGAGTGCACACTCAGGAGTGCACACTCAGGGGTGCACACTCAGGGAGCACACTCAGGAGTGCACACTCAGAGTGCACACTCAGGGAGTGCTCACTCAGGGAGTGCACACTCAGGGAGCACACTCAGGAGTGTGCACTCAGGAGTGCTCATTCAGGGAGTGCACACTCAGGAGTCTCACTCAGGCGAGTTCACACTCAGGGAGTGCACACTCAGGAGTCCTCACTCAGGGAGTGCACACTCAGGAGTGCACACTCAGGGGTGCACTCAGGGAGTGCACTCAGGAGCACACTCAGGGAGTCCTCACTCAGGCGAGTTCACACTCAGTAGTCCTCACTCAGGCGAGTGCACACTCAGGGAGTGCACACTCAGGGGAGTGCTCACTCAGGGAGTGCACTCAGGAGCACACTCAGGAGTGCTCACTCAGGGAGTGCACTCAGAGTGCACACTCAGGGAGTGCACACTCAGGGAGTGCACACTCAGGGATGTCCTCACTCTGGTGAGTGCACTCAGGAGCACACTCAGGAGTGTGCACTCAGGGAGTCCTCACTCAGGGAGTGCTCACTCAGGAGTGCACACTCAGGAGTCCTCACTCAGGAGAGTGCACACTCAGAGGAGTGCACACTCAGGAGTGCACACCAGGAGTGCACACTCAGAGTGCACTCAGAGTGCACTCAGGGAGCACACTCAGGGAGTGCACACTCAGGAGCACACTCAGGGAGCACACTCAGGAGTGCACTCAGGGAGTCCTCACTCAGGTGAGTGCACTCAGGAGTGCACTCAGGGAGTCCTCACACAGGCGAGTGCACACTCAGGAGTGCTCATTCAGTGGAGTGCACACTCAGGGAGTCCTCACCAGGCGAGTTCACACTCAGGAGTTCACACTCAGGAGTCCTCACTCAGAGTGCACTCAGAGTGCACACTCAGGGGAGTGTGCACTCAGGGAGTGCACACTCAGGGAGTGCACACTCAGGGAGAGCACACTCAGGGAGTCCTCACACAGGCGAGTGCACACTCAGGGAGTGCACACTCAGGGAGTGCACACTCAGGGAGTGCACACTCAGTGCACACTCAGGGGCTCACTCAGGGAGTGCACACTCAGACCGGACTCAAACGGACCAGACTGGCTCAAACTGGACCAGACCGCTCAAACCGACTCAAACCGGTTTTGACTGGCTCAAACCGGTTTTGACAGCTCAAACCGGTTTTGACTGGCTCAAACTGGACTCAAACCGGACCAGACCAGCTCAAACGGACCAGACTGGCTCAAACCGACTCAAACCGGACTCAAACCGGACCAGACTCAAACAGGACCAGACCGCTCAAACCGACCAGACTGGCTCAAACTGGACCAGACCGGCTCAAACCAGACCAGACTGGCTCAAACCGACTCAAACCGGACTCAAACTGGACCAGACCGGCTCAAACCGACCAGACCGCTCAAACCAGACCAGACTGGCTCAAACCGGTTTTGACAGCTCAAACCAGACCAGACTGGCTCAAACCAGACCAGACTGGCTCAAACCGGTTTTGACCGGCTCAAACCGCACTCAAACCGGACTCAAACCGGACTCAAACCGGACCAGACTCAAACCGGTTTTGACCGGCTCAAACGGACTCAAACCGGACCAGACTCAAACCGGTTTTGACAGCTCAAACCGGACTCAAACCGGACTCAAACAGGACCACACCGGCTCAAACCAGACTCAAACCGACCAGACCGCTCAAACTGGTGTTGTCCGGCTCAAACCGACCAGACCGGCTCAAACTGGACCAGACCGGCTCAAACCGTTTTGACCAGCTCAAACCAGACCAGACCGGCTCAAACGGACCAGACGGCTCAAACCAGACCAGACTCAAACCGGACTCAAACCGGACTCAAACAGGACCAGACCGCTCAAACCGGTTTTGACCGCTCAAACCGGTTTTGACTGGCTCAAACCAGACTCAAACCGGTTTTGACTGGCTCAAACCAGACCAGACAGGCTCAAACCGGACCAGACTGGCTCAAACCAGACCAGACTGGCTCAAACCGACCAGACTGGCTCAAACTGGACTCAAACCGGACCAGACCGTCTCAAACCGGTTTTGACCAGCTCAAACCGACTCAAACCGACCAGACCGGCTCAAACTGGACCAGACCGCTCAAACCAGACTCAAACCGGTTTTGACAGCTCAAACCGGATCAAACCAGACCAGACCGGCTCAAACCGGACTCAAACCAGACCAGACTGGCTCAAACCAGACCAGACTGGCTCAAACCGACCAGACCAGCTGAAACCGGACCAGACTCAAACCGACCAGACTGGCTCAAACTGGACCAGACCGGCTCAAACTGGACCAGACCGCTCAAACTGGTGTTGTCCGGCTCAAACCGACTCAAACCGGACCAGACTGGCTCAAACTGGACCAGACCGGCTCAAACCGCACTCAAACCGGACCAGACCGGCTCAAACTGGACTCAAACCGGTTTTGACCGCTCAAACCGACTCAAACCGGTTTTGACTGGCTCAAACCAGACTCAAACCGGACTCAAACCGGACTCAAACAGGACCAGACCGCTCAAACCGACTCAAACCGGTTTTGACCGCTCAAACTGGTGTTGTCCGGCTCAAACCGACTCAAACCGGTTTTGACTGGCTCAAACCAGACCAGACTGGCTCAAACCGACTCAAACCGGTTTTGACGGCTCAAACCGGACTCAAACGGACCAGACTGGCTCAAACCAGACTCAAACAGGACCAGACCGCTCAAACTGGTGTTGTCCGGCTCAAACCGACTCAAACCGGTTTTGACAGCTCAAACCAGACCAGACTGGCTCAAACCGACTCAAACCAGACCAGACAGGCTCAAACCAGACCAGACTGGCTCAAACCAGACTCAAACCGGTTTTGACTGGCTCAAACCGGTTTTGACAGGCTCAAACCGGACTCAAACAGGACCAGACCGGCTCAAACCGCACTCAAACCGGACCAGACGGCTCAAACCGGACTCAAACGGACCAGACTGGCTCAAACCAGACTCAAACAGGACCAGACCGCTCAAACGGACCAGACTGGCTCAAACCGGTTTTGACCGCTCAAACCGACTCAAACCGGTTTTGACTGGCTCAAACCAGACTCAAACCGGTTTTGACGGCTCAAACCGGACCAGACTGGCTCAAACCGGTTTTGACCAGCTCAAACCGGACCAGACCGGCTCAAACCGTTTTGACTGGCTCAAACTGGACCAGACCGCTCAAACCGGTTTTGACCGGCTCAAACCAGACCAGACCAGCTGAAACCGGACCAGACAGGCTCAAACCAGACTCAAACCGGTTTTGACCGGCTCAAACCGTTTTGACTGGCTCAAACCAGACCAGACCGCTCAAACTGGTGTTGTCCGGCTCAAACCGCACTCAAACCGGACCAGACAGGCTCAAACCGGATCAAACCAGACCAGACCGCTCAAACCGACCAGACTGGCTCAAACCGACCAGACCGCTCAAACCGGATCAAACCGACCAGACCGGCTCAAACCGGTTTTGACTGGCTCAAACCAGACTCAAACCGACCAGACCAGCTGAAACCGGACCAGAACGGCTCAAACCGGTTTTGACGGCTCAAACCGGTTTTGACAGCTCAAACCGGTTTTGACTGGCTCAAACCGACCAGACCGGCTCAAACGGACCAGACCAGCTCAAACCGACTCAAACCGGACCAGACTGGCTCAAACCGACTCAAACCGGTTTTGACCAGCTCAAACCGGACCAGACTGGCTCAAACCAGACTCAAACGGACCAGACCGGCTCAAACCGGTTTTGACCGCTCAAACCGGACCAGACCAGCTCAAACCGACTCAAACCGACCAGACCGGCTCAAACCAGACCGGCTCAAACCGGACTCAAACCGACCAGACCGGCTCAAACCGGTTTTGACGGCTCAAACCAGACCATACCGGCTCAAACCGACTCAAACCGGACCAGACCGGCTTAAACCGGATCAAACCAGACCAGACCGCTCAAACTGGTGTTGTCCGGCTCAAACCGACTCAAACCGACCAGACCGGCTCAAACCGGTTTTGACCAGCTCAAATCGGACCAGACCGGCTCAAACCGGTTTTGACCAGCTCAAACTCAGGGAGTGCACACTCAGGAGTCCTCACTCAGGCGAGTGCACACTCAGGGAGTGCACACTCAGGGAGTGCACACTCAGGGAGTGCACACTCAGGAGTCCTCACTCAGGCGAGTGCACACTCAGGGAGTGCACACTCAGGAGTGCACTCAGGGAGTGCACTCAGGAGTGCACACTCAGGGAGTGCACACTCAGGGAGTGCACACTCAGGAGTGCACACTCAGAGTGCACACTCAGAGTGCACACTCAGGAGTGCACACTCAGGAGTCCTCACTCAGGCGAGTGCACACTCAGAGTGCACACTCAGGAGTCCTCACTCAGGCGAGTGCACACTCAGGAGTGCACACTCAGAGTGCACACTCAGGAGTCCTCACTCAGGCGAGTGCACACTCAGAGTGCACACTCAGAGTGCACACTCAGGAGTGCACACTCAGGAGTGCACACTCAGGAGTGCACACTCAGAGTGCACACTCAGAGTGCACACTCAGAGTGCACACTCAGAGTGCACACTCAGGAGTCCTCACTCAGGCGAGTGCACACTCAGGAGTCCTCACTCAGGCGAGTGCACACTCAGGAGTGCACACTCAGAGTGCACACTCAGAGTGCACACTCAGGAGTGCACACTCAGAGTGCACACTCAGAGTGCACACTCAGGGAGTGCACTCAGGAGTGCACTCAGGAGTGCACACTCAGGAGTCCTCACTCAGGCGAGTGCACACTCAGGAGTCCTCACTCAGGCGAGTGCACACTCAGGGAGTGCACTCAGGAGTGCACACTCAGAGTGCACACTCAGAGTGCACACTCAGGAGTGCACTCAGGGAGTGCACACTCAGAGTGCACACTCAGAGTGCACACTCAGAGTGCACACTCAGGAGTCCTCACTCAGGCGAGTTCACACTCAGGAGTCCTCACTCAGGCGAGTGCACACTCAGAGTGCACACTCAGGAGTGCACTCAGGGAGTGCACACTCAGAGTGCACACTCAGGAGTGCACACTCAGAGTGCACACTCAGAGTGCACACTCAGAGTGCACACTCAGAGTGCACACTCAGGAGTGCACACTCAGGAGTGCACACTCAGAGTGCACACTCAGAGTGCACACTCAGGAGTCCTCACTCAGGCGAGTGCACACTCAGGAGTCCTCACTCAGGCGAGTGCACACTCAGGAGTCCTCACTCAGGCGAGTGCACACTCAGAGTGCACACTCAGGAGTCCTCACTCAGGCGAGTGCACACTCAGGAGTGCACACTCAGAGTGCACACTCAGAGTGCACACTCAGAGTGCACACTCAGGAGTCCTCACTCAGGCGAGTGCACACTCAGAGTGCACACTCAGAGTGCACACTCAGAGTGCACACTCAGAGTGCACACTCAGGAGTGCACTCAGGGAGTGCACACTCAGAGTGCACACTCAGAGTGCACACTCAGGAGTGCACTCAGGAGTGCACACTCAGAGTGCACACTCAGGAGTGCACACTCAGGAGTCCTCACTCAGGCGAGTGCACACTCAGAGTGCACACTCAGGAGTCCTCACTCAGGCGAGTGCACACTCAGGAGTGCACACTCAGGAGTCCTCACTCAGGCGAGTGCACACTCAGAGTGCACACTCAGGAGTCCTCACTCAGGCGAGTGCACACTCAGGAGTCCTCACTCAGGCGAGTGCACACTCAGGAGTGCACTCAGGGAGTGCACACTCAGAGTGCACACTCAGGAGTCCTCACTCAGGCGAGTGCACACTCAGAGTGCACACTCAGAGTGCACACTCAGGAGTGCACTCAGGAGTGCACTCAGGAGTGCACACTCAGGAGTCCTCACTCAGGCGAGTGCACACTCAGAGTGCACACTCAGAGTGCACACTCAGAGTGCACACTCAGAGTGCACACTCAGAGTGCACACTCAGAGTGCACACTCAGGAGTGCACTCAGGGAGTGCACACTCAGGAGTCCTCACTCAGGCGAGTGCACACTCAGGAGTGCACACTCAGAGTGCACACTCAGGAGTCCTCACTCAGGCGAGTGCACACTCAGAGTGCACACTCAGGAGTGCACACTCAGAGTGCACACTCAGGGAGTGCACACTCAGAGTGCACACTCAGAGTGCACACTCAGAGTGCACACTCAGGAGTGCACACTCAGAGTGCACACTCAGAGTGCACACTCAGAGTGCACACTCAGGGAGTGCACTCAGGAGTGCACACTCAGGAGTGCACACTCAGAGTGCACACTCAGAGTGCACACTCAGGAGTCCTCACTCAGGCGAGTGCACACTCAGGAGTGCACTCAGGAGTGCACACTCAGAGTGCACACTCAGGAGTCCTCACTCAGGCGAGTGCACACTCAGAGTGCACACTCAGAGTGCACACTCAGAGTGCACACTCAGGAGTGCACACTCAGAGTGCACACTCAGGAGTGCACACTCAGGAGTCCTCACTCAGGCGAGTGCACACTCAGGAGTGCACACTCAGAGTGCACACTCAGAGTGCACACTCAGGAGTCCTCACTCAGGCGAGTGCACACTCAGGAGTGCACACTCAGAGTGCACACTCAGAGTGCACACTCAGAGTGCACACTCAGAGTGCACACTCAGGAGTCCTCACTCAGGCGAGTGCACACTCAGGGAGTGCACTCAGGAGTGCACACTCAGGAGTGCACACTCAGAGTGCACACTCAGAGTGCACACTCAGGAGTGCACACTCAGGAGTCCTCACTCAGGCGAGTGCACACTCAGGAGTCCTCACTCAGGCGAGTGCACACTCAGAGTGCACACTCAGGAGTCCTCACTCAGGCGAGTGCACACTCAGGAGTGCACACTCAGAGTGCACACTCAGGAGTGCACACTCAGGAGTGCACACTCAGGAGTGCACTCAGGGAGTGCACACTCAGGAGTGCACTCAGGGAGTGCACACTCAGAGTGCACACTCAGGAGTCCTCACTCAGGCGAGTGCACACTCAGAGTGCACACTCAGGAGTCCTCACTCAGGCGAGTGCACACTCAAACCCGTCAGACCGGCTAATACTGGACAACACCGGCTCAACCGGATCCAACAGAACCAGATCCGCTCAAACCGGATCAAACCGGACCAGACCGGCTCAAACCGGTCTTGACTGGCTCAAACTGGACTCATTCCGGACCCGACCCGCTCAAACCAGTTTTAACCTGCTCGAACCAAACCATACAGGCTCAACCGGATCAAACTGGACCAGACCGGCTCAAACCAGACCAGACCAGCTCCAACCGGTCGCAATCCACTTTTGACCAGCTGAAACCGGTCCAGACAGCCTCAAACCGGTTTTGACTGGCTCAAAACGCACTCAAACAGGACCAGACCGTGTCAAACCGGTTTTAAATGGCTCAAATCGGACTCAAACAGGAACAGACCGGCTCAAACAGGGTTTGACCGTCGCAAACCAGACCAGACCGCTCAAACTGGACCAGACCGCTCAAACCAGACCAGCTCAAACGGACTCAAACCGGTTTTGACCGCTCAAACCGGACCAGACCGCTCAAACCGACCAGACCGGCTCAAACCAGACCGGCTCAAACCTGTTTTGACCGGCTCAAACCGACCAGACTGGCTCAAACCGGTTTTTAGCGGCTCAAATCACACCAGACCGGCTCAAATCGGTTTTGACCGGCTGCAAACGGACTCAAACCGGTTTTGACCGGCACAAACCGGACCAGACCGCCTCAAACCTGTTTTGACCGGCTCAAACCGGACGCAAAACGTACCAGACTGGCTCAAACCAGACTCAAACCGGACTAGACCGGCTCAAATCGGTTTTGATCAGCTCAAACCGGACAACGACCAAACCAGCTCAAACCGGACTCAAACCGGACCAGACCGGCTGAAACCGGTTTTGAACGGCTCAAACCAGACCATACGGCCTCAACCGAATCAAACCGGACCAGACCGCCTTAAACCGGATCAAACCGGACCAGACCGGCTCAAACCGGTTTTGACCGGCTCAAATCGGAGGAGAGCACCACAAACTGAATTTGACCAGCTCAAACCAGACTCAAACAGGACCACACCGGCTCAAACCGGTTTTGACAGACTCAAACCCGATCAGACCGGCTAAAACTGGACGAGACCACCACAAACCGGTTTTGACCGACTCAAACCCGTCCAGACCGGCTAAAACCGGACCAGACCGGCTCAAACCGGTTTTGAACGGCTCAAACCGGACTGAAACCGGACCAGACCATCTCAAACCCGTTTTGACTGGCTGAAACGCGACCAGACCGACTGAAACCGGATGAGACCGGCTCAAACCGGTTTGGACCATCTCAAACCAGATCAGACTGGCTCAACCAGATCTAAGCAGACCAGACCGGCTCAAACCGGATCAAACCGAACCAGAACCACTGAAACTGGATCAAACCGGACCAGACCGGCTCAAACCGGTTTTAACCGGCTCAAACCCAACCAGACTGGCTGAATTGGGATGAGACCGCCTCAAACCGGTTTTGACCGGGTCAAATCAGACCAGACTGGCACAAACCGGTTTTGACCGGCTCCAACCCGACCAGACCGGCTGAAACCGGACGAGACCGGCTGAAACCGGTTTTGACAGGGTCAACCCCGACCAGACCCACTAAAACCGGACCAGACTGGCTCAGAACACTTTTGACCGGCTGAAACCGAACCAGACCGGCTGAACAGGATCAAACTGGACCAGACTGGTTATACCGGTTTAATACGGACCAGACCGGCTCAAACTGGACTCAAACCGGTTTTGACCGCTCAAACCGGACCAGACCAGCTCAAACCGGTTTTGACCGCTCAAACTGGACCAGACCGCTCAAACCAGACTCAAACCGACCAGACCGGCTCAAACCGTTTTGACCGCTCAAACCAGACTCAAACTGGACCAGATGGGCTCAAACCGGTTTTGACGGCTCAAACCAGATCAAACCGGACCAGACTCAAACTGGACCAGACCGGCTCAAACCGTTTTGACCGGCTCAAACCGACCAGACTGCTCAAACCGGACTCAAACTGGACCAGACCAGCTCAAACCAGACCGGCTCAAACCGTTTTGACCAGCTCAAACCGACTCAAACCGGTTTTAACCGGCTCAAACCACACTCAAACAGGACCAGAAAGGCTCAGACCAGTTTTGACCGGCTCAAATCGGACCAGAGCTGCACAAACCGAATTTGACCAGCTCAAAGCAGACTCAAACAGGACCACACCGGCTCAAACCGGTTTTGACAGGCTCAAACCCGACCAGACTGGCTGAAACTGGACGAGACCGCCACAAACCGGTTTTGACCGACTCAAACCTGTCCAGACCGGCTAAAACCGGACCAGACCGGCTTAAACCGGATCAAACCGGTTTTGACGGCTCAAACCGACCAGACCGGCTCAAACCAGTTTTGACCGGCTCAAACCACTCAAACCGGACCAGACAGCTCAAACCGGTTTTGACGGCTCAAACCGGACCAGACCGCTCAAACCGGATCAAACCGGTTTTGACCAGCTCAAACCAGACTCAAACAGGACGACACCGGCTCAAACCGGTTTTGACCAGCTCAAACCCGACCAGACCGGCTGAAACTGGACAACACCGCCTCAAACCGGTTTTGACCGACTCAAACCCATCCAGACCGGCTAATACCGGACAACACTGGCTCAAACCTGTTTCAACCGGCTCAAAGCGGACCAGACCGGCTCTAACCGGTTTTGACTGGCTCAAACTGCACACAAACCAGACCAGACTGGCTCAAACCGGTTTTGACCGGCCCAAACCCAGCCAGACCGGCTGAAACAGGACGAGACAGGTTCAAACCGGTTTTGAACGGCTCAAACACGACTGGATCAGCTAATACCGCACCAGACCGGCTCAAATTGGTGTCGACCAGCTCAAACTGGACCAGACCGTCTCAAACCGGTTTTCACCAGCTCAAACCAGACCAGACCGTCTCAAACCACCTAAAACGGGACCAGACCGGGTCGAACCAAGTTTGTCTGGCTCAAACCGGACTCAAACCGACCAGACCGGCTCAAACCGGTTTTGACCGGCTCAAACGGACTCAAACCGGACCAGAACGGCTCAAACCGGTTTTGACCGGCTCAAACCGACCAGACCAGCTCAAACTGGACTCAAACCGGACTCAAACCGGACCAGACTGGCTCAAACCGGTTTGGACCGGCTCAAACGGACCAGACCGGCTAAAACCGGACCAGACCAGCTTAAACCGGATCAAACCGGACCAGACTCAAACCAGACCAGACCGCTCAAACCGACCAGACTGGCTCAAACCGGTTTTGACTGGCTCAAACTGGACCAGACCAGCTGAAACTGGACGAGACCACCTCAAACCGGTTTTGACCGACTCAAACCGACCAGACCGGCTAAAACCGGACCAGACCGCTCAAACCGGTTTTGACAGCTCAAACCGGACTCAAACGGACCAGACCGCTCAAACCGGTTTTGACGCTCAAACCGGTTTTGACAGCTCAAACCAGACCGGCTCAAACCAGACCGGCTCAAACCAGACCGGCTTAAACCGGATCAAACCGGACCAGTCCGGCTAAAACCGATTTTGACCGGCTCAAATCGGACGAGAGCAGCACAAACCGAATATGACCAGCTCAATCCAGACTCAAACAGGACCACACCGGCTCAAACCGGTTTTGATCGTCTCAAACGCGACCAGACCTGCTGAAACTGGACGAGATCGCCTCAAACCGGTTTTGACCGACTGAAACCCGTCCAGACCGGCAAAAACCGGACAAGACCGGCTCAAACCGGTTTTGACCGGCTCAAAGCGGACTAGACCGGCTCTAACCAGTTATGACCGGCTCAAGCTGCACTCAAACCGACCAGACCGCTCAAACGGTTTTGACCGGCTCAAACCAGACTCAAACGGACCAGACGGCTCAAACCAGTTTTGACCGCTCAAACCGGACTCAAACGGACCAGACCGTCTCAAACCCGTTTTAACTGGCTGAAACCCGACTAGACCAGCTGAAAATGGACGAGACCGGCTCAAACCGGTTTGGACCGGCTCAAACCAGACCAGACTGGCTCAACCAGATCAAAGCGGACCAGACTGGCTCAAACCGGATCAAACCGAATGAGAACCGCTGAAACTGGATCAAACCGGACCAGACCGGCTTATACCGGATCAAACCGGACCAGACCGGCTCGTAGACCGTCTCAAACCGGTTTTGATGAGCTCAAAACGGACCAGGACGGCTGAAACCAGTTTTGACCGGCTCAAACCGGACCAGACCGTCGCAAACCGGACTCAAACCCGACCAGACCGGCTGAAACTGGACGAGACCACCTCAAACCGTTTTTGACTGACTCAAACCCGTCCAGACCGGTTCAAACCGGTTTTGACTGGCTCAAAGCGGACTAGACCGGCTGTAACCGGTTATGACCGGCTCAAACCGCACTCAAACCGGACCAGACCATCTCAAACTTGTGTTGTCTGGCTCAAACCGGACTCAAACCGGACCAGACCGTCTCAAACCGGTTTTGACTGGCTCAAACCGGACTCAAACCGGACCAGACCGTCTCAAACCCGTTTTGACCGTCTCAAACACGACCAGACCGGCTGAAACCGGACGAGACTGGCTGAAACCGGTTTGGAGGACCGGCTCAAACCAGACCAGACTGGCTCAACCAGATCAAAGCGGACCAGACCGGCTCAAACCGGATCAAACCGACCAGACGGCTCAAACCGACTCAAACTGGACCAGACCGCTCAAACCAGACCAGACCGGCTCAAACGGACCAGACCGCTCAAACCGGTTTTGACTGGCTCAAACCGGTTTTGATAAGCTCAAAACGGACCAGGACGGCTCAAACCGGTTTTGACTGGCTCAAACCGGACCAGACCATCGCAAACCGGACTCAAACCCGACCAGACCAGCTGAAACTGGACGAGACCGCCTCAAACCGTTTTTGACTGACTCAAACGCGTCCAGACCGGTTCAAACCGGTTTTGACTGGCACAAAGTGGACTAGACCGGCTCTAACCGGTTATGACCGGCTCAAACCGCACTCAAACCGGACCAGACCATCTCAAACTGGTGTTGTCCGGATCAAACCGGACTCAAACCGGACCAGACCGTCTCAAACCCGTTTTGACCGTCTCAAACACGACCAGACCAGCTGAAACCGGACGAGACTGGCTGAAACCGCTTTGGACCGGCTCAAACCAGACCAGACTGGCTCAACCAGATCAAAGCGGACCAGACAGGCTCAAACCGGATCCAACAGAACCAGATCCGCTCAAACCGGATCAAACCGGACCAGACCGGCTCAAACCGGTCTTGACTGGCTCAAACTGGACTCATTCCGGACCCGACCCGCTCAAACCAGTTTTGACCGGCTCAACCGGATCAAACCAGACCAGACTCAAACCAGACTCAAACTGGACCAGACCGCTCAAACCAGACCAGACCAGCTCAAACCGGTTTTGACCAGCTCAAACCGTTTTGACCAGCTCAAACCGACCAGACAGCTCAAACCGGATCAAACCGGTTTTGACTGGCTCAAACGGACTCAAACCGGACCAGACTGGCTCAAACCGGTTTTGAACGGCTCAAACCGACTCAAACAGGAACAGACCGGCTCAAACTGGTTTTGACCAGCTCAAACCAGACCAGACCGGCTCAACCGGATCAAACCGACCAGACCGCTTAAACCGGATCAAACCGGTTTTGACCGCTCAAACCGGACCAGACCAGCTCAAACCCGACCAGACCGGCTCAAACCAGACCGGCTCAAACCTGTTTTGACCGGCTCAAACCGTTTTGACTGGCTCAAACCGGTTTTTAGCGGCTCAAATCACACCAGACCAGCTCAAATCGGTTTTGACCGGCTACAAACAGACTCAAACCGGTTTTGACCGGCACAAACCAGACCAGACCGCCTCAAACCTGTTTTGACCGGCTCAAACCGACGCAAAACGTACCAGACTGGCTCAAACTGGACTCAAACCGGACTAGACCGGCTCAAATCGGTTTTGATCAGCTCAAACCGGACAACGACCAAACCGGCTCAAACCGGACTCAAACCGGACCAGACCGGCTCTTAGACCGTCTCAAACCGGTTTTGATCCGCTCAAAACGGACCAGAACAGCTCAAACCGGTTTTGACCTGCTCAAACTGGACCAGACCAGCTCAAACCAGACTCAAACCGACCAGACAGGCTCAAACCAGATCAAACCGGACCAGACCTCAAACCGGTTTTGACTGGCTCAAACTGGACCAGACCGGCTCAAACCGGGGTTGACCAGCTCAAACCGGACTCAAACCGGACCAGACCGGCTCAAACCCGTTTTGAACGGCTCAAAGCAGACCATATCTGCTCAAACGAATCAAATTGGACCAGACCAGCTTAAACCGGATCAAACCGTTCCAGACCGTCTCAAACTGGTGTTCTCCGGCTCAAACCGCACTCAAACCGGACCAGAAAGGCTCAGACCGGTTTTGACCGGCTCAAATCGGACCAGAGCTGCACAAACCGAATTTGACCAGCTCAAAGCAGACTCAAACAGGACCACACCGGCTCAAACCGGTTTTGACAGGCTCAAACCCGACCAGACCGGCTGAAACTGGACGAGACCACCTCAAACCGGTTTTGACCGACTCAAACCCGTCCAGACCGGCTAAAACCGGACGACACAGGTTCAAACCGGTTTCGAACGGCTCAAAGCGGACTAGACCGGCTCTAACCAGTTATGGCCGGCTCAAACCGCACTGAAACCGGTCCCAGTCCAGACCCTCTGAAACTGGTGTTGTCCGGCTCAAACCGGACTCAAACTGGACCAGACCGGCTCAAACCGGTTTGACCGGCTCAAACCCGAGCAGACCGGCTGAAACCGGATGAGACCAGCTCAAACCGGTTTGGACCGGCTAAAACCAGACCAGACTGGCTCAACCAGATCAAAGCCATCCATACCGGCTCAAACCGGATCAAACCGGACAAGAACCACTGAAACCGGATCAAACCGGACCAGACTGGGTCCAACCGCTTTTAACAGGCTCAAACCCGACCAGACCAGCTGAAACGGGACGAGACAGCATCAAACCGGTTTTGACCGACTCAAACCGTCCAGACCGGCTAAAACTGGACCAGACCGGCTCAAACCGGTGTTGACCAGCTCAAATCGGACTCAATCCGGACCAGACCGGCTCAAACCGGTTTTGAACGGCTCAAACCAGACCATACCGTCTCAAACGAATCAAACCGGACCAGACCGGCTTAAACCGGATCAAACCGGACCAGTCCGGCTAAAACCGGTTTTGACCGGCTCAAATCGGACGAGAGCAGCACAAACCGAATTTGACCAGCTCAAACCAGACTCAAACAGGACCACACCGGCTCAAACCGGTTTTGACCGGCTCAAAGCAGACTAGACCGGCTCTAACCAGTTATGACCGGCTCAAGCCACACTCAAACCGGACCAGATCGTCTCAAATTGGTGTTGTCCGGCTCAAACCGGACTCAAACCGGACCATACCGGCTCAAACCGGTTTTCACCGGCTCAAACCGGACCAGACCGTCTCAAACCCGTTTTAACTGGCTGAAACCCCACCAGACCAGCTGAAACCCGATGAGACTGGCTCAACACCGGTTTGGACAAGCTCAAACCAGACCAGACTGGCTCAACCAGATCAAAGCGGACCAGACCGGCTCAAACCGGATCAAACCGAACCAGAACCGCTGAAACCGGATCAAACCGGACCAGACCGGCTCAAACCAGTTTTGACCGCTCAAACCGACCAGACCAGCTCAAACTGGACCAGACCGCTCAAACCGGTTTTGACCAGCTCAAACCCGACCAGACCAGCTCAAACCGGACTCAAACCAGACCAGACCAGCTCAAACCGGTTTTGACCGGCTCAAACCAGATCAAACCGGACCAGACCGGCACAAACAGGTTTTCACCGGCTCAAACCCGACCAGACCGGCTGAAACCGGACGTGACCAGCTGAAACCGGTTTTGACCGGGTCAACCCCGACCAGACCAACTAAAACCGGACCAGACTGGCTCAAACGGACTCAAACCGGTTTTGACCGCTCAAACCGGACCAGACGGCTCAAACCGGTTTTGACCGCTCAAACCGGACCAGACCAGCTCAAACCGGACTCAAACCGACCAGACCGGCTCAAACCGTTTTGACCGCTCAAACCGATCAAACCGACCAGACGGCTCAAACCGGTGTTGACCAGCTCAAACCGGACTCAAACCGGACCAGAACGGCTCAAACCGGTGTTGACCAGCTCAAACGGACCAGACCGTCTCAAACCGGTTTTAACCGGCTCAAACCCGAACAGACCAGCTGAAACCGGACGAGACCGGCTCAAACCACACTCAAACCGGTTTGGACCAGCTCAAACCAGACCAGACTGGCTCAACCAGATCAAAGCGGACCAGACCGGCTCAAACCGGATCAAACCGGACCAGAACGGCTCAAACCGGATCAAACCGGACCAGACCGGCTCAAACCAGTTTTGACCGCTCAAACCGACCAGACCGGCTGAAACCGGATGAGACCGGCTCAAACCGGTTTTGACCGGCTCAAATCGGACCAGAGCAGCACAAACCGAATTTGACCAGCTCAAACCGACCAGACCGGCTGAAACCGGACCAGACCAGCTGAAACCGGTTTTGACCGGCTCAAACCGACCAGACCAGCTCAAACCGGACCAGACTGGCTCAAACCAGTTTTGACTGGCTCAAACCGGACCAGACCAGCTGAAACCGGACCAGACTCAAACCGACCAGACCGGCTTAAACCGGATCAAACCAGACCAGACCGCTCAAACCGACCAGACCGTCTCAAACCGGTTTTGATCCGCTCAAAACGGACCAGAACGGCTCAAACCGGTTTTGACCTGCTCAAACCGGACCAGACCAGCTCAAACTGGACTCAAACCGGACCAGAACGGATCAAACCGGTGTTGACCAGCTCAAACCTGACTCAAACTGGACCAGACGGGCTCAAACCGGTGTTGACCAGCTCAAACCGGACTCAAACCGGACCAGAAGGGTTCAAACCGGTGTTGACCGGCTCAAACCTGACTCAAACTGGACCAGATGGGCTCAAACCAGGGTTGACCAGCTCAAACTGGACTCAAACCGGACCAGACCGGCTCAAACCCGTTTTGAACGGCTCAAACCAGGCCATACCGGCTCAAACGCATCAAATTGGACCAGACCGGCTTAAACCGGATCAAACCATTCCAGACCGTCTCAAACTGGTGTTGTCCGGCTCAAACCACACTCAAACCGGACCAGACCGCTCAAACCGGTTTTGACCGGCTCAAACCGACCAGACCGCTCAAACCGGATCAAACCGGACCAGACTCAAACCGGTTTTGACCGGCTCAAACCGACCAGACCAGCTCAAACCGGACCAGACTGGCTCAAACCAGTTTTGACCGGCTCAAACCAGACCAGACCGGCTGAAACCGGATCAAACGGACCAGACCGGCTTAAACCGGATCAAACGGACCAGACCGGCTCAAACCGACCAGACCATCTCAAACTGGTTTTGATAAGCTCAAAACGGGACCAGAACGGCTCAAACTGGTTTTGACCGGCTAATACCAAACCATACCGGCTCAACTGGATCAAACCGGACCAGACCGGCTCAAACCAGACCAGACCGGCTCAAACCGGACTCAAACCGGTTTTGACCAGCTCAAACCGGACCAGACAGGCTCAAACCGGTTTTGACTGGCTCAAACGGACTCAAACAGGACCAGACCGGTTCAAACCGGTTTTGAACGGCTCAAACCGGTTTGGACCGGCTCAAACCGGACCAGACCGGCTCAAACCGGTTTTGACCGACTCAAACCAGACCAGACCGGCTCAACCGGATCAAACCGGACCAGACCGGCTTAAACCGGATCAAACCGGTTTTGACCGTCACAAACCGGACCAGACCGGTTCAAACCGGTTTTGACCGACTCAAACCAGACCAGACCGGCTCAAACCTGCTTTGACCGTATTAGACTGGCTCAAACAGGTTTTTAGCAGCTCAAATCGCACCAGACCGGCTCAAACTGGTTTTGACCGGCTCCAAACGGACTCAAACCGGTTTTGACTGGCACAAACCGGACCACACCGCCTCAAACCTGTTTTGACCGGCTCAAACCGGACGCAAAACGTACCAGACCGCTCAAACTGGTTTTGACCGGCTCAAACGGACTCAAACCGGTTTTGACTGGCTCAAACCGACCAGACCGGCTCAAACCTGTTTTGACCGGCTCAAACCGACTCAAACCGGACCAGACCGGCTCAAACCGGACTCAAACCGGACTAGACAGGCTCAATTCGGTTTTGATCGGCTCAAACCGGACAAGGACCAAACCGGCTCAAACCGGACTCAAACCGGACCAGACCGGCTCAAACTGGTTTTGAACGGCTCAAACCAGACCATACTGGCTCAACCGAATCAAACCGGACCAGACCGCCTTAAACCGGATCAAACCGGACCAGACCGGCTCAAACCGGTTTTGACCGGCTCAAATCGGAGGAGAGCACCACAAACCGAATTTGACCAGCTCAAACCAGACTCAAACAGGACCACACCGGCTCAAACCGGTTTTGACCGACTCAAACCCGATCAGACCAGCTAAAACTGGACGAGACCACCACAAACCGGTTTTGACCGACTCAAACCCGTCCAGACCGGCTAAAACCGGACCAGACCGGCTCAAACCGGTTTTGAACGGCTCAAACCGGACTGAAACCGGACCAGACCATCTCAAACCCGTTTTGACTGGCTGAAACGCGACCAGACCGACTGAAACCGGATGAGACCGGCTCAAACCGGTTTGGACCATCTCAAACCAGATCAGACTGGCTCAACCAGATCTAAGCAGACCAGACCGGCTCAAACCGGATCAAACCGAACCAGAACGGCTCAAACCGGATCAAACGGACCAGACCGGCTCAAACCGTTTTGACTGGCTCAAACCGACCAGACCGGCTGAAACCGGATGAGACCGGCTCAAACCGGTTTTGACGGCTCAAACCGACCAGACAGGCTCAAACCGGTTTTGACCAGCTCAAACCGACCAGACCGGCTGAAACCGGACGAGACCGGCTCAAACCGGTTTTGACAGGCTCAAACCGGACCAGACCGGCTAAAACCGGACCAGACTGGCTCAAACCGTTTTGACCGGCTCAAACCGATCAAACCGACCAGACCGGCTGAAACCGGATCAAACTGGACCAGACTGGCTCAGACCACTTTTGACCGGCTCAAACCAGACCAGACTGGCTCAACCAGATCAAACCGGACCAGACCAGCTCAAACCGGTTTTGACCGGCTCAAACCGACCAGACCGCTCAAACTGGTTTTGACCGGCTCAAACCGGTTTTGACAGGCTCAAACCGGACCAGACGGCTCAAACCGGTTTTGACCAGCTCAAACCGACCAGACAGGCTCAAACCGGTTTTGACTGGCTCAAACGGACTCAAACAGGACCAGACCGGCTCAAACCGGTTTTGAATGGCTCAAACCGGACTCAAACAGGAACAGACCGGCTCAAACGGACTCAAACCGGTTTTGACCGCTCAAACCAGACCAGACCGGCTCAACCGGATCAAACGGACCAGACCGGCTTAAACCGGATCAAACCGGTTTTGACCGACTCAAACCGGACCAGACCAGCTCAAACCCGACCAGACCGGCTCAAACCAGACCGGCTCAAACCTGTTTTGACCGGCTCAAACCGGTTTTGACTGGCTCAAACCGGTTTTGACCGGCTCAAACCACACTCAAACCGGACTCAAACCGGTTTTGACCGGCTCAAATCGGACTCAAACCGGTTTTGACCGGCACAAACCGGACCAGACCGCCTCAAACCTGTTTTGACCGGCTCAAACCGGACGCAAAACGTACCAGACTGGCTCAAACCAGACTCAAACCGGACTAGACCGGCTCAAATCGGTTTTGATCAGCTCAAACCGGACAACGACCAAACCAGCTCAAACCGGACTCAAACCGGACCAGACCGGCTCAAACCGGTTTTGAACGGCTCAAACCAGACCATACCGGCTCAACCGAATCAAACCGGACCAGACCGGCTTAAACCGGATCAAACCGGACCAGACCGGCTCAAACCGGTTTTGACCGGCTCAAATCGGACGAGAGCAGCACAAACCGAATTTGACCAGCTCAAACCAGACTCAAACAGGACCACACCGGCTCAAACCGGTTTTGACCGACTCAAACCCGACCAGACCGGCTAAAACTGGACGAGACCACCTCAAACCGGTTTTGACCGACTCAAACCCGTCCAGACCGGCTAAAACCGGACCAGACCGGCTCAAACCGGTTTTGACCGGCTCAAAGCGGACTAGACCGGCTCTAACCGGTTATGACCGGCTCAAACCGCACTCAAACCGGACCAGACCGTCTCAAACTGGTGTTGTCCGGCTCAAACCGCACTCAAACCGGACCAGAACGGCTCAGACCCGTTTTGACCGGCTCAAATCGGACCAGAGCAGCACAAACCGAATTTGACCAGCTCAAACCAGACTCAAACAGGACCACACCGGCTCAAACGGGTTTTGATTGGCTCATACCAGACTCAAACCGGACCAGACCGTCTCAAACCCGTTTTGACTGGCTCAAACCCTACCAGACCTGCTAAAACCGGACCAGACCCGCTGAAACCGGACCAGACTGGCTCAAACCGGACCAGAACGGCTCAAACCGGTTTTGACCGGCTCAAATCGGACCAGAGCAGCACAAACCGATTTTGACCGGCTCAAACCAGACTCAAACAGGACCAGACCGGCTCAAACCGGTTTTCACCGGCTCAAACCCGACCAGACCAGCTGAAACCGGACGAGACCGGCTGAAACCGGTTTTGACCGGGTCAACCCCGACCAGACCAACTAAAACCGGACCAGACTGGCTCAGACCACTTTTGACCGGCTCAAACCGAACCAGACTGGCTCAACCGGATCAAACCGGACCAGACCGGCTTAAACCGGATCAAACCGACCAGACCGGCTCAAACCGGTTTTGACCAGCTCAAACCGGTTTTGACAGGCTCAAACCGGACCAGAACGGCTCAAACCGGTTTTGATAAGCTCAAAACGGACCAGAACGGTTGAAACCGGACTCAAACCGGACCACACCGTCTCAAACCCGTTTTGACTGGCTCAAACCCAACCAGACCGGGTGAATCGGGATGAGACTGGCTCAAACCGGTTTGGACCCTCTCAAACCAGACGAGACTGGCTCAACTAGATCAAAGCGGACTAGACCGGCTCAAACCGGATCAAACCAGACCAAACCGGCTCAAACCGGACCAGACCGGCTCAAACCAGACCGGCTCAAACCGTTTTGACCGCTCAAACCGACCAGACCGGCTGAAACTGGACGAGACCGCCTCAAACCGGTTTTGACCGAATCAAACCCGTCCAGACCGGCTAAAACCAGACCAGACCGGCTCAAACCGGCTCAAACCGGTGTTGACCAGCTCAAACCGGACTCAAACCAGACCAGACGGCTCAAACCGGTTTTGACGCTCAAACCAGACCATACCGGCTCAAACCGACTCAAACCGACCAGACCAGCTCAAACCGGTTTTAACCGGCTCAAACCGACCAGACCGCTCAAACCGACCAGACGGCTCAAACCGGACTCAAACCGACCAGACCGCTCAAACCGGACCAGACAGGCTCAAACCGGTTTTGACTGGCTCAAACCGGACTCAAACAGGACCAGACCGGCTCAAACCGTTTTGACTGGCTCAAACGGACTCAAACCGACCAGACTGGCTCAAACCGGTTTTGACGGCTCAAACCGACTCAAACCAGACCAGACCAGCTCAAACGGACTCAAACCAGACCAGACAGGCTCAAACCGGACCAGACTCAAACAGGACCAGACCGGCTCAAACAGACCAGACCGGCTCAAACCAGATCAAACCGGACCAGACCGGCTCAAACCAGACCGGCTCAAACCTGTTTTGACCAGCTCAAACTGGACTCAAACCGGACCAGACTCAAACCGACCAGACCGGCTCAAACTGGTTTTGACCGGCTCAAACGGACTCAAACCGGTTTTGACCAGCTCAAACTGGACCAGACCGCTCAAACCTGTTTTGACCAGCTCAAACCGGACTCAAACCGACCAGACCGCTCAAACCGACTCAAACCGACCAGACCGGCTCAAACGGTTTTGACCGGCTCAAACCGGACCAGACCGGCTGAAACCGGTTTTGACCGGCTCAAACCGACCAGACCAGCTCAAACCGGACCAGACTGGCTCAGACCACTTTTGACCAGCTCAAACCGAACCAGACTGGCTCAACCGCATCAAACTGGACCAGACCGGCTTATACCAGATCAAACTGGACCAGACCGGCTCTTAGACCATCTCAAACCGGTTTTGATAAGCTCAAAACGGACCAGAACGGCTCAAACCGGTTTTGACCAGCTGAAACCGGACCAGACCGTCTCAAACCGGTTTTGACTGGCTCAAACCGACCAGACCGTCTCAAACCCGTTTTGACTGGCTCAAACCTGACCAGACCGGGTGAATCCAGATGAGACCGGCTCAAACTGGTTTGGACCGACTCAAACCAGACGAGACTGGCTCAACTAGATCAAAGTGGACCAGACCGGCTCAAACCGGATCAAACTTGACCAGAACCGCTGAAACCGGATCAAACCGGACCAAACCGGGTGAAACGGATCAAACCGGACCAGACTCAAACCGGTTTTGACCAGCTCAAACCGACCAGACCAGCTCAAACCGGACCAGACTGGCTCGAACCGGTTTTGACCGGCTCAAAGTAGACTAGACTGGCTCTAACCGGTTATGACTGGCTCAAACCACACTGAAATCGGACCAGACCCTCTCAAACTGGCGTTGTCCGGCTCAAACCGGACTCAAACCGGACCAGACCGGCTCAAACCGGTTTTGACCGCTCATACCAGACTCAAACCGACCAGACCGGCTCAAACCGTTTTGACTGGCTCAAACCGACCAGACCGGCTGAAACCGGACCAGACCGCTCAAACCAGTTTTGACCGGCTGAAACCCGTCCAGACCGGCTAAAACCGGTCCAGACAGCCTTAAACCGGTGTTGACTGGCTCAAAACGGACTCAAACAGGACCAGACCGGGTCAAAGCGGTTGTAAATGGCTCAAATCAGACTCAAACAGGAACAGACCGGCTCAAACTGGTTTTGACCGGCTCAAACCAGACCAGACCGCTCAAACCGGATCAAACTGGACCAGACCGGCTTAAACCGGATCAAACCGGTTTTGACCAGCTCAAACCGGACCAGACTGGCTCAAACCGACTCAAACCGACCAGACTGGCTCAAACCGGTTTTGACCAGCTCAAACTGGACTCAAACCGGTTTTGACCAGCTCAAATCGGACCAGACCGCTCAAACTGGTTTTGACCGGCTCAAACCAGACTCAAACCGGTTTTGACCAGCTCAAACCGGACCAGACCGCCTCAAACCGGTTTTAACCGGCTCAAACCGACTCAAACCGGACCAGACCGGCTCAAACCGACTCAAACTGGACCAGACCGCTCAAACCGGTTTTGACCGACTCAAACCGGACTCAAACGGACCAGACTGGCTCAAACCGACTCAAACCAGACCAGACCGGCTCAAACCAGTTTTGACCGGCTCAAACCAGACCAGACCGCTCAAACGGACCAGACCGGCTCAAACCAGACCGGCTCAAACCGGACTCAAACCAGACCAGACCGGCTCAAACTGGTTTTGACCGGCTCAAACCGACCAGACCGGCTCAAACCAGACTCAAACCGGACCAGACTGGCTCAAACCGGACCAGACTGGCTCAAACCGGTTTTGACCGGCTCAAACCGGACTCAAACGGACCAGACCGCTCAAACCGGACTCAAACCGACCAGACAGGCTCAAACCGGTTTTGACCGGCTCAAACCGACTCAAACTGGACCAGACCGCTCAAACCGGACTCAAACCGGACCAGACCGCTCAAACTGGTTTTGACCGGCTCAAACCAGACCATACCGGCTCAAACCAGATCAAACCGACCAGACCGCTTAAACCGGATCAAACCGACCAGACCGCTCAAACCGGTTTTGACCGCTCAAATCGGACCAGAGCAGCACAAACCGAATTTGACCAGCTCAAACCAGACTCAAACAGGACCACACCGGCTCAAACCGGTTTTGACCGACTCAAACCCGACCAGACCGGCTAAAACCGGACCAGACCAGCTCAAACCGGTTTTGACCGACTCAAACCCGTCCAGACCGGCTAAAACTGGACCAGACCGCTCAAACCGGTTTTGACCGCTCAAACGGACTCAAACCGGACCAGACTCAAACCGGTTTTGACCAGCTCAAACCGACTCAAACCGGACCAGACCGCTCAAACTGGTGTTGTCCGGCTCAAACCGGATCAAACGGACCAGACCGCTCAAACCGGACTCAAACCGGACCAGACCGGCTCAAACCGGTTTTGAACGGCTCAAACCAGACCATACCGGCTCAACCGAATCAAACCGGACCAGACCGGCTTAAACCGGATCAAACCGGACCAGACCGGCTCAAACTGGTTTTGACCGGCTCAAATCGGAGGAGAGCAGCACAAACCGAATTTGACCAGCTCAAACCAGACTCAAACAGGACCACACCGGCTCAAACCGGTTTTGACCGACTCAAACCCGACCAGACCGGCTAAAACTGGACGAGACCACCTCAAACCGGTTTTGACCGACTCAAACCCGTCCAGACCGGCTAAAACTGGACCAGACCGGCTCAAACCGTGTTCGACTGGCTGAAATCGGACTAGACAGGCTCTAACCGGTTATTAATGGCTCAAACCGCACTGAAACTGGACCAGACCTTCTCAAACTGGTGTTGTCCCGCTCAAACCGGACTCCAACCGGACCAGACCGGCTCAAACCGGTTTTGACCGGCTCAAATCGGACCAGAGCAGCACAAACCGAATTTGACCAGCTCAAACCAGACTCAAACAGGACCACACCGGCTCAAACGGGTTTTGACCAGCTCATACCAGACTCAAACCGGACCAGACCGTCTCAAACCGTTTTGACTGGCTCAAACCCTACCAGACCTGCTAAAACCGGACCAGACCCGTTGAAACCGGACTCAAACAGGAATAGAATGGCTCAAACCGGTTTTGACCGGCTCAAATCGGACCAGAGCAGCACAAACCGATTTTGACCTGCTCAAACCAGACTCAAACAGGACCAGACCGGCTCAAACCGGTTTTCACTGGCTCAAACCCGACCAGACCGGCTGAAACCGGACGAGACCGGCTGAAACCGGTTTTGACCGGGTCAACCCCGACCAGACCAACTAAAACCGGACCAGACTGGCTCAGACCACTTTTGACCAGCTCAAACCGAACCAGACTGGCTCAACCGCATCAAACCGGACCAGACCGGCTTATACCGGATCAAACCGGACCAGACCAGCTCTTAAACCATCTCAAACCGGTTTTGATAAGCTCAAAACGGACCAGAACGGCTCAAACCGGTTTTGACCAGCTGAAACCGGACCAGACCGTCTCAAACCGGACTCAAACCGGACCAGACCGTCTCAAACCCGTTTTGACTGGCTCAAACCTGACCAGACCGGGTGAATCCGGACGAGACCGGCTCAAACTGGTTTGGACCGACTCAAACCAGACGAGACTGGCTCAACTAGATCAAAGTGGACCAGACCGGCTCAAACCGGATCAAACTTGACCAGAACCGCTGAAACCGGATCAAACCGGACCAAACCGGGTGAAACTGGACGAGACCGCCTAAAACCTGCTTTGACCAACTCAAACCCGTCCAGACCAGCTAAAACCGGACCAGACTGGCTCGAACCGGTTTTGACCGGCTCAAAGTAGACTAGACTGGCTCTAACCGGTTATGACTGGCTCAAACCACACTGAAATCGGACCAGACCCTCTCAAACTGGCGTTGTCCAGCTCAAACCGGACTCAAACCGGACCAGACCGGCTCAAACCGGTTTTGACCGGCTCATACCAGACTCAAACTGGACCAGACCGTCTCAAACCCGTTTTGACCGGCTCAAACCCGAGCAGACCGGCTGAAACGGGAAGAGACCGCCTCAAACCAGTTTTGACCGACTGAAACCCGTCCAGACCGGCTAAAACCGGTCCAGACAGCCTTAAACCGGTGTTGACTGGCTCAAAACGGACTCAAACAGGACCAGACCGGGTCAAAGCGGTTGTAAATGGCTCAAATCAGACTCAAACAGGAACAGACCGGCTCAATCAGGGTTTGACCGTCTCAAACCAGACCAGACCGGCTCAACCGGATCAAACTGGAGCAGACCGGCTTAAACCGCATCAAACCAGTTTTGACCATCACAAACCGGACCAGACTGGTTCAAACCCAATCAAACCGGACCAGACTGGCTCAAACCTGTTTTGACCGTATTAGACTGGCTCAAACCGGTTTTTAGCAGCTCAAATCGCACCAGACCGGCTCAAACTGGTTTTGACTGGCTCCAAACAGACTCAAACCGGTTTTGACCAGCACAAACCGGAACAGACCGCCTCCAACCTGTTTTAAACGGCTCAAACCGGACAAAAAACGTACCAGACCGGCTCAAACCGACTCAAACTGGACCAGACCGGCTCAAACCGGTTTTGAACGGCTCAAACCGGATCAAACGGACCAGACTGGCTCAAACCGACTCAAACCAGACCAGACCGGCTCAAACGGTTTTGACCGGCTCAAACCAGACCAGACCGCTCAAACGGACCAGACCGGCTCAAACCAGACCGGCTCAACCGGATCAAACCAGACCAGACCGGCTCAAACAGGATTTGACCAGCTCAAACCGGACCAGACCGGCTCAAACCGTTTTGACCAGCTCAAACCGGTTTTGAACGGCTCAAACCGGACCAGACCGGCACAAACCGGTTTTGACCGCTCAAACTGGACTCAAACCGGACCAGACCAGCTCAAACCGGTTTTGACCGGCTCAAACCGACTCAAACCGGACCAGACCGGCTCAAACTGGACCAGACCGCTCAAACGGACCAGACCGCTCAAACCAGACTCAAACCGGACTCAAACCGGACTCAAACGGACCAGACTGGCTCAAACGGACTCAAACCGGACTCAAACCGGACTCAAACAGGACCAGACCGGCTCAAACAGGATTTGACCAGCTCAAACTGGACCAGACCGGCTCAAACCGGTTTTGACCAGCTCAAACCGGTTTTGAACGGCTCAAACCGGACCAGACCGGCACAAACCGGTTTTGACCGCTCAAACTGGACTCAAACCGGACCAGACCAGCTCAAACCAGTTTTGACCGGCTCAAACCGACTCAAACCGGACCAGACCGGCTCAAACTGGACCAGACCGCTCAAACGGACCAGACCGCTCAAACCGACTCAAACCGGACTCAAACCGGACTCAAACGGACCAGACTGGCTCAAACCGGACTCAAACTGGACCAGACCGGCTCAAACGGACTCAAACAGGACCAGACCGGCTCAAACAGGATTTGACCAGCTCAAACTGGACCAGACCGCTCAAACCGGACTCAAACTGGACCAGACCGGCTCAAACCACACTCAAACCGGACCAGACAGGCTCAAACCGGACCAGACTGGCTCAAACCAGACCAGACTGGCTCAAACCAGACTCAAACCGGACCAGACTGGCTCAAACCAGTTTTGACCGGCTCAAACCACACTCAAACCGGACCAGACGGCTCAAACCAGACTCAAACCGGTTTTGACTGGCTCAAACCAGTTTTGACCGGCTCAAACCACACTCAAACCGGACTCAAACCGGACTCAAACGGACCAGACTGGCTCAAACCGGACTCAAACGGACCAGACTGGCTCAAACTGGACCAGACCGGCTCAAACCACACTCAAACCGGACTCAAACCGGACCAGACAGGCTCAAACCGGACTCAAACCGGACTCAAACTGGACCAGACCGGCTCAAACAGGATTTGACCAGCTCAAACGGACCAGACTGGCTCAAACTGGACCAGACCGGCTCAAACAGGATTTGACCAGCTCAAACCGGTTTTGACCGCTCAAACCGGACTCAAACGGACCAGACTGGCTCAAACCAGACTCAAACCGGACTCAAACCGGACTCAAACCGGACTCAAACCGGACTCAAACCGGACTCAAACGGACCAGACCGCTCAAACCGGACTCAAACGGACCAGACTGGCTCAAACGGACTCAAACAGGACCAGACCGGCTCAAACTGGACCAGACCGCTCAAACCGACTCAAACCGGACCAGACTGGCTCAAACCAGACTCAAACCGGTTTTGACGGCTCAAACCGACTCAAACCGGACCAGACTGGCTCAAACCAGACTCAAACCGGACCAGACCAGCTCAAACCGGTTTTGACTGGCTCAAACCAGACTCAAACCGGTTTTGACTGGCTCAAACCAGACTCAAACCGGACTCAAACCGGACTCAAACCGGACTCAAACGGACCAGACTGGCTCAAACTGGACCAGACCGGCTCAAACCACACTCAAACCGGACCAGACTGGCTCAAACCGGTTTTGACCAGCTCAAACCGGACTCAAACCGGACTCAAACTGGACCAGACCGGCTCAAACAGGATTTGACCAGCTCAAACCGGTTTTGACCGGCTCAAACCACACTCAAACCGGACCAGACGGCTCAAACCAGACCAGACTGGCTCAAACCGGTTTTGACCAGCTCAAACCGGTTTTGACCGGCTCAAACCACACTCAAACCGGACCAGACTGGCTCAAACCAGACTCAAACCGGACTCAAACCGGACTCAAACTGGACCAGACCGCTCAAACCAGACCAGACCGCTCAAACCGGACTCAAACTGGACCAGACCGGCTCAAACAGGATTTGACCAGCTCAAACCGGACTCAAACTGGACCAGACCGCTCAAACCGACTCAAACCGGACTCAAACCGGACTCAAACGGACCAGACTGGCTCAAACCAGACTCAAACCGGTTTTGACTGGCTCAAACCAGACTCAAACCGGACCAGACTGGCTCAAACCAGACTCAAACCGGTTTTGACGGCTCAAACCAGACTCAAACCGGTTTTGACTGGCTCAAACCAGACCAGACTGGCTCAAACCGGATCAAACGGACCAGACTGGCTCAAACTGGACCAGACCGGCTCAAACGGACTCAAACAGGACCAGACCGGCTCAAACCACACTCAAACCGGACCAGACCGGCTCAAACCACACTCAAACCGGACCAGACTGGCTCAAACCGGACTCAAACGGACCAGACTGGCTCAAACCAGACTCAAACCGGTTTTGACTGGCTCAAACTGGACCAGACCGGCTCAAACCACACTCAAACCGGACCAGACTGGCTCAAACCGACCAGACCAGCTCAAACCAGACTCAAACCGGTTTTGACCGCTCAAACCGGTTTTGACTGGCTCAAACCAGACTCAAACCGGTTTTGACTGGCTCAAACCAGACTCAAACCGGACTCAAACCGGACTCAAACGGACCAGACCGGCTCAAACAGGATTTGACCAGCTCAAACCGGTTTTGACTGGCTCAAACCAGACTCAAACCGGTTTTGACGGCTCAAACCGACTCAAACCGGACTCAAACTGGACCAGACCGCTCAAACCAGTTTTGACCGGCTCAAACGGACCAGACCGCTCAAACCAGACTCAAACCGGTTTTGACCAGCTCAAACGGACCAGACCGGCTCAAACAGGATTTGACACTCAGGGAGTGCACACTCAGGGAGCGCTCACTCAGGGAGTCCTCACTCAGGGAGTGCACACTCAGGAGTGCACACCAGGAGTGCACACTCAGGGGTGCACTCAGGAGTCCTCACTCAGGCGAGTTCACACTCAGGGGAGTGCACACTCAGGGGTGTCTTCACCCAGGCGAGTTCACACTCAAGGGAGTGCAAACTCAGAGGAGTGCACACTGAGGGGTGTCCTCACTCAGGAGTGTGCGAACACAGTGAGTGCACACTCAGCGGAGTGCTCATCCAGGGGACTGCACACTAAGGGGAGTCTTCACTCAGGCGAGTGCACATTCAGGAGTGCACATTCAGGGAGTGCACACTCAGGGAGTGCACTCAGAGTGCACTCAGGGGTGCACACTCAGGGGAGTGCACACTCAGGGGAGTCCTCACTCAGGGGAGTGCACACCATGGGGAGCGAACACTCAGGGGAGTGCACACTCAGGGGAGTGCACACTCAGGAGTCTCTGCACCCAGGCGTGTCCACACTCAGGGGAGTGTGCACTCAGGAGTGCACACTCAGGAGTGCACACTCAGGGGAGCGCACACACAGGGGAGTGCACACTCAGGGAGGGAACACTCAGGGGAGGCACACTCAGGGGAGTGCACACCCAGGGGTGCACACTCAGGGGAGTGCGCACTCAGGGGATCGCACACTCAAGGGAGTGCACACCCTGAAGAGTGAACACTCAGGGGAGTGCACACTCAGGGGAGTGCACACTCAGGGGTGTCTACACCCAGGCGAGTGCACACTCAGGGGAGTGTGCACTCAGGGGAGTGCTCACTCAGTGGAGTGCACACTCAGGGGAGAGCACCCTCAGGGTAGTGTACACTCAGGGGAGTGCTCATTCAGTGGAGTGCACACTCAGGGGAGTCCTCACTCAGGCAAGTTCACACTCAGGGGTGTCCTCACTCAGGCGAGTGCACACTCAGGGGAGTGCGCACTCAGGGGAGTGCACACTCAGGTGAGCATGCACTCAGGGGAGTGCACACTCAGGGGAGTCCTCACTCAGGCGAGTTCACACTCAGGGGAGTGCACACTCAGGGTAGCGTTCACTCAGGGAAGTGCTCACTCAGGGGAGTGCACACTCATGGGAGTGCACACTCAGAGTCCTCACCCAGGGGAGTGCACACTCAGGAGTGCACTCAGGAGTGCTCACTCAGGGGAGTGCACACTCAGGGGAGAGCACACTCAGGGGAGTGTACACTCAGGGGAGTGCTCATTCAGTGGAGTGCACACTCAGGGGAGTCCTCACTCAGGCAAGTTCACACTCAGGGGAGTCCTCACTCAGGCGAGTGCACACTCAGGGGAGTGCGCACTCAGGGAGCACTCACTCAGGGATGTGCACACTCAGGGAGTCCTCACTCAGGAGTTCACACTCAGAGTGCACACTCAGGGGCGCTCACTCAGAGTGCTCACTCAGGGGAGTGCACACTCAGGGGAGTGCACACTCAGGGGTGTCTTCACCCAGGCGAGTGCACACTCAGGGGAGTGCGCACTCAGGGGAGCGCTCACTCAGGGGAGTGCACACTCAGAGTGCACTCAGGAGTCCTCACTCAGGAGTGCACTCAGAGTGCACACTCAGGAGAGCACACTCAGGGAGTGCACTCAGGGGTGCACACTCAGGAGCGCTCACTCAGGGAGTGCTCACTCAGGAGTGCTCACTCAGGGAGTTCACACTCAGGGAGTGCACACTCAGGGAGTGCACACTCAGGGAGTGCACTCAGGAGTCCTCACTCAGGAGTGCACTCAGGGGTGCACACTCAGGAGAGCACACTCAGGGAGTGCACACTCAGGAGTGCACTCAGGAGTGCACTCAGAGTGCACTCAGGGGTGCACACTCAGGAGTCCTCACTCAGGAGTTCACACTCAGGGAGTGCACTCAGGGAGTCCTCACTCAGGAGTGCACACTCAGGGGTGTCCTCACTCAGGTGAGTGCACTCAGGGAGTGTACACTCAGGAGTGCTCATTCAGTGGAGTGCACACTCAGGGGAGTCCTCACTCAGGCGAGTTCACACTCAGGGGAGTGCACACTCAGGGGTGTCCTCACCCAGGGGAGTGCACACGCAGGAGAGTTCGCACTCAGGGAAGTGCTCACTCAGGGGAGCGCACACCCAGGGAGGGCAATCTCAGGGGAGAGCACACTCAGGGGAGAGCACACTCAGGGGAGAGCACACTCAGGGGAGTCCTCACTCAGGCGAGTGCACTCTCAGGTAAGAGCACACTCAGGGGAGCGCACACTCAGGTGAGTGCACTCTCAGTGGCGTCCTCACTCAGGAGAGTGTGAACTAACAGGAGTGCACACTCAGGGGAGTGCTCACACAGGGGAGTGCACACTCAGGGGTGTCCTCACTCAGGTGAGTGTACACTCAGGGGAGTGCACACTCAGGGGAGTGCTCACTCAGGGGAGTGCACACTCAGGGGAGCGCACACTCAGGGGAGCGCACACCAGGAGAGTCCTCACTCAGGAGAGTGCAAACTCAGAGGAGTGCACATTCAGCAGAGTGCTAACTCAGGGGACTGCACACTCAGGGGTGTCCTCACTCAGGCGAGTTCACACTCATGGGTGTGCACACTCAGTAGTCCTCACTCAGGCGAGTGCACACTCAGGAGAGTGCCCATTCAGGGGAGGGCTCACTCAGGGCAGTGCACACTCAGGGAGCACACACTCAGGGAGCACACTCAGGGAGTTCACACTCAGAGTGCACTCAGGGAGTCCTCACTCAGGAGAGTGCAAACTCAGAGGAGTGCACACTCAGGGAGTGCTCATTCAGGGAGTGCACACTCAGGGGAGTCCTCACTCAGGGGAGTGCACACTCAGGGGAGTGCACACTCAGGAGGCGCTCACTCAGGAGTGCACTCAGGGAGTGCACTCAGGGAGTGCACACTCAGGAGCACACTCAGGAGCACACTCAGGAGTCTCACTCAGGAGTTCACACTCAGGAGTCTCACTCAGGCGAGTTCACACTCAGTAGTCCTCACTCAGGCAAGTTCACACTCAGTAGTCCTCACTCAGGCAAGTTCACACTCAGGGAGCACACTCAGGGGTGCACACTCAGGGGTGCACACTCAGGAGTCTCACTCAGGCGAGTTCACACTCAGAGTGCACACCAGGGAGTGCACTCAGGAGTCCTCACACAGGCGAGTGCACACTCAGAGTCCTCACTCAGGCAAGTTCACACTCAGGGAGTTCACACTCAGGAGTCCTCACACAGGCGAGTGCACACTCAGGAGGCGCTCACTCAGGAGTTCACACTCAGGAGTCCTCACACAGGCGAGTGCACTCAGGAGTGCACACTCAGAGTCCTCACTCAGGCAAGTTCACACTCAGGGGTGCTCACTCAGGGGAGTGTACACTCAGGGAGTCTCACTCAGGCGAGTTCACACTCAGGGTGTCCTCACTCAGGCAAGTTCACACTCAGAGTGCACTCAGGGAGCACTCACTCAGGGGAGTGTGCACTCAGGAGTCCTCACACAGGCGAGTGCACACTCAGAGTCCTCACTCAGGCAAGTTCACACTCAGGGTGTCCTCACTCAGGCGAGTTCACACTCAGGAGTGCACTCAGAGTGCACACCAGGAGTGCACACCAGGAGTGCACACCAGGAGTGCACACCAGGAGTGCACACTCAGAGTCCTCACTCAGGCAAGTTCACACTCAGGGAGTTCACACTCAGTAGTCCTCACTCAGGCGAGTTCACACTCAGGGTGTCCTCACTCAGGCAAGTTCACACTCAGGGAGTGCACTCAGGAGTCCTCACTCAGGCGAGTTCACACTCAGGAGTGCACACCAGGAGTGCACACTCAGAGTCCTCACTCAGGAGTTCACACTCAGGGTGTCCTCACTCAGGCGAGTTCACACTCAGGGAGTTCACACTCAGGGGTGCACACTCAGGGGTGTCCTCACTCAGGCAAGTTCACACTCAGGGAGCACACTCAGGGAGCGCTCACTCAGGAGTTCACACTCAGGGAGCGCTCACTCAGGAGTGCACTCAGAGTGCACACTCAGGAGTGCTCACTCAGGAGTGCTCACTCAGGAGTGCACACCAGGAGTGCACACCAGGAGTGCACACCAGGAGTGCACACCAGGGAGTGCACACCAGGAGTGCACACTCAGAGTCCTCACTCAGGCGAGTTCACACTCAGGGTGTCCTCACTCAGGCAAGTTCACACTCAGGAGTGCACACTCAGAGTCCTCACTCAGGCGAGTGCACACTCAGGAGCACACTCAGGGAGTTCACACTCAGGAGTGCACACCAGGAGTGCACACCAGGAGTGCACACTCAGGGGTGTCCTCACTCAGGCAAGTTCACACTCAGGGAGCACACTCAGGAGTCCTCACTCAGGAGTGCACACCAGGAGTGCACACCAGGAGTGCACACAGGGAGTGCACACTCAGAGTCCTCACTCAGGCGAGTTCACACTCAGGGTGTCCTCACTCAGGAGTGCACACCAGGAGTGCACACCAGGAGTGCACACCAGGAGTGCACACCAGGAGTGCACACCAGGAGTGCACACCAGGAGTGCACACCAGGGAGTGCACACTCAGAGTGCACACTCAGAGTCCTCACTCAGGCGAGTGCACACTCAGGAGCACACTCAGGGGTGCACACTCAGGAGTGCTCATTCAGTGGAGTGCACACTCAGAGTGCACACCAGGAGTGCACACCAGGAGTGCACACTCAGAGTGCACACCAGGAGTGCACACCAGGAGTGCACACTCAGAGTCCTCACTCAGGCAAGTTCACACTCAGGAGTGCACACCAGGAGTGCACACTCAGGAGTGTGCACTCAGGGAGTCTCACTCAGGCGAGTTCACACTCAGGAGTGCTCATTCAGGGAGTGCACACTCAGAGTCCTCACTCAGGCGAGTTCACACTCAGGGTGTCCTCACTCAGGCGAGTTCACACTCAGGGAGCACACACTCAGGGAGTTCACACTCAGGGAGTTCACACTCAGGGAGCACACTCAGGAGCGCACACTCAGGGAGTTCACACTCAGGGAGTCCTCACACAGGCGAGTGCACACTCAGAGTGCACACTCAGAGTCCTCACTCAGGCGAGTGCACACTCAGGGGTGTCCTCACTCAGGTGAGTGCACACTCAGAGTGCACACCAGGAGTGCACACCAGGAGTGCACACCAGGAGTGCACACCAGGGAGTGCACACCAGGAGTGCACACTCAGAGTCCTCACTCAGGCGAGTTCACACTCAGGGAGTTCACACTCAGGGAGCACACTCAGGAGTGCACACCAGGAGTGCACACCAGGAGTGCACACCAGGAGTGCACACTCAGGGGTGTCCTCACTCAGGCGAGTTCACACTCAGGGAGCACACACTCAGGAGTGCACACCAGGAGTGCACACCAGGAGTGCACACCAGGAGTGCACACTCAGGAGTGCTCACTCAGGGAGTTCACACTCAGGAGTGCACTCAGAGTGCACACCAGGAGTGCACACTCAGGGAGTTCACACTCAGGAGTGCACACCAGGAGTGCACACCAGGAGTGCACACCAGGAGTGCACACTCAGAGTCCTCACTCAGGCAAGTTCACACTCAGGAGTGTGCACTCAGGGAGTCCTCACACAGGCGAGTGCACTCAGGGAGTGCTCACTCAGGAGTTCACACTCAGGGAGCGCTCACTCAGGAGTGCACTCAGAGTGCACACCAGGAGTGCACACCAGGAGTGCACACCAGGAGTGCACACCAGGAGTGCACACCAGGAGTGCACACTCAGGGTGTCCTCACTCAGGTGAGTGCACACTCAGGGAGTGCACACTCAGGGAGTGCTCACTCAGGAGTGCACACTCAGGAGCGCACACTCAGGGAGGGCACACTCAGGAGAGTGCACACTCAGGAGAGTGCAACTCAGAGGAGTGCACACTCAGGAGAGTGCAAACTCAGAGGAGTGCACACTCAGGGTGTCCTCACTCAGGCGAGTTCACACTCAGGGTGTCCTCACTCAGGAGTGCTCACTCAGGGAGTGCACTCAGGAGTGCACACTCAGGGAGCGCACACTCAGGGAGTGCACTCAGGGAGTGCACTCAGGAGTGCACACTCAGGGAGTTCACACTCAGGGAGTGCACACTCAGAGTGCACACTCAGGGAGCACACTCAGGGAGTGCTCATTCAGGGAGTGCACACTCAGGAGTCCTCACTCAGGAGAGTGCACACTCAGGGAGTGCTCAAACCGGATCAAACCAGACCAGACCGGCTCAAACCGGACCAGACAGGCTCAAACCGGTTTTGACCGGCTCAAACCGACCAGACCGGCTAAAACCGGACCAGACTGGTTCAAACCGGACTCAAACCGACCAGACCAGCTCAAACCGGTTTTGACCGGCTCAAACCGGACCAGACAGGCTCAAACCGGTTTTGACCGGCTCAAACCGACTCAAACCGGACCAGACCGGCTCAAACCGGTTTTGACCGGCTCAAACCGGACCAGACAGGCTCAAACCAGACCAGACCGGCTCAAACCGGTTTTGACCGGCTCAAACCAGACCAGACCGGCTAAAACCGGACCAGACAGGCTCAAACCGGTTTTGACCAGCTCAAACCGGACCAGACCGGCTCAAACCGGTTTTGACCGGCTCAAACTGGACCAGACCGGCTTAAACCGGATCAAACCAGACCAGACCGCTCAAACCGGACCAGACCGGCTCAAACCGGTGTTGACAGGCTCAAACCGGTTTTGACGGCTCAAACCGGCTCAAACCGGCTCAAACCGGTGTTGACAGGCTCAAACCGGTGTTGACAGGCTCAAACCGGACCAGACCGCTCAAACCGACTCAAACCGGTTTTGACTGGCTCAAACCAGACCAGACCGCTCAAACCGACTCAAACCGGTTTTGACCGCTCAAACCGACTCAAACCGGTTTTGACTGGCTCAAACCAGACCAGACTGGCTCAAACCAGACCAGACTGGCTCAAACTGGACCAGACCGGCTCAAACCAGACTCAAACCGACCAGACTGGCTCAAACTGGACCAGACCGGCTCAAACTGGACCAGACCGGCTCAAACCGGTGTTGACCGGCTCAAACCGGCTCAAACCGGCTCAAACCGCACTCAAACCGGACCAGACTGGCTCAAACCAGACTCAAACCGGTTTTGACCGCTCAAACCGACTCAAACCGGTTTTGACTGGCTCAAACTGGACCAGACCGGCTCAAACCGGTGTTGACAGGCTCAAACCGGTGTTGACAGGCTCAAACCGGTGTTGACAGGCTCAAACCGGTGTTGACAGGCTCAAACCGGTGTTGACAGGCTCAAACCGGACCAGACCATCTCAAACCGGTTTTGACTGGCTCAAACTGGACTCAAACCGGACTCAAACCGGACTCAAACCGGACTCAAACAGGACCAGACCGCTCAAACCGGTTTTGACGGCTCAAACCGGCTCAAACCGGACCAGACTGGCTCAAACCAGACTCAAACCGGTTTTGACCGCTCAAACCGACTCAAACCGGTTTTGACTGGCTCAAACTGGACCAGACCGGCTCAAACCGCACTCAAACCGGACCAGACTGGCTCAACCAGATCAAACCGGACCAGACAGGCTCAAACCGGTTTTGACTGGCTCAAACCAGACTCAAACCGGTTTTGACTGGCTCAAACCGGTGTTGACAGGCTCAAACCGGTGTTGACAGGCTCAAACCGGTGTTGACCGGCTCAAACAGGATTTGACCAGCTCAAACGGACCAGACGGCTCAAACCGGCTCAAACCGGTGTTGACAGGCTCAAACCGGTGTTGACAGGCTCAAACCGGTGTTGACAGGCTCAAACCGGTGTTGACCGGCTCAAACCGCACTCAAACCGGACCAGACTGGCTCAAACCAGACTCAAACCGGTTTTGACTGGCTCAAACCAGACTCAAACCGGTTTTGACTGGCTCAAACTGGACCAGACCGGCTCAAACTGGACTCAAACCGGACCAGACTGGCTCAAACCAGACTCAAACCGGTTTTGACTGGCTCAAACCAGACTCAAACCGGTTTTGACGGCTCAAACCGGCTCAAACCGGCTCAAACCGGTGTTGACAGGCTCAAACCGGTGTTGACAGGCTCAAACCGGTGTTGACAGGCTCAAACCAGACTCAAACCGGACCAGACTGGCTCAAACCGCACTCAAACCGGACCAGACTGGCTCAAACCGACTCAAACCGGTTTTGACGGCTCAAACCGGCTCAAACCGGACCAGACTGGCTCAAACCAGACTCAAACCGGTTTTGACCGCTCAAACTGGACCAGACCGGCTCAAACCGGCTCAAACCGGTGTTGACAGGCTCAAACCGGTGTTGACCGGCTCAAACTGGACTCAAACCGGACCAGACTGGCTCAAACTGGACCAGACCGGCTCAAACCGGTGTTGACAGGCTCAAACCGGTGTTGACCGGCTCAAACAGGATTTGACCAGCTCAAACCGACTCAAACCGGACCAGACCGGCTCAAACAGGATTTGACCAGCTCAAACCGGTTTTGACTGGCTCAAACCAGACTCAAACCGGTTTTGACTGGCTCAAACCGACTCAAACCGGTTTTGACTGGCTCAAACCGCACTCAAACCGGACTCAAACCGGACTCAAACCGGACTCAAACCGGACCAGACTGGCTCAAACTGGACCAGACCGGCTCAAACCGGTGTTGACAGGCTCAAACCGGTGTTGACAGGCTCAAACCGGTGTTGACAGGCTCAAACCGGTGTTGACAGGCTCAAACCAGACTCAAACCGGTTTTGACTGGCTCAAACCGCACTCAAACCGGACTCAAACCGGACTCAAACCAGACCAGACGGCTCAAACCAGACTCAAACCGGACCAGACAGGCTCAAACCGGTGTTGACAGGCTCAAACCGGTGTTGACAGGCTCAAACCGGTTTTGACGGCTCAAACCGGCTCAAACCGGTGTTGACAGGCTCAAACCGGTTTTGACTGGCTCAAACCGCACTCAAACCGGACCAGACTGGCTCAAACCGGACTCAAACCGGACCAGACTGGCTCAAACCGCACTCAAACCGGACCAGACCGCTCAAACCGACTCAAACCGGTTTTGACGGCTCAAACCGGCTCAAACCGGTGTTGACAGGCTCAAACCGGTTTTGACGGCTCAAACCGGCTCAAACCGGCTCAAACCGGTGTTGACAGGCTCAAACCGGTGTTGACAGGCTCAAACCGGACTCAAACAGGAGAGTGCAAACTCAGAGGAGTGCACACTCAGAGTGCACACTCAGGGAGTGCACACTCAGGGGTGTCCTCACTCAGGAGAGTGCACACTCAGGAGTCCTCACTCAGGCGAGTGCACACTCAGGGAGTGCACACTCAGGAGTGCACACTCAGGGGTGTCCTCACTCAGGAGTGCTCACTCAGGAGTGCACACTCAGGGAGTGCACACTCAGGAGAGTGCAAACTCAGAGGAGTGCACACTCAGGAGTCCTCACTCAGGCGAGTGCACACTCAGGGAGTTCACACTCAGGGTGTCCTCACTCAGGCGAGTTCACACTCAGGGAGTGCACACTCAGAGTGCACACTCAGGAGAGTGCACACTCAGGGAGTGCACACTCAGGAGTGCTCACTCAGGGAGTGCACTCAGGAGTGCACACCAGGGAGTGCACACTCAGGGAGTGCACACTCAGGAGTGCACACTCAGGGTGTCCTCACTCAGGGAGTGCACACTCAGGGAGTGCACACTCAGGGAGTGCACACTCAGGGGAGTGCACACTCAGGGGTGTCCTCACTCAGGCGAGTGCACACTCAGGGGAGTGCACACTCAGGGGAGTGCACACTCAGGAGAGCATGCACTCAGGGAGTGCACACTCAGGGTGTCCTCACTCAGGCGAGTTCACACTCAGGAGTGCACTCAGGAGTGCACACTCAGGAGTCCTCACTCAGGCGAGTGCACACTCAGGAGTGCACACTCAGGGAGTGCTCACTCAGGGAGTGCACTCAGGAGTGCACACTCAGGGAGTGCACACTCAGGGAGTGCACACTCAGGGAGTTCACACTCAGGGAGCACACTCAGGAGTCCTCACTCAGGAGAGTGCAAACTCAGAGGAGTGCACACTCAGGGGAGTGCTCATTCAGGGGAGTGCACACTCAGGGTGTCCTCACTCAGGCGAGTGCACACTCAGAGTGCACTCAGGAGTGCACACTCAGGAGTGCACTCAGGAGTGCACTCAGGAGTGCACACTCAGGAGAGCACACTCAGGAGTGCTCACTCAGGGAGTGCACTCAGGAGTGCACACTCAGGAGTGCACACTCAGGGAGCACACTCAGGAGTCCTCACTCAGGAGTGCTCACTCAGGAGTGCTCACTCAGGAGTGCACACTCAGGAGTCCTCACTCAGGAGTGCACACCAGGGAGTGCACACTCAGGGAGCACACTCAGGGAGTGCACACTCAGGGAGTTCACACTCAGGAGTGCACACCAGGGAGTGCACACTCAGAGTGCACTCAGGAGTGCTCACTCAGGAGTGCTCACTCAGGAGTGCACACTCAGGAGAGCACACTCAGGAGTCCTCACTCAGGCGAGTTCACACTCAGGGAGTCCTCACTCAGGCGAGTTCACACTCAGGGAGTTCACACTCAGGGAGTTCACACTCAGGGAGTTCACACTCAGGAGTGCACACCAGGGAGTGCACACCAGGGAGTGCACACCAGGGAGTGCACACTCAGGAGTCCTCACTCAGGCGAGTTCACACTCAGGGAGTTCACACTCAGGCGAGTTCACACTCAGGGAGTCCTCACTCAGGCGAGTTCACACTCAGGGAGTCCTCACTCAGGCGAGTTCACACTCAGGGAGTGCACACTCAGGAGTGCACACTCAGGAGTGCACACTCAGGAGTGCACACTCAGAGTGCACACTCAGAGTGCACACTCAGGAGTCCTCACTCAGGCGAGTTCACACTCAGGGAGTGCACACTCAGAGTGCACACTCAGGAGTCCTCACTCAGGCGAGTTCACACTCAGGGAGTCCTCACTCAGGCGAGTTCACACTCAGGGAGTGCACACTCAGAGTGCACACTCAGGAGTCCTCACTCAGGCGAGTTCACACTCAGGGAGTCCTCACTCAGGCGAGTTCACACTCAGGGAGTGCACACTCAGAGTGCACACTCAGGAGTCCTCACTCAGGCGAGTTCACACTCAGGGAGTCCTCACTCAGGCGAGTGCACACTCAGAGTGCACACTCAGGAGTGCACACTCAGGAGTCCTCACTCAGGCGAGTTCACACTCAGGGAGTGCACACTCAGAGTGCACACTCAGAGTGCACACTCAGGAGTCCTCACTCAGGCGAGTTCACACTCAGGGAGTCCTCACTCAGGCGAGTTCACACTCAGGGAGTGCACACTCAGAGTGCACACTCAGGAGTCCTCACTCAGGCGAGTTCACACTCAGGGAGTCCTCACTCAGGCGAGTTCACACTCAGGGAGTCCTCACTCAGGCGAGTTCACACTCAGGGAGTCCTCACTCAGGCGAGTTCACACTCAGGGGAGTGCACACTCAGGGGAGTCCTCACTCAGGCGAGTGCACACTCAGGAGTCCTCACTCAGGCGAGTTCACACTCAGGGAGTCCTCACTCAGGCGAGTTCACACTCAGGGAGTCCTCACTCAGGCGAGTGCACACTCAGGAGTCCTCACTCAGGCGAGTTCACACTCAGGGAGTGCACACTCAGGAGTCCTCACTCAGGCGAGTTCACACTCAGGGAGTCCTCACTCAGGCGAGTTCACACTCAGGGGAGTGCACACTCAGGGAGTGCACACTCAGGAGTCCTCACTCAGGCGAGTTCACACTCAGGGAGTGCACACTCAGGAGTCCTCACTCAGGCGAGTTCACACTCAGGGAGTGCACTCAGGGAGTGCACACTCAGGAGTCCTCACTCAGGCGAGTTCACACTCAGGGAGTCCTCACTCAGGCGAGTGCACACTCAGGGAGTGCACACTCAGGAGTCCTCACTCAGGCGAGTTCACACTCAGGGAGTCCTCACTCAGGCGAGTTCACACTCAGGGAGTCCTCACTCAGGCGAGTTCACACTCAGGGAGTGCACACTCAGAGTGCACACTCAGGAGTCCTCACTCAGGCGAGTTCACACTCAGGGAGTCCTCACTCAGGCGAGTTCACACTCAGGGAGTCCTCACTCAGGCGAGTGCACACTCAGAGTGCACACTCAGGGAGTCCTCACTCAGGCGAGTTCACACTCAGGGAGTGCACACTCAGGAGTGCACACTCAGGGAGTGCACTCAGGGAGTGCACACTCAGAGTGCACACTCAGAGTGCACACTCAGGAGTCCTCACTCAGGCGAGTGCACACTCAGAGTGCACACTCAGAGTGCACACTCAGGAGTCCTCACTCAGGCGAGTTCACACTCAGGGAGTGCACACTCAGAGTGCACACTCAGGAGTGCACACTCAGAGTGCACACTCAGGAGTCCTCACTCAGGCGAGTTCACACTCAGGGAGTGCACACTCAGAGTGCACACTCAGGAGTGCACACTCAGGAGTCCTCACTCAGGCGAGTTCACACTCAGGGAGTCCTCACTCAGGCGAGTGCACACTCAGGAGTCCTCACTCAGGCGAGTGCACACTCAGGAGTGCACACTCAGAGTGCACACTCAGGAGTGCACACTCAGAGTGCACACTCAGAGTGCACACTCAGAGTGCACACTCAGAGTGCACACTCAGAGTGCACACTCAGAGTGCACACTCAGGAGTCCTCACTCAGGCGAGTGCACACTCAGAGTGCACACTCAGGAGTGCACACTCAGGAGTGCACACTCAGGAGTGCACACTCAGGAGTCCTCACTCAGGCGAGTTCACACTCAGGGAGTCCTCACTCAGGCGAGTTCACACTCAGGGAGTGCACACTCAGGAGTCCTCACTCAGGCGAGTTCACACTCAGGGAGTGCACACTCAGAGTGCACACTCAGGGAGTGCACTCAGGGAGTGCACTCAGGGAGTGCACACTCAGAGTGCACACTCAGGAGTCCTCACTCAGGCGAGTTCACACTCAGGGAGTCCTCACTCAGGCGAGTTCACACTCAGGGAGTCCTCACTCAGGCGAGTGCACACTCAGGAGTGCACACTCAGGAGTCCTCACTCAGGCGAGTTCACACTCAGGGAGTGCACACTCAGGAGTCCTCACTCAGGCGAGTGCACACTCAGAGTGCACACTCAGAGTGCACACTCAGGAGTCCTCACTCAGGCGAGTTCACACTCAGGGAGTCCTCACTCAGGCGAGTTCACACTCAGGGAGTGCACACTCAGGAGTCCTCACTCAGGCGAGTTCACACTCAGGGAGTGCACACTCAGAGTGCACACTCAGAGTGCACACTCAGAGTGCACACTCAGGGAGTGCACACTCAGAGTGCACACTCAGGAGTCCTCACTCAGGCGAGTTCACACTCAGGGAGTGCACACTCAGGAGTCCTCACTCAGGCGAGTGCACACTCAGAGTGCACACTCAGGGAGTGCACTCAGGGAGTGCACTCAGGGAGTGCACACTCAGAGTGCACACTCAGGAGTCCTCACTCAGGCGAGTTCACACTCAGGGAGTGCACACTCAGAGTGCACACTCAGGAGTGCACACTCAGGAGTGCACACTCAGGAGTCCTCACTCAGGCGAGTTCACACTCAGGGAGTGCACACTCAGAGTGCACACTCAGGAGTCCTCACTCAGGCGAGTGCACACTCAGAGTGCACACTCAGAGTGCACACTCAGAGTGCACACTCAGAGTGCACACTCAGGAGTCCTCACTCAGGCGAGTTCACACTCAGGGAGTCCTCACTCAGGCGAGTTCACACTCAGGGAGTCCTCACTCAGGCGAGTTCACACTCAGGGAGTCCTCACTCAGGCGAGTGCACACTCAGAGTGCACACTCAGAGTGCACACTCAGAGTGCACACTCAGAGTGCACACTCAGAGTGCACACTCAGAGTGCACACTCAGGGAGTGCACACTCAGAGTGCACACTCAGGAGTGCACACTCAGAGTGCACACTCAGGAGTCCTCACTCAGGCGAGTTCACACTCAGGGAGTGCACTCAGGGAGTGCACACTCAGAGTGCACACTCAGAGTGCACACTCAGAGTGCACACTCAGGAGTGCACACTCAGAGTGCACACTCAGGAGTCCTCACTCAGGCGAGTTCACACTCAGGGAGTCCTCACTCAGGCGAGTTCACACTCAGGGAGTGCACACTCAGGAGTCCTCACTCAGGCGAGTTCACACTCAGGGAGTGCACACTCAGAGTGCACACTCAGAGTGCACACTCAGGAGTCCTCACTCAGGCGAGTTCACACTCAGGGAGTCCTCACTCAGGCGAGTGCACACTCAGAGTGCACACTCAGAGTGCACACTCAGAGTGCACACTCAGAGTGCACACTCAGAGTGCACACTCAGAGTGCACACTCAGAGTGCACACTCAGGAGTCCTCACTCAGGCGAGTTCACACTCAGGGAGTGCACACTCAGAGTGCACACTCAGAGTGCACACTCAGAGTGCACACTCAGGAGTCCTCACTCAGGCGAGTTCACACTCAGGGAGTGCACACTCAGAGTGCACACTCAGGGAGTGCACACTCAGAGTGCACACTCAGAGTGCACACTCAGGAGTCCTCACTCAGGCGAGTTCACACTCAGGGAGTCCTCACTCAGGCGAGTTCACACTCAGGGAGTGCACACTCAGAGTGCACACTCAGAGTGCACACTCAGGAGTCCTCACTCAGGCGAGTTCACACTCAGGGAGTCCTCACTCAGGCGAGTTCACACTCAGGGAGTCCTCACTCAGGCGAGTGCACACTCAGAGTGCACACTCAGGAGTCCTCACTCAGGCGAGTTCACACTCAGGGAGTCCTCACTCAGGCGAGTTCACACTCAGGGAGTGCACACTCAGAGTGCACACTCAGAGTGCACACTCAGGAGTGCACACTCAGAGTGCACACTCAGGAGTCCTCACTCAGGCGAGTTCACACTCAGGGAGTGCACACTCAGAGTGCACACTCAGGAGTGCACACTCAGAGTGCACACTCAGAGTGCACACTCAGAGTGCACACTCAGGGAGTCCTCACTCAGGCGAGTGCACACTCAGAGTGCACACTCAGAGTGCACACTCAGGAGTCCTCACTCAGGCGAGTGCACACTCAGAGTGCACACTCAGAGTGCACACTCAGAGTGCACACTCAGGAGTCCTCACTCAGGCGAGTTCACACTCAGGGAGTCCTCACTCAGGCGAGTGCACACTCAGAGTGCACACTCAGAGTGCACACTCAGGAGTCCTCACTCAGGCGAGTTCACACTCAGGGAGTCCTCACTCAGGCGAGTGCACACTCAGAGTGCACACTCAGAGTGCACACTCAGGAGTCCTCACTCAGGCGAGTTCACACTCAGGGAGTCCTCACTCAGGCGAGTTCACACTCAGGGAGTCCTCACTCAGGCGAGTTCACACTCAGGGAGTCCTCACTCAGGCGAGTTCACACTCAGGGAGTCCTCACTCAGGCGAGTTCACACTCAGGGAGTCCTCACTCAGGCGAGTTCACACTCAGGGAGTCCTCACTCAGGCGAGTTCACACTCAGGGAGTGCACACCAGACCGGGTGAAACCAGACCAGACCGGCTGAAACCGGTTTTGAACCCTCAAACCCAACCAGACCGGCTAAAACCGGACCAGACTGGCTCACATCAGTTTTGACCGGCTCAAACCGAACCAGACCGGCTCAATCGGATCAAACCGGACCAGACCGGCTTAAACCGGATCAAACCGGCCCAGATTGGCTCTTAGACCGTCTCAAACCGGTTTTGATCAGCTCAATACGGACCAGAACGGCTCAAACCGGTTTTGACCGGCTAAAACCGGACCAGACCGTCTCAAACCGGACTCAAACCGGACCAGACCGGCTCAAACTGGTGTTGACCACCTCAAACCGGACTCAAACTGGACAAGACCGGCTCAAACTGGTGTTGACCAGCTCAAACCGGACTCAAACCAGACCAGACCGGCTCAAACCGGGTTTGACCAGCTCAAACCAGACCATACCGGCTCAACCAGATCAAACCGGACCAGACCGGCTTAAACCGGATCAAACCGGACCAGACCGGCTCAAACCGGTTTTGACCAGCTCAAATCAGACCAGACCGCATCAAACCGGATCAAACCGGACCAGACTGGCTCAAACCGGTTTTGACCAGCTCAAAAAAGACCAGACCAGCTCAAACCGGATCAAACCAGACCAGACCGGCTCAAACCAGATCAAACCGACCAGACCGCTCAAACCGGATCAAACTGGACCAGACCGCTCACACCGGACCAGAGCGGCTCAAACCGGTTTTGAGTGGCTCAAATTGGACTCAAACCGGAACAGACCGGCTCAAACCTGTTTTGACCAGCTCAAACCGTACCAGACAGAATCAAACCGGATCAAACGGACCAGACTGGCTCAAACCGACCAGACTGGCTCAAACCGGTTTTGACCGGCTCAAACCAGACCAGACTGGCTCAAACCAGACCAGACGGCTCAAACCGGTTTTGACTGGCTCAAACCGACCAGACCGCTCAAACCGGTTTTGACCGGCTCAAATCGGACTCAAACCGACCAGACGGCTCAAACCGGATCAAACCGGTTTTGACCGCTCAAATCGGACTCAAACCGGACCAGACCGCCTCAAACCGGTTTTGACTGGCTCAAACCAGACTCAAACTGGACCAGACCGCTCAAACCGGTTTTGACTGGCTCAAACCGACCAGACCGCTCAAACCGGTTTTGACTGGCTCAAACGGACTCAAACCGGACCAGACGGCTCAAACCGGTGTTGACCAGCTCAAATCGGACTCAAACCGGACCAGACCGGCTCAAACCGATGTTGACCGGCTCGAACCAGACTCAAACTGGACCAGAACGGCTCAAACTGGACCAGACTGGCTCAAACCGGATCAAAACGGACCAGACCGGCTCAAACCGGTTTTGAGCAGCTGAAACCGGACCAGACCAGCTCAAACCGGACTCAAACCGACCAGACCGGCTGAAAACGATTTTGACCGGCTCAAATCGGACCAGACCGGCTCAAACCAGTTTTGACCAGCTCAAACCCGACCAGACCGGCTCAACCGGATCAAACCGACCAGACCGCTCAAACCGACTCAAACCAGACCAGCTCAAACTGGACTCAAACCGGACTCAAACCAGACCGGCTCAAACCTGACCAGACCAGCTCACACCAGTTTTGACCGGGTCAAACCGGAAAAGACGGGCTCAACCGGATCAAACCGGACCAGACCGCCTTTAACCAGATCAAACCGGACTAGAACGGCTCAAACCAGGGTTGACCGGCTCAAACCCGACCAGACTGGCTTAAACCGAACCAGACTGGCTCAAACAGTGTTTGACCGGCTCAAACCAGACTCAAACCAGACCAGACGGCTCAAACCGGTTTTGACTGGCTCAAACCGGACCAGACTGGCTCAAACCGAATCAAACCAGACCAGAGCGGCTCTTAGACCGGCTCAAACCGGTTTTGACCAGCTCAAACCGGATCAAACCGGTTTTGACTGGCTCAAATCGGACTCAAACCGGATCAAACCAGACCAGACCGGCTGAAACCGGATGAGACCGGCTCAAACCGGTTTGGACCAGCTCAAACCAGACCAGACTGGCTCAACCAGATCAAAGCGGACCAGACCGGCTCAAACCGGATCAAACCGGACCAGAACGGCTCAAACCGGATCAAACCGACCAGACCGGCTCAAACCGGTTTTGACCGCTCAAACCCGACCAGACCGGCTGAAACGGGATGAGACCGGCTCAAACCGGTTTTGACCGGGTCAAATCGGACCAGACTGGCACAAACCGGTTTTGACCGGCTCAAACGTGACCAGACCGCTCAAACCGGACCAGACAGGCTCAAACCGGTTTTGACTGGCTCAAACCCGACCAGACCAGCTCAAACCGACCAGACCGCTCAAACCGACTCAAACCAGACCAGACCGCTCAAACCGGTTTTGACTGGCTCAAACCGGACCAGACGGCTCAAACCGGTTTTGAACGGCTCAAACCGGACTCAAACCGGACCAGACCGCTCAAACCGGTTTTGACCAGCTCAAACCGACTCAAACCGGACCAGACCGCTCAAACCGGTTTTGACCGCTCAAACCGACTCAAACCGACCAGACCGCTCAAACCGTTTTGACCAGCTCAAACCGACCAGACTGGCTCAAACCGGACCAGACCGGCTCAAACCGGTTTTGACCGGCTCAAACCAGACCAGACTGGCTCAACCAGATCAAACGGACCAGACCGCTCAAACCGGATCAAACCGACCAGACAGGCTCAAACCGGTTTTGACTGGCTCAAACCAGACCAGACCGCTCAAACCGGTTTTGACCAGCTCAAACCAGACCAGACGGCTCAAACCGGTTTTGACCGCTCAAACCGACCAGACTCAAACAGGACCAGACCGGCTCAAACCGGTTTTGACCAGCTCAAACCCAACCAGACCGGGTGAAACCAGACCAGACCGGCTGAAACCGGTTTTGACCGCTCAAACCCAACCAGACCGGCTAAAACCGGACCAGACTGGCTCACATCAGTTTTGACCAGCTCAAACCGAACCAGACTGGCTCAACCAGATCAAACCGGACCAGACCGGCTTAAACCGGATCAAACCGGCCCAGATTGGCTCTTAGACCGTCTCAAACCGGTTTTGATCCGCTCAATACGGACCAGAACGGCTCAAACCGGTTTTGACTGGCTAAAACCGGACCAGACCGTCTCAAACCAGACTCAAACCGGACCAGACCGGCTCAAACCGGTGTTGACCACCTCAAACCGGACTCAAACTGGACAAGACCGGCTCCAACCGGTGTTGACCAGCTCAAACTGGACTCAAACCGGACCAGACCGGCTCAAACCGGGTTTGACTGGCTAAAACCAGACCATACCGGCTCAACCAGATCAAACCGGACCAGACCGGCTTAAACCGGATCAAACCGGACCAGACCAGCTCAAACCGGTTTTGACCGGCTCAAATCGGACCAGACCGCATCAAACCGGATCAAACCGGACCAGACTGGCTCAAACCGGTTTTGACCAGCTCAAAAAAGCCCAGACCGGCTCTACCGGATCAAACCAGACCAGACCGGCTCAAACCAGCTCAAACCGCACCAGACCGGCTTAAACAGGATCTGACCAGCTCACACCGGACCAGAGCGGCTCAAACCGGTTTTGACTGGCTCAAATTGGACTCAAACCGGAACAGACCGGCTCAAACCTGTTTTGACCAGCTCAAACCGGACCAGACAGAATCAAACCGGATCAAACCGGACCAGACTGGCTTAAACAAAACCAGACTGGCTCAAACAGGGTTTGACCGGCTCAAACCAGACTCAAACTGGACCAGAACGGCTCAAACCGGGTTAGACTGGCTCTAACCGGACCAGACCGGCTCAAACCGGTTTTGACCGGCTCAAATCGGACTCAAACCGGACCAGACCGGCTCAAACCATGTGTTGACCGGCTCAAATCGGACTCAAACCAGACCAGACCGCCTCAAACCGATGTTGACTGGCTCGAACCAGACTCAAACTGGACCAGAACGGCTCAAACCGGACCAGACTGGCTCAAACCGGATCAAAACGGACCAGACCGGCTCAAACCGGTTTTGAGCAGCTGAAACCGGACCAGACCAGCTCAAACCGGACTCAAACCGACCAGACCGGCTGAAAACGATTTTGACCGGCTCAAATCGGACCAGACCGGCTCAAACCAGTTTTGACCAGCTCAGAAAAGCCCAGACCGGCTCTACCGGATCAAACCGGACCAGACCGGCTCAAACCGAATCAAACCGAATCAAACCGTACCAGACCGGCTCTTAGACCAGATCAAACCTGACCAGACCAGCTCACACCGGTTTTGACCGGGTCAAACCAGAACAGACTGGCTCAACCGGATCAAACCGGACCAGACCGCTCAAACCGGATCAAACCGGACTAGAACGGCTCAAACCAGGGTTGACCGGCTCAAACCCGACCAGACTGGCTTAAACCGAACCAGACTGGCTCAAACAGTGTTTGACCGGCTCAAACCAGACTCAAACCAGACCAGAACGGCTCAAACCGGGTTAGACTGGCTCAAACCGGACCAGACCGGCTCAAACCAAATCAAACCGGACCAGACCGGCTCCAACAGCTTTTGACTGGCTGAAATCGGACTCAAACCAGACCAGACCGGCTGAAACGGGACAAGACCGGCTCAAACCGGTTTTGACCGGGTCAAACCGGACCAGACTGGCACAAACCGGTTTTGACCGGCTCAAACGCGACCAGACCATCTCAAACTGGAACAGACAGGCTCTAACCGGTTTTGACTGGCTCAAACCCTACCAGACCAGCTAAAACCCGACCAGACCTGTTCAAACCGGACTCAAACCAGAATAGACCGTCTCAAACCAGTTTTGACTGGCTCAAAGCGGACTAGACCGGCTCTGACCGGTTATGAACGGCTCAAACCGCACTCAAACCGGACCAGACCGTCTCAAACTGGTGTTGTCTGGCTCAAACTGGACTCAAACTGGACCAGACCGGCTCAAACCGGCTTTGACCGGCTCAAACCGGACTCAAACCAGACCAGACCGTCTCAAACCCGTTTTGACCAGCTCAAAGCGGACTAGACCGGCTCAAACCGACCAGACCGCTCAAACCGGTTTGGACCGGCTCAAACCAGACCAGACTGGCTCAACCAGATCAAAGCGGACCAGACCGGCTCAAACCGGATCAAACCGGACCAGAACCGCTCAAACCGGATCAAACCGGACCAGATCGGCTCAAACCGGTTTTGACCAGCTCAAAGCAGACTAGACCGGCTCTAACCGGTTATGACCGTCTCAAACCGCACTCAAACCGGACCAGACCATCTCAAACTGTTGTTGTCCGGCTCAAACCGGACTCCAACCAGACCAGATTGGCTCAAACAGGTTTTGACCGGCTCAAAACGGACTCAAACCGGACAAGACCGTCTCAAACCCGTTTTGACTGGAACAAACCCGACCAGACCGGCTAAAACCGGAACAGACCTGCTCAAACCTGTTTTGACCGGCTCAAACCAGACGAGACCAGCACAAACCGGATCAAAACGGACCAGACCGGCACTTAGACCACCTCAAACCGGTTTTGACCGGCTCAATACGGACCAGACCGGCTCAAACTGGTTTTGACCTGCTCAAACCGGACTCAAACCGGACCAGAGCGGCTCAAACCGGTTTTGACCGGCTCAAATCACACCATACCGGCTCAACCAGATCAAACCGGACCAGACCTGCTTAAACCGGATCAAACCAGACCAGACCAGCTGAAACCGGACCACATAGGCTCAAACCCGTTTTGACCGGCTCAAACCCGTCCAGAACGGCTAAAACCGGACCAGACCGGATCAATCTGGACTCAAACTGGACCAGACCAGCTCAAACGGGTTTTCACCAGCTCAAACCAGACCATACCGGCTCAACCGGATCAAACCAGACCAGACCGGCTTAAACCGGATCAAACCGGACCAGATCGGCTGAAACCGGACCAGACAGGCTCAAACCGGTTTTGACCGCTTCAAACCGACCAGACCGGCTAAAACCGGACCAGACCGGTTCAAACCGGACTCAAACCGGAGTAGACCGGCTCAAACCGGTTTTGACCAGCTCAAATCGGACCAGAGCAGCACAAACCGATTTTGACCGGCTCAAACCAGACTCAAACAGGACCAGATCGGCTCAAACCGGTTTTGACCAGCTCAAACCCAATCAGACCGGGTGAAACCGGATGAGACCAGCTGAAACCGGTTTTGACCAGCTCAAACCCAACCAGACCGGCTAAAACCGGACCAGACTGGCTCACATCAGTTTTGACCGGCTCAAACCGAACCAGACCGGCTCAACCGGATCAAACCGGACCAGACCGGCTTAAACCGGATCAAACCAGCCCAGATTGGCTCTTAGACCGTCTCAAACCGATTTTGATCCGCTCAATACGGACCAGAATGGCTCAAACCGGTTTTGACCGGCTAAAACCGGACCAGACCGGCTCAAACCAGTTTTGACCGGCTCAAACCGAACCAGACCGGCTCAACCGGATCAAACCGACCAGACCGCTCAAACCGGATCAAACCAGCCCAGATTGGCTCTTAGACCGTCTCAAACCGATTTTGATCCGCTCAATACGGACCAGAATGGCTCAAACCGGTTTTGACCGGCTAAAACCGGACCAGACCAGCTCAAACCGGACTCAAACCGGACCAGACCGACTCTAACCGGTTTTGACCGGCTCAAACTCGACCAGACCGGCTAAAACCAGACCATACCAGCTCTACCGAATCAAACCGGGCCAGACAGGCTTAAACCAGATCAAACCGGACCAGACCGGCTCAAACCGGTGTTGACCGGCTCAAATCGGACCAGACCGGCACAAACCGGCTGTGACCGGCTCAAACCGGACTCAAACCGGACCAGACCATCTCAAACCGGTTTTGACCGGCTCAAACCGGACCAGACTGGCTCAAACCGGTTTTAACCGGCTCAAACTGGACCAGACCGGCTCAAACCGCTTTTGACCGGCTCAAACCAGATCACACACGCTCAAACCGGATCAAATCGGACAAGACCTGCTCTAACCGGTTTTGAACAGCTCAAAGCGGACCAGACCGGGTGAAACCGGTTAGGACGGGATCACACCAGACCAGACCGGCGCAACCAGATCAAACCAGACGACACCAGCTTAAACCAGTTTTGACAGGCTCAAACCGGGAGAGACCAGCTCAAACCGGAGCAGACTGGCTCAAACTGGATCAAACCGGACCAGGCCAGCTTCACCCGGATTAAACCATACCAGACCGGCTCAAACCGGTTGTGACTGGCTCAAATCGGACCAGACCGGCACTAACCAGTTTTGACAGGCTCAAACCACACTCAAACTGGACCAGACCGGCTCAAACTGGACTCAAACCGGACCAGACTGGCTCAAACGGACTCAAACCGGTTTTGACTGGCTCAAACCAGTTTTGACCGGCTCAAACCGCACTCAAACCGGACTCAAACCGGTTTTGACCAGCTCAAACCGGTTTTGACCGCTCAAACCGACTCAAACCGGACTCAAACAGGACCACACCGGCTCAAACCGGTGTTGACCAGCTCAAACCAGACCAGACCGCTCAAACCGACTCAAACCAGACCAGACCGCTCAAACCGGTTTTGACTGGCTCAAACCGGACCAGACCGTCTCAAACCGGTTTTGAACGGCTCAAACCGGACTCAAACCGGACTCAAACGGACCAGACTGGCTCAAACGGACCAGACCGGCTCAAACCAGTTTTGACCAGCTCAAACGGACCAGACTGGCTCAAACGGACTCAAACCGGACCAGACTGGCTCAACCAGATCAAACCGGACCAGACTGGCTCAAACCGACTCAAACCGGACCAGACTGGCTCAAACCAGACTCAAACCGGTTTTGACCGCTCAAACCAGACCAGACTGGCTCAAACTGGACTCAAACCGGTTTTGACTGGCTCAAACGGACTCAAACCGGACCAGACTGGCTCAAACCGGTTTTGACTGGCTCAAACCAGACTCAAACTGGACCAGACCGCTCAAACCAGACTCAAACCGGTTTTGACCAGCTCAAACCGGACCAGACAGGCTCAAACCGGTGTTGACCAGCTCAAACCGGACTCAAACCGGACTCAAACGGACCAGACTGGCTCAAACCAGACCAGACTGGCTCAAACCAGTTTTGACCGGCTCAAACGGACCAGACTGGCTCAAACCGGACTCAAACGGACCAGACTGGCTCAACCAGATCAAACCGGACCAGACTGGCTCAAACCGGACTCAAACGGACCAGACTGGCTCAAACCAGACTCAAACCGGTTTTGACTGGCTCAAACCAGATCAAACCGACCAGACTGGCTCAAACCGGTTTTGACTGGCTCAAACCGGACTCAAACGGACCAGACTGGCTCAAACCGGTTTTGACTGGCTCAAACCAGACTCAAACCGGACCAGACCGCTCAAACCAGACTCAAACCGGTTTTGACCAGCTCAAACCGGACCAGACAGGCTCAAACCGGTGTTGACCAGCTCAAACCAGACCAGACTGGCTCAAACCAGACTCAAACCGGTTTTGACTGGCTCAAACTGGACTCAAACCGGTTTTGACCGCTCAAACCGGACTCAAACGGACCAGACTGGCTCAAACCAGACTCAAACCGGACCAGACCATCTCAAACCGGTTTTGACTGGCTCAAACCGACCAGACTGGCTCAAACCGGACTCAAACAGGACCACACCGGCTCAAACCGGTGTTGACAAGCTCAAACCGGACTCAAACAGGACCACACCGGCTCAAACCGGTGTTGACCAGCTCAAACCAGACCAGACTGGCTCAAACCGGACTCAAACCGGACTCAAACGGACCAGACCGCTCAAACCGACTCAAACCGGACTCAAACCGGACTCAAACAGGACCACACCGGCTCAAACCGGACCAGACCGCTCAAACCGACTCAAACCGGACCAGACTGGCTCAAACTGGACCAGACCGGCTCAAACCGGACTCAAACAGGACCAGACCGGCTCAAACCGACTCAAACCGGACTCAAACTGGACCAGACCGGCTCAAACCAGTTTTGACCGGCTCAAACGGACCAGACCGCTCAAACCGGACTCAAACGGACCAGACCGCTCAAACCGGACTCAAACGGACCAGACCGCTCAAACCGACTCAAACCGGACCAGACCAGCTCAAACCAGACTCAAACCGGTTTTGACTGGCTCAAACCAGACTCAAACCGGTTTTGACTGGCTCAAACCGACCAGACAGGCTCAAACCAGACTCAAACCGGTTTTGACTGGCTCAAACCGGACTCAAACGGACCAGACCAGACCGCTCAAACCGGTTTTGACTGGCTCAAACCGGACTCAAACGGACCAGACTGGCTCAAACCGGTTTTGACTGGCTCAAACCAGACTCAAACCGGACTCAAACCGGACTCAAACAGGACCAGACCGGCTCAAACCGACTCAAACCGGACTCAAACAGGACCACACCGGCTCAAACCGGACTCAAACCGGACTCAAACCAGACCAGACTGGCTCAAACCAGACTCAAACCGGACTCAAACCGGTTTTGACCAGCTCAAACCGGACCAGACCGCTCAAACCGACTCAAACCGGACCAGACAGGCTCAAACCGGTTTTGACCGCTCAAACCGGATCAAACGGACCAGACTGGCTCAAACCGACTCAAACCGGACTCAAACCGGACTCAAACCGGACTCAAACCGGTTTTGACTGGCTCAAACCAGACTCAAACCGGTTTTGACCAGCTCAAACCAGACTCAAACCGGTTTTGACCGCTCAAACCGACTCAAACCGGACTCAAACAGGACCACACCGGCTCAAACCGGTTTTGACCAGCTCAAACTGGACCAGACCGGCTCAAACCAGTTTTGACCGGCTCAAACCGGTTTTGACTGGCTCAAACCAGACTCAAACCGGACCAGACTGGCTCAAACCAGACTCAAACAGGACCACACCGGCTCAAACCGGTGTTGACCAGCTCAAACCAGACTCAAACCGGTTTTGACTGGCTCAAACCAGACTCAAACCGGTTTTGACCGCTCAAACCAGACCAGACTGGCTCAAACCAGACTCAAACCGGTTTTGACCGCTCAAACCGACTCAAACCGGACCAGACAGGCTCAAACCGGTTTTGACCGCTCAAACCGACTCAAACCGGACTCAAACCGGACTCAAACCGGACTCAAACAGGACCACACCGGCTCAAACCGGACCAGACAGGCTCAAACCGGACTCAAACGGACCAGACTGGCTCAAACCGACTCAAACCGGACTCAAACAGGACCACACCGGCTCAAACCGGTGTTGACCAGCTCAAACCAGACCAGACTGGCTCAAACCGGACTCAAACCGGACTCAAACGGACCAGACCGCTCAAACCGACTCAAACCGGACTCAAACCGGACTCAAACAGGACCACACCGGCTCAAACCGGACCAGACCGCTCAAACCAGACTCAAACCGGTTTTGACCGGCTCAAACCACACTCAGGGGAGTGCGCACTCAGGGGAGAGCATACTCAGGGGAGTGTACACTCAGCGGAGTGCTCATTCAGTGGAGTGCACACTCAGGGGAGTCCTCACTCAGGCGAGTTCACACTCAGGGGAGTGCACACTCAGGGGAGTCCTCACCCAGGGGAGTGCACACTCAGGGGAGTTTGCACTCAGGGACGTCCTCACTCAGGGGAGCACACACTCAGGGGAGCGCAATCTCAGGGGAGAGCACACTCAGGGGAGTCCTCACTCAGGTGAGTGCACTCTCAGGTGAGAGCACACTCAGGGGAGCGCTCACTCAGGGGAGTGCACACTCAGGGGAGCGCAAACTCAGGGGAGTGCGCTCTCAGTGGCGTCCACACTCAGGAGAGTGAGAACTAAGAGGAGTGCACACTCAGGGGAGTGCTCACTCAGGTGAGTGCACACTCAGGGGTGTCCTCACTCAGGTGAGTGCACACTCAGGGGTGTCCTCACTCAGGGAGCACACACTCAGGGAGCGCTCACTCAGGAGTGCACTCAGGAGTGCACACTCAGGGAGGGCACACTCAGGAGTGTACACTCAGGAGTGCACACTCAGGGTGTCCTCACTCAGGAGTGCACACACAGGGAGTGCACACTCAGGGAGCGCTCACTCAGGAGTGCACACTCAGGAGTGCACACTCAGGGAGTCCTCACTCAGGAGTGCACACTCAGGGGTGCACACTCAGGAGGCGCTCACTCAGGGAGTGCACACTCAGGTGAGTGCACACTCAGGGAGTGCTCATTCAGGGAGTGCACACTCAGGGAGCTCACTCAGGAGTGCACTCAGGGAGTGCACACTCAGGGGTGTCCTCACTCAGGCGAGTGCACACTCAGGGGAGTGCGCACTCAGGGAGCGCACTCAGGGGAGTGCACACTCAGGGAGTGCACACCAGGGAGTGCACACTCAGGGAGTGCACACCAGGGAGTGCACACTCAGGGTGTCCTCACTCAGGAGTGCACACCAGGGAGTGCACACTCAGGGAGTGCGCACTCAGGGAGTGCACTCAGAGTGCACACTCAGGGAGTGCACACTCAGAGTCCTCACTCAGGAGTGCACACTCAGGGGAGTGCACACTCAGAGTGCACACTCAGGGGTGTCTACACCCAGGCGAGTGCACACTCAGCGGAGTGCACACTCAGGGGAGTGCACACTCAGGGGAGTGCACACCCTGAAGTGTGAACATTCAGGGGAGTGCTCACTCAGGGGAGTGCTCATTCAGTGGAGTGCACACTCAAGGGAGTCCTCACTCAGGCAAGTTCACACTCAGGGGAGTGTACACTCAGGGGTGTCCTCACTCAGGCGAGTGCACACTCAGGGGTGTGCACTCAGGGGAGTGCACACTCAGGTGAGCATGCACTCAGGGGTGTGCCTACTCAGGGGAGTCCTCACTCAGGCGAGTTCACACTCAGTAGTCCTCACTCAGGCGAGTGCACACTCAGGGGTGCACACTCAGGAGCACACTCAGGGAGTGCACACTCAGGGAGTGCACACTCAGGGGAGCGCTCACTCAGGGAAGTGCACACTCAGGGAGTGCACACTCAGTGCACACTCAGGGGAGCGCTCACTCAGGGGAGTGCACACTCAGGGAGTGCACACTCAGGGAAGTCCTCACTCAGGAGAGTGCAAACTCAGAGGGGTGCACACACAGGGAGGGCTCACCCAAAGGAGTCATCACTCAAGCGAGTGCCCCCTCAGGAGAGCGCTCACTCAGGGGAGTTCACACTCAGGGGAGCCTCACTCAGGCGAGTTCACACTCAGGGGAGTGCACACTCAGGGGTGTCTTCACACAGGTGAGTGCACACTCAGGGGAGTGTACACTCAGGGGAGAGCACACTCAGGGGAGTGTACACTCAGGGGAGTGCTCATTCAGTGGAGTGCACACTCAGGGGAGTCCTCACTCAGGCGAGTTCACACTCAGGGGAGTTCACACTCAGGGGAGTCCTCACCCAGGGGAGTGCACACGCAGGAGAGTTCACACTCAGGGTAGTGCTCACTCAGGGGAGCGCACACTCAGGGGAGCGCAATCTCAGGGGAGAGCACACTCAGGGGAGAGCACACTCAGGGGAGTCCTCACTCAGGCGAGTGCAATCTCAGGTCAGAGCACACTCAGGGGAGCGCTCACTCAGGGAGTGCACACTCAGGGGAGCACACACTCAGGTGAGTGCACTCTCAGTGGCGTCCTCACTCAGGAGAGTGAGAACTAACAGGAGTGCACACTCAGGGGAGTGCTCACTCAGGTGAGTGCACACTCAGGGTGTCCTCACTCAGGTGAGTGTACACTCTGGGGAGTGCACACTCATGGGAGCTGTCACTCAGGGGAGTGCACACTCAGGGGAGCGCACACACAGGGGAGTGCACACCAGGAGAGTCCTCACTCAGGAGAGTGCAACCTCAGAGGAGTGCACATTCAGCGGAGTGCTAACTCAGGGGAGTGCACACTCAGGGGTGTCCTTACTCAGGCGAGTGCACACTCAGGGGAGTGCGCACTCAGGGGCGTGCACACTCAGGTGAGCATACACTCAGGGGAGTGCACACTCAGGGGAGTCCTCACTCAGGCGAGTTCACACTCATGGGTGTGCACACTCAGTAGTCCTCACTCAGGCGAGTGCACACTCAGAGTGCACTCAGGGAGTGCTCACTCAGGGAGTGCACACTCAGGAGTCCTCACTCAGGTGAGTGCACACTCAGGGAGTGCACACTCAGGGAGCGCACACTCAGGGAGCACACTCAGGGAGTGCACACTCAGGGGAGTGCACACTCAGGGGAGTGCACACTCAGGGAGTGCACACTCAGGGAGTGCACACTCAGGGAGTGCACTCAGGGTGTCCTCACTCAGGAGTGCACACTCAGGGTGTCCTCACTCAGGTGAGTGCACACTCAGGGGAGTGCACACTCAGGGAGTGCACACTCAGGGAGTGCACACTCAGGGGAGTGCACACTCAGGGTGTCCTCACTCAGGAGTGCACACTCAGGAGAGTGCACACTCAGGGAGTGCACACTCAGAGTGCACTCAGGAGTGCACACTCAGGGAGTGCACACTCAGGAGAGTGCACACTCAGGGAGTGCACACTCAGGGAGTGCACACTCAGGGTGTCCTCACTCAGGAGAGTGCACACTCAGGGAGTGCACACTCAGGGGAGTGCTCATTCAGGGGAGTACACACTCAGGGGAGTCCTCACTCAGGAGTGCACACCAGGGAGTGCACACTCAGGGAGTGCACACTCAGGAGTGCACTCAGGAGTGCACACCAGGGAGTGCCCCTCAGGTGAGCGCTTACTCAGGGGAGTGCACACTCAGGGGATCAAACCGGACCAGACCGGCTCAAACAGGATTTGACCAGCTCAATCCGGACCAGATCGGCTCAACCAGTTTTGACCGGCTCAAACTGGAGCAGACCGGCTGAAACTGGTTAGGATCGGCTCAAACCAGACCAGACCAGCTGAATCGGATCAAACAGGACCAGACCGGCTTAAACCGGTGTTGACAGGCTCAAACCGGGCCAGACCGGCTCAAACCGGTTCAGACCGGCTCAAACCGGTTCAAACAGGAACCAGACTGGCTTAAACCGGATTAATCCATACCAGACTGGCTCAAACCGGTTTTGACCGCCTCAAATCGGACCAGACAGGCACTAACCGGTTTTGACTGGCTCAAACCGCACTCAAACCGGACCAGACTGGCTCAAACCGGTTTTGACCGGCTCAAACCAGACCAGACCGGCTCAAACCGGCTAAAACCGGACCAGACCGACTCAAACCGGTTTTGAACGGCTCAAACACGACCGGATCAGCTAAAACCACACCAGACCGGCTCAAACTGGTGTCGACCGGCTCAAACTGGACCAGACCGGCTCAAACCGGTTTTCACCGGCTCAAACCAGACCAGACCGGCTCAAACCGGCTAAAACCGGACCAGACCCGGTCAAACCAGGTTTGTCTGGCTCAAACTGGACTCAAACCTACCAGACCGCCTCATACCGGGTTTGACCGGCTCAATTCGGACTCATACCGGACCAGATCGGCTCAAACCGGTTTTGACCCGCTCAAAACCGACCAGAATGGCACAAACCGGATCAAACTGAACCAGTCAGGTTCATCCGGTTTGGACCGGCTCAAAACGGACCAGACCGGCAAAATCCGGTCCAGACCCGCTTAAACCAGATAAAACCGAACCAGACGGGAAATTAGACCATCTCAAACCGGTTTTGATCAGCCCAAACCCGACGAGACTGGCTGAAACCGGACCTGACCGACTCAAACCGGTTTTGAACGGCTCAAACACGACCGGATCGACTAAAACCGCACCAGACCGGCTCAAACTGGTGTCGACCAGCTCAAACTGGACCAGACTGGCTCAAACCGGTTTTCACTGGCTCAAACCATACCAGACCGGCTCAAACCGGCTAAAACCAGATGAGACCGGGTCGAACCTGGTTTGTCTGGCTCAAACGGACTCAAACCCTACCAGACCACCTCATACCGGGTTTGACCGGCTGAATTCGGACTCATACCGGACCAGATCGGCTCAAATCGGTTTTGATCGGCTCAAACCCGACCAGAATGGCACAAACCGGATCAAACCGGACCAGTCTGGTTCAAACCGGTTTGGACCGGCTCAAACCGGACCAGACCGGCAAAAACCGGTCCAGACCCGCTTAAACCGGATCAAACTGGACCAGACCGGCTCTTAGACCATCTCAAACCGGTTTTGATCGGCTCAATACGGACCAGACCGGCTCAAACTGGACCAGACCGGCTGAAACCGGTGTTGACCATCTGAAACCAGACCAGACTACCTTAAACCGGACCAGACTGGCTCACAACGGGTTTGACCAGTTCAAACCGGATTCAAACCATACCAGACCTACTCCAACCGGGTTTGACCGGCTCAAACTGGACCAGACCCGCTCAAAACAGATCAAACCGGACCAGAACGGCCCTTAGACCGGCTCAAACAGGTTTTGACCAACTCAAACTGGACTCGAACCCGACCAGACCGGCTCAAACCGGTGCTGACCGGTTCAAACCGGACCAGACTGGCTCAAACCGGTGTTGACTGGCTCAAACCGGACTCACACCGGACCAGACTAGCTAAAACACGTTTTGACCGGCTCAAACTGGACCAGACTGGCTCAAACTGGACTCAAACCGGACCAGACTGGCTCAAACCGGTTTTGACTGGCTCAAACCGGTTTTGACCGGCTCAAATCAGACCAGACCGGCTCAAACCTGTTTTGACCGGCTCAAACCAGATCAAACCGGACCAGACCGCTCAAACCAGTTTTGACTGGCTCAAACGGACCAGACCAGCTCAAACCGGTTTTGACGGCTCAAACCGGTTTTCACTGGCTCAAACCAGACCGGCTGAAACCGGTTTTGATCGGCTCAAACCAGACCAGACCAGCTGAAACCGGACCAGATCGGCTCAAACCGGGCCAGACCGGCTCAAACCGGTGTTGACAGGCTCAAACCGGGCCAGACCGGCTCAAACCGGATCAAACCGGACCAGACCGCTCAAACCTGTTTTGACCGGCTCAAACCGGGCCAGACCGGCTCAAACCGTTTTGACCGGCTCAAATCGGACTCAAACCGGACCAGACCAGCTCAAACCGGACTCAAACCGGACTCAAACCAGACCAGACTGGCTCAAACCGGTTTTGACCGCTCAAACCGGACCAGACCGACTCAAACCGGTTTTGACTGGCTCAAACCGCACTCAAACCGGACCAGACTGGCTCAAACTGGTTTTGACCGGCCCAAACCCGACCAGACCGGCTGAAACCGGACCAGACTGACTCAAACCGGTTTTGAACGGCTCAAACACGACCAGACCGGCTCAAACCGGCTAAAACCACACCACACCGGCTCAAACTGGTGTCGACCAGCTCAAACTGGACCAGACCGGCTCAAACCGGTTTTCACCAGCTCAAACCAGACCAGACCGGCTCAAACCAGCTAAATCCGGACCAGACTGGGTCAAACCAGTTTTGTCTGGCTCAAACCGGACTCCAAACCTACCAGACCGCTTCATACCGGGTTTGACCGGCTCAATTCGGACTCATACCAGACCAGATCGGCTCAAACCGGTTTTGACCCGCTCAAAACCGACCAGAATGGCACAAACCGGATCAAACCGGACCAGTCAGGTTCATCCGGTTTGGACCGGCTCAAAACGGACCAGACCGGCAAAATCCGGTCCAGACCCGCTTAAACCAGATAAAACCGAACCAGACGGGAAATTAGACCATCTCAAACCGGTTTTGATCAGCCCAAACCCGACGAGACTGGCTGAAACCGGACCTGACCGACTCAAACCGGTTTTGACGGCTCAAACCAGACCAGACGGCTCAAACCGACTCAAACCGGACCAGACCGGCTCAAACTGGTGTTGACCAGCTCAAACTGGACCAGACTGGCTCAAACCGGCTCAAAACGTGTTTGACCGGTTCAAACCGGATTCAAACTGGACTAGACCGCCTCCAACCGGGTTTGACCGGTTCAAACCGGACCAGACGTGCTCAAACCAGATCAAACCGGAACAGACCGGCTCTTAGACCAGCTCAAACCGGTTTTGACTGGCTCAAACCAGACTCAAACCGGGCCAGACCGGCTCAAAGCATTGTTGACCAGTTCAAACCAGACCAGACTGGTTCAAACTAGTGTTGACCGGCTCAAACCGGACTCAAACTGTACCAGACCTGCCCTTAGACCGGCTCAAACCGGTTTTGAACGGCTCAAACCGGACCAGACGGGCTCAAACCGGATCAAAGCGGACCAGACGGGCTCAAACCAGTTTTGACCAGCTCAAACCGGACTCAAATCGGACCAGACCGTCTAAAACTGGTTTTGACCGGCTCAAACCGGTTTTGAACGGCTCAAACCGACCAGACCGGCTCAAACCGGATCAAACCGGACCAGACCAGCTCAAACTGGTGTTGACCAGCTCAAACTGGACCAGATTGGCTCAAACCGGGTTTGACCGGCTCAAACCAGACCAGACCAGCTCAAATCGGCTAAATCGGACCAGACCGGGTCAAACCGGTTTTGACCGGCTAAAACCGGACTCAAACCGGACCAGAACGTCTGAAACCAATTTTGACCGGCTCAAACTGTACTAGACCGCCTCAAACCGGTTTTGACCGGCTCAAATCGGACTCAAACCGGACTATACTGGCTCAAACCGGTTTTGACCGGCTCAAACCCGACCAGACCGGCACAAACCGGATCAAACCTTACCGGACTGGCTCAAACCGGTTTGAACGGCTCAAAACAGATCATACTGTATCAAATGACTCAAACCGGGCCACAACGGCTTAATCCGGATCAAACCGGACCAGACAGGCTCAAAACGGTTTTGACCGGCTCAAATCGGACCAGAGCAGCACAAACCGATTTTTCCGGCTCAAACCAGACTCAAACAGGACCAGACCGGCTCAAACCGGTTTTCACCAGCTCAAACCCGACCAGACCGGCTGAAACCGGACGAGACCGGCTCAAACTGGTTTGGACAGGCTCAAACCAGACCAGACTGGCTCAACCAGATCAAAGCCGTCCATACCGGCTCAAACCGGATCAAACCCAACTAGAACCGCTGAAACCGAATCAAACCGGACCAGAACAGTTTAAACCGGTTTTAACCGGCTCAAACACGACCAGACCAGCTGAAACGGGACGAGACCGCCTCAAACCGGTTTTGACCGACTCAAACCCGTCAAGACCGGCTAAAACCAGACCAGACCGGCTCAAACCAGTGTTGACCAGCTCAAACCGGACTCAAACCGGACCAGACCGGCTCAAACCGGTTTTGAACGGCTCAAACCAGATCATACCGGCTAAAACCGGACCAGACCGGCTTAAACCGGATCAAACTGGACCAGACCGCTCAAACCGGTTATGACCAGCTCAAACCGGTTTTGAACGGCTCAAACCGACCAGACCGCTCAAACTGGACCAGACCGCTCAAACCGGTTTTGACCGCTCAAACCGACCAGACCAACTAAACCAGACCAGACTGGCTCAGACCACTTTTGACCGGCTGCAACCGAACCAGACTGGCTCAACCGGATCAAACCGGACCAGACCGGCTTATACCGGATAAAAATGGACCAGACCGGCTCTTAGACCATCTCAAACCAGTTTTGATAAGCTCAAAACGTACCAGAACAGCTCAAACCGGTTTTGACCAGCTGAAACCGGACCAGACCGTCTCAAACCAGACTCAAACCGGACCAGACCATCTCAAACCCGTTTTGACTGGCTCAAACCCGACCAGACCGGGTGAATCCGGATGAGACCGGCTCAAACCGGTTTGGACCGACTCAAACCAGACGAGACTGGCTCAACTAGATCAAAGCGGACCAGACCGGATCAAACCGACCAGACTGGCTCAAACCAGACCAGACCGCTCAAACCGGATCAAACCGACCAGACCGGCTCAAACCAGTTTTGACTGGCTCAAACCGACCAGACCAGCTCAAACTGGACCAGACCGCTCAAACCAGTTTTGACCGGCTCAAACGGACCAGACCGGATCAAACCGGTTTTGACCGCTCAAACCGACCAGACCAGCTGAAACCGGACCAGACAGGCTCAAACCGGTTTTGACCGGCTCAAACCAGACCAGACCGGCTAAAACCAGACCAGACCGTCTCAAACCGGACTCAAACCGGAACAGACCGGCTCAAACCGGACCAGACCATCTCAAACCAGACCAGACCAGCTCAAACCGGTTTTGACCGCTCAAACCGACTCAAACCGACCAGACTGGCTCAAACCGGTGTTGACCGGCTCAAACCGGACTCAAACCGGACCAGACAGGCTCAAACCGGTTTTGACGGCTCAAACCAGACCAGACCAGCTGAAACCGGACCAGAACGGCTCAAACCGACCAGACCGCTTAAACCGGATCAAACCGACCAGACAGGCTCAAACCGGTTTTGACCGCTCAAATCGGACCAGAGCAGCACAAACCGAATTTGACCAGCTCAAACCAGACTCAAACAGGACCAGACCGGCTCAAACCGGTTTTGACCGGCTCAAACCGACCAGATCGGCTCAAACCGGACAAGACCGGCTCAAACCGGTTTTGACAGGCTCAAACCAGACCAGACCAGCTCAAACCGGACCAGACTGGCTCAAACCGGTTTTGACCAGCTCAAATCGGACCAGACCGGCTGAAACCGGTTTTGACCGACTCAAACCGGACTCAAACCGGACCAGACCGTCTCAAACTGGTGTTGTCTGGCTCAAACCGACTCAAACCGGACCAGACTGGCTCAAACTGGTTTTGACCAGCTCAAACTGGACTCAAACCAGACCAGACCGGCTCAAACCGGTGTTGACCGGCTCAAACCGACCAGACCGCTCAAACCGGTTTTGACCGGCTCAAACCGGACTCAAACCGACCAGACTGGCTCAAACAGGGTTTGACCGGCTCAAACCAGACCAGACCGGCTCAACCGGATCAAACCGGACCAGACCGGCTCAAACCGGCTCAAACCGGACCAGACTGGCTCAAACAGGGTTTGACCGGCTCAAACCAGACCAGACCGGCTCAAACAGGATCAAACGGACCAGACCGGCTCTTAGACCAGCTCAAACATGTTTTGACCGGCTCAAATCGGACCAGACCGCTCAAACCGGTTTTGACCAGCTCAAACTGGACCAGACCGGCTCAAACCAGATCAAACCGGACCAGACCGGCTCAACCGGATCAAACCAGACCAGACAGGCTCAAACCGGATCAAACCGAACCAGACAGGCTTAAACCGGATCAAACTGGACCAGACCGGCTAAAACTGGACCAGACCGCTCAAACCGGACCAGACCAGCTCAAACCGGACTCAAACCAGACCAGACCGGCTCAAACCGGTTATGACCAGCTCAAACCAGACTCAAACAGGACCAGACCGGCTCAAACTGGTGTTGACCGGCTCAAATCGGACCAGACCGGCTCAACCGGATCAAACCGAACCAGACTGGCTCAAACCGGATCAAACCGGTTTTGACCGGCTCAAACCGACTCAAACCGGACCAGACCGTCTCAAACTGGTGTTGACCAGCTCCAACCGCATTCAAACCAGACCAGACCAGCTCAAACCAGTTTTGACCGGCTCAAACCAGACCAGACCTGCTCAAACCGGACCAAACTGATCCAGACCGTCTCAAACCGCTTTTGTCCAGCTCAAATCGGACTCAATCCGGACCACACCGTCTCAAACCGGTTTTGACCAGCTGAAACCGGAGCAGACCAGCTCAAACCGGTTTTGACCGGCTCAAATCGGACTCAAACCGGACCTGACCGGCTCAAACCGGTTTTGACCGGCTCAAACCCGTCCAGCCCGGCTCAATCCGGATCATACCAGATCAGAACGGCTAGTAGACTGTCTCAAACCGGTTTCGACTGGCTCAAACCAGACGAGTCCGGCTCAAACCGGTTTTCACCGGCTCAAACCGTACGAGTCCGGCTCAAACCAGTTTTCACCGGTTCAAACCGGACCAAGGCCAGAACACCTCAAACTGGACTCAAACCAGACCAGACCGGATTAAATTGCTGTTGACCGTCTCAAACCGTACTCTAACCGGACCAAAACGGCTCAAACCGGCTTTGCCTGGCTCAAACCGCACCAGGACCAGATCGGCTCAAACCGGACTCAAACCGGACCAGAACGGCTCAAACCGGTGTTGACCGGCCCAAACCGGACTCAAACCGGACCAGACTGGCTCAAACTGGTTTTGACCGGCAAACCGGACCAGACCGGCTCAACCGGATCAAACCGAACCAGACAGGCTTAAACCGGATCAAACCGGTTTTGACCGGCTCAAACCGGAGTCAAACCGGACCAGACCGGCTCAAACTGGTGTTGACCAGCTCCAACCAAACTCAATCCGAACCAGACCGGCCCAAACCGGTTTTGACCAGCTCAAACGGACAAGACCGGCTCAAACCGGATCAAACCGGACCAGACCGGCTCAAACCGGTTTTGACCAGCCCAAACCGGACTCAACCGGAGCAGACCGGCTCAAACTGGTGTTGACCGGCTCCAACCGGACTCAATCCGAACCAGACCGGCCCAAACCGGTTTTGACCGGCTCAAACCGGACAAGACCGGCTCAAACCGGATCAAACCGGACCAGACTGGCTCAAAGCGGTTTTGACTGGCTCAAACCGACTCAAACCGACCAGACCGGCTCAAATCGGTTTTGACCGGCTCAAACCAGACCAGACCGGCTCAAACCGGATCAAACCGAACCAGACCGGCTCAAACCGGTTTGGACCGGCTCAAATCGGACTCAAACCGGACCAGACCGGCTGAAACCGGTTTTGACTGCCTTAAACCCGACCAGACCGGCAAAAACCGGACCAGACTGGCTGAAACCGAACCAGACCAGCTCAAACTGGTTTTGACCGGCTCAAACAGGACCAGACCGGCTCAAACCAGTCCAGACTGGCTTAAACCAGATCAATCCGGACCAGACCAGCTCTTAGACGGTCTCAAACCGGTTTTGATCAGCTCAATACGGACCAGACAGGCTCAAACCGGACCAGACCGGCTGAAACCGGTTTTGACCAGCTCAAACCGGACTCAAACTGGACCAGACCAGCTCAAACCGGTTTTGACCGGCTCAAACCAGACCAGACCTGCTCAAACCGGACCAAACCGATCCAGACCGTCTCAAACCGCTTTTGTCCAGCTCAAATCGGACTCAATCCGGACCACACCGTCTCAAACCGGTTTTGACCAGCTGAAACCAGAGCAGACCGGCTCAAACCGGTTTTGACCGGCTCAAATCGGACTCAAACCGGACCTGACCGGCTCAAACCCGTCCAGTCCGGCTCAATCCGGATCATACCAGATCAGAACGGCTAGTAGACTGTCTCAAACCGGTTTCGACCGGCTCACTACGGACCAGACCGGCTCAAACCGGTTTTGTCTGGCTCAAACCGGACTGAAACCGGACCAGAACAGCTCAAACCATACCACACCACCTCATACCGGTTTGGACCGGCTCAAATCGGACTCAAACCGGACCAGACCGGCTGAAACCGGTTTTGACTGCCTTAAACCCGACCAGACCGGCAAAAACCGGATGAAACCGAACCAGACCAGCTCAAACTGGTTTTGACCGGCTCAAACAGGACCAGACCGGCTCAAACCAGTCCAGACTGGCTTAAACCAGATCAATCCGGACCAGACCGGCTCAAACGGTTTTGACCGGCTCAAACTGGAGCAGACCAGCTGAAACAGGCTAGGATCGGCTCAATCCAGACCAGACCAGCTGAACCGGATCAAACCGGACCATGCCGGCTTAAACCGGTGTTGTCAGGCTCAAACCGGGCCAGACCGGCTCAAACCAGATCAGACCGGCTCAAACCGGTTCAAACAGGACCAGACTAGCTTAAACCGGATTAATCCATACCAGACTGGCTCAAACCGGTTTTGACCACCTCAAATCGGACCAGACAGGCACTAACCGGTTTTGACTGGCTCAAACCGCACTCAAACCAGACCAGACTGGCTCAAACCGGTTTTGACCTGCCAAAACCCGACCAGACCAGCTCAAACTGGACTCAAACCGGACCAGACCGACTCAAACCGGTTTTGACCAGCTCAAACACGAGCGGATCGGCTAAAACCACACCAGACCGGCTCAAACCGTTGTTGACCGGCTCAAACTGGACCAGACCGGCTCAAACCAGACCAGACCAGCTCAAACCGACTCAAACCAGACCAGACCGGGTCGAACCAGTTTTGTCCGGCACAAACAGGACTCAAACCATACCAGACCGCCTCAAACCGGTTTTGACCGCTCAAATCGGACTCAAACCGGACCAGATCGGCTCAAACCAGACCAGACCAGCTGAAACCGGACCAGACAGGCTCAAACCAGACTCAAACCGGTTTTGACAGGCTCAAACCGGATCAAACGGACCAGACCGGCTCAAACCGGATCAAACCGGACCAGACCGCTCAAACCGGACTCAAACAGGACCAGACCGGCTTAAACCGGATCAAACTGGACCAGACTGGCTCAAACCGGTTTTGACCGCTCAAATCGGACCAGACAGGCTCAAACCAGTTTTGACTGGCTCAAACCGGACTCAAACCAGACCAGACCGTCTCAAACCGGTTTTGACCGGCTCAAACCAGAACAGACCGGCTCAAACCGGTGTTGACCGGATCAAACCGGACCAGACCGGCTCAAACCGGCTCAAACCGACCAGACCGGCTTAAACCGGATCAAACCGGTTTTGACTGGCTCAAACCAGATCAGACCGGCTCAAACAGGATCAAACGGACCAGACCGGCTCTTAGACCGGCTCAAACCTGTTTTGACCGGCTCAAATCGGACCAGACCGGCTCAAACCGGTTTTGACCAGCTCAAACTGGACCAGACCGGCTCAACCAGATCAAACCGGACCAGACCGGCTCAACCGGATCAAACCAGACCAGACCGGCTTAAACCGGATCAAACCGGACCAGACAGGCTTAAACCAGATCAAACCGGACCAGACAGGCTCAAACCGGTGTTGACCGGCTCAAATCGGACCAGACCGGCTTAAACCGGACCAGACCGGCTCAAACCAGATTTGACCGGCTCAAACCGGACTCAAACCGGACCAGACCGGCTCAAACTGGTTTTGACCAGCTCAAACCAGACCAGACCGGCTCAAACCAGATCAAACCGACCAGACCGGCTGAAACCGGTTTTGACTGGCTCAAACCAGACCAGACCAGCTCAACCGGTTCAAACGGACCAGACCGGCTCAAACCGGGTTTGTCCAGCTCAAACCGGACTCAAACCGGACCCGACTGGCTCAATTCAGACCAGACCGGCTCAAACCGGCTTTGACTGGCTCAAACCTGACCGACCGGCTCAAACAGGATCAAAACGGACCAGACCGCCTCTTAGACCAGCTCAAACATGTTTTGACCAGCTCAAATCGGACCAGACCAGCTCAAACCGGTTTTGACGGACTGAAACCGGACCAGACCGGCTCAACCAGATCAAATCGGACCAGATGGGCTTAAACCGGATCAAACCGGACCAGACTGGCTCAAACCGGTGTTGACCGGCTCAGACCGGACTCAACCCGGACCAGACCGGCTCAAACCGGTGTTGAACGGCTCAAACCGGATTCAAACTGGACCAGACCGGCTCAACCGGATCAAACCGGTTTTGACCGGCTCAAACCGGACCAGACGGCTCAAACCAGACTCAAACCGGACCAGACCGGCTCAAACCGGTTTTGACCAGCTCAAACCGGTTTTGACTGGCTCAAACCGGACTCAAACCGGGCCAGACCGGCTCAAAGCATTGTTGACCGGTTCAAACCAGACCAGACTGGTTCAAACTAGTGTTGACCGGCTCAAACCGGACTCAAACTGTACCAGACCTGCCCTTAGACCGGCTCAAACCGGTTTTGAACAGCTCAAACCGGACCAGACGGGCTCAAACCGGATCAAAGCGGACCAGACGGGCTCAAACCGGTTTTGACCAGCTCAAACCGGACTCAAATCGGACCAGACCGTCTAAAAATTGTTTTCACCAACTCAAACCGGAGCTGACCGGCTCAAAGCGGTTTTTACCGGCTGAAATCGGACTCAAACCGGAACAGACCGGCTCAGACCGGCTCAAACTGGACCACACGGACTAAAATCGCATCAAACCAGACGAGATCGGCTCAAAACGGATCAATCCGGACCAGACCGGCTAGACCAGCTAAATCCGGTTTTGGGCGGCTCAAACCGGACTCAAACCGACCAGACCGGCTCTTAGACCGGCTCAAACCAGGTCAAACCGGACCAGACCTGCTCAAACCGGATCAAACCAGACCAGACCGGCTCAAACCGGTTTTGACCGGCTCAAACCAGACCAGACCGGCTCAATCGGATCACACTGGACCACACCGGCTTAAACCGGATCAAACTGGACCAGACCGCCTCAACCGGATCAAACCGGTTTTGACCGGCTCAAACCGACCAGACCGGCTCAAACCGGACCAGACTGGCTCAAACCGGTTTTGACTGGCTCAAACCGACTCAAACCGGTTTTGACTGGCTCAAACCGGACTGAAACCGGACCAGACTGGCTCAAACTGGATCAAACCGGACCAGACTGGCTCAAACTGGACCAGACCGGCTGAAACCGGTTTTCACTGGCTCAAACCAGACCAGACCTGCTCAAACCGGACTCAAACCGGACTCAAACCGGAACAGACCGGCTCAGACCGGCTCAAACTGGACCACACGGACTAAAATCGCATCAAACCAGACGAGACCGGCTCAAAACGGATCAATCCGGACCAGACCGGCTAGACCAGCTAAATCCGGTTTTGGGCGGCTCAAACCGGACTCAAACCGATGTTGACTGGCTCAAACCAGGTCAAACCGGACCAGACCTGCTCAAACCGGATCAAACCAGACCAGACCGGCTCAAACCGGTTTTGACCGGCTCAAACCAGACCAGACCGGCTCAATCGGATCACACCGGACCACACCGGCTTAAACCGGATCAAACTGGACCAGACCGCCTCAAACGGGCATTGACCGGCTCAGACCCGACCAGACCGGCTTAAACCGGACCAGACTGGCTCAAACCGGGTTTGACTGGCTCACTCAGGGGAGTGTACATGAAGGGGAGTGCTCATTCAAGGGAGTGCACACTCAGGGGAGTCCTCACTGAGACGAGTGCACACTCAGGGGAGTGCACACTCAGGGAGATGTTCACAAAGCTGAGTGCCCACTCAGGTGAGCGCTCACTCAGGGGAGTGTACACTCAGGGGATCAAACCGGACCAGACCGACTCAAACCAGTTTTGACTGGCTCAAACACAACCGGATCGGCTAAAACCGAAATAGACCGGCTCAAACTGGTGTCGACAGGCTCAAACTGGTCCAGACTGGCTCAAACCGTTTTTCACCAGCTCAAACCAGACCAGACTGTCTCAAACCGGCTAAAACTGGACCAGAGCGGGTCAAACCAGTTTTGTCCGGCTCAAACCGGACTCAAACCATACCAGACTGCCTCAATCCGGTTTTGAATGGCTCAAATCGGACTCAAACCCGACCAGATCGGCTCAAACCGCTTTTGACTGGCTCAAACCCGACCAGAATGGCACAAACCGGATCAAACCGGACCAATCTGGTTCAAACCGGTTTGGACTGTCTCATACCGGACCAGAACAGCTTAAACCGGATCAAACCATACCAGACTGGCTCAAACCGGTTTTGACCACCTCAAATCGGACCAGACAGGCACTAACCGGTTTTGACTGGCTCAAACCGCACTCAAACCAGACCAGACTGGCTCAAACCGGTTTTGACCTGCCAAAACCCGACCAGACCGGCTGAAACCGGACCAGACCGACACAAACCGGTTTTGAACGGCTCAAACACGACCGGATCGGCTAAAACCACAGCAGACCAGCTCATACTGGTGTCGACCGGCTCAAACAGGACCAGACTGGCTCAAAACGGTTTTCACCGGCTCAAACCAGACCAGACCGGCTCAAACCGGCTAAAACCGGAGCAGACCAGGTCAAACCAGGTTTGTCTGGCTCAAACTGGACTCAAACCCTACCAGACCGCTTCATACCGGGTTTGACCGGCTCAATTCGGACTCATACCAGACCAGATCGGCTCAAACCGGTTTTGACCCGCTCAATACGGACCATAACGTCTCAAACCGGTTTTGACCAACTCACCGGACTCAAACTGGACCAGACAAGCTAAAACTGGCTCAAACCGGACCAGATCAGCTCAAACCGGACTCAAACCTGACCTGACCGGCTCAAACCGGTTATGACCAGCTCAAACCAGACTCAAACAGGACTAGACCGTCTCAAAATGGTGTTGACCGGCTACAATCGGACTCAAACCGGAGCAGACCGGCTCAAACCGGTTTTGACCAGCTAAAACCGAACCAGACTGGCTCAAACCAGATTAAACCGGACCAGACCGGCTCAAACCGGTTTTGACCGGCTCAAACCGAATTCAAACCACACCAGACCGGCTCAAACCGGTTTTGACCGCTCAAACCGACCAGAACGGCTGAAACCGGACCAGACCGGCTCAAACCGGTTTTGACCGGCTCAAACCGAATTCAAACCACACCAGACCGGCTCAAACCGGTTTTGACTGGCTCAAACCGGAGCAGACCGGCTCAAACAGGATCAAAATGGACCAGACCGGCTCTTAGACCAGCTCAAACATGTTTTGACCGGCTCAAATCGGACCAGACCGGCTCAAACCGGTTTTGACCAGCTCAAACCGGACCAGTCCAGCTCAACCGGATCAAAGCGGACCAGACTGTCTCAAAACGGGTTTGTCCGGCTCAAACCGGACTCAACCCGGACCAGACCGGCTGAAAATGGTTTTGACCGGCTCAAACAAGACCAGACCGACTCAAACCGGTTTTGACCGGCTCAAACTAGACCAGACAGGCTCAAACCGGATGAAACCAGACCAGACCGTCTCAAATCGGTTTTGACTGGCTCTAAGCGGACCAGACCGGTTCAAACCAGTTATGACCAGCTCAAACCGGACTCAAACCAGACCAGACCGTCTCAAAAAGGTGTTGACCGGCTCCAACCGGACTCAAACCGGACCAGACCAAGTCCAACCGGTTTTGACCAGCTCAAAGCTGACCAGACTGGCTCAACAGCATCAAACCGGACCAGACCGTCTTAAACTAGATTAAACAGGAGCAGACCGGCTCAAACCAGTTTCGACTGGCTCAAACCAGACGAGTCCGGCTCAAACCGGTTTTCACCGGCTCAAACCGACCAGACCAGCTCAAACCGGATCAAAGCGGACCAGACCGGCTCAAACCGGTTTGACCGGCTCAAACCGAACTCAAACCGGAACAGACCGGCTGAAAACGGTTTTGACCGGCTCAAACAGGACCAGACCGACTCAAACCTGTTTTGACCGGCTCAAACTGGACCAGACAGGCTCAAACCGGGTGAAACCGGACCAGACCAGCTGAAACCGGTTTTCACTGGGTCAAAGCGGACCAGACCGGCTCAAACGGGTTATGACCAGCTCAAACTGGTCTCAAACCGGACCAGACCGTCTCAAACTGGTGTTGACCAGCTCCAACCGCATTCAAACCAGACCAGACCAGCTCAAACCGGTTTTGACCGGCTCAAACCCGACCAGACTGGCTCAAACCAGACTCAAACCGACCAGACCGGCTTAAACCGGATCAAACCGGACCAGACCGGCTCAAACCGGTTTCGACCGGCTCAAACCAGACCAGACCGCTCAAACCGGTTTCGACCGGCTCAAACCGACCAGACTGGCTCAAACCGGTTTTCACCGGCTCAAACCGGACTCAAACTGGACCAGACCGCCTCAAACCGGTTTGGACCGCTCAAACCGGACCAGACCGGCTCAAACCGCTTTTGTCCAGCTCAAACCGGACTCAAACGGACCAGACCGGCTCAAACCGGTTTTCACCGGCTCAAACCGGACTCAAACAGGACCAGACTGGCTCAAACCGGACTCAAACCGACCAGACCGGCTTAAACCGGATCAAACCGGTTTTGACCGGCTCAAACCGGACTCAAACTGGACCAGACAGGCTCAAACTGGTTTTGACCGGCTCAAACCGGACCAGAACGGCTCAAACCGGATCAAACCGAACCAGACAGGCTTAAACCGGATCAAACCGGTTTTGACCGGCTCAAACCGGAGTCAAACCGGACCAGACCGGCTCAAACTGGTGTTGACCAGCTCCAACCAAACTCAATCCGAACCAGACCGGCCCAAACCGGTTTTGACCAGCTCACACCGGACAAGACCGGCTCAAACCGGATCAAACCGGACCAGACCGGCTCAAACCGGTTTTGACCAGCCCAAACCGGACTCAACCGGAGCAGACCGGCTCAAACTGGTGTTGACCGGCTCCAACCGGACTCAGTCCGAACCAGACCGGCCCAAACCGGTTTTGACCGGCTCAAACCGGACAAGACCGGCTCAAACCGGATCAAACCAGACCAGACTGGCTCAAAGCGGTTTTGACTGGCTCAAACTGGACTCAAACCGGACCAGACCGGATCAACTCGGTTTTTACCGGCTCAAACTGGACCAGACCGGCTCAAACCGGATCAAACCGGACCAGACAGGCTCAAACCGGTTCAAACTGGACCAGACCGCTCAAACCAGATCAAACCGGACCAGACCGGCTCTTAGACCGTCTCAAACTGGTGTTGACCAGCTCAAACCGGACCAGACAGGCTCAAACCGGACCAGACCGGCTGAAACCGGTTTTGACCAACTCAAACCGGACTCAAACTGGACCAGACCGGCTCAAACCGGTTTTGACCAGCTCAAACCAGACCAGACCAGCTCAAACTGGACCAGACCGCTCAAACTGGACCACACCGGCTTAAACCGGATCAAACCGACCAGACCGGCTCAAACTGGTTTTGACCGGCTCAAACCAGAACAGACCGGCTCAACCGGATCAAACCGGACCAGACCGGCTCAAACCGGACAAGACCGGCTCAAACCAGACCAGACTGGCTTAAACCGGATCAAACCGGTTTTGACTGGCTCAAACCAAACCAGACTGGCTCAAACCGGATCAAACGGACCAGACCGGCTCTTAGACCAGCTCAAACATGTTTTGACCGGCTCAAATCGGACCAGACCGCTCAAACCGGTTTTGACCAGCTCAAACTGGACCAGACCGCTCAAACCAGATCAAACCGGACCAGACCGGCTCAACCGGATCAAACCGAACCAGACAGGCTTAAACCGGATCAAACCGAACCAGACAGGCTTAAACCGGATCAAACTGGACCAGACAGGCTCAAACTGGTGTTGACCGGCTCAAATCGGACCAGACCGGCTTAAACCGGACCAGACGGGCTCAAACCGGGTTTGACCGTCTCAAACCGGACTCATACCGGACCAGACCGGCTCAAACCGGTTTTGACCAGCTCAAACCAAACCAGATCGGCTCAAACCAGATCAAACCGGACCAGAACGGCTGAAAGCGGTTTTCACTGGCTCAAACCAGACCAGACCAGCTCAACCGGTTCAAACGGACCAGACCGGCTCAAACCGGGTTTGTCCAGCTCAAACCGGACTCAAACCGGACCCGACTGGCTCAATTCAGACCAGACCGGCTCAAACCGGCTTTGACTGGCTCAAACCTGACCGACCGGCTCAAACAGGATCAAAACGGACCAGACCGCCTCGGAGACCAGCTCAAACATGTTTTGACCAGCTCAAATCAGACCAGACCGGCTCAAACCGGTTTTGACGGACTGAAACCGGACCAGACCGGCTCAACCAGATCAAATCGGACCAGACGGGCTTAAACCGGATCAAACCGGACCAGACTGGCTCAAACCGGTGTTGACCGGCTCAGACCGGACTCAACCCGGACCAGACCGGCTCAAACCGGTGTTGAACGGCTCAAACCGGATTCAAATCAGACCAGTCCGGCTCAAATCTGTTTCGACTGGCTCAAACCGGACGAGACCAGCACAAACCGGTTTTCACCAGCTCAAACCGGATGAAACCAGACCAGACCAGCTCAAACTGGACTCAAACCAGACTCAAACCGGTTTTGACCAGCTCAAACCGACTCAAACCGGTTTTGACCGCTCAAACCAGACTCAAACCGGACCAGACTGGCTCAAACCGGTGTTGACCGGCTCAAACCGGACCAGACCAGCTCAACCGGATCAAACCGGACCAGACAGGCTTAAACCGGATCAAACCGGACCAGACGGGCTCAAACCGGTGTTGACCGGCTCAGACCCGACCAGACCGGCTTAAACCGGACCAGACTGGCTCAAACCGGTTTGACTGGCTCAAACCGGACTCAAACCAGACCAGACCGTCTCAAACCGGTTTTGACCAGCTCAAACCGACCAGATCGGCTCAAACCGGACCAGACTGGCTCAAACCGGTTTTGACCGGCTCAAACCGGACCAGACCGGCTCAAACCGGACCAGACTGGCTCAAACCGACTCAAACCGACCAGACCGGCTCTTAGCCTAGTTCAAACATGTTTTGACCGGCTCAAACCAGACCAGACCAGCTCAACCGGATCAAAGCGGACCAGACCGGCTCAAACCGGTTTGACCGGCTCAAACCGGACTCAAACTGGACCAGACCGGCTCAAACGGACCAGACCAGCTCAAACATGTTTTGACCGGCTCAAACCGAGCAGACCGGCTCAAATCGGACTCAAACCAGAGCAGACCGGCTCAAACCGGTTATGACCAGCTCAAACCGGTTTTGACCAGCTCAAACTGGACCAGACCGGCTCAAACCAGTTTTGACTGGCTCAAACCGGACCAGACCGGCTCAACCGGATCAAAGCGGACCAGACCGGCTCAAACTGGACTCAAACCGGACCAGACAGGCTCAAACTGGTGTTGACCGGCTCAAACTGGACCACACCGGCTTAAACCGGATCAAACCGGTTTTGACTGGCTCAAACCAGACTCAAACCGGACCAGAACAGCTCAAACCGGTTTTGATCGGCTCAAACCGGACCAGACCGCCTCAAACCGGTTTTGACTGGCTCAAACTGGACTCAAACCGGACCATACCAGCTCAACCGGATCAAACCGGTTTTGACCGGCTCAAACCGACCAGACTGGCTCAAACTGGACTCAAACCGGACCAGACCGGCTCAAACCGGTTTGGACCGGCTCAAACCGCACCAGGACCAGATCGGCTCAAACCGGATCAAACTGGACCAGACCGGCTCTTAGACCGTCTCAAACCGGTTTTGACTGGCTCAAAACGGACTCAAACCAGACTCAAACCGGACCAGACCGGCTCAAACCGGTTTGGACCGGCTCAAACTGGACCAGACAGGCTCAAACCGGTTTGGACCGGCTCAAACCAGACCAGACCGCTCAAACCGGATCAAACCGACCAGACTGGCTCAAACCAGACCAGACCGGCTCAAACCGGTTTTGACTGGCTCAAAACGGACTCAAACCAGACTCAAACCGGTTTTGACTGGCTCAAAACGGACTCAAACCAGACCAGACCGTCTCAAACCGCTTTGACCAGCTCCAACCAAACTCAATCCGAACCAGACCGGCCCAAACCGGTTTTGACCAGCTCAAACCGGACAAGACCGGCTCAAACCGGATCAAACCGGACCAGACCGGCTCAAACCGGTTTTGACCAGCCCAAACCGGACTCAACCGGAGCAGACCGGCTCAAACTGGTGTTGACCGGCTCCAACCGGACTCAATCCGAACCAGACCGGCCCAAACCGGTTTTGACCGGCTCAAACCGGACAAGACCGGCTCAAACCGGATCAAACCGGACCAGACTGGCTCAAAGCGGTTTTGACTGGCTCAAACCGGACTCAAACCGGACCAGACCGGATCAACTCGGTTTTTACCGGCTCAAACTAGACCAGGACGGCACAAACCGGATCAAACCGTACCAGACAGGCTCAAACCGGTTTGGACCGGCTCAAACCGGATCACACCGGACCAGACCGGCTCTTAGACCGTCTCAAACTGGTTTTGATCAGCTCAATACGGACCAAACAGGCTCTAACCGGACCAGACCGGCTAAAACCGTTGTTCACCATCTCAAACCGTACTCAATCTGGACCAGACCGGCTCAAGCCGTTTTGACCATCTCAAACCAGACCAGACCAACTCAATGGGATCAAACTGGACCACACCGGCTTGAACCGGATCAAACCGGACCAGACCGGCTCAAACTGGTTTTGACTGGTTCAAACCAGAACAGACCGGCTCAACCGGATCAAACCGGACCAGACCGGCTCAAACCGGCACAAACCGGACCAGACTGGCTTAAACAGGATTTGACTGGCTCAAACCAAAGCAGACCGGCTCAAACAGGATCAAAACGGACCAGACCGGCTCTTAGCCTAGTTCAAACATGTTTTGACCGTATCAAATCGGACAAGACCGGCTCAAACCGGTTTTGACCAGCTCAAACTGGACCAGACCGGCTCAACCAAATCAAACCGGACCAGACCGGCTCAACTGGATCAAACCAAACCACATAGGCTTAAAGCGGATCAAATCGAACCATACAGGCTTAAACCGGATCAAACTGGACCAGACAGGCTCAAACTGGTGATGACCGACTCAGATCCGACCAGACCGGCTTAAACTGGACCAGACGGGCTCAAACCAGGTTTGACCGTCTCAAACCGGACTCATACCGGACCAGACCGGCTCAAACCGGTTTTGACCAGCTCAAACCAAACCAGATCGGCTCAAACCAGATCAAACCGGACCAGAACGGCTGAAAGCGGTTTTCACTGGCTCAAACCAGACCAGACCAGCTCAACCGGTTCAAACGGACCAGACCGGCTCAAACCGGGTTTGTCCAGCTCAAACCGGACCAGACCGGCTCAAACCAGTTTTGACTGGCTCAAACCGGACCAGACAGGCTTAAACCGGATCAAACCGGACCAGACTGGCTCAAACCAGGTTTGACTGGCTCAAACCGGACTCAAACCGGACCAGACCGGCTCAAACCGGTTTTGACCAGCTCAAACCGGACCAGACTGGCTCAAACCAGACCAGACCGCTCAAACCGGTTTTGACTGGCTCAAAACGGACTCAAACCAGACTCAAACCGGTTTTGACTGGCTCAAAACGGACTCAAACCAGACCAGACCGGCTCAAACCAGACCAGACCGCTCAAACCGGACCAGACCGGCTCAAACGGGTGTAGACCGGCTCAAACCAGACCCAAACCAGGCCAGACCGGCTCCAACCGGTATTGACCAGCTCAAACCGGACCATACCAGCTCAACCGTATCAAATCGGACCAGACAGGCTTAAAAGGGATCAAACCGGACCAGACGGCCTCAAAATGGTGTTGACCGGCTCAGACCCGAACAGAAAGGCTTAAACCAGGCCAGACTGGCTCAAACCAGGTTTGACTGGCTCAAAACGGACTCAAACCAGACCAGACCGTCTCAAACCGCTTTGACCAGCTCAAACCCGACCACAGCGGCTCAAACTGCACCAGACTGGCTCAACCCAGTTTGACCGGATGAAACCGGACCACACCGGCTCAGAACGGACCAGACTGGATCAAACCGGATCAAACCGGACCAGACCGGCTCTATCCTATTTTCACCGGCTCAAACCAGACCATACCTGCTCAACCAGCTCAAAGCGGACTAGACCGGCTCAAACCGTGTTTGTCCGGCTCAAACCGGACCCACACTGGACCAGACCATCTCAAACGGGACCAGACCAGCTCAAACAGGTTTTGACTGGCTCAAACCGGAGCAGACCGGCTCAAATCGGATCAAACCAGATGAGACCGGCTCTTAGACCGGCTCAAACCGGTTTTGACCAGCTCAAATAGGACCAGAGCGGCTCAAACCAGATTTGACCGGCTCAAACCGGACCAGACCGGCTCAGTGCGTACCAGACCGGCTGAAATTGGATCAAACCGGACCAGACAAGCTCAAACTGGTGTTGACCGTCTCAAACTGGACCACACTGGCTCAAACCAGTTTTGACTGGCTCAAACCAGACTCAAACCTGACCAGAACTTCTCAAACCGATTTTGGTCGGCTCAAACCGTACTAGACCGCCTCAAGCCGGTTTTGACCGGCTCAAATTGGACTCAAACCGGACTATACCAGCTAAAACGGGTTTTGACCGGCTCAAACCCGACCAGACCGGCACAAACTGGATCAAACTGGAACGGACCGGCTCAAACCGGTTTGGACCAGCTCAAAACGTACGAGACCAGCTTAAACTGGATCAAACTGGACCAGATTGGCTCTTAGACCTTCTCAAACCGGTTTTGATCGGCTCAATACGGACCAGACCAGCTCAAATCGGACCAGACCATTTTAAACCGGATCAAACCGGACCACACTGTCTCAAACTGGTGTTTACCGGCACAAACCCGACCAGACTGGCTTAATCTGGACCAGACTGGCTCAAACCGTGTTTGACTGGCTCAAACCGGACTCAAACCGGACCAGACTGGCTCAAACCAGGTTTGACCGGCTCAAACCAGACCAGACCCGCTCAAACCGGATCAAACCATACCATACCGGCTCTTAGACCGGCTCAAACCAGATTTGACCGTCTCAAATCGGACCAGACCGGCAAAAACTGGTTTTGACCGGCTCAAACTGGACTCGAACCAGAGCAGACCGGCTCAAACCGTTGTTGACCGGCTCAAACAGGAATCAATCCAGACCAGACCGGCTCAAAGTGTTGCACACTCAGGGGAGCGCTCACTCAGGGGAGTGCACACTGAGGATAGTGCGCACTCAGTGGAGTCCTCACTCAGGCGAGTGCACACTCAGGGGAGAGCACACACTGGGGAGCGCTCACTCAGGGGAGCGCACACTCAGGGGAGCACACACTCAGGAGAGTGCACACTCAGGGGAGCGCACACTCAGGGGAGGGCACACTCAGGGGAGCGCTCACACAGGGGAGTTTCCACTAAAGTGAGCGCACACACAGGGGAGTGCACACTCAGGGGAGTCCTCACACAAGCAGGTGAACACTCAGGAGAGCGCTCACTCATGGGAGTGCACACTCAGGATAGTGCGCACTCAGTGGAGTCCTCACTCAGGGGAGTGCACACTCAGGGGAGCGCACACTCAGGGGAGTGCACAATCAGGGGAGTCCTCACTCAGGAGAGTGCAAACTCAGAGGAGTGCACACTCAGGGGAGCACTCACTCAGGGGAGTGCACACCCTGGGGAGCGAACACTCAGGGGAGTGCACACTCAGGGGAGTGCACACTCAGGGGTCTCTTCACCCAGGCGAGTCCACACTCAGGGGAGGGCACACTCAGGGGAGTGCACATTCAAGGGAGTCCTCACTCTGGCGAGTTCACACTCAGGGGTGTGCACACTCAGTAGTCCTCACTCAGGTGAGTGCACACTCAGGGGAGCGCTCACTCAGGGGAGTGCACACTCAGAGGAGTTCACACTCAGCCGTGTCCTCACTTAGGAGAGTGCGAACTCAGAGGAGTGCACACTCACGGGAGTGCTCATTCAGGGGAGTACACACTCAGGGGAGTCTTCCCTCAGACCATGGCACACTCAGGGGAGTGCACACTCAGGGAGGCGCTCATAAAGCGGAGTGCCCACTCAGGTGAGTGCTCACTCAGGGGTGTGCACACTCAGGGGATCAAACCGGACCAGAGCGGCTCAAACAGGATTTCACCAGCTCAATCCGGACCAGACCAGCTCAACCGGTTTGGGCCAGCTCAAACTGGAGCAGACAGGCTGAAACCGGTTAGGATCGGCTCAAACCAGACCAGACCAGCTCAACCGGATCAAACCAGAACAGAATGAGTTAAACCGGTGTTGACAGGCTCAAACCATTTCAAACCGGACCAGACCTGCTTAAACCGTATTAATCCGTACCAGACCGGCTCAAACCGGTTTTGACCACCTCAAATCAGACCAGACAGGCAATAACCAGTTTTGACTGGCTCAAACAGCACTCAAACCGGACCAGACCGGCTCAAACCGAGTTTGACCGGCCAAACCCGACCAGACCAGCTGAAACCGGACCAGACTGACTCAAACTGGTTTTGACCGGATCAAACACGACCAGATCGGCTAAAACCGCACCAGACCGGCTCAAACCGGTGTCGACCGGCTGAAACTGGACCAGACCGGCTCAAACCGGATTTCACCGTCTCAAACCAGACAAGATCGGCTCAAACCGGCTAAAACCGGACCAGACCGGGTCAAACCAGTTTTGTTCGGCTCAAACCGGACTCAAACCGTACCAGACAGCATCAAACCGGTTTTGACCGGCTCAAATCGGACTCAAACTGGACCAGATCGGCTCAAATCGGTTTGACCGGCTCAAACACGACCAGAATGGCACAAACCGGATCAAACCACTAGTCTGGTTCAAACCGGTTTGGACCGGCTCAAACCTGACCAGACCATCTCAAACCGGTCCAGACCCGCTTAAACCGGATCAAACCGGACCACATCGGCTCTTAGACCGTCTCAAACCGGTTTTGATCGGCTCAATACAGACCAGACCGGCTCAAACCGGACCACACCGGCTAAAACCAGTGTTGACCATCTGAAACCCGACTAGACTGGCTTAAACACGACCAGACCAGCTCAAAACGGGTTTGACCAGTTCAAACCGAATTCAAACAGGACCAGACCGGCTCCAACCGGGTTTGACCACCTCAAACCGGACCAGACCCGCTCAAACCGGATCAAACCGGACCAGACCGGCTCTTAGACCGGCTCAAACCGGTTTTGACCGGCTCAAACCGGACTCAAACCAGACCAGACTGGCTAAAACCGGGTTTGACCGGCTCAATCCGGACGAGACCCGCTCAAACCGGATCTAACCAGACCAGACCAGCTCTTAGACCAGCTCAAACCGGTTTTGACCGGCTCAAACTGGACTCAAACCGGACCAGACCGGCTCAAACCGGTTTTGACCAACTCAAACCGGAGCAGACCGGCTCAATCCGGTTTTGACCGGCTCAAATCAAACTCAAACCGGACCAAACCGGCTCAAACCGGCTCCAACTGGACCACACGGACTAAAACCGGATCAAACCGGACGAGACCGGCCCAAAACGGATCAATCCGGACCAGACAGACTAGACCCACTAAATCCGGATTTGGCCGGCTCAATCCGGACTCAAACCGATATTGACTGGCTCAAACCAGGTCAAACCGGACCAGACTGGCTCAAACCGGATCAAACCAGACCAGACCGGATCAAACCGGTTTTGACTGGCTCAAACCGGACCAGACCGGCTCAACCAGATCAAACCGGACCAGACCAGATTAAACCGGATCAAAGAGGAGCAGACCGGCACAAACCGGTTTCGACCGGCTCAAGCCGGACGAATCCGGCTCAAACCGGTTTTCACTGGCTCAAACCGGACCACGGCCAGACCACCTCAAACTGGACTCAAACCGGACCAGACCGGCTCAAACCGCTGTTGACCAGCTCAAACTGGACTCTAACCGGACCAGAACGGCTCAAACCGGTTTTACCCGGCTCAAACTGGACCAGGAACAGATTGGCTCAAACCGGACTCAAACCGGACCAAAATGGCATAAACCGGTGTTGACCGCTCAAACCGACTCAAACCGGACCAGACAGGCTCAAACCGGTTTTGACCAGCTCAAACCGGACCAGAAAGGCTCAACTGGATCAAACCGGACCAGACCAGATTAAACCGGATCAAAGAGGAGCAGACCGGCACAAACCGGTTTCGACCGGCTCAAGCCGGACGAATCCGCTCAAACCGGTTTTGACCGGCTCAATCCGGACTCAAACCGGACCAGACCGGCTCAAACCGACCAGACCGCTCAAACTGGACTCAAACCGGACCAGACCGGCTCAAACCGCTGTTGACCAGCTCAAACTGGACTCTAACCGGACCAGAACGGCTCAAACCGGTTTTACCCGGCTCAAACTGGACCAGGAACAGATTGGCTCAAACCGGACTCAAACCGGACCAAAACGGCATAAACCGGTGTTGACCGGCTCAAACCGGACTCAAACTGGACCAGACGGGCTCAAACTGGTTTTGACCAGCTCAAACCGGACCAGAAAGGCTCAACTGGATCAAACCGAACCAGACAGGCTTATGCCGGAACAAACCAGACCAGACGGGCTCAAACCAGTGTTGACCAGCTCAGATCCGACCGGACCGGCTTAAACTGGACCAGAGTGGCTCAAACCGGGTTTGACCGTCTCAAACCGGACTCATACCGGACCAGACAGGCTCAAACCGGTTTTGACCGCCTCAGACCCGACCACACCAGCTCAAACCGGACCAGACCGGCTCAAAACGGTATTGACCAACTCAAACCAGACCAGACTGGCTCAAACCTGTTTTATTATGCTCAAATTGGACTCAAACCGGACCAGACCATCTCAAACCCTTTTGGACCGGCTCAAACACGACCAGACCGGCTAAAATCGGACCAGACCTGCTGAAACCGGTTTCGACCGGCTAAAACCGAACCAGACCGTCTGAAACCGGACTCAAACAGGACCAGACCAGATCAAACTGGTTTTGACCGGTTCAAACCAGACCAGACCGGCTCAACCGGATCAAACCAGACGAGACCGGCTTTAACGGATCAAACCGGACCAGACCGGCTCAAACCAGGGTTGACCGGCTCAAACCCGACCAGACTGGCATAAACCAGACCAGACTGGTTCAAACAACGTTTGAAAGGCTCAAACCGGACTCAAATCGGACCAGAAAGGCTAAAACCGGGTTAGACTGGCTAAAACCGGACAAGACCAGCTGAAACCGAATCGAACCAGACAAGACCGGCTCTTCGACTGGCTCAAACCGAACCAGACCGGCTCAAACCGGTATTGACTGGCTCAAATCGGACTCAAACAGGATGAGAGTGGCTCAAACCGGTGTTAACCTGCTCAAACCGGACTCAAAGCGACCAGACCGGCTCAAACCGGTGTTGACCAGCTCAAACCAGACCATACCGGCTCAAATCAGGCAAGACCAGCTCAATCGGATCATACCGGACCAGACAGGCTCAAACCGGCTCAAACTGGACCACACCGGGACAAATCGGACCAGACCGGCTCAACCGGATCAAACAAGAGCCGACAGGCACAAACCGGTTTTGACAGGCTCAATCCGGACTCAAACCGGGCCACACCGGCTCAAACCCGTGTTGACTGACTCAAACCAGACTCAAACCGCACCAGACCGGCTCACAACAGTTTTGACCAGCTCAAACCGGACCAGACCGTTCCAAACCAGACTCAAACAGGACCAGACCGGATCAAACTGGTTTTCACCGGGTCAAACCAGACCAGACCGGCTCAACCGGATCAAACCGGACCAGACCGGCTTTAATCGGATCAAACCGGACAAGACCAGATCAAACCATGGTTGACCGGCTCAAACCCGATGACACTGGCTTAAACCGGACTAGACTGGCTCAAACAGGGTTTGAGCGGCTCAAACCGGGCTCAAATCGGACCAGAACGGCTCAAACCGGGTTAGACTGACTAAAACCGGACCAGACCAGCTCAAACTGAATCAAACCGGACCAGGCCGGCTCTTCGACCGGCTCAAACGGGACCAGACCGGCTCAAACCGGTATTGACCGGCTCAAATCGGACTCAAACTGGAGCAGACCGGCTCAAACCAGTGTTAACCGGCTTAAACCGGACTCAAACCGGATCAGACCGGCTCAAACCGGTGTTGACCGGCTGAAACCGGACTCAAACTGGACCAGAATGGCTCAAACCAGACCAGACAGGCTCAAACCTGATCAAACCGGACCAGAACGGCTCAAACCGGGTTTTAAAGGCTCAAAGCAGACTCAAACCGGACCAGACAGGCTCAAACCGGTTTTGAACTGATATTTTGGATCCCGTTGAAGACTATAGGGCCAAAGGAAATGTCCTCCGATCAAAATGAGAAAGAAGCTTTCTGAGAAACTTCTTTGTGATCTGTGAACTCATCTCACAGAGTTACACCTTTCCCCTCAAGAAGCCTTTCTCTAAGACTGTTCTTGTGGAATTTGCAAAGTGATATTTGGATGTCCATGGAGGGCTATGGTGAAAAGGGAAATATCTTCAGATAAAAACTGGAAAGAAGCTTTCTGAGAATTTGTTTTGTGTTGTGTGAATTCATGTCACAGAGTTACAGCATTCCCCTCCAGAAGCCGTTCACTAAGACTGTTCTTGTGGAATCTGCAAAAGGATATTTGGAAGCCCATAGAGGCCTATGGTGAAAAAGAAAATATCCTCAGATGAAAACTGGAAAGAAGCTTTCTGAGAAACTGCTTTGTGATGTGTGACTTTCACTCACTGAGTTACAGCTGTATTTCGTGGAGCTGTTAGCTAGCCTTATTTCTGTGGAATCTCAGAAATGATATTTCAGATCCTTTGAAGACTATAAGGCCGTGATAAAAGAAATATCCTCAGATAAAAACTGGGAAGAAGCTTTCTGAGAAACTTCTTTGGGACCTGTGAATTTATCTCACAGAGTTATAGCTTTCCCCTCAAGAAGATTTTCACTATGACTGTTCTTGTGAAATTAGCAAAGTGATATTCGGAAGCCCATTGAGGGCTACGGTGAAAAGGGAAATATCCTCAGATAAAAACTGGAAAGAAGCTTTCTGAGAAACTGCTTTGTGTTCTGTGAATATATCTCCCAGATTTACAGCTTTCCCTAAAGAAGCCTTTCGCTAAGACTGTTCTTGTGGAATCTGCAAAAGGATATTTGGAAGCCCATAGAGGCCTATGGTGAAAAGAAAATATCCTCAGATGAAAACTGGAAAGAAGCTTTCTGAGAAACTGCTTTGTGATGTGTGACTTTCACTCACTGAGTTACAGCTGTATTTCGTGGAGCTGTTAGCTAGCCTTATTTCTGTGGAATCTCAGAAATGATATTTCAGATCCCTTTGAAGACTATAAGGCCGTGATAAAAGAAAATATCCTCAGATAAAAACTGGGAAGAAGCTTTCTGAGAAACTTCTTTGTGATCTGTGAACTCATCTCACAGAGTTACACCTTTCCCTCAAGAAGCCTTTCTCTAAGACTGTTCTTGTGGAATTTGCAAAGTGATATTTTGGATGTCCATGGAGGGCTATGGTGAAAAGGAAATATCTTCAGATAAAAACTGGAAAGAAGCTTTCTGAGAATTTGTTTTGTGTTGTGTGAATTCATGTCACAGAGTTACAGCATTCCCTCCAGAAGCCGTTCACTAAGACTGTTCTTGTGGAATCTGCAAAGGATATTTGGAAGCCCATAGAGGCCTATGGTGAAAAAGAAAATATCCTCAGATGAAAACTGGAAAGAAGCTTTCTGAGAAACTGCTTTGTGATGTGTGACTTTCACTCACTGAGTTACAGCTGTATTTCGTGGAGCTGTTAGCTAGCCTTATTTCTGTGGAATCTCAGAAATGATATTTCAGATCCCTTTGAAGACTATAAGGCCGTGATAAAAGAAATATCCTCAGATAAAAACTGGGAAGAAGCTTTCTGAGAAACTTCTTTGGGACCTGTGAATTTATCTCACAGAGTTATAGCTTTCCCCTCAAGAAGATTTTCACTATGACTGTTCTTGTGAAATTAGCAAAGTGATATTCGGAAGCCCATTGAGGGCTACGGTGAAAAGGGAAATATCCTCAGATAAAAACTGGAAAGAAGCTTTCTGAGAAACTGCTTTGTGTTCTGTGAATATATCTCCCAGATTTACAGCTTTCCCCCCCAGAAGCCATTCGCTAAGACTGTTTTTGTGGAATTTGCAAAGGGATATTTGGAAGCGCACAGAGGCCTATGGTGAAAAAGAAAATATCCTCAGATGAAAACTGGAAAGAAGCTTTCTCAGAAACTGCTTTGTGATGTGTGACTTTCACTCACTGAGTTACAGCTGTATTTCGTGGAGCTGTGTGCTAGCCTTATTTCTGTGGAATCTGAGAACTGATATTTCGGATCCTTTGAAGACTATAGGGCCAAAGGAAATAACCTCCGATCAAAAGGAGAAAGAAGCTTTCTCAGAAACTTCTTTGTGATCTGTGAATTCATCTCACAGAATTACAGCTTTCCCTAAAGAAGCCTTTCGCTAAGACTGTTCTTGTGGAATTTGAAGAGTGATATATGGAAGCCCATAGAGGGCAATGGTGAAAAAGGAAACATCTTCAGTTTAAAACTGGAAAGAAGCTTTCTGAGAAACTGTACTCTGTTCTGTTAATTCATCTCACAGAGTTACATCTTTCCCCTCCAGAAGCCGTTCGCTAAGACTGTTCTTGTGGAATTTTCAAAGGGATATTTGGAAGCCCATAGAGGCCTATGGTGAAAAAGAAGTTATCCTCAAATAAAAACTGGAAGGAAACTTTCTGAGAAACTGCTTTGTTTTCTGTGAATTCATCTCACAGAGTTACAGCTTTGCCCTCCTGAAGCTGTTCGCTAAGACAGTTCTTGTGGAATTTGCAAAGGGATATTTGGAAGCCCATAGAGGCCAATGGTGAAAATGAAAATATCCTCAGATGAAAATTGGAAAGAAGCTTGAGAAACTGCTTTGTGATGTGTGACTTCCACTCACTGAGTTACAGCTGTATTTTGTGGAGCTGTTTGCTGGCCTAATTTCTGTGGATTCTGAGAACTGATATTTCGGATCCCTTGGAAGAATATAGGGCCAAAGGAAACATCCTCCGATCAAAATGAGAAAGAAGATTTCTGAGAAACTACTTTGTGATCTGTGAATTCATTTCACAGAGTTACAGCTTTCCCTTCAAGAAACCTTTCGCTAAGACTGTTCCTGTGAAATTTGAAAGTGATATTTGGAAGCCCATGGAGGTCTATGGTGAAAAGTGAAATACCTCAGATAAAAACTGGAAAGAAGCTTTCTGAGAAACTGCTTTGTGTTCTTTGAATTCATCTCTGAGAGTTACAGCTTTCCCCTCCAGAAGTCGTTCGCTAAGACTGTTCTTGTGCAATTTGCAAAGGATATTTGGAAGCCCAATGAGGACTACGGTGGAAAAGAAAATATCCTCAGATGAAAACTGGAAAGAAGCTTTCTGAGAAACTGCTTTGTGATGTGTGACTTCCACTCACTGAGTTACAGCTGTATTTCATTAAACTGTTTGCTAGCCTTATTTCTGTGGAATGTGAGAACTGATATTTTGGATCTCTTTGAAGACTATAGGACCAAAAGAAATATCTTCCGATCAAAATGAGAAAGAAGCTTTCTGAGAAACTGCTTTGTGATCTGTGAATTCATCTCACAGAGTTACAGCTTTCCCCTAAGAAGCCTTTCGGTAAGGCTCTTCTGGAATTTCAAAGGGATATATGGAAGCCCAAGGAAGGCTGTGGTGAAAAGGGAAATATACTCAGACAAAAACCATAAAGAAGCTTTCTGAGAAACTGCTTTGTGTTCTGTGAATATATCTCCCAGAATTAGAACTTTCCCTTCCAGAAGCCGTTCGCTAAGACTGTTCTTGTGGAATATGCAAAGGGATATTTGGAAGCCCCTGGAGGGCTATGGTGAAAAGGGAAATATCCTCAGATAAAAACTGGAAAGAAGCTTTCTGAGAAACGACTTTGTGTTCTGTGGATTCATCTCTCAGAGTTACAGTTTTCTCTTCCAGAAGCCGTTCGCTAAGACTGTTCTTGTGGAATTTGCAAAGGGATATATGGAAGCCCATAGAGGCCTATGGTGAAAAAGAAAATATCCTCAGATGAAAATTGGAAAGAAGCTTCCTTAGAAACTGGTTTGTGATGTATGACTTCCTCACCGTGTTACAGCTGTATTTTGTGGAGCTGTTTGCTGGCCTAATTTCTGTGGATTCTGAGAACTGATATTTCGGATCCCTTGGAAGAAAATAGGGCCAAAGGAAATATCCTCTGATCAAAATGAGAAAGAAGCTATGTGAGAAACTTTGTGCTGATCTGTGAATTCATCTCACAGAGTTACAGCTTTTCCCGCAAGAAGCCTTTCGCTAAGACTGTTCTTGAGGAATTTGCAGAGTGATATTTAGAAGACCATGGAGGGCTACGGTGAAAAGGGAAATATCCTCAGATAAAAACTGGAAAGAAGCTTTCTGAGAAACTGCTCTGTAATGTGTTACTTCCACTCACTGAGTTAAAGCTGTATGTCATACAGCTGTTTGCTAGCCTTATTACTGTGGAATCTGATAACTGATATTTCGGATCCTTTTGAAGACTATAATGCTAAAGGAAATATCCTCCAATCAAAATGAGAAAGAAGCTTTCTGAGAAACTTCGTGGTGACCTATGAATTCATCTCACAGAGTTATAGCTTTTCCCTCAAGAAGCTTTTCGCTAAGACTGTTCTTGTGAAATTTCCAACGTGATATTTGGAAGCCCATAGAGGTCTATGGTGAAAAGGGAAATATCCTCAGATCAAAACTGGAAAGAAGCTTTCTGAGAAACTTCTTTGAGATCTGTGAATTCATCTCCCAGAGTTACAGCTTTCCCCTCCAGAAGCCGTTCGCTAAGACTGTTCTTGTGGAATTTACAAAGGGATATATGGAAGCGCATAGAGGCCTATGGTGCAAAAGAAATTATCCTCAGATGAAAACTGGAAAGAAGCTTTCTGAGAGACTGCTTTGTGATGTGTGAATTAAACTCACTGAGATACAGCTGTATTTCGTGGAGCTGTGTGCTAGTCTTATTTCTGTCTAATCTGAGAACTGATATTTTGAATCCCTTTGAAGACTATAGGGCCAAAGGAGATATCCTCCAATCAAAATGAGAAAGAAGCTTTCTGAGAAACTTCTTTGTGATCTGTGAATTCATCTCACAGAATTACACCTTTCCCCTCAAGAAGCCTTTCTCTAAGACTGTTCTTGTGGAATTTGCAAAGTGATATTTGGATGTCCATGGAGGGCTATGGTGAAAAGGGAAATATCTTCAGATAAAAACTAGAAAGAAGCTTTCTGAGAGTTTGTTTTGTGTTGTGTGAATTCATGTCACAGAGTTACAGCCTTCCCCTCCAGAAGTCGTTCGGTAAGACTGTTCTTGTGGAATCTGCAAAAGGATATTTGGAATCCCATAGAGGCCTATGGTGAAAAAGAAAATATCCTCAGACGAAAACTGGAAAGAAGCTTTCTGAGAAACTGCTTTGTGATGTGTGACTTCCACTCACTGAGTTACAGCTGTATTTCGTGGAGCTGTTTGCTAGCCTTATTTCTGTGGAATCTGAGAACTGATATTTCGAATTCCTTGAAGACTATAGGGCCAAAGAAAATATCCTCCGATCAAAAGGAGAAAAAGCTTTCTCAGAAACTTCTTTGTGATCTGTGAATTCATCTCACAGAGTTACAGCTTTCCCCTCAAGAAACCTTTCGCTAAGACTCTTCTTGTGGAATTTTCAAAGTGATGTTTGGAAGCCCATGAAGGGCTATTGTGAAAAGGGAAACATCCTCAGATAAAAACAGGAAAGAAGCTTTCTGAGTAACTGCTTTGAGTTCTGTGAATTCATCGCCGAGAGTTACAGCTTTCCCCTCCAGAAGCCGTTCGCTAGGACTGTTCTTGTGGAATTTGCAAAGGGATATTTGGAAGCCCATAGAGGCCTATGGTGAAAAAGAAAATATCCTCAGATGAAAACTGGAAAGAAGCTTTCTCAGAAACTGCTTTGTGATGTGAGAATTCCACTCACTGAGTTACAGCTTTATTTCGTGGAGCTGTTGGCTAGCCTTATTTCTGTGGAATCTGAGAACTGATATTTCAGATCCCTTTGAAGACTATAGGGCCAAAGGAAATATCCTCCGATCAAAATGAGAAAGAAGCTTTCTGAGAAACTTCTTTGTGATCTGTGAATTCATTTCACAGAGTTACTGCTTTCCCCTCAAGAAGCCTTTCGCTAAGACTGTTCTTGTGGAATTTCACAGTGATATTTTCAAGCCCATGGAGGCTATGGTGAAAAGGGAAATATCCTCAGATAAAAACTGGAAAGAAGCTTTCTGAGAAAACTGCTTTGTGTTCTGTGAATTCACCTCCCAGACTTAGAGCTTTCCCCTCCAGAAGCCGTTCGCTAAGACTGTTCTTGTGGAATTTGCAAAGGGATATTTGGAAGCCCATAGAGGCTTATGGTGAAAAAGAAGTTATCCTCAAATAAAAACTGGAAAGAAACTTTGTGAGAAACTGTTTTGTGATGTGTGACTTCCACTCACTGAGTTACACCTGTATTTCTTGGAGCTGTTTGCTACCCTTATTTTTGTGGAATCTGAGAATTAATATTTCGGATCCCTTTGAAGACTATAGGGCCAAAGGAAATATCCTCCGATCAAAATGAGAAAGAAGCTTTCTGAGAAACTTCTTTGTGATCTGTGAATTCATCCCACAGAGTTACAGCTTTGCCTCAAGAAGCCTTTCGCTATGAGTGCTCTTGTGGAATTTGCAAAGTGATATTTGGAAGCCCATGGAGTGCTATGGTGAAAAGGGAAATATCCTCAGAAAAAAAACAGGAAAGAAACTTTCTGAGAAACTGCTTTGTGTTCTGTGAATTCATCTCACAGAGTTACAGCATTCCCCTCCAGAAGCCGTTCGCTAAGACTGTTCTTGTGTAATTTTCAAGGGATATTTGGAAGCCCATAGATTTCTAGGTGAAAACGAAAACTGATATTTCGGATCCCTTTGAACACTAACCCTAACCCTAACCCTAACCCTAACTCCAGCTCAAACCGGACGAGTACCAAACCGTCAAACCGGACTCAAACCGTACCAGACCGGCTAAAACCGGTTTGGACCGGCTCATACCAGATCATACAGGCTCAACCAGATCAAAGCGGACCAGACCGTATCAAACCAGACCAAACCGGACCAGAACCGCTCAAACCAGATCAAACCAGACCAGACCGGCTCAAACCGGTTTTGACTGGCTCAAACAGGACTCAAACCGGACCCGATCGGCTCAAACCGGTTTTGACCGGCTCAAACTGGACCAGGACCAGACCGTCTCAATCCGGACTCAAACCGGACCAGACCGGATCAAACCGATGTTGACTGGCTCAAACCAGACACAAACCGGACCAGACAGGCAGAAACCGGTTTTGACCTGCTCAAACCCGACCAGAACGGCTCAAACCGGATTTGACCGGCTAAAGTCGTACCAGACCGGCACAAACCGGTCTTGACCATATCAAACTGGACTCAAACCGGACCAGGCAAGTTAAAACAGTCTCAAACCGGACCAGACCAGCTCAACCGGCTCAAAGCGGACCAGATTGGCTCAAACCGGGTTTGTCCGGCTCAAACCAGAATCAAACCAGACCAGACCGGCTCAAATCGGACCAGACCGGCTCAAACCGGTTTTGACTGCCTCAAACCAGAGCAGACAGGCTCAAACAGGGTCAAAACGGAAAAGACCAGCCCTTAGACCAGCTCAAACATGTTTTGATCGGCTCAAATCGGACCAGACCGGCTCAAACCGGTTTTGACCGGGTCAAACCAGACCAGACCGGCTCAAACCGGTTTTGACCAGCTGAAACGTGACCAGACCGGCTTAAACCGGATCAAACCGCACCAGACCGGCTCAAACCGGTGTTGACCGGCTCAGACCAGACTCAAACCGGACCAGACCGTCTCAAACCAGTGTTGAACGGTTCAAACTGGATTCAAACCGGACCAATCAGGCTCAAACGCCTTTAGACTGGCTCAAACCGAACGAGACTGGCTCAAACCGGTTTTCACCGGCTCAAAACGAACCAGGACCAGACCGGCTCAAACCAGACTCAAACGGGACCAGACCGGCTCAAACCGGTGTAGACCGGCTCAAACCAGACCCAAACCGGACCAGACCGTCTCCAACGGGTTTTGACCAGCTCAAACTGGACCAGAGTGGCTCAACCAGATCAAACCGGACCAGACAGGTTTAACCGGATCAAACCGGACCAGACCGGCTGAAGCCGGTGTTGACCGGCTCAGACAGGACTCAAACCGTCCAGACTGTCTCAAACCAGTGTTGAACGTCTCAAACCGGATTCAAACCGGAACAGTCCGGCTCAAATCGGTTTCCACTGGCTCAAATCAGACGAGACCAGCTCAAACCGGTTTTCACCAGCTCAAAACGAACCAGAACCAGACCGGCTCAAACCAGACTCAAACTGGACCAGACCGGCTCAAACGGGTGTAGACCGGCTCAAACCGGACCAAAACCGGACCAGACTGGCTCCAACCGGTTTTGACCAGCTCAAACCGGACCAAACCGGCTCAACCAGTACAAACCGGACCAGACCGGCTCAAACCGGATTAAACCAGATCAGACCGGATCAAATCGTTTTTCACCGGCTCAAACCGGACTGAAACCGGACCAGACCGGCACAAACTGGACTCAAACCGGACTAGACTGGCTCAAACCAGTTTCGACCGGCTCAAACCAGACCAGACAGGCTCAATCGGCTCAAACCGTACCAGACCGGCATAAAACGGATCAAACTGGTTTTGACCGGCTCAAACTGGACCAGACCGGCTCAACCGGATCAAACCGACCAGACCAGCTCAAACCAGACTCAAACCAGACCAGACCGGCTCAAACCGGACTCAAACCGGACCAGACCGGCTCAAACCGGTTTTGACTGGCTCAAACCAGACCAGACCGGCTCAAACCGGACCAAAACCGGACCAGACCAGCTCAAACCGGTTTTGACCAGCTCAAACCGGTTTTGACCAGCTCAAACCGGACCAGACCGGCTCAAACCGGTGTTGACCGGCTCAGACCAGACTCAAACCGACCAGACCAGCTCAACCGGCTCAAAGCGGACCAGACCGTATCAAACCAGACCAAACCGGACCAGACCGGCTGAAGCCGGTGTTGACCGGCTCAGACCAGACTCAAACCGGACCAGACTGGCTCAAACCGGTTTTGACCGGCTCAAACCGGACTCAAACCAGACCAGACCGGCTCAAACCGGTTTTGACTGGCTCAAACCAGACCAGACCGGCTCAAACCGGTTTTCACCAGCTCAAAACAAACCAGAACCAGACCGGCTCAAACCAGACTCAAACCAGACCAGACCGGCTCAAATCGGACCAGACCGGCTCAAACCGGTTTTGACTGCCTCAAACCAGAGCAGACAGGCTCAAACAGGGTCAAAACGGAAAAGACCAGCCCTTAGACCAGCTCAAACATGTTTTGATCGGCTCAAATCGGACCAGACTGGCTCAAACCGGTTTTGACCGGGTCAAACCAGACCAGACCGGCTCAAACCGGTTTTGACCAGCTGAAACGTGACCAGACCGGCTTAAACCGGATCAAACCGCACCAGACCGGCTCAAACCAGTGTTGACCGGCTCAGACCAGACTCAAACCGGACCAGACCGTCTCAAACCAGTGTTGAACGGTTCCAACTGGATTCAAACCGGACCAATCAGGCTCAAACGCCTTTAGACTGGCTCAAACCGAACGAGACTGGCTCAAACCGGTTTTCACCGGCTCAAAACGAACCAGGACCAGACCAGCTCAAACCAGACTCAAACGGGACCAGACCGGCTCAAACCGGTGTAGACTGGCTCAAACCAGACCCAAACCGGACCAGACCGTCTCCAACGGGTTTTGACCAGCTCAAACTGGACCAGAGTGGCTCAACCGGATCAAACCGGACCAGACAGGTTTAACCGGATCAAACCGGACCAGACCGGCTGAAGCCAGTGTTGACCGGCTCAGAGAGGACTCAAACCGTCCAGACTGTCTCAAACCAGTGTTGAACGTCTCAAACCGATTCAAACCGGACCAGACTGGCTCAAACCGGTTTTCACCGGCTCAAACCAGACGAGACCAGCTCAAACTGGTTTTCACCAGCTCAAACCGGACCAAAACCGGCTCAACCAGTACAAACCGGACCAGACCGCTCAAATCGGACCAGACTGGCTCAAACCAGACCAGACCGCTCAAACCAGACTCAAACTGGACCAGACCGGCTCAAACCAGTGTTGACCGGCTCAGACCAGACTCAAACCGGACCCGATCAGCTCAAACCGGTTTTGACCGGCTCAAACTGGACCAGGACCAGACCGTCTCAATCCGGACTCAAACCGGACCAGACCGGATCAAACCGATGTTGACTGGCTCAAACCAGACACAAACCGGACCAGACAGGCAGAAACCGGTTTTGACCTGCTCAAACCCGACCAGAACGGCTCAAACCGGATTTGACCGGCTAAAGTCGTACCAGACCGGCACAAACCGGTCTTGACCATATCAAACTGGACTCAAACCGGACCAGGCAAGTTAAAACAGTCTCAAACCGGACCAGACCAGCTCAACCGGCTCAAAGCGGACCAGATTGGCTCAAACCGGGTTTGTCCGGCTCAAACCGGACTCAAACCAGACCAGACCGGCTCAAATCGGACCAGACCGGCTCAAACCGGTTTTGACTGCCTCAAACCAGAGCAGACAGGCTCAAACAGGGTCAAAACGGAAAAGACCAGCCCTTAGACCAGCTCAAACATGTTTTGATCGGCTCAAATCGGACCAGACTGGCTCAAACCGGTTTTGACCGGGTCAAACCAGACCAGACCGGCTCAAACCGGTTTTGACCAGCTGAAACGTGACCAGACCGGCTTAAACCGGATCAAACCGCACCAGACCGGCTCAAACCGGTGTTGACCGGCTCAGACCAGACTCAAACCGGACCAGACCGTCTCAAACCAGTGTTGAACGGTTCAAACTGGATTCAAACCGGACCAATCAGGCTCAAACGCCTTTAGACTGGCTCAAACCGAACGAGACTGGCTCAAACCGGTTTTGACCGGCTCAAACTGGACCAGGACCAGACCGGCTCAAACCAGACTCAAACGGGACCAGACCGGCTCAAACCGGTGTAGACCGGCTCAAACCAGACCCAAACCGGACCAGACCGTCTCCAACGGGTTTTGACCAGCTCAAACTGGACCACACCGGCTCAACCAGATCAAACCGGACCAGACAGGTTTAACCGGATCAAACCGGACCAGACCGGCTGAAGCCAGTGTTGACCGGCTCAGACAGGACTCAAACCGTCCAGACTGTCTCAAACCAGTGTTGAACGTCTCAAACCGGATTCAAACCGGAACAGTCCGGCTCAAATCGGTTTCCACTGGCTCAAATCAGACGAGACCAGCTCAAACCGGTTTTCACCAGCTCAAAACGAACCAGAACCAGACCGGCTCAAACCAGACTCAAACTGGACCAGACCGGCTCAAACGGGTGTAGACCGGCTCAAACCGGACCAAAACCGGACCAGACCGGCTCCAACCGGTTTTGACCAGCTCAAACCGGACCAAACCGGCTCAACCAGTACAAACCGGACCAGACCGGCTCAAACCGGATTAAACCAGATCAGACCGGATCAAATCGTTTTTCACCAGCTCAAACCGGACTGAAACCGGACCAGACTGGCACAAACTGGACTCAAACCGGACTAGACTGGCTCAAACCAGTTTCGACCGGCTCAAACCAGACCAGACAGGCTCAATCGGCTCAAACCGTACCAGACCGGCATAAAACGGATCAAACTGGTTTTGACCGGCTCAATACGGACCATACTGGCTCAAACCGGACCAGAAAAGCTCAAACCAGCTCAAACCGGACCAGACCAGCTCAACCGGATCAAACCGGGCGAGACCGGCTTAAACCGGTTTTGACTGGCTCAAACCGGAGCAGACCGGCTCAAACAGGATCAAAACGGAGCAGACCAGCTCTTAGACCAGCTCAAACATGTTTTGACCAGCTCAAATCGCACCAGACCGGCTCAAACTGGTGTTGACTGGCTCAAACCGGACCAGACCGCCTCAACCGGATCAAACCAGACCAGACCGGCTTAAACCGGATCAAACCAGAACAGATCGGCTGAAGCCGGTGTTGATCGGCTCAGACCGGACTCAAACCGGACCAGACTGGCTCAAACCGGTGTTGAACGGCTCAAACCGGATTCAAACCAGACCAGTCCGGCTCAACTCGGTTTTGACTGGCTCAAACCAGACGAGACCAGCTCAAACCGGTTTTTACCAGCTCAAAACGAACCAGGACCAGACCGGCTCAAACCAGACTCAAACCGGACCAGACCGGCTCAAACGGGGGTAGACCAGCTAAAACCGGACCGAAACCGGACCAGACCGACTCCAACCGGTTTTGACCAGCTCAAACCGGACCAGACCGGCTCAAGCGGATCAAACCGGTCCAGACAGGCTTAAACCGGATGAAACTGGACCAGACCGGCTCAAACCGGTGTTGACCGGCTCATACCCGAAGAGAAAGGCTTAAACCGGACCAGACTGGCTCAAACCGGGTTTGACCAGCTCAAACTGGACTCAAACCAGAACACCGGCTCAAAACGGTTTTGACCGGCTCAAATACGACCACACCGGCTCAAACTGGACCAGACCGGCTCAAACCAGGCTTGACTGGCTCAAACCTGATCAAACCCGACCAGACCGGCTCTTAGACCAGCTCAAACAGGTTTTGACAGGCTCAAATCGAACCAGACCTCCTCAAACTGGTTTTGACCGGCTCAAACCGGACTCAAACCGGTTTTGACCAGCACAATCCGGACCAGACCGCCTCAAACCGATTTTGACTGTGTCAAACTGGACTCAAACCAGACCAGACCGGCTGAAACCGGACTCAAACCGGACTAGACCAACTCAAACCAGTTTTGATCGGCTCAAACTGGACCAGGAGCATACCGGCTCAAACCAGGCTCAAACTGCACCATACCGGCTCAAACCGGTTTGGACCGGCTCCAACTGGACCAGACCGAACAATCCGGCTCAAACCGGACAAGACCAGCTCGAACAGGATTTGACTGGCTCAAACCAGACCAGACCAGCTCAAACTGGTTTTCACCAGCTCAAACCCGACCCCACCGGCTTAAACCGGGCCAGACCGGCTCAAATCGGATCAAACTGCACCAGACCATCTCAAACCATCTCAAACTGGATCAGACTGGCTCAAACCAGTTGCAAACCAGACCAGACCGGCTGAAAACGGTTTTGACCGGCTCCAACCGGAGCAGACCGTCTCAAACCGGATCAAACCGGACCAAACGGCTCAAATCGGTTTTGTCCGGCTCAAACCAGACCAGACCGGCTCAAACCGGACTCAAACCGGACCAGACAGGCTCAAACCAGCTCAAACCGGACCAGACCAGCTCAAACCGGAACAGACCGGCTGAAAACGGTTTTGACCGGCTCAAACCGGTTTTGACTGGCTCAATCTGGAGCAGACCAGCTCAAACAGGATCAAAACAGACCAGACCAGCTCTTCGAACAGCTCAAACATGTTTTGACCGGCTCAAACCGGACCAGACCGGCTCAACCGGATCAAACCGAACCAGACAGTCTTAAACCGGATCAACACGAACCAGACAGGCTTAAACCGAATCAAACCGGACCAGACAGGCTCAATCCGGTGATGACCGACTCTGATCCGACCAGACCGTCTTAAACTGGACCAGATGGCTCTAACTGGGTTTGACCGCCTCAAACCAGACTCATACCGGACCAGACCGGCTCAAATCAGTTTTGACCGCCTCAGACCCGACCACACCAGCTCAAACCGGATCAGACCGGCTCAAACCGGCTTTGACCAGCTCAAACCGGACCAGACCGTCTCAAACCGGATCAAACCGGACCAGACCGGCTGAAAGTGGTTTTCACCAGCTCAAACCAGACCAGACCAGCTCAACCGACTCAAAGCAGACCAGACCGGCTCAAACCGGGTTTGTCCGGCTCACTCCGGACACAAACCGGACCAGACCGGCTCAAATCGGACCAGACCAGCTCAAAGCAGTTTTGACTGGCTCAAACCGGACCAGACCAGATCAAACAGGATCAATACGGACCAGACCGGCTCTTAGACCAGCTCAAGCATGGTTTGACCGGCTCAAATCGGACCAGACCTGCTCAAACCGGTTTTGACCAGCTCAAACCGGACCAGACCGGCTCAACCGGATCAAACCGGAGCAGATCGGCTTAAACCGGATCAAACCGGAGCAGACCGGCTCAAACCGGTGTTGACCGGCTCAGACCAGACTCAAACCGGACCAGACCGGCTCATACCGGTGTTGAACGGCGCAAACCAGACTCAAACCAGACCAGCCCGGCTCAAATCGGTTTTGACTGTCTCAAACCGGACGAGACCAGCTCCAACCGGTTTTCACCGGCTCAAAACGAATCAGGACCAGACCGGCTCAAACCAGACTCAAACCAGACCGGACCGGCTCAAACCGGTGTTGACCGGCTCAGACAGGACTCAAACCGGACCAGACCGGCTCAAACCAGTGTTGAACGGCTCAAACCGGATTCAAACCGGACCAGCCTGGCTCAAATCAGTTTCGACTGCCTCAAACCGGACGAGCCCAGCTCCAACCGGTTTTCACCAGCTCAAAACTACCCAGGACCAGACCGGCTCAAACCAGACTCAAACCGGACCAGATCGCATCAAACCAGTGTAGACCGGCTCAAACCGGACCCAAACCGGACCAGACCGGCTCCAACCAGTTTTGACCAGCTCAAACTGGACCAGAGTGGCTCAACCGGATCAAATCGGACCAGACAGGCTTAAACCGGATCAAACCGGACCAGTCGGGCTAAAACCGGTGTTGACCGGCTCAGACCGGACTCAAATCGGACCAGACCGGCTCAAAATGGTGTTGAACGGCTCAAACCGGATTCAAACCAGACCAGTCCGGCTCAAATTGGTTTCGACTGGCTCAAACCAGACGAGACCGGCTGAAACCGGTTTTCACCGGCTCAAAACGAACCAGGACCCGACCGGCTCAAACCAGACTCAAACTGGACCAGACCGGCTCAAACCGATGTTGACTGGCTCAGATCCGACCAGACCGCCTTAAAACGGACCAGACTGGCTCAAACCGGTTTTGACCAGCTAAAACCGGTTTTGACTGCCTCAGACCCGACCACACCAGCTCAAACTGGACCAGACCGGCTCAAAACGGTTTTGACCGGCCCAAACCGGACCAGACAGGCTCCAACCGGATCAAACCGGACCAGACTGGCTGAAAGTGGTTTTCACCGGCTCAAACCAGATCAGACCAGCTCAACCGGCTCAAAGCGGACCGGACCGCTCAAACCGGGTTTGTCCGGCTCACACCGGACTCAAACTGGACCAGACCGGCTCAAATCGGACCAGACCAGCTCAAACCAGTTTTGACCGGCTCAAACCGGACCAGACCGTCTCAACCGGATCACACCGGACCAGACAGGCTTAAACCGGATCTAACCGGACCAGACCGCCTCAAACCGGCGTTGACTGGCTCAGACTCGACCAGACCGGCTTAAACCGGACCAGACTGGCTCAAACCAGATTTGACTGGCTCACTCAGAGGAGTGTACACGAAGGGGAGTGCTCATTCAGGGGAGTGCAGACTCAGGGGAGTCCTCACTCAAGGGAGTGCACACACAGGGGAGTGAACACTCAGAGTAGTCCTCACTCAGGCGAGTGCACTCTCAGGTGAGAGCACACTCAGGGGAGCGCTCACTCAAGGGAGTGCACACTCAAAGGAGCGCACACTCAGGGGAGTGCACACTCAGTGGAGTCCTCACTCAGGAGAGTGCGAACTAAGAGGAGTGCACACTCAGGGGGGTGATCACTTAGGGGAGTGCACACTCAGGGGAGTCCTCCCTCAGGAAAGTACACATTCAGGGGACTGCACACTAATGGGAGTGCTCACTCAGGGGAGTGCACACACTGGGGAGTGCACACTCAGATGAGCCCACACTCAGGGGATTGCTCATTCAGGGGAGTGCACTCTCAGGTGAGAGCACACTCAGGGGAGTGCTCACTCAGGGGAGTGCACACTCAAAGGAGTGCACACTCAGGGAAGTGCACACTCAGTGGAGTCCTCACTCAGGAGAGTGCGAACTAAGAGGAGTGCACACTCAGGAGTGTGCTCACTCAGGGGAGTGCACACTCAGGGGAGTCCTCCCTCAGGAGAGTGCACACTCAGGGGAGTGCTCACTCAGGGGAGTGCACACACTGGGGAGCACACACTCAGGTGAGCGCACACTCAGGGGAGTGCTCATTCAGTAGAGTGCACACTCAGGGGAGTCCTCACTCAGGCGAGTGCACATTCAGGGGAGTGCCCACTAAGAGTAGTCCTTACTCAGGTGAGCACACATTCAGGGGAGTGTACACTCAGGGGAGTCATCACTCAGACGAGTAACCCCTCAGCAGAGCGCTCACTCTGGTGAGTCCTCATTCAGGCAAGTTCACGCTCAGGGGAGTGCCCACTCAGAGTAGTCCTTACTCAGGTGAGCGCACACTCAGGGGAGTGCACACTCAGCGGAGCACTCACTCAGGAGTGCACACACTGGGAGTGCACACTGGGAGTGCACACACTGGGGAGTGCACACTCAGAGGAGTCCTCACTCAGGAGAGTGCGAACTAAGAGGAGTGCACACTCAGGGGAGTGCTCACTCAGGGGAGTCCTCACTCAGGAGAGTGCGAACTCAGGGAAGTGCACTCCCTGGGGAGCAAACACACAAGGGAGTGCACACTCAGGGTAGTGCACTCTCAAGGGAGTCCTCACACAAGAGAGTGCGAACTCAGAGGAGTGCACATTCAGCAGAGCGCTCACTCAGGGGAGTGCACACTCGGGAGTGCACACTCAAGGGAGTGCACACTCAGGGTAGTGCACACTCAAGGGAGTCCTCACTCAGGAGAGTGTGAACTCAGAGGAGTGCACACTCAGGGGAGTGCTCATTCAGGGGAGTGCACACTCAGGGGAGTCATCACTCAGACGAGTAACCCCTCAGGAGAGCGCTCACTCTGGATAGTCCTCACACAGGCGAGTTCACACTCAGGGGAGTGCACACTGAGGGGTGTCCTCACTCAGGCGAGTGCACACTCAGGTAGTGCACACTCAAGGAGTGCACACTCAGGGAGTGCACACTCAGGGGAGTGCACACTCAGGGGAGTCCTCACTCAGGGGAGTGTAAACTCAGGGAGTGCTCACTCAGGGGAGTGTAAACTCAGGGAGTGCACACTCAGAGTCATCACTCAGACGAGTAACCCCTCAGCAGAGCGCTCACTCTGGTGAGTCCTCATTCAGGCAAGTTCACGCTCAGGGGAGTGCCCACTCAGAGTAGTCCTTACTCAGGTGAGCGCACACTCAGGGGAGTGCACACTCAGCGGAGCACTCACTCAGGGGAGCACACACTCAGGGGAGTGCACACACTGGGGAGTGCACACTCAGAGGAGTCCTCACTCAGGAGAGTGCGAACTAAGAGGAGTGCACACTCAGGGGAGTGCTCACTCAGGGGAGTGCACACTCAGGGGAGTCCTCACTCAGGAGAGTGCGAACTCAGGGAAGTGCACTCCCTGGGGAGCAAACACACAAGGGAGTGCACACTCAGGGTAGTGCACTCTCAAGGGAGTCCTCACACAAGAGAGTGCGAACTCAGAGGAGTGCACATTCAGCAGAGCGCTCACTCAGGGGAGTGCACACTCGGGAGTGCACACTCAAGGGAGTGCACACTCAGGGTAGTGCACACTCAAGGGAGTCCTCACTCAGGAGTGCACACTCAGAGGAGTGCACACTCAGGGAGTGCTCATTCAGGGAGTGCACACTCAGGGAGTGCACACTCAAGGGAGTGCACACTCAGGGAGTGCACACACTGGGAGAGCACACTCAGGGAGTCCTCACTCAGGGAGTGCTCATTCAGGGAGTGCACACTCAGGTGAGCGCACACTCAGGGAGTGCTCACTCAGGGGAGTGCACACTCAAGGGAGTGCACACTCAGGGAGTGCACACTCAGTGGAGTCCTCACTCAGGAGAGTGCGAACTAAGAGGAGTGCACACTCAGGAGTGTGCTCACTCAGGGGAGTGCACACTCAGGGGAGTCCTCCCTCAGGAGAGTGCACACTCAGGGGAGTGCTCACTCAGGGGAGTGCACACACTGGGAGTGCACACACTGGGAGAGCACACTCAGGGAGTGCACACTCAGGGAGTGCTCATTCAGTAGAGTGCACACTCAGGGGAGTCCTCACTCAGGCGAGTGCACATTCAGGGGAGTGCCCACTAAGAGTAGTCCTTACTCAGGTGAGCACACATTCAGGGGAGTGTACACTCAGGGGAGTCATCACTCAGACGAGTAACCCCTCAGCAGAGCGCTCACTCTGGTGAGTCCTCATTCAGGCAAGTTCACGCTCAGGGGAGTGCCCACTCAGAGTAGTCCTTACTCAGGTGAGCGCACACTCAGGGGAGTGCACACTCAGCGGAGCACTCACTCAGGGGAGTGCACACTCAGGGGAGCACACACTCAGGGGAGTGCACACACTGGGGAGTGCACACTCAGGGAGTGCACACTCAGGGATCAAACCGGACCAGACCAGCTCAAACCGGACTCAAACCGGTTTTGACCAGCTCAAACCGGACCAGACCGGCTCAAACCGGTTTTGACTGGCTCAAACCGACTCAAACTGGACCAGACCGCTCAAACCGGTTTTGACCAGCTCAAACCGGACTCAAACCGGACTCAAACCGGTTTTGACCGCTCAAACCGACCAGACCGGCTCAAACCGGTTTTGACCAGCTCAAACCGGACCAACCGGCTCAAACCGACTCAAACTGGACTCAAACCGGACCAGACCGCCTCAAACCGGTTTTGACCGGCTCAAACCGGACTCAAACCGGACCAGAACGGCTCAAACCAGTTTTGACCGGCTCAAACCAGACTCAAACCGGACCAGACTGGCTCAAACCGGACCAGACCGGCTCAAACCTGTTTTGACCGGCTCAAACCTGTCTCAAACCGGACCAGATCGGCTCAAACCGGATCAAACCAGACCAGACCGGCTCAAACCGGTGTTGACCGGCTCAAACCGGACTCAAACCGGACCAGACAGGCTCAAACCGGTTTTGACTGGCTCAAACTGGTTTTGACCGCTCAAACTGGACCAGACCAGCTCAAACCGGATCAAACCCAACCAGACCGGCTCAAACCGGATCAAACCAGACCAGACAGGCTTAAACCGGATCAAACTGTACCAGACTGGCTCAAACCGGATCAAACTGTACCAGACTGGCTCAAACTGGACCAGACTGGCTCAAACCGGGTTTGATCGGCTCAAACCGGACCAGACCCGCTCAAATCGGATCAAACCGTAGCAGACCGGCTCTTAGACTGGCTCAAACCAGTTTGGACCGGCTCAAACTAGACTCAAACCGGACCAGACAAGCTCAAACCATCTCAAACCGGACCAGACTGGCTCAACCCGGACTCAAACTGGAACAGACCAGCTGAAAACGGTTTTCGCCGGCTCAATGAAGACCAGATCGACTCAAACCGGTTTTGACCAGCTCAAACTGGACCAGACAGTCTCAAACCGGATCAAACCGGACCAGACCGGCTCAAACAGGTTTTGATCGGCTCAAAGCGGACCAGATCGGTTGAAACCGGTTATGACCAGCTCAATCCAGTCTCAAACCGGAATAGACCGGCTCAAAGCGGTGTTGACCGGCTCAAACCAGACTCAAACGGACCAGACCAGCTCAAACCGGTGTAGACCGGCTCTAACCGGACCCAAACCGGACCAGACCGGCTCCAACAGGTTTTGACCAGCTCAAACCGGACCAGACCGGGTCAACCGGATCTAACCGGACCAGACAGGCTTAAACCGGATCAAACCAGACCAGACCGGCACAAACCGGTGTTGACTGGCTCAGACCCGAATAGAAAGGCTTAAACCAGATCAGACTGGCTCAAACCGGGTTTGACCAGCTCAAACTGGGCTCAAACCGGAACACTGGCTCAAAACGGTTTTGACCAGCTCCAACACGACCACACCATCTCAAACAGGACCACATCGGCTCAAACTGGTTTTCAGCGGCTCAAAGAGGAGCAGACCGGCTCAAACCGAACCAGACCAGCTCAAACCGGGCTTGACCGGCTCAAATCTGATCAAACCGGATCAGACCAGCTCTTAGACAAGCTCAAACAGGTTTTGACCGGCACAAACCGGACCAGACCGCCTCAAACCGGTTTTGACCGGCTCAAACCTGTCTCAAACCGGACCAGACCGGCTGAAACCGGACTCAAACCGGACTAGATCGGCTCAAACCGGTTTTGATCAGCTCAAATCGCACCAGGAGCATACTGGCTCAAATTGGGCTCAAACTGCACCATACCGGCTCAAACCAGTTTGGACTGGCTCCAACTGGACCAGACCGGCTCAATCCGGCTCAAACCGGACCAGACCGGCTCAAACAGGATTTGACTGGCTCAAACCGGACCAGACCAGCTCAAACCGGTTTTCACCGGCTCAATCCCGACCCCACCGGCTCAAACCCGACCAAACCGGCTCAAATCAGATCAAACCGGACCAGAAGGTCTCAAACCATCTCAAACTGGACCAGACCGGCTCAAACCGGTCTCAAACCAGACCAGACCGACTGAAAACGGTTTTGACCGGCTCCAACAGGATCAAACCGGACCAACCGGCTCAAACCGGATTTTTCCAGCTTAAACCAGACTAGACCGGCTCAACAGGATCAAACCGGACCCGACCGGCTCAAACCGGCTCAAACCGGACCAGACCGGCTCAAACAGGATTTGACTGGCTCAAACCGGACCAGACAGGCTCAAACCAGATCAAACCAGTTTTGACCGGCTCAATCCCGACCCCACCGGCTCAAACCCGACCAAACCGGCTCAAATCAGATCAAACCGGACCAGAAGGTCTCAAACCATCTCAAACTGGACCAGACCAGCTCAAACCGGTCTCAAACCAGACCAGACCGACTGAAAACGGTTTTGACCGGCTCCAACAGGATCAAACCGGACCAACCGGCTCAAACCGGATTTTTCCAGCTTAAACCAGACTAGACCGGCTCAACAGGATCAAACCGGACCCGACCGGCTCAAACCGGCTCAAACCGGACCAGATCGGCTCAAACCCAAACAGGCTGGCTCAAACCCGACCAGACCGGCTCAAACCCGACCAGACCGGCTCAAACTGGACCAGACCAGTTCAAACTGGTTTTGACCGATTCAAGCCGGACTCAAACCGGAAAAGACCGGCTCAAACCGGTTTTGACCTACTCAAACCGGACCAGAGAGGCTCAAACCGGATCAAACCCAACCAGACCGGCTCAAACCGGTTTTCACCGTCTCAAACTGGAACAGACCGTCTCAAACCGGACTCAAACTGGACCAGACCGGCTCAAACTGATTTTGATGGGCTCATTCCAGTCCAGATCAGCTCAACCGGATCAAACCGGCCAGACCGGCTCAAACCGGTTTTGACTGGCTCAAACCGACCAGACCGGCTCAACAGGATCAAACCGGACCAGACCGCTCAAACCGGTTATGACCGGCTCAAACAGGTTTTGACCGGCTCAAATCGGACCAGACCGGCTCAACTGGTTTTGACCGGCTCAAACCGGACCAGACCGGCTCAACAGGATCAAACCAGACCAGACCGGCTTAAACCGGATCAAACCAGACCAGACCGGCTCAAACCGGTGTTGACCGGCTCAAACGGACTCAAACCGGACCAGACTGGCTCAAACCGGTGTTGACCGGCTCAAACCGGACTCAAACCAGACCAGACTAGCTCAAACCGGTTTTGACCGGCTCAAACTGGACCAGACCGGCTCAACCGGTTCAAACCGGACCAGACCGGCTCAAACCAGATTAAACTGGACCAGACCGGCTCAAACCGGTTTTCACCATCTCAAACCGGACCAGACCGGCTTAAACCAGATCAAACCAGTTTTGACCGGCTCAAATCGGACCAGACCAGCTCAACCGGCTCAAACCGGTTTTGACTGGCTCAAACCGGACTCAAACCGGACCAGGCAAGCTAAAACAGGCTCAAACCGGACCAGACCAGCTCAAACCGGCTAAAATCGGACCAGACTGGCTCAAACCGACTCAAACCGGTTTTGACCAGCTCAAACCGGACTCAAACCATACCAGACAGCCTCAAACCGGTTTTGACCGGCTCATATCGGACTCAAACCGGACCAGACCGGCTCAAACCAGACTCTAACTGGACCAGAACAGCTCAAACCGGTTTTGACCGGCTCAAACCGGACCAGGACCAGATCGGCTCAAACCGGACTCAAACCGGACCAGAACGGCTCAAACCGGTGTTGACCGGCTCAAACCCGACCAGACCAGCTCAAACCGGATCAAACCAGTTTTGACCGGCTCAAACCGGACCAGACCGTCTCAAACCGGTTTTGACCAGCACAAAGCGGACTCAAACCGGACCAGGCAAGCTAAAACCGGACTCAAACCGGACCAGACAAGCTCAAACCGGCTAAAACCGGACCAGACCGGCTCAAACCAGTTTTGACCAGCTCAAACCGGACTCAAACCGGACCAGACGGCTCAAACCGGTTTTGACCGGCTCATATCGGACTCAAACCGGACCAGACGGCTCAAACCAGTTTGGACCAGCTCAAACCAGACCAGACCAGCTCAAACCGGTCCAGACCGGCTTAAACAGGATCAAACCAGACCAGACCGGCTCTTAGACCAGCTCAAACCGGTTTTGACCGGCTCAAACCGACCAGACCAGCTCTAACCGGACCAGACCGGCTAAAACCAGTGTTGACCGTCTCAAACCGTACTCAAACTGGACCAGACCGGCTCAAACCGGTTATGACCGGCTCAAGCCAGACCCGACCAACTCAATGGGATCAAACTGGATCACACGGGCTTGAACCGGATCAAACCGTACCAGACCAGCTCAAACCGGTGATGACCAGCTCAAACCCGACCAGACTGGCTTAACCTGGACCAGACTGGCTCAAAAAGGGTTTGAACGGCTCAAACCAGACTCAAACCGGACCAGACCGGCTCAAACCAGGTTTGACCGGCTCAAAGCGGACCAGACCAGCTCAAACCGGATCAAACCGGCCAGACCGGCTCTTAGACAGGCTCAAACCTGTTTTGACCAGCTCAAACTGGACTCAAACCGGACCAGACCGGCTCAAACGGGTGTTGACCGGTTCAAACAGGACTCAAACCGGACCAGACCCTCTCAAACTGGTGTTGACCGGCTCAAACGGACTCAAACCGGACCAGACTGGCTCAAACCGGTTTTGACCGGCTCAAACCAGAAAAGACCAGCTCAACCGGCTCAAAGCGGACCAGACCAGCTCAAACCAGACTCAAACTGGACCAGACCAACTCAAACCGGTTTTCACCATCTCAAACCGGACCAGACCGGCTTAAACCAGATCAAACCAGTTTTGACTGGCTCAATACGGACCACAACGTCTCAAACCGGTTTTGACTGGCTCAAACCGGACTCAAACTGGTCCAGACAGGCTCAAACCGGACTCAAACCGGACCAGACCGGCTCAAACCGGCTAAAATCGGACCAGACTGGGTCAAACCGGTTTTGTCCAGCTCAAACCGGACTCAAACCATACCAGACAGCCTCAAACCGGTTTTGACCGCTCATATCGGACTCAAACCAGACCAGACCGGCTCAAACCAGACTCTAACTGGACCAGAACAGCTCAAACCGGTTTTGCCCGGCTCAAACCGGACCAGGACCAGATCGGCTCACACCGGACTCAAACCGGACCAGACGGCTCAAACCGGTGTTGACCGGCTCAAATCGGACCAGACCGGCTTAAACCGGACCAGACTGGCTCAAACCGGGTTTGTCTGGCTCAAACCGGACTCAAACGGACCAGACCGGCTCTTAGACCAGCTCAAACATGTTTTGACTGGCTCAAATCAGACCAGACCGGCTCAAACCGGTTTTGACCAGCTCAAACCGGACCAGACCGGCTCAACCGGATCAAACCGACCAGACCGGCTTAAACCGGATCAAACCGACCAGACCGCTCAAACCGGTGTTGACCGGCTCAAACCAGACTCAAACCGGACCAGACCGGCTCAAACCGGTGTTGACCGGCTCAAACCAGACTCAAACCAGACCAGACCGGCTCAAAACGGTTTTGACTGGCTCAAACCGACCAGACTGGCTCAACCAGATCAAACCGGATCAAACCGGTTTTGACCGGCTCAAACCAGACTCAAACCGGACTCAAACTGGACCAGACCGCTCAAACTGGACCAGACCGGCTTAAACCGGATCAAACCGACCAGACCAGCTCAAACCAGTGATGACCGGCTCAAACCCGACCAGACTGGCTTAACCTGGACCAGACTGGCTCAAAAGGGTTTGAACGGCTCAAACCAGACTCAAACCGGACCAGACCGGCTCAAACCAGGTTTGACCGGCTCAAACCGACCAGACCAGCTCAAACCGGTTTTCACCGTCTCAAACCGACTCAAACCGGACCAGACCGGCTCAAACCAGACTCAAACCAGACCAGACCGGCTCAAACCGGTGTTGACCGGCTCAAACCGGACTCAAACCGGACCAGACCGCTCAAACCGGTGTTGACCGGCTCAAACCGGACTCAAACCGGACCAGACTGGCTCAAACCAGCTTTGACCGGCCCAAACCGGACCAGACCAGCTCAAACCGGTTTTGACCAGCTCAAACCGACTCAAACCGGACCAGGACCAGATCGGCTCAAACCGGACTCAAACCGGACCAGACCGCTCAAACGGATCAAACCGGTTTTGACCGGCTCAAACCGGACCCAAACCGGACCAGACCGGCTCCAACCGGTTTTGACCAGCTCAAACTGGACCAGACTGGCTCAACCGGATCAAACCGACCAGACAGGCTTAAACCGGATCAAACCGACCAGACTGGCTCAAACCGGTGTTGACCGGCTCAAACCGGACCAGACCAGCTCAAACCGGATCAAACCGGACCAGACTGGCTCAAACCGGTTTTCACCGGCTCAAACCAGACCAGACCGCTCAAACTGGTTTGGACGGGCTCCAACTGGACAAGACCAGCTCAAACCGGTTTTGCCCGTCTCAAACCAGACCAGGACCAGATCGGCTCAAACCGTACTCAAACCGACCAGACCAGCTCAAACCGGTGTAGACCGTCTCAAACCGGACACAAACCAGACCAGACCGGCTCCAACCGGTTTTGACCAGCTCAAATCGGAACAGACCCGCTCAAACCAGATCAAACTGGACGAGACTGGCTCTTAGACCGGCTCAAACCGGTTTTGACCGGCTCACACTGGACTCAAACCGGACCAGACCGGCTCAAACCGGTCTTGACTGGTTCAAACCGGACTCAAACCGGACCAGACCCTCTCAAACCTCTGTTGACTGGCTCAACCGGTTCAAACCGGACCAGACCAGCTCATACCGGATTAAACCGGTCCAGCCCGGCTCAAACCAGTTTTCACCATCTCAAACCAGACCAGACTGGCTTAAACCGGATCACATCGCTTTTGTCCAGCTCAATACGGACCATAACGTCTCCAACCGGTTTTGACCAGCACAAACCGGACTCAAACCGGACCAGGCAAGATAAAACCGGCACAAACCGAACCAGACCGGCTCAAACTGGACGCAAACAGGACCACACCGTCTCAAACCGTTTATGACCAGCTCAAACCAGACTCAAACAGGACCAGACCGTCTGAAACTGGTGTTGACCAGCTCAAACCGGACTCAAACCGACCAGACCAGCTCAAACCGGCTCAAACCAGATCAAACCAGACCAGACCGGCTCTAACCAGTTTTGAACGGCTCAAACCAGATTCAAACCGGACCAGACCGTCACAAACCGGTTTTGACCAACTCTAACCAGAGCAGACCGGCTCAAACTGGTTTTGACCAACAAACCGGCTCAAACCGGACCAGACCGGCTCAAATCGGAACACACCCGCTCAAACCAGTTTTGACTGGCTCAAACCGGACCAGACTGGCTCAAACTGGTATTCACCATCTCAAACCAGACCAGACCAGCTCAAACCAGACTCAAACCGGACCAGACCGCTCAAACCGGTTTTGACCGGCTCAAACCGGACTCAAACTGGACCAGACCGGCTCAAATCGGACCAGACCAGCTCAAACCGGATCAAACCGGACCAGACCGGCTCGAACAGGATTTGACTGGCTCAAACCAGACCAGACCAGCTCAAACCGGTTTTCACCGTCTCAAACCAGATCAAACCGGATCAAACCGGACCAGACCAGCTCAAATCGGATCAAACTGGACCAGACCATCTCAAACCATCTCAAACTGGAGCAGACCGGCTCAAACCGGTTTTGACCGCTCAAACCGGAGCAGACCGTCTCAAACCAGATCAAACCAGGCCAGACCGGCTCAAACCGGTTTTCACCGTCTCAAACCGGCCAAGACCGTCTCAAACCGGACTCAAACTGGTCCAGACAGGCTCAAACCGATTTTGACTGGCTCATACCAGTCCAGACCGGCTCAAACGGATCAAACCGAACCCGACCGGCTTAAACCGGATCAAACCAGACCAGACAGGCTCAAATCGGTGTTGACCGGCTCAAACCCGACCAGACTGGCTTAAACTGGACCAGACTGGCTCAAACCAGCTTTGACCGGCCCAAACTGGATTCAAACCGGACCAGACCAGCTCAAACCGGTGTTGACCTGTTCAAACCGGACTCAAACCAGACCAGACCCTCTCAAACCAGAGTTCAACGGCTCAAACCGGACTCAAACCGGACCAGACTAGCTAAAACCGGTTTTGACTGGCTCAAACCAGAAAAGACCAGCTCAACTGGTGCGGACTCAAACCGGATTAAACCGGACCAGACCAGCTCAACCGGATCAAACCGGTTTTCACCATCTCAAACCGGACCAGACCAGCTTAAACTGGATCAAACCGGTTTTGACCGGATCAATACGGACCATAACGTCTCAAACCGGTTTTGACCGGCTCAAACCGGACTCAAACCGGACCAGGCAAGCTAAAACCAGCTCAATCCGGATCATACCAGCTCAAACCGGCTAAAACCGGACCAGACTGCCTCAAACCGGTTTTGACCGGCTCATATCGGGCTCAAACCAGACCAGACCAGTTCAAACCGGTTTTGACTGGCTCAAACCGGTCCAAACCAGCTCAAACTGGACTCAAACAGGACCAGACCGGCTCAAACCGACCAGACCGCTCAAACCAGTTTTGACCGGCTCAAATCGGAACAGACCCGCTCAAACCAGTTTTGACCGGCTCAAACTGGACTCAAACCGGACTCAAACCAGACCAGACCTGCTCAAACCGGTTTTGACCGGCTCAAATCGGACTCAAACCGACCAGACAGGCTCAAACCGGTTTTGACTGGCTCAAACCAGACCAGACCGGCTCAACCGGATCAAACCGGACCAGACGGCTCAAACCAGACCAGACCGGCTCAAACCGGTATTGAAAGGCTCAAACCGGACTCAAACCGGACCAGTCCTGCTCAAATCGGTTTTGACCAGCTCAAACCGGACTCAAACCAGACCAGACCGGCTCAAACCGGTATTGAAAGGCTCAAACCGGATTCAAACCGGACCAGTCCTGCTCAAATCGGTTTCGACTGGCTCAAACCAGACCAGACCGGCTCAAACCGGTTTTCACCAGCTCAAAACGAACCAGGACCAGACTGGCTCAGACCAGACTCAAAGGGGACCAGACCGGCTCAAACGGGTGTAGACCGGCTCAAACCGACCAGACCGGCTGAAACCGGACTCAAACTGGACCAAACCGGCTCAAACCGTTTTGACCGGCTCAAACCGGTTTTGACTGGCTCAAACCGACCAGACCAGCTCAAACCGGACCAGACCGGCTCAAACCGGTTTTGACCGGCTCAAACTGGACTCAAACCGGACCAGACCAGCTCAAACCGGTGTTGACCAGCTCAAACCGGACTCAAACCAGACCAGACCGTCTCAAACCGGTTTTGACCAGCTCAACCGGATCAAACCGGACCAGACCGCTCAAACCGGACCAGACTGGCTCAAACCGGTTTTGACTGGCTCAAACCAGAAAAGACCGGCTCAAACTGGACCAGACTGGCTCAAACCGGATCAAACCGGACCAGACCGGCTCAAACTGGTTTTGACCAACTCTAACCAGAGCAGACCGGCTCAAACTGGATCAAACCGGTTTTGACCGGATCAAACTGGACCAGACCGTCTCAAACCGGTTTTGACCGGCTCAAACCGGACTCAAACCGGACCAGGCAAGCTAAAACCAGCTCAATCCGGATCATACCAGCTCAAACCGGCTAAAACCGGACCAGACTGCCTCAAACCGGTTTTGACCGGCTCATATCGGGCTCAAACCAGACCAGACCAGTTCAAACCGGTTTTGACTGGCTCAAACCGGTCCAGACCGGCTCAAACTGGATCAAACCGGACCAGACTGGCTCTTAGACCAGCTCAAACATGTTTTGACCAGCTCGAACTGGACCAGATTGGCTCAACCGGATCAAATTGGATGAGACCGGCTCAAACCAGATCAAACCGGATCAGACCGGTGACCGGCTCAGACCGGACTCAAACCAGACCAGACCGGCTCAAACCGGTATTGAAAGGCTCAAACCGGACTCAAACCGGACCAGACCGTCTCAAACCGGTTTTGACCAGCTCAAACCAGACCAGACCGGCTCAAACTGGTTTTGACCAACAAACCGGCTCAAACCGGACCAGACCGGCTCAAATCGGAACACACCGGCTCAAACCGGTTTTGACTGGCTCAAACCGGAGCAGACTGGCTGAAACAGGATCAGAACGGACCAGACTGGCTCTTAGACCAGCTCAAACCGGTTTTGACCGGCTCAAACCGGACCAGACCGGCTCAATCAGATCAAACCGGACCAGACTGGCTCAACCAGATCAAACTGGACCACACCAGCTCAAACCGGTGTTGACCAGCTCACACAGGACTCAAACCGGACTAGACTGGCTCAAACCGGTGTTGAGCAGCTCAAACAGGACTCAAACCGGACCAGACCAGCTCAACCGGATCAAACCAGACCAGACAGGCTTAAACCGGATCAAACTGGACCAGACCGGCTCAAACCAGTGTTGACCAGCTCAGACCCGAACAGAAAGGCTTAAACCGGACCAGACTGGCTCAAACCGGGTTTGACCAGCTCAAACTGGACTCAAACCAGAATACCGGCTCAAAACGGTTTTGACCGGCTCAAACACGACCACACCAGCTCAAACCGGACCAGACCGGCTCAAACCAGCTCGAACCGGACCACACCAGCTCAAACCGGACCAGACCGGCTCAAACCGGCTCGAACCGGACCAGAACAGCTCAAACCGGGCTTGACCGGCTCAAACTGGACTCTAACTGGACCAGACCTGCTGAAAACGGTTTTGACCGGCTCAAACCAGACCAGACCAGCTCAAACCGGGCTTGACCGGCTCAAACCTTATCAAACCCAACCAGACCGGTTCTTAGACCAGCTCAAACCGGATTTGACCGGCACAAACCGGACCAGACCGACTCAAACCGGTTTTGACTGGCTCAAACCGGAATCAAACCGGACCAGACCGGCTGAAACCGGACTCAAACCGGACTAGATCGGCTCAAACCGGTTTTGATCGGTTCAAACTGGACCAGACCGCTCAAACCGACCAGACCGGCTCAAACCGCTCAAACTGCACCATACCGGCTCAAACCGGTTTGGACCGGCTCCAACTGGTCCAGACCGGCTCAATCCGGTTCAAACCGGACCAGACCGGCTCGAACAGGATTTGACTGGCTCAAACCGAATCAAACCGGACCAGACCGGCTTAAACAGGATCAAAATGACCAGACTGGCTCAAACCAGACCGGCTCTTAGACCAGCTCAAACATGTTTTGACCGGCTCAAATCGGACCAGACCGGCTCAAACCGGTTTTGACCGGCTCAAACCGTTCTCAAACCGGACCAGACCAGCTCAAACCGGTTTTGACCGGCTCAAACTGGACCAGACCAGCTCAAACCAGACCAGACCGTCTCAAACCCGATCAAACCAGACCAGACCGCTCAAACCGGTTTTCACCGGCTCAAACCAGACCAGACTGGCTCAACCAGATCAAACCGGACCAGACCGGCTCAAACCGGCTCAAACCGGACCAGATCGGCTCAAACCGGACCAGACCGGCTCAAACCGACCAGACCATCTCAAACCGGACCAGACCGGCTCAAACTGGACCAGACCGGTTCAAACCGGTTTTGACCGGATCAAACCGGACTCAAACCAGAAAAGACCGGCTCAAACCGGTTTTCACCGGCTCAAACCGGACCAGACCTGCTCAAACCGGTTTTCACCGGCTCAAACCAGACCAGACCAGCTCAAACCGGTTTTCACCGGCTCAAACCGAATCAAACCGGACCAGACCGGCTCAAACCAGACTCAAACCAGACCAGACCGGCTCAAACCGGTGTTGACCGGCTCAAACAGGACTCAAACCGGACCAGACCGCTCAAACCAGTTTTGACCGGCTCAAACCGACTCAAACCGACCAGACTGGCTCAAACCAGTTTTGACTGGCTCAAACCGACCAGACCGCTCAAACCAGTTTTGACCGGCTCAAACCGACCAGACAGGCTCAAACCAGACCAGACGGCTCAAACCAGACTCAAACCGGACCAGACTGCATCAAACCAGTGTGGACCGGCTCAAACCAGACCCAAACCGGACCAGACCGCTCAAACCAGTTTTGACCGGCTCAAACTGGACCAGACTGGCTCAACCGGCTCAAACCGACCAGACCGGCTCAACGGATCAAACCGGTTTTGACCGGCTCAAACGGACTCAAACCGGACCAGACAAGCTCAAACCGGTTTTGACCGGATCAAACCAGACCAGACCGGCTCAAACCAGATCAAACCGGACCAGACCGGCTCAAACCGGATCAAACCGGACCAGACTGGCTCAAACCGGGTTTCACTGGATCAAAACGGTCTCAAACCAGACCAGACGGCTCAAACCAGACTCAAACCGGTTTTGACCGGCTCAAACCGGACCAGAACATCTCAAACCGGTTTTGACCAGATCAAACCGGACCAGACCGGCTCAAACCGCTCAAACCGGTTTTGACCGGCTCATATGGGACTCAAACCGGACCAGACTGGCTCAAACCGGTTTTGACTGGCTCAAACCGGCTTTGACCGGCTCAAACCGGACTCAAACCGGACCAGGCAAGATAAAACCGGCTTGAACCGGACCATACCGGCTCAAACCAGCTCAAACCGGACCAGACGGCTCAAACCGGTTTTGTCCGGCTCAAACCGGACTCAAACCGGACCAGACAGCCTCAAACCGGTTTTGACCGGCTCAAATCAGACCAGACCAGCTCAAACCGGACCAGACCGGCTCAAACCGGTTTTGACCGGCTCAAACCGTACCAGACCCGCTCAGACGGATCAAACCGGACCAGACTGGCTTAAGCCGGATCAAACTGGACCAGACCGGCTCAAATCTGTGTTGACAGGCTCAGACCGGTCTGAAACTGGACCACACCAGCTCAAACCGGTGTTGAACGGCTCAAACCGTATTCAAACCGGACCAATCCGGCTCAAACCGGTTTTGACTGGCTCAAACCGGACGAGACCGGCTCAAACCCGTTTTCACCAGCTCAAAACGAGCCAGGACCAGAGCGGCTCAAACCAGACTCAAACCGGACCAGACTGCATCAAACCAGTGTGGACCGGCTCAAACCAGACCCAAACCGGACCAGACCGGCTCCAACCGGTTTTGACCGGCTCAAACCGGACCAGACTGGCTCAACCGGCTCAAACTGGACCAGACAGGCTTAAACCGGTTGAAACCGGACCAGACCGGCACAAACCGGTTTTGTCCAGCTCAAACCAGACCAGACCGGCTCAACGGGATCAAACCGGACCCGACCGGCTCAAACCGGCTCAATCCGGACCAGATCGGCCCAAACCCAAACAGACCGGCTCAAACCCGACCAGACCGGCTCAATCCCAACCAGACCGGCTCAAACTGGACCAGACCGGTTCAAACCAGTTTTGACCTATTCAAACCGGACTCGAACCGGAAAAGACCAGCTCAATCCATTTTTGATCTACTCAGACCGGACCAGAGAGGCTCAAACTGGATCAAACCAGACCAGACCAGCTCAAACCGGTTTTCACTGTCTCAAACCAGAACAGACCATCTCAAACCGGACTCAAACTGGACCAGACCGGCTCAAACCGATTTTGACCGGCTCATACCAGTCCAGACCGGCTCAACCGGATCAAACCGGACCCGACTGGCTTAAACCGGATCAAACCATTCCAGACGGGCTCAAATCGGTGTTGACCGGCTCAAACTTGACCAGACTGGCTTAAACCGGACCAGACTGGCTCAAACCGGCTTTGACCAACTCAAACCGGACTCAAACCGGACCAGACTGGCTCAAACCAGTGTTGACCGGTTCAAACCGGACTCAAACCGGACCAGACCGACTCAAACTGGTGATCAATGGCTCAAACCGGACTCAAACCAGTTTTGACCGGCTCAAACCGGATCAAACCGCACCAGACCGGCTCTTAGATCGGCTCAAACCGGTTTTAACCAATTTCAATATGGACCAGACTGGCTCTAACAGGTTTTGACTGGCTCAAACAGGACTCAAACCGGACCAGACCGTCTGAAACCAGTTTTGACCGGCTCAAACCGGACTCAAACTGGACCAGACCGGCTCAAACCGGTTTTGACCGGATCAAACTGGACTCAAACGTGACCAGACCGGCTGAAAATGGTTTTGACCGGCTCTAACCCGACCAGACTGACCTAAACCGGACCACACCGGCTCACACCACCCTCAGACCGGACCAGACCGGCTGAAAACGGTTTTGACCAGCTCAAACTGGAGCAGACCCGCTTAACCGGACTGAAACCGGATCAGGCCGGCTCAAACCGGACCCAAACTGGACCAGACAGTCTCCAACTGGTTTTGACCGGCTCAAACCGGAGCAGACCGGCTCAACCGGATCAAACCGGACCAGAGAGGCTTAAACTGGATCAAACCGGACCAGACCAGCTCAAACCGGTTTTTTCCAGCTCAAACCAGACCAGACCGGCTCAACGGGATCAAACCGGACCCGACCGGCTCAAACCGGCTCAAACCGGACCAGATCGGCCCAAACCCAAACAGACCGGCTCAAATCCGACCAGACCGGCTCAAACCCGACCAGACCGGCTCAAACTGGACCAGACCGGTTCAAACCGGTTTTGACCAATTCAAACCGGACTCAAACCGGAAAAGACCAGCTCAAACCGGTTTTCACCTACTCAAACAGAACCAGAGAGGTTCAAACCGGATCAAACCAGACCAGACCAGCTCAAACCGGTTTTCACCATCTCAAACCGGACCAGACCATCTCAAACCGGACTCAAACTGAAACAGACCGGCTCAAACCGATTTTGACCAGCTCATACCAGTCCAGACCAGCTCAACCGGATCAAACCGGACCCGACCGGCTTAAACCGGATCGAACCGGACCAGACGGGCTCAAATCGGTGTTGACCAGCTCAAACCTGAACAGCCTGGCTTAAACCGGACCAAAATGACTCAAACCGGCTTTGACCGGCTCAAACCGGACTCAAACTGGACCAGACCGGCTCAAGCCGGTGTTGACCAGTTCAAATTGGACTCAAACCGGACCAGACCCCCTCAAACCGGTGTTCAACGGCTCAAACAGGACTCAAACCGGACCAGACTTGCTAAACCCGGTTTTGACCGGCTCAAACCAGAACAGACCGGCTAAACCGTTTCAAAGCGGACCAGACTGGCTCAAACCGGATTAAACCGGACCAGACCGGCTCAAACCGGTTTTCACCGTCTCAAACCGGACCAGACCGGCTTAAACTGGATCAAACCGGTTTTGACCGGCTCAATACGAACCATAACGTCTCAAACCGCTTATGACCGGCTCAAACCGGACTCAAACCGGACCAGGCAAGCTAAAACCGCCTCGAACCGTACCAGACCGGCTCAAACCGGCTAAAACCGCACCAGACCAGGTCAAACCGGTTTTGTCCGGCTCAAACCGGACTCAAAGCGTACCAGACCACCTCAAACAGGTTTTGACCGGCTCATATCGGACTCAAACTGGACCAGACAGGCTAAAACCGGTTTTTACCAGCTCAAACCCGACCAGAAGGGCAGAAACCGGATCAAACCGAACCAGACCGGCTCAAACCGGTTTGGACCTGCTCAAACCCGACCAGACTGGCTTAACCCGGACCAGACTGGCTCAAAAAGGGTTTTACCAGCTCAAACCGGACTCAAACCGGACCAGACCGGCTCAAACCGGGTTTGACCAGCTCAAGCCGGACGAGACCCGCTCACACCGGATCAAACCGGACCAGACCGGCTCTTAGACAGGCTCAAACCCGTTTTGACTGGCTCAAACCGGACTCAAACCGGACCACACCGGCTCAAACCAGTGTTGTCCGGTTCAAACAGGACTCAAATCGGACCAGGCCCTCTCAAACCTGTGTTGACCGGCTACAACCGGATTCAAACCGGACCAGACAAGCTAAAACCGGTTTTGACCGGATCAAAGCAGAACAGACCGGCTCAACCAGTTCAAACCGGACCAGACCGGCTCAAACCGGATTAAACCGGACCAGACTGGCTCAAACCGGATTTCACTGTCTCAAACCGGAACAGACCGGCTTAAACCAGATCATACCAGTTTTGACCGGCTCAATACGGACCACAACGTCTCAAACCGGTTTTGACCAGCTCAAATCGGACTCAAACTGGACCAGACCGGCTCAAACCGGTTTTAACTGGCTCAAACCCGACCAGAACGGCACAAACCGGATCAAACCAGACCAGACGGGTTCAAACCGGTTTGGACCGGCTCAAACAGACCAGACCGGCTTAAACCAGATCATACCAGTTTTGACCGGCTCAAACCGGCTCAAACCGTTTTGACCGGCTCAAACCGGTTTTGACTGGCTCAAACCGGATCAAACGGACCAGACCGGCTCAAACCAGACCAGACGGCTCAAACCAGATCAAACCGGACCAGACCCTCTCAAACCGGTTTTCACCATCTCAAACCGGACCAGACCGGCTTTAACCGGATCAAACCGGTCTTGACCAGCTCAATATGGACCATAACGTCTCAAACCGGTTTTGACCGGCTCAAACCGTACTCAAACCAGACCAGGCAAGCTAAAACCGGCTCAAACAGGACCAGATCGGCTCAAACCGGCTAAAACCGGACCAGACCGTGTCAAACCGGGTTTGTCCCGCTCAAACCGGACTCAAACCGTACCAGACAGCCTCAAACCGGTTTTGACCGGCTCAAATCGGACTCGAACCGGACCAGACCGGCTCAAACCGGTTTTGACCGCTCAAACTGGACCAGACCGGCTCAAACAGGACTCAAACCGGACCAGACCGGCTCTTAGACCATCTCAAACTGGTTTTGACCGGCTCAAACCGGTTTTGACCAGATCAAACCGGACTCAAACCGGACTCAAACCGGACCAGACCAGCTCAAACCGGATCAAACCGGACCAGACCGGCTCAAACTGGTTTTGACCAGCTCAAACCGGACTCAAACCGGACCAGACCGGCTCAAACCGGTTTTGACCGGCTCAAACCGGACTCAAACCGGACCAGACCGGCTCAAACCAGTTTTGACTGGCTCAAACCCGACCAGACCAGCTCAAACCGGTTTTCACCAGCTCAAACCGGACTCAAACCGGACCAGACCGGCTCAAACCAGACTCAAACTGGACCAGACCGGCTCAAACCGATTTTGACCGGCTCAAATTGGACCAGACTGCATCAAACCGGCTTAAACCGGACCAGACTGGCTCAAACCGGTTTTGACCAGCTCAAACCGGTTTTGACTGGCTCAAACCCGACCAGACCAGCTCAAACCGGACCAGACCGGCTCAAACCGGTTTTGACCGCTCAAACCGGACCAGACAGGCTCAAACCGGATCAAACCGACCAGACTGGCTCAAACTGGTTTTGACCGGCTCAAACCAGATCAAACCAGACTCAAACCAGACTCAAACCGGACTCAAACGGACCAGACTGGCTCAAACCGGTTTTGTCCGGCTCAAACCGGACTCAAACTGGACCAGACCGGCTCAAATCGGACCAGACCAGCGCAAACCAGTTTGGATCGGCTCAAACCGGACCAGACCGTCTCAAACCGGTCCAGACCGGATCACACCGGACCAGACTGGCTCTTAGACCATCTCAAACTGGTTTTGATCGGCTCATTACGGACCAGACCGGCTCTAACCGGACCAGACCGGCTAAAACCGGTGTTGACCGTCTCAAACCGTACTCAAACTGGACCAGACCGGCTCAAACCGGTTTTCACCAGCTCAAACCAGACCAGACCAACTCAATGGGATCAAACTGGACCACACTGGTTTGAACCGGATCAAACCGGACCAGACCGGCTCAAACCGGTGATGACCGGCTCAAACCCGACCAGACTGGCTTAACCCGAACCAGACTGGCTCAAAATGGATTTGACCGGCTCAAACCAGACTCAAACCAGACCAGACAGGCTCAAAACGGACGAGACCCGCTAAAACTGGATCAAACCGGAGCAGACTGGCTCTTAGACCGGCTCAAACTGGTTTTGACGGGATCAAACCAGACTCCAACCGGACCAGACCGGCTCAAACCGGTGTTGACTGGTTCAAACTGGACTCAAACCAGACCAGAACCTCTCAAACCGGTGTTGAACGGCTCAAACCGGACTCGAATCGGAGCAGACTAGCTAAAACCGGTTTTGACCGGCTCAAACCAGAACAGACCGGCTCAACCGGTTCAAATCGGACCAGACCGGCTCAAACCAGATTGAACCGGACCAGACCGGCTCAAACGGGTTTTCACCGTCCCAAACCGGAACCGACCGGCTTAATCCGGATCAAACCGGTTTTGACCAGCTCAAACTGGACTCAAACCGGGCCAGGAGAGCTAAAACCGGCTCAAACCGGACCAGACCGGCTCAAACCAGACTCAAACCGGACCAGACCGGCTCAAACCGGTTATGACCAGCTCAAACCCGACTCAAACCAGACCAGACCGTCTCAAACTGGTGTTGACCGGCTCCAACGGGACTCAAACCAGACCAGACCGGCTCAAACCGGATCAAACAAGACCAGAACTGCTCAAACCGGTTTTTACCGGCTCAAACTCGAGCAGAACGGCACAAACCGGATCAAACCGGACCAGACCGGATCAAACCGCTTTGGACCGGCTCAAACCGGATCAAACCGGACCAGACCGGCTCTTAGACCGTCTCAAACCAGTTTTGATCGGCTCAATACGGACCGGACCAGCTCTAACCGGACCGGACTGGCTAAAACCGTTGTTGACTGTCTCAAACCATACTCAAACTGGACCACACTGGCTCAAACCGGTTTTGACCGGCTCAAACCAGACCAGACCAATTCAATGGGGTCAAACTGGACCACATCGGCTTGAACCAGATCAAACCGGACCAGACCGGCTCAAACAGGTTTTGACCGGCTCAAACCGGACCAGACCGGCTCAACCGGATCAAACCGGACCAGACCGGCTTAAACCGGATCAAACAGGAGCAGACTGGCTCAAACTGGTTTCGACCGGCTCAAACCGGACGAGTCCGGCTCAAAACGGTTTTCACCGGCTTAAACCGGATGAGTCCGGCTCAAACCGGTTTTCACCGGTTCAAACCGGACCAAGGCCAGACTGCCTCAAACTGGACTCAAACCGCACCAGACCAGCTCAAACCGTTGTTGACCGGCTCAAACCAGACTCTAATCGGACCAGAACGGCTCAAACCGGTTTTTCCCATCTCAAACCGGACCAGGACCAGATGCTCAAAGCGGACCCCAACAAGACCAGAACGGCTCAAACCAGTGTTGACCGGCTCAAACTGGACTCAAACCGACCAGACCGCTCAAACTGGTTTTGACCGCTCAAACCAGACCAGAATGGCTCAACCGGATCAAATTGAACCAGACAGGCTTAAACCGGATCAAACCGGACCAGACTGTCTCAAACCAATGTTGACCGGCTCAGATCCGAACAGACCAGCTTAAACTGGACCAGACTGTCTCAAACCGGGTTTGACCATCTCAATCCGGACTCATACCGGACCAGACCGGCTCAAACCGGTTTTGACTGCCTCAGACCCGATCACACCAGCTCAAACCGGACCAGACCTCCTCAAACCAGTTTTGACTGGCTCAAACCAGACGAGACCGGCTCAGTCTGGACCAGACCGGGTAAAACCGGATAAAACCGGACACGACCGGCTCAAACCGGTTATGACCGGCTCAAACCAGACCAGACCAGCTCAAATCGGCTAAAACCGGACCAGAACAGCTCAAACCGGTATTGACCGGCTCAAACCGGATTAAAACCAGACCAGACTGGCTCAAACCAGTTTTGACCGGCTCAAACTGTACCAGACCGGCTCAAACCAGATCACACTGGACCAGACCGGCTGAAAGCGGTTTTCACCGGCTCAAACCAGAACAGACCAGCTCAACCGGCTCAAAGCGGACCAGACCGGCGCAAACCGGGTTTGTCCGGCTCAAACCAGACTCAAACCGTACCAGACCGCCTCAAACAGGTTTTGACTGGCTCATATAGGACTCAAACCAGACCAGACCGGCTCAAGCCGGTTTTACTGGCTCAAACCCGACCAGAACGACACAAACAGGATCACACTGGACCAGACCGGCTCAAATCGGTTTGGACCGGCTCAAACGAGACCAGACCGGCTTAAATCAGATCAAACCAGACCAGACCGGCTCTTAGACCGTCTCAAACCGGTTTTGACTGGCTCAAACCGGATCAAACCGGTTTTGACGGCTCAAACCGGACCAGACCGGCTCAAACCAGATTGAACCGGACCAGACTGGCTCAAACCGGTTTGGACCGGCTCAAACCGGACCAGACTGGCTCAAACCGGACCAGACCAGCTTAAACCGGTTTAAACTGGACCAGACCGGCTCTTAGACCGTCTCAAACCGGTTTTGATCCGCTCAATACGGACCAGACCGGCTCAAACCGGACCAGACCGGCTAAAACCGGTGTTGACCGGCTCAAACCGTACTCAAACTGGACCAGACCGGCTCAAACCGGTTTTCACCAGCTCAAACCAGACCAGACCAATTCAATGGGGTCAAACTGGACCACACTGGCTCAAACCGGTTTGGACCGGCTCAAACCGGACCAGACCGGCTCAAACCGGTGTTGACCGGCTCAAACCCGACCAGACCGGCTTAAACCGGATCAAACCAGACCAGAATGGCTCAACCGGATCAAACTGGTTTTGACCGGCTCAAACCAGACTCAAACCAGACCAGACAGGCTCAAACCGGACCAGACCAGCTCAAACTGGACTCAAACCGGACCAGACCGGCTCAAACTGGTTTTGACCGGCTCAAACCGACCAGACCGGCTCAAAACGGTTTTCACCGGCTTAAACCGGATGAGTCCGGCTCAAACCGGTTTTCACCGGTTCAAACCGGACCAAGGCCAGACTGCCTCAAACTGGACTCAAACCGCACCAGACCAGCTCAAACCGTTGTTGACCGGCTCAAACCGGACTCTAATCGGACCAGAACGGCTCAAACCGGTTTTTCCCATCTCAAACCGGACCAGGACCAGATGCTCAAAGCGGACCCCAACAAGACCAGAACGGCTCAAACCAGTGTTGACCGGCTCAAACTGGACTCAAACCGGACCCGACGGGCTCAAACTGCTTTTGACCGGCTCAAACCAGACCAGAATGGCTCAACCGGATCAAATTGAACCAGACAGGCTTAAACCGGATCAAACCGGACCAGACTGTCTCAAACCAGTGTTGACCGGCTCAGATCCGAACAGACCAGCTTAAACTGGACCAGACTGTCTCAAACCGGGTTTGACCATCTCAATCCGGACTCATACCGGACCAGACCGGCTCAAACCGGTTTTGACTGCCTCAGACCCGATCACACCAGCTCAAACCGGACCAGACCTCCTCAAACCAGTTTTGACTGGCTCAAACCAGACGAGACCGGCTCAGTCTGGACCAGACCGGGTAAAACCGGATAAAACCGGACACGACCGGCTCAAACCGGTTATGACCGGCTCAAACCAGACCAGACCGGCTCAAATCGGCTAAAACCGGACCAGAACAGCTCAAACCGGTATTGACCGGCTCAAACCGGATTAAAACCAGACCAGACTGGCTCAAACCGGTTTTGACCGGCTCAAACTGTACCAGACCGGCTCAAACCAGATCACACTGGACCAGACCGGCTGAAAGCGGTTTTCACCGGCTCAAACCAGAACAGACCAGCTCAACCGGCTCAAAGCGGACCAGACCGGCGCAAACCAGCTCAAACCGGTTTTGACCGGCTCAAACCAGACTCAAACCGTACCAGACCGCCTCAAACAGGTTTTGACTGGCTCATATAGGACTCAAACCGGACCAGACCGGCTCAAGCCGGTTTTACTGGCTCAAACCCGACCAGAACGACACAAACAGGATCACACTGGACCAGACCGGCTCAAATCGGTTTGGACCGGCTCAAACGAGACCAGACCGGCTTAAATCAGATCAAACCAGACCAGACCGGCTCTTAGACCGTCTCAAACCGGTTTTGATTGGCTCAATACGGATCACACCGGTTCAAACCGGACCAGACCGCTCAAACCGGATTAAACCGGACCAGACCCACTCAAACCGGTTTTCAGCATCTCAAACCGGACCAGACCGGCTTAAACAGGATCAAACCGGTTTTGACCGGCTCAAACCAGATCAAACCGGACCAGACCTCAAACCGGTTTTGACCGGCTCAAACTGGACTCAAACCGGACCAGGCAAGCTAAAACCGGCTCAAACCGGACCAGACCGCTCAAACCAGATCAAACCGGTTTTGACTGCCTCAGACCCGACCACACCAGCTCAAACCGGACCAGACCGGCTCAAATCGGTTTGGACCGGCTCAAACCGGACCAGACAGGCTCCAACCGGTTTTGACCAGCTCAAACCGACCAGACCGGCTCAACCAGTTCAAACCGGACCAGACTGGCTCAACCAGATCAAACCGGACCAGACCAGCTCAAACCAGTTTTGACCGGCTCAAACCAGACTCAAACCGACCAGACCGGCTCAAACCGTACTCAAACTGGACTAGACCAGCTCAAACCGGTTTCGACCGGCTCAAACCAGACCACACAGGCTCAATTGGCTCAAACCGGACCAGACCGCTTAAACCGGATCAAACTGGTTTTGACCGGCTCAATACAGACCATACCGGCTCAAACCGGATTTGATCGGCTCAAACCAGACTCAAACCGGACCAGACAAGCTCAAACCAGCTCAAACCGGACCAGACAGGCCCAAACCGGACTCAAACCAGAACAGACCGGCTGAAAACGGTTTTGACCGGCTCAAACCAGACCAGACCGGCTCAAACCGGTTTTGACCGGCTCAAACTGGACCAGACAGGCTCAAACTGGACTCAAACCGACCAGACCGCTCAAACCGGTTTTGACCGGCTCAAACGGACCAGACCGGCTCAACCGGCTCAAACCGACCAGAACGACACAAACCAGATCAAACCGGACCAGACCGGCTCAACCGGCTCAAACCGGTTTGGACCGGCTCAAACCGACCAGACTGGCCCAAACCGGTCCAGATCATCTTAAACCAAATCAAACCGGACCAGACCGGCACTTAGACCGTCTCAAACCGGTTTTGATCGGCTCAATACGGACCAGACCAGCTCAAACCGGTTTTGACCAGCTCAAACATGTTTTGACTGGCTCAAACCGACCAGACCGGCTCAACCGGATCAAACCGGACCAGACAGGCTTAAACCGGATCAAACCGGACCAGACAGGCTTAAACCGGATCAAACCGGACCAGACAGGCTCAAACCGGTGTTGACCGGCTCAAATCGGACCAGACCGGCTTAAACCGGATCAAACCAGACCAGACTGGCTCAAACTGGTTTTGACCGGCTCAAACCAGACTCAAACCGGACCAGACCGGCTCAAATCGGTTTGGACCGGCTCAAACCGACCAGACCAGCTCAAACCGGATCAGACCAGCTCAAACCGGTTTTGACCAGCTCAAACCGGACCAGACCGTCTCAAACCGGATCAAACCGGACCAGACCGCTCAAACCGGTTTTGACCGGCTCAAAGCGGACCACACCGGCTCAACCGGCTCAAACCGACCAGAACGACACAAACCAGATCAAACCGACCAGACCGGCACAAACCGGTTTGGACCGGCTCAAACCGGACCAGACTGGCCCAAACCGGTCCAGATCATCTTAAACCAAATCAAACCGGACCAGACCGGCACTTAGACCGTCTCAAACCGGTTTTGATCGGCTCAATACGGACCAGACCAGCTCTAACCGGACCAGACCGGCTAAAACCGGTGTTGACCATCTCAAACCGTACTGAAACTGGACCATACCGGCTCAAACCGGTTTTGACCGGCTCAAACCAACCAGAACAACTCTATGGGATCAAACTGGACCACACCGGCTTGAACCGGATGAAACAGGACCAGACCGGCTCAAACCGGGGATGACTGGCTCAAACCCTACCAGACTGGCTTAACCCAGACCAGACTGGCTCAAAACGGATTTGACCAGCTCAAACCAGACTCAAACCGGACCAGACCGCTCAAACTGGACTCAAACCGGTTTTGACCGCTCAAACTGGACCAGACCAGCTCAAACTGGACTCAAACCGGATCAAACCGGACGAGACCGGCTCTTAGACCGGCTCAAACGGTTTTGACCGGCTCAAACCGACTCAAACCGGACCAGACCGGCTCAAACCAGACTCAAACCAGACCAGACCGGCTCAAACCGGTGTTGACCGGCTCAAACAGGAACAGACCGGCTCAAACCGGACCAGACCGCTCAAACCAGTTTTGACCGGCTCAAACCGACTCAAACCGGACCAGACTGGCTCAAACCAGTTTTGACTGGCTCAAACCGGACCAGACCAGCTCAAACCGGTTTTGACCAGCTCAAACCGACTCAAACCAGACCAGACCAGACCGGCTCAAACCAGACTCAAACCGGACCAGACCGGCTCAAACCAGTTTTGACCGGCTCAAACCGGACCCAAACCGTACCAGACCGGCTCCAACCGGTTTTGACCAGCTCAAACTGGACCAGACTGGCTCAACCAGATCAAACCGACCAGACAGGCTTAAACCGGATCAAACCGGACCAGACCGGCTAAAACCGGTGTTGACCGGCTCAAACCGGACTCAAACCGGACCAGACCGGCTCAAACTGGTTTTGACCGGCTCAAACCGGATTCAAACCAGACCAGACCGCTCAAACCGGTTTTGACTGGCTCAAACCAGACCAGACCGGCTGAAACCGGTTTTGACCGCTCAAACCGACTCAAACCAGACCAGACCAGACCGGCTCAAACCAGACTCAAACTGGACCAGACCGGCTCAAACCGGTGTTGACCGGCTCAAATCGGACCAGACCGGCTTAAACCGGATCAGACCGGCTCAAACCGGTTTTGACCAGCTCAAACCGGTTTTGACTGGCTCAAACCGACCAGACCGGCTCAAACTGGACCAGACCGGCTCAAACCGGTTTTGACCAGCTCAAACCAGACCAGACCGGCTCAAACCGAATCAAACCGGACCAGACCGGCTGAAACCGGTTTTGACCGGCTCAAACCAGACCAGACCAGCTCAACCGGCTCAAACCAGACCAGACCGGCTCAAACCGGGTTTGTCCGGCTCAAACCGGACTCAAACTGGACCAGACCGGCTCAAACCGACCAGACCGCTCAAACCAGTTTTGACCGGCTCAAACCGGACCAGACCGTCTCAAACCGGACTCAAACCGGACCAGACAGGCTTAAACCGGATCAAACCGGACCAGACCGCCTCAAACCGGCGTTGACCGTCTCAGACCCGACCACACCAGCTCAAACCGGACCAGACTGGCTCAAACCAGGTTTCACTGGCTCACTCAGGAGTGCACACTCAGGGAGTGCTCATTCAGGAGTGCACACTCAGGGAGTCCTCACTCAGGGAGTGCACACACTGGGAGAGCACACTCAGGGGAGTCCTCACTCAGGCGAGTGCACTCTCAGGTGAGAGCACACTCAGGGGAGCGCTCACTCAGGGGAGTGCACACTCAGGGGAGCGCACACTCAGGAGAGTGCACACTCAGTGGAGTCCTCACTCAGGAGAGTGCGAACTAAGAGGAGTGCACACTCAGGGGAGTGCTCACTCAGGGGAGTGCACACTCAGGGGAGTCCTCACTCAGGCGAGTGCACACTCAGGGGAGTGCACACTCAGGGGAGTGCTCACTCAGGGAGTGCACACACTGGGAGAGCACACTCAGGTGAGCGCACACTCAGGGAGTGCTCATTCAGGGAGTGCACACTCAGGTGAGCGCACACTCAGGGGAGTGCGCACTCAGGAGTGCACACTCAGGGGAGTGCACACTCAGGGGAGGGCACACTCAGTGGAGTCCTCACTCAGGAGAGTGCAAACTAAGAGGAGTGCACACTCAGGGGAGCGCTCACTCAGGGGAGTGCACACTCAGGGAGTCCTCACTCAGGAGAGTGCACACTCAGGAGTGCACACACTGGGAGAGCACACTCAGGTGAGCGCACACTCAGGGGAGTGCTCATTCATGGGAGTGCACACTCAGGGTAGTCCTCACTCAGGTGAGTGCACATTCAGGGAATGCCCACTCAGAGTAGTCCTTACTCAGGTGAGCGCACACTCAGGAGTTCACACTCAGGGAGCGCTCACTCAGGGAGTGCTCACTCAGGGAGTGCACACTCAGGAGTCATCACTCAGACAAGTACCCCTCAGGAGAGCGCTCACTCTGGTGAGTCCTCACTCAGGCGAGTTCACACTCAGGGGAGTGCACACTCAGAGTAGTCCTTACTCAGGTGAGCGCACACTCAGGAGTGCACACTCAGGGAGCGCTCACTCAGGGAGCACACTCAGGGGAGTGCACACTCAGGGGAGTGCACACTCAGGGGAGTGCACACTCAGGGGAGTGCACACTCAGGGGAGTGCACACTCAGGGAGTGCTCACTCAGGGAGTGCACACTCAGGGAGTCCTCACTCAGGAGAGTGCGAACTCAGAGGAGTGCACACTCAGGGAGCGCACACTCAGGGAGTGCACACTCAGGGGAGTGCACACTCAGGGGAGTCCTCACTCAGGAGAGTGCGAACTCAGAGGAGTGCACACTCAGGAGGCGCTCACTCAGGGGAGTGCACACTCGGGAGTGCACACTCAAGGGAGTGCACACTCAGGGTAGTGCACACTCAAGGGAGTCCTCACTCAGGAGAGTGCGAACTCAGAGGAGTGCACACTCAGGGGAGTGCTCATTCAGGGGAGTGCACACTCAGGGGAGTCATCACTCAGGAGTGCTCACTCAGGGAGCGCTCACTCAGGGAGTGCACTCAGGAGTCCTCACACAGGCGAGTTCACACTCAGGGGAGTGCACACTGAGGGGTGTCCTCACCCAGGCGAGTGCACACTCAGGTTAGTGCGCACTCAGGGGAGCACTCACTCAGGGGAGTTCACACTCAGGGTAGCGCAATCTCAAGGGAGTGCAAACTCAGGGGAGTGTAAACTCAGGGGAGTGCTCAATCAGTGGAGTGCACACTCAGGGGAGTCCACACTCAGGCGAGTTCACACTCAGGGGTGTCCTCACCCAGGCGAGTGCACACTCAGGAGTGTTCGCACTCAGGGGAGCGCTCACTCAGGGAGCGCACACTCAGGGAGAGCACACTCAGGGGAGCGCACACTCATGGGAGTGCACACACAGGGGAGTGCTCATTCAGGGGAGCGCACCCTCAGCAGAGTGCACGCTCAGGTGAGCATACACTCAGGGGAGTGCACTCAGGAGTCCTCACTCAGAGTGCACACTCAGAGTGCACTCAGGGAGTGCACACTCAGGGGAGTGCACACTCAGGGGAGTCCTCACTCAGGAGAGTGTGAACTCAGAGGAGTCCACACTCAGGCGAGTGCACACTCAGGGAGTGCACACTCAGGGAGTCCTCACTCAGGTGAGTGCACACTCAGGGGAGTGCACACTCAGGGGAGTGCACACTCAGGGAGTCCTCACTCAGGCGAGTTCACACTCAGGGAGCGCACACTCAGGGATCAAACTGGACCAGACCGGCTCAAACCGGTTTTGACCGGCTCAAACCGGACCAGACCGGCTCAAACCGGACCAGACCGGCTCAAACCGGACCAGACCGGCTCAAACCGGTTTTGACCGCTCAAACCGACTCAAACCGGACCAGACCAGCTCAAACTGGACTCAAACCGGACCAGACCGTCTCAAACCGGTTTTGACCGGCTCAAACCGGTTTTGACCAGCTCAAACCGGACCAGACCGGCTCAAACCAGACCAGACCAGCTCAAACCGGTGTTGACTGGCTCAAACCGGACTCAAACTGGACCAGACCGGCTCAAACCGGTTTTGACCGGCTCAAACCGGATCAAACTGGACCAGACTGGCTCAACCAGATCAAACCGGACCAGACTGGCTCAAACCGGTTTTGACCGCTCAAACAGGACTCAAACTGGACCAGACCGCTCAAACCGGATCAAACCGGACCAGACTGGCTCAAACCGGTGTTGACCGGCTCAAACCGGATCAAACCGGACCAGACTGGCTCAAACCGGTTTGACCGGCTCAAACCGGATCAAACCGGACCAGACTGGCTCAAACCGGTGTTGACCGGCTCAAACCGGATCAAACCGGACCAGACTGGCTCAAACCGGTGTTGACCGGCTCAAACCGGATCAAACCGGACCAGACCGGCTCAAACCGGATCAAACCGGACCAGACTGGCTCAAACCGGTGTTGACCGGCTCAAACCGGATCAAACCGGACCAGACCGGCTCAAACCGGATCAAACCGGACCAGACCGGCTCAAACCGGATCAAACCGGACCAGACTGGCTCAAACCGGTGTTGACCGGCTCAAACCGGATCAAACCGGACCAGACCGGCTCAAACCGGACCAGACTGGCTCAAACCGGTTTTGACCGGCTCAAACCGGATCAAACCGGACCAGACTGGCTCAAACCGGTGTTGACCGGCTCAAACCGGATCAAACCGGACCAGACTGGCTCAAACCGGTTTTGACCGCTCAAACCGGACTCAAACTGGACCAGACCGCTCAAACCGGATCAAACCGGACCAGACTGGCTCAAACCGGTGTTGACCGGCTCAAACCGGATCAAACCGGACCAGACTGGCTCAAACCGGTGTTGACCGGCTCAAACCGGATCAAACTGGACCAGACTGGCTCAACCAGATCAAACCGGACCAGACTGGCTCAAACCGGTTTTGACCGCTCAAACCGGACTCAAACTGGACCAGACCGGCTCAAACCGGTTTTGACCGGCTCAAACCGGTTTTGACCAGCTCAAACGGACCAGACCGGCTTAAACCGGATCAAACCGGACCAGACTGGCTCAAACCGGTGTTGACCGGCTCAAACCGGACCAGACTGGCTCAAACCGGTTTTGACCGGCTCAAACGGACCAGACCGCTTAAACCGGATCAAACTGGACCAGACTGGCTCAACCAGATCAAACCGGACCAGACTGGCTCAAACCGGTTTTGACCGCTCAAACCGGACTCAAACTGGACCAGACCGCTCAAACCGGATCAAACCGGACCAGACTGGCTCAAACCGGTGTTGACCGGCTCAAACCGGATCAAACCGGACCAGACTGGCTCAAACCGGTGTTGACCGGCTCAAACCGGATCAAACCGGACCAGACCGGCTCAAACCGGATCAAACCGGACCAGACTGGCTCAAACCGGTGTTGACCGGCTCAAACCGGACCAGACCGGCTCAAACCAGACTCAAACCGGACTCAAACTGGACCAGAGCGGCTCAAACCGGTTTTGACCGGCTCAAACCGGATCAAACCGGACCAGACTGGCTCAAACCGGTGTTGACCGGCTCAAACCGGTTTTGACCGGCTCAAACCGGTTTTGACCAGCTCAAACCGACCAGACCGGCTCAAACCGGTTTTGACCGGCTCAAACCGGTTTTGACCAGCTCAAACAGGACCAGACCGGCTCAAACCGGATCAAACCGGACCAGACTGGCTCAAACCGGTTTGACCGGCTCAAACCGGATCAAACCGGACCAGACTGGCTCAAACCGGTGTTGACCGGCTCAAACCGGATCAAACCGGACCAGACTGGCTCAAACCGGTGTTGACCGGCTCAAACCGGATCAAACCGGACCAGACTGGCTCAAACCGGTGTTGACCGGCTCAAACCGGACCAGACTGGCTCAAACCGGTTTGACCGGCTCAAACCGGATCAAACTGGACCAGACTGGCTCAAACCGGACTCAAACCGGTTTTGACCGCTCAAACCGGACTCAAACTGGACCAGACCGGCTCAAACCGGACCAGACTGGCTCAAACCGGTTTTGACCGGCTCAAACCGGACCAGACTGGCTCAAACCGGTTTGACCGGCTCAAACCGGACCAGACTGGCTCAAACCGGTTTGACCGGCTCAAACCGGATCAAACCGGACCAGACTGGCTCAAACCGGTGTTGACCGGCTCAAACCGGATCAAACCGGACCAGACCGGCTCAAACCGGATCAAACCGGACCAACCGGCTCAAACCGGATCAAACTGGACCAGACTGGCTCAAACCGGACTCAAACCGGTTTTGACCGCTCAAACCGGACTCAAACTGGACCAGACCGCTCAAACCGGATCAAACCGGACCAGACTGGCTCAAACCGGTTTTGACCGGCTCAAACCGGACCAGACTGGCTCAAACCGGTTTGACCGGCTCAAACCGGATCAAACCGGACCAGACTGGCTCAAACCGGTGTTGACCGGCTCAAACCGGATCAAACCGGACCAGACCGGCTCAAACCGGATCAAACCGGACCAGACTGGCTCAAACCGGTGTTGACCGGCTCAAACCGGATCAAACCGGACCAGACCGGCTCAAACCGGATCAAACCGGACCAGACTGGCTCAAACCGGTGTTGACCGGCTCAAACCGGATCAAACCGGACCAGACCGGCTCAAACCGGATCAAACCGGACCAGACTGGCTCAAACCGGTGTTGACCGGCTCAAACCGGATCAAACCGGACCAGACCGGCTCAAACCGGTTTTGACCGGCTCAAACCGGTTTTGACCAGCTCAAACGGACCAGACCGGCTTAAACCGGATCAAACCGGACCAGACTGGCTCAAACCGGTGTTGACCGGCTCAAACCGGATCAAACCGGACCAGACCGGCTCAAACCGGATCAAACCGGACCAGACTGGCTCAAACCGGTGTTGACCGGCTCAAACCGGATCAAACCGGACCAGACCGGCTCAAACCGGATCAAACCGGACCAGACTGGCTCAAACCGGTGTTGACCGGCTCAAACCGGATCAAACCGGACCAGACCGGCTCAAACCGGATCAAACCGGACCAGACCGGCTCAAACCGGACCAGACTGGTTCAAACCGGGTTTGACCGGCTCAAACCGGACCAGACCCGCTTAAACCGGATCAAACTGTACCAGACTGGCTCTTAAACCGGCTGAAACCGGTTTAGACCGGCTCAAACAGGACTCAAACTGGACTATACCGGCTCAAACCGGATCAAACCGGACCGGACCGGCTCAAACCGGTTTGAACCGTCTCAAACCGGATGAGACCAGCTTAAACTGGATCAAACTGGACCAGACCGTCTCTTAGACCGTCTCAAACCGGTTTTGATCAGCTCAATACGGACCAGACCGGCTCAAACCTGACCAGACCAGCTCAAACCGGTGTTGACTGTCTCAAACCGAACACAAACTGGACCAGAGCGGCTCCAACCGGTTTTGACCGGCTCAAACCAGACCAGACCAACTCAATGGGATCAAACTGGACCACACCGACTTGAACCAGATCAAACCGGACCAGACCGGCTCTTAGACAGGCTCAAACCAGTTTTCACTGGCTCAAACGGGACTCAAACCTTACCAGACAGGCTCAAACCGGTGTTGACTGGTTCAAACCAGACTGAAACCTGACCAGACCAGCTCAAACCGGTGTTGACTGTCTCAAACCGAACACAAACTGGACCAGAGCGGCTCCAACCGGTTTTGACCGGCTCAAACCAGACCACACTGGCTCAACCGCATCAAACCGGACCAGACCGGCTTAAACCGGATCAAACCGCACCAGACTGGCTCACACCGGTGTTGACCGGCTCAAACCGGCCAGACTGGCTTAAACCAGACCAGACTGGCTCAAACCGGGTTTGACCGGCTCAAACCGGACTCAAACTGGACCAGACTGGCTCAAACCGGGTTTGATCGGCTCAAACACGACCACACCGGCTCAAACTGGACCAGACCGGCTCAAACTGAATTGACCAGCTCAAACAGGACCAGACCGGCTCAAACCAGACCAGACTGGCTCAAACCAGCTCAAACCGGACCAGAACAGCTCAAACCGGGCTTGACCGGCTCAAACCGGACTCAAACTGGACCAGACCGGCTGAAACCGGTTTTGACCAGCTCAAACCGGACCAGACCAGCTCAAACCAGACTTGACCGTCTCAAACCGGATCAAACCAGACCAGACTGGCTCTTAGACCAGCTCAAACAGGTTTTGACCGGCTCAAATCGGACCAGACCAGCTCAAACCGGTTTTGACCGGCTCAAACCAGACCAGACTGGCTCAAACCGGATCAAACCGGACCAGACCGGCTTAAACCGGATCAAACCGGACCAGACTGGCTCAAACCGGTGTTGACCGGCTCAAACCGGACCAGACCGGCTTAAACCGGATCAAACCGGACCAGACTGGCTCAAACTCAGAGGAGTGCACACTCAGGGAGTGCTCACTCAGGAGTGCACACTCAGAGGAGTGCACACTCAGGAGTGCACACTCAGGAGTGCACACTCAGGGAGTGCACACTCAGGAGTGCACACTCAGGAGTGCACACTCAGGGAGTGCTCACTCAGGAGTGCACACTCAGGAGTGCACACTCAGGAGTGCACACTCAGGAGTGCACACTCAGGAGTGCACACTCAGGGAGTGCACACTCAGGGAGTGCACACTCAGGAGTGCACACTCAGGGAGTGCACACTCAGGGAGTGCACACTCAGGGAGTGCACACTCAGGGAGCACACTCAGGAGTGCACACTCAGGGAGTGCACACTCAGGGAGTGCACACTCAGGAGTGCACACTCAGGGAGTGCTCACTCAGGAGTGCACACTCAGGGGAGTCCACACTCAGGCGAGTTCACACTCAGGGGTGTCCTCACCCAGGCGAGTGCACACTCAGGAGTGCACACTCAGGAGTGCACACTCAGGAGTGCACACTCAGGAGTGCACTCAGGAGTGCACACTCAGGGGAGCGCACACTCATGGGAGTGCACACACAGGGGAGTGCTCATTCAGGGGAGCGCACCCTCAGCAGAGTGCACGCTCAGGTGAGCATACACTCAGGGGAGTGCACACTCAGGGGAGTCCTCACTCAGGAGAGTGCGAACTCAGAGGAGTGCACACTCAGGGGAGTGCTCATTCAGGGGAGTACACACTCAGGGGAGTCCTCACTCAGACGAGTGCACACTCAGGGGAGTGCACACTCAGGAGTGCACACTCAGGGAGTGCACACTCAGGTGAGCATACACTCAGGAGTGCACACTCAGGGAGTGCACACTCAGGGAGTCCTCACTCAGGCGAGTGCACACTCAGGAGTGCACACTCAGGAGTGCACACTCAGAGGAGTGCACACTCAGGAGTGCACACTCAGGAGTCCTCACTCAGACGAGTGCACACTCAGGGGAGTGCACACTCAGGGAGGTTCTCACAAAGCGGAGTGCCCACTCAGGTGAGCGCTCACTCAGAGGAGTGCACACTCAGGGGATCAAACCGGACCAGACTGGTTCAAACCGGGTTTGACCGGCTCAAACCGGACTCAAACGGACCAGACCGGCTCAAACCGGTTTTGACCGCCTCAGACCCGACCACACAAGCTCAAACCAGACCAGACCGGCTCAAACCGGTTTTGACCGGCCCAAACCGGACCAGACCGGCTCAAACGGACTCAAACCGGACCAGACCGGCTCAACTGGATCAAACCGGTTTTCACCGGCTCAAACCAGACCAGACCAGCTCAACCGGCTCAAAGCGGACCAGACCGGCTCAAACCGGTTTGACTGGCTCAAACCGGTCTCAAAGCGGACCAGACCAGCTCAAATCGGACCAGACCAGCTCAAACCGGTTTTGACTGGCTCAAACCAGAGCAGACCAGCTCAAACAGGATCAAACCGGACCAGACCGGCTCAAACCGTTTGACCGGCTCAAACCTGTTTTGACTGGCTCAAATCAGACCAGACCGGCTCAAACCGGTGTAGACCAGCTCAAACCGGACCCAAACCGGACCAGACCGGCTCCAACCGGTTTACACCAGCTCAAACCGGACCAGACCGGCTCAACCGGATCAAACCGGATCAGACAGGCTGAAACCGGATCAAACCGGACCAGACTGGCTCAAACCGGTGTTGACCGGCTCAAATCAGACCAGACCGGCTTAAACCGGACCAGACTGGCTCAAACCAGGTTTGACCAGCTCAAACTGGACTCAAACTGGACCAGACTGGCTCAAACCGGTTTTGACCGGCTCAAACACGACCACACCGGCTCAAACTGGACCAGACCGGCTCAAACTGGTTTTGACCGGCTCAAACAGGACCAGACCGGCTCAAACCAGACCAGACTGGCTCAAACCAGCTCAAACCGGACCAGAACATCTCAAACCGGACTAGACCGGCTCAAACCGGACTCAAACTGGACCAGACCGGCTGAAAACGGTTTGACCAGCTCAAACCGGACCAGACCAGCTCAAACCAGACCAGACCGGCTCAAACCAGATCAAACCAGACCAGACTGGCTCTTAGACCAGCTCAAACAGGTTTTGACCGGCTCAAATCGGACCAGACCAGCTCAAACCGGTTTTGACCAGCTCAAACTGGACTCAAACCGGACCAGACCGGTTCAAACCGGTTTTGACTGGCTCAAACCGGACTAGACCGGCTCAAACCGGTTTTGATCGGCTCAAACCGGACCAGGAGCATACCGGCTCAAACCGGACTCAAACTGGACCAGACTGGCTCAAACCGGTTTTGACGGCTCAAACCGGACCAGACCAGCTCAACCGGCTCAAACCGGACCAGACCGCTCAAACTGGTTTTGACCGGCTCAAACCAGACCAGACCAGCTCAAACCGGTTTTCACCGGCTCAAACCCGACCCCACCGGCTCAAACCGGACCAGACCAGCTCAAATCGGATCAAACTGGACCAGACCATCTCAAACCATCTCAAACTGGACCAGACCGGCTGAAAACGGTTTTGACCGGCTCAAACCGGAGCAGACCGACTCAAACCAGACTCAAACCAGGCCAGACCGGCTCAAACCGGTTTTCACCGTCTCAAACCGGACCAGACCGGCTCAAACCGGACTCAAACTGGACCAGACCGGCTCAAACCGATTTTGACTGGCTCAAACCAGACCAGACCGCTCAAACGGATCAAACCGGACCAGACCGGCTTAAACCGGATCAAACCAGACCAGACAGGCTCAAATCGGTGTTGACCGGCTCAAACCCGACCAGACTGGCTTAAACTGGACCAGACTGGCTCAAACCAGCTTTGACCGGCCCAAACCGGACTCAAACCGGACCAGACCAGCTCAAACCGGTGTTGACCGGCTCAAACCGGACTCAAACCAGACCAGACCAGCTCAAATCGGACCAGACCAGCTCAAACCGGACCAGACCGGCTCAAACCGTTTGACCGGCTCAAACCGGTTTTGACCGGCTCAAACCGGACCAGACTGGCTCAAACCGGTGTTGACCGCTCAAACCGGACCAGACTGGCTCAAACCGGTTTTGACCAGCTCAAACTGGACTCAAACCGGTTTTGACCGGCTCAAACCGGACTCAAACTGGACCAGACTGGCTCAAACCGGTTTTGACCGGCTCAAACCAGACCAGACTGGCTCAAACCGGTTTTGACCGGCTCAAACCGGACCAGACCGGCTCAAACCGGATCAAACCGGACCAGACCGGCTGAAACCGGACTCAAACCGGACCAGACCAGCTCAAACCAGACTCAAACCGGACCAGACTGGCTCAAACCGGACTCAAACTGGAACAGACCAGCTCAAACCGGTTTTCACCGTCTCAAACCGGACCAGACCAGCTCAAACCGACTCAAACCGGTTTTGACCGGCTCAAACCGGTTTTGACCAGCTCAAACTGGACCAGACCGGCTCAAACCGGATCAAACCGGACCAGATCGGCTCAAACAGGTGTTGAACGGCTCAAACCAGATTCAAACCGGACCAGTCCGGCTCAAATCGGTTTTGACTGGCTCAAACCAGACGAGACCGGCTCAAACCAGTTTTCACCGGCTCAAAATGAAACAGGACCAGATCGGCTCAAACCAGACTCAAACCGGACCAGACCAGCTCAAACCGGTGTAGACCACCTCAAACCTGACCCAAAACGGACCAGACAGGCTCCAACCGGTTTTGACCAGCTCAAACCGGACCAGACCAGCTCAACCGGATCAAATCGGACAACACAGGCTTAAACCGGATCAAACCGGACCAGACGGGCCCAAACTGGTGTGGACCGGCTCAGACTCGAACAGAAAGGTTTAATCCGGACCAGACTGGCTCAAACCGGGTTTGACTGGCTCAAAACGGACTCAAACCAGACCAGATGAACCTGGATCAAACCGGACCAGACTGGCTGAATCCTGTTTTCACCGGCTCAAATCAGACCATACCAGCTCAACCGGCTCAAAGCGGACTCAAACCAGACCAGACCAGCTCAAACCGGTGTTGACCAGTTCAAACCGGACTCAAACCGGACCAGACCCTCTCAAACCTGTGTTCAAAGGCTCAAACCGGACTCAAACCAGACCAGACTGGCTCAAACCGGTTTTGACCGGCTCAAACTGGAACAGACCGGCTCAAACTGGCTCAAACCGGACCAGACCAGCTCAAACCGGATTAAACCGGACCAGACCGGTTCAAACCGGTTTTCACCGTCTCAAACCGGACCAGATCGGCTCAAACCAGATCAAACCAGTTTTGACCGGCTCAAACCGGACCAGAACATCTCAAACCGGTTTTGACGGCTCAAACCGGACTCAAACCGGACCAGGTAAGCTAAAACCGGCTCAAACCGAACCAGACCGGTTCAAACCGGCTAAAACCGGACCAGACGGGTTCAAACCGGTTTGGACCAGCTAAAACCGGACTCAAACCGTACCAGACCGCCTCAAACCGGTTTTGACCGGATCATATCGGACTCAAACAGGACCAGACTGGCTCAAACCGGTTTTGACCGGCTCAAACTGGATCAAACCGGACCAGAACATCTCAAACCGGTTTTGACCAGCTCAAACATGTTTTGACCAGCTCAAACCGGACCAGACCGCTCAAACCGGTTTTGACCGGCTCAAACCTGTTTTGACCAGCTCAAACCGGACCAGACCGGCTGAAACCGGACTCAAACCGGACTAGACCGGCTCAAACCGGTTTTGATCGGCTCAAACCGGACCAGACCAGCTCAAACCGGCTCAAACTGGACTCAAACCGGACCAGACCGGCTCAAACCAGTTTTGACTGGCTCAAACTGGACCAGACCGGCTCAAACCGGCTCAAACCGGACCAGACTGGCTCAAACCGGTTTTGACTGGCTCAAACCGGACCAGACCAGCTCAAACCGGTTTTGACCGGCTCAAACCCGACCAGACCGGCTCAAACCCGACCAGACCGGCTCAAACCAGATCAAACCGGACCAGAAGGTCTCAAACCATCTCAAACTGGACCAGACCGGCTCAAACCGGTCTCAAACCAGACCAGACCGACTGAAAACTGTTTTGACCGGCTCCAACAGGAGCAGACCGTCTCAAACAGGATCAAACCGGACCAACCGGCTCAAACCGGATTTTTCCAGCTTAAACCAGACTAGACCGGCTCAACAGGATCAAACTGGACCCGACCGGCTCAAACCGGCTCAAACCGGACCAGACCGGCTCAAACAGGATTTGACTGGCTCAAACCGGACCAGACCAGCTCAAACCGGTTTTCACCGGCTCAATCCCGACCCCACCGGCTCAAACCCGACCAAACCGGCTCAAATCAGATCAAACCGGACCAGAAGGTCTCAAACCATCTCAAACTGGACCAGACCGGCTCAAACCGGTCTCAAACCAGACCAGACCGACTGAAAACGGTTTTGACCGGCTCCAACAGGATCAAACCGACCAGACCAGCTCAAACCGGACTCAAACCGGACCAGACCGGTCCAACCAGTTTTGTCCAGCTCAAACCGGACCAGACCGGCTCAACAGGATCAAACCGGACCCGACCGGCTCAAACCGGACTCAAACCGACCAGATCGGCTCAAACCCAAACAGGCTGGCTCAAACCCGACCAGACCGGCTCAAACCGACCAGACCGGCTCAAACTGGACCAGACCAGTTCAAACTGGTTTTGACCAATTCAAGCGGACTCAAACCGGACTAGATCGGCTCAAACCGGTTTTGACCGCTCAAACCGGACCAGACCAGCTCTAACGGACCAGACCGGCTCAAACGGGTGTTGACCGGTTCAAACAGGACTCAAACCGGACCAGACCGCTCAAACCGGTTTTGACCGGCTCAAACCTGTCTCAAACCGGACCAGACCGGCTGAAACCGGACTCAAACCGGACTAGATCGGCTCAAACCGGTTTTGATCAGCTCAAATCGCACCAGGAGCATACCGGCTCAAATTGGGCTCAAACTGCACCATACCGGCTCAAACCAGTTTGGACTGGCTCCAACTGGACCAGACCGGCTCAATCCGGCTCAAACCGGACCAGACCGGCTCAAACAGGATTTGACTGGCTCAAACCGGACCAGACCAGCTCAAACCGGTTTTCACCGGCTCAATCCCGACCCCACCGGCTCAAACCCGACCAAACCGGCTCAAATCAGATCAAACCGGACCAGAAGGTCTCAAACCATCTCAAACTGGACCAGACCGGCTCAAACCGGTCTCAAACCAGACCAGACCGACTGAAAACTGTTTTGACCGGCTCCAACAGGAGCAGACCGTCTCAAACAGGATCAAACCGGACCAACCGGCTCAAACCGGATTTTTCCAGCTTAAACCAGACTAGACCGGCTCAACAGGATCAAACTGGACCCGACCGGCTCAAACCGGCTCAAACCGGACCAGATCGGCTCAAACCCAAACAGGCTGGCTCAAACCCGACCAGACCGGCTCAAACCCGACCAGACCGGCTCAAACTGGACCAGACCAGTTCAAACTGGTTTTGACCAATTCAAGCCGGACTCAAACCGGAAAAGACCGGCTCAAACCGGTTTTGACCTACTCAAACCGGACCAGAGAGGCTCAAACCGGATCAAACCCAACCAGACCGGCTCAAACCGGTTTTCACCGTCTCAAACTGGAACAGACCGTCTCAAACCGGACTCAAACTGGACCAGACCGGCTCAAACTGATTTTGATGGGCTCATTCCAGTCCAGATCAGCTCAACCGGATCAAACCAGACCCGACCGGCTTAAACCGGATCAAACCGGACCAGACGGGCTCAAATCGGTGTTGACCGGCTCAAACCCGACCAGACTGGCTTAAACCGGACCAGACTGGCTCAAACCAGCTTTGACCGGCTCAAAGCGGACTCAGACCGGACCAGACCGGCTCAAACCGGTGTTGACCAGTTCAAACCGGACTCAAACCGGACCAGACCCTCTCAAACCTGTGTTCAAAGGCTCAAACCGGACTCAAACCAGACCAGAGTAGCTAAAACCGGTTTTGACCGGCTCAAACTGGAACAGACCGGCTCAACTGGTTCAAACCGGACCAGACCAGCTCAAACCGGATTAAACTGGACGAGACCGGTTCAAACCGGTTTTCACCGTGTCAAACCGGACCAGATCAGCTTAAACCGGATCAAACCAGTTTTGACCGGCTCAATACGAACCATAAAGTCACAAACCGCTTTTGACCGGCTCAAACCGGACTCAAACCGGACCAGGCAAGCTAAAACCGGCTCAAACCGGACCAGACCAGCTCAAACCGGCTAAAACCGGACCAGACCGGGTCCAACCAGTTTTGTCCAGCTCAAACCGGACTCAAACCGTACCAGACGGCCTCAAACCGGTTTTGACCGGCTCATATCGGACTCAAACCGAACCAGACCGGCTCAAACCAGTTTGGACCAGCTCAAACCAGACCAGACCGGCTCAAACCGGTCCAGACCGGCTTAAACAGGATCAAACCAGACCAGACCGGCACTTAGACCGTTAGAAACTCGTTTTGATCGTTTCAATACGGACCAGACCAGCTCTAACCGGACCAGACCGGCTAAAACCAGTGTTGACCGTCTCAAACCGTACTCAAACTGGACCAGACCGGCTCAAACCGGTTATGACCGGCTCAAGCCAGACCCGACCAACTCAATGGGATCAAACTGGATCACACGGGCTTGAACCGGATCAAACCGACCAGACCAGCTCAAATCGGTGTTGACCGGCTCAAACCCGACCAGACTGGCTTAAACCGGACCAGACTGGCTCAAACCAGCTTTGACCGGCTCAAAGCGGACTCAGACCAGACCAGACCAGCTCAAACCGGTGTTGACCAGTTCAAACCAGACTCAAACCGGACCAGACCCTCTCAAACCTGTGTTCAAAGGCTCAAACCGGACTCAAACCAGACCAGAGTAGCTAAAACCGGTTTTGACCGGCTCAAACTGGAACAGACCGGCTCAACTGGTTCAAACCGGACCAGACCAGCTCAAACCGGATTAAACTGGACGAGACCGGTTCAAACCGGTTTTCACCGTGTCATACCGGACCAGATCAGCTTAAACCGGATCAAACCAGTTTTGACCGGCTCAATACGAACCATAAAGTCACAAACCGCTTTTGACCGGCTCAAACCGGACTCAAACCGGACCAGACAAGCTCAAACCGGCTAAAACCGGACCAGACCAGCTCAAACCGGCTAAAACCGGACCAGACCGGTCCAACCAGTTTTGTCCATCTCAAACCGGACTCAAACTGGACCAGACCGGCTCAAACCGGACTCAAACCGGACCAGACCGGTCCAACCAGTTTTGTCCAGCTCAAACCGGACTCAAACCGAACCAGACCGGCTCAAACCAGTTTGGACCAGCTCAAACCAGACCAGACCGGCTCAAACCGGTCCAGACCGGCTTAAACAGGATCAAACCAGACCAGACCGGCACTTAGACCGTTAGAAACTCGTTTTGATCGTTTCAATACGGACCAGACCAGCTCTAACCGGACCAGACCGGCTAAAACCAGTGTTGACCGTCTCAAACCGTACTGAAACTGGACCAGACCGGCTCAAACCGGTTATGACCGGCTCAAGCCAGACCCGACCAACTCAATGGGATCAAACTGGATCACACGGGCTTGAACCGGATCAAACCGTACCAGACCAGCTCAAACCAGTGATGACCGGCTCAAACCCGACCAGACTGGCTTAACCTGGACCAGACTGGCTCAAAAAGGGTTTGAACGGCTCAAACCAGACTCAAACCGGACCAGACCGGCTCAAACCAGGTTTGACCGGCTCAAGCCGGACGAGACCCGCTCACACCGGATCAAACCGGCCAGACCGGCTCTTAGACAGGCTCAAACCTGTTTTGACCAGCTCAAACTGGACTCAAACCGGACCAGACCGGCTCAAACGGGTGTTGACCGGTTCAAACAGGACTCAAACCGGACCAGACCCTCTCAAACTGGTGTTGACCGGCTGCAACCGGACTCAAACCGGACCAGACTAGCTAAAACAGGTTTTGACCGGCTCAAAGCAGAGCAGACCGGCTCAACCGGTTCAAACCGGACCAGACCTGCTCAAACCAGATTAAACTGGACCAGACCAACTCAAACCGGTTTTCACCATCTCAAACCGGACCAGACCGGCTTAAACCAGATCAAACCAGTTTTGACTGGCTCAAACCGGACTCAAACCGGACCACAACGTCTCAAACCGGTTTTGACTGGCTCAAACCGGACTCAAACCGGACCAGGCAAGCTAAAACAGGCTCAAACCGGACCAGACCAGCTCAAACCGGCTAAAATCGGACCAGAATGGGTCAAACCGGTTTTGTCCAGCTCAAACCGGACTCAAACCATACCAGACAGCCTCAAACCGGTTTTGACCGGCTCATATCGGACTCAAACCGGACCAGACCGGCTCAAACCAGACTCTAACTGGACCAGAACAGCTCAAACCGGTTTTGCCCGGCTCAAACCGGACCAGGACCAGATCGGCTCACACTGGACTCAAACCGGACCAGAACGGCTCAAACCGGTGTTGACCGGCTCAGAACCGACCAGACCAGCTTAAACCGGACCAGACTGGCTCAAACCGGGTTTGACCGTCTCAAACCGGACTCATACCGGACCAGACCGGCTCAAACCGGTTTTGACCGCCTCAGACCCGACCACACAAGCTCAAACCAGACCAGACCGGCTCAAAACGGTTTTGACCGGCCCAAACCGGACCACACCGGCGCAAAACGGATCAAATCGAACCAGACCGAGTGAAAGCGGTTTTCACCGGCTCAAACCAGACCAGACCAGCTCAACCGGCTCAAAGCGGACCACACCGGCTCAAACCGGGTTTGTCTGGCTCAAACCGGTCTCAAAGCGGACCAGACCAGCTCAAATCGGACCAGACCGGCTCAAACCGGTTTTGACTGGCTCAAACCAGAGCAGACCAGCTCAAACAGGATCAAAACGGACCAGACCGGCCCTTAGACCAGCTCAAACATGTTTTGACTGGCTCAAATCAGACCAGACCGGCTCAAACCGGTGTAGACCAGCTCAAACCGGACCCAAACCGGACCAGACCGGCTCCAACCGGTTTACACCAGCTCAAACCGGACCAGACCGGCTCAACCGGATCAAACCGGACCAGACCGCTCAAACCAGATTAAACTGGACCAGACCAACTCAAACCGGTTTTCACCATCTCAAACCGGACCAGACCGGCTTAAACCAGATCAAACCAGTTTTGACTGGCTCAATACGGACCACAACGTCTCAAACCGGTTTTGACTGGCTCAAACCGGACTCAAACCGGACCAGGCAAGCTAAAACAGGCTCAAACCGACCAGACCGGCTCAAACCGGCTAAAATCGGACCAGACTGGGTCAAACCGGTTTTGTCCAGCTCAAACCGGACTCAAACCATACCAGACAGCCTCAAACCGGTTTTGACCGCTCAAACCGGACTCAAACCATACCAGACAGCCTCAAACCGGTTTTGACCAGCTCAAACTGGACTCAAACTGGAACACTGGCTCAAACGGTTTTGACTGGCTCAAACCAGCTCAAACCGGACCAGGACCAGATCGGCTCACACGGACTCAAACCGGACCAGAACGGCTCAAACCGGTGTTGACCGGCTCAGAACCGACCAGACCAGCTCAAATCGGATCAAACTGGACCAGACCGGCTCAAACCGGTTTGACCGTCTCAAACCGACTCATACCGGACCAGACCGGCTCAAACTGGTTTTGACCGCCTCAGACCCGACCACAAGCTCAAACCAGACCAGACCGGCTCAAAGCGGTTTTGACCGGCCCAAACCGACCACACCAGCGCAAAACGGATCAAATCGAACCAGACCGAGTGAAAGCGGTTTTCACCGCTCAAACCAGACTCAAACCGGACCAGACCAGCTCAAACCGACTCAAACTGGGCCAGACCCGCTGAAACGGTTTTGACCGGCTCAAACCGGCTAAAATCGGACCAGACCAGCTCAAACGGACCAGACCAGCTCAACCGGCTCAAAGCGGTTTTGACCGGCCCAAACCGGACCACACCAGCGCAAAACGGATCAAATCGAACCAGACCGCCTCCAACCGGTTTTGACCAGCTCAAACAGGTTTTGACAGGCTAAAATCGAACCAGACCGCCTCCAACCGGTGTAGACCAGCTCAAACCGGACCCAAACCGGACCAGACCGGCTCCAACCGGTTTACACCAGCTCAAACCGGACCAGACCGGCTCAACCGGATCAAACCGGATCAGACAGGCTGAAACCGGATCAAACCGGACCAGACTGGCTCAAACCGGTGTTGACCGGTTCAGATCTGAACAGAAAGGCTTAAACCGGACCAGACTGGCTCAAACCAGGTTTGACCAGCTCAAACTGGACTCAAACTGGAACACTGGCTCAAAACGGTTTTGACCGGCTCAAACACGACCACACCGGCTCAAACTGGACCAGACCGGCTCAAACTGAATTGACCAGCTCAAACAGGACCAGACCGGCTCAAACCGGACCAGACTGGCTCAAACCAGCTCAAACCGGACCAGAACAGCTCAAACCGGGCTTGACCGGCTCAAACCGGACTCAAACTGGGCCAGACCCACTGAAAACGGTTTTGACCAGCTCAAACCGGACCAGACCAGCTCAAACCAGACTTGACCATCTCAAACCTGATCAAACCCGACCAGACTGGCTCTTAGACCAGCTCAAACAGGTTTTGACAGGCTAAAATCGAACCAGACCGCCTCCAACCGGTTTTGACCAGCTCAAACTGGATTCAAACCGGACCAGACTGGTTGAAACCGGACTCAAACCGGACTAGACCGGCTCAAACCGGTGTTGACCGGTTCAGATCTGAACAGAAAGGCTTAAACCGGACCAGACTGGCTCAAACCAGGTTTGACCAGCTCAAACTGGACTCAAACTGGAACACTGGCTCAAAACGGTTTTGACCGGCTCAAACACGACCACACCGGCTCAAACTGGACCAGACCGGCTCAAACTGAATTGACCAGCTCAAACAGGACCAGACCGGCTCAAACCGGACCAGACCGGCTCAAACCAGCTCAAACCGGACCAGAACAGCTCAAACCGGGCTTGACCGGCTCAAACCGGACTCAAACTGGGCCAGACCCACTGAAAACGGTTTTGACCAGCTCAAACCGGACCAGACCAGCTCAAACCAGACTTGACCGTCTCAAACCTGATCAAACCCGACCAGACTGGCTCTTAGACCAGCTCAAACAGGTTTTGACAGGCTAAAATCGAACCAGACCACCTCCAACCGGTTTTGACCAGCTCAAACTGGATTCAAACCGGACCAGACCGGTTGAAACCGGACTCAAACCGGACTAGACCGGCTCAAACCGGTTTTGATCGGCTCAAACCGGACCAGGAGCATACCGGCTCAAACCGGGCTCAAACTGCACCATACTGGCTCAAACTGGTTTGGACGGGCTCCAACTGGACAAGACCAGCTCAATCCGGCTCAAACTGGACCAGACCGGCTCGAACAGGATTTGACTGGCTCAAACCAGACCAGACCAGCTCAAACCGGTTTTCAGCGGCTCAAACCCGACCCCACCGGCTCAAACCGGGCCAGACCAGCTCAAATCGGATCAAACTGGACCAGACCATCTCAAATCATCTCAAACTGGAGCAGACCGGCTGAAAACGATTTTGACCGCCTCCAACCGGAGCGGACCGTCTCAAACCAGATCAAACCAGGCCAGACCGGCTCAAACCGGTTTTCACCGTCTCAAACCGGCCAAGACCATCTCAAACCGGACTCAAACTGGTCCAGACAGGCTCAAACCGGTCCAAACCAGCTCAAACCGGTTTTGACTGGCTCATACCAGTCCAGACCGGCTCAAACGGATCAAACCGAACCCGACCGGCTTAAACCGGATCAAACCAGACCAGACAGGCTCAAATCGGTGTTGACCGGCTCAAACCCGACCAGACTGGCTTAAACTGGACCAGACTGGCTCAAACCAGCTTTGACCGGCCCAAACTGGATTCAAACCGGACCAGACCAGCTCAAACCGGTGTTGACCTGTTCAAACCGGACTCAAACCAGACCAGACCCTCTCAAACCAGAGTTCAACGGCTCAAACCGGACTCAAACCGGACCAGACTAGCTAAAACCGGTTTTGACTGGCTCAAACCAGAAAAGACCAGCTCAACTGGTGCGGACTCAAACCGGATTAAACCGGACCAGACCGCTCAAACCGGTTTTCACCGTCTCAAACCGGACTCAAACCAGACCAGACCAGCTCAAACCGTATCAAACCGGTTTTGACCGGATCAATACGGACCATAACGTCTCAAACCGGTTTTGACCGGCTCAAACCGGACTCAAACCGGACCAGGCAAGCTAAAACCAGCTCAATCCGGATCATACCAGCTCAAACCGGCTAAAACCGGACCAGACTGCCTCAAACCGGTTTTGACCGGCTCATATCGGGCTCAAACCAGACCAGACCAGTTCAAACCTGTTTTGACTGGCTCAAACCGGTCCAAACCAGCTCAAACTGGATCAAAACGGACGAGAATGGCTCTTAGAGCAGCTCAAACATGTTTTGACCAGCTCGAACTGGACCAGATTGGCTCAACCGGATCAAACCGGATCAGACAGGCTGAAACCGGATCAAACCGGACCAGACCGGTTGAAACCGGACTCAAACCGACCAGACCGCTCAAACCAGACCAGACCGGCTCAAACCGGTTTTGACCGGCTCAAACCGACTCAAACCGGACCAGACCGGCTCAAAACGGTTTTGACTGGCTCAAACCAGACCAGACCGGCTCAAACCGGTTTTCACCGTCTCAAACCGGCCAAGACCATCTCAAACCGGACTCAAACTGGTCCAGACAGGCTCAAACCGATTTTGACTGGCTCATACCAGTCCAGACCGGCTCAAACGGATCAAACCGAACCCGACCGGCTTAAACCGGATCAAACCAGACCAGACAGGCTCAAATCGGTGTTGACCGGCTCAAACCCGACCAGACTGGCTTAAACTGGACCAGACTGGCTCAAACCAGCTTTGACCGGCCCAAACTGGATTCAAACCGGACCAGACCAGCTCAAACCGGTGTTGACCTGTTCAAACCGGACTCAAACCAGACCAGACCCTCTCAAACCGGAGTTCAACGGCTCAAACCGGACTCAAACCGGACCAGACTAGCTAAAACCGGTTTTGACTGGCTCAAACCAGAAAAGACCAGCTCAACTGGTGCGGACTCAAACCGGATTAAACCGGACCAGACCGGCTCAAACTGGTATTCACCATCTCAAACCGGACCAGACCAGCTTAAACCGGATCAAACCGGTTTTGACCGGATCAATACGGACCATAACGTCTCAAACCGGTTTTGACCGGCTCAAACCGGACTCAAACCGGACCAGGCAAGCTAAAACCAGCTCAATCCGGATCATACCAGCTCAAACCGGCTAAAACCGGACCAGACTGCCTCAAACCGGTTTTGACCGGCTCATATCGGGCTCAAACCAGACCAGACCAGTTCAAACCTGTTTTGACTGGCTCAAACCGGTCCAAACCAGCTCAAACTGGATCAAAACGGACGAGAATGGCTCTTAGAGCAGCTCAAACATGTTTTGACCAGCTCAACTGGACCAGACCGGCTCAAACCGGTTTTGACCAACTCTAACCAGAGCAGACCGTCTCAAACCAGATCAAACCAGGCCAGACCGGCTCAAACCGGTTTTCACCGTCTCAAACCGGCCAAGACCATCTCAAACCGGACTCAAACTGGTCCAGACAGGCTCAAACCGATTTTGACTGGCTCATACCAGTCCAGACCGCTCAAACCGGACTCAAACCAGACCAGACCGGCTCAAACCGGACTCAAACCAGACCAGACAGGCTCAAATCGGTGTTGACCGGCTCAAACCCGACCAGACTGGCTTAAACTGGACCAGACTGGCTCAAACCAGCTTTGACCGGCCCAAACTGGATTCAAACCGGACCAGACCAGCTCAAACCGGTGTTGACCTGTTCAAACCGGACTCAAACCAGACCAGACCCTCTCAAACCGGAGTTCAACGGCTCAAACCGGACTCAAACCGGACCAGACTAGCTAAAACCGGTTTTGACTGGCTCAAACCAGAAAAGACCAGCTCAACTGGTGCGGACTCAAACCGGATTAAACCGGACCAGACCGGCTCAAACTGGTATTCACCATCTCAAACCGGACCAGACCAGCTTAAACTGGATCAAACCGGTTTTGACCGGATCAATACGGACCATAACGTCTCAAACCGGTTTTGACCGGCTCAAACCGGACTCAAACCGGACCAGGCAAGCTAAAACCAGCTCAATCCGGATCATACCAGCTCAAACCGGCTAAAACCGGAATAGACTGCCTCAAACCGGTTTTGACCGGCTCATATCGGGCTCAAACCGGACCAGACCAGTTCAAACCGGTTTTGACTGGCTCAAACCGGTCCAAACCAGCTCAAACTGGATCAAAACGGACGAGAATGGCTCTTAGAGCAGCTCAAACATGTTTTGACCAGCTCGAACTGGACCACATTGGCTCAACCGGATCAAATTGGATGAGACCGGCTCAAACCAGATCAAACCGGATCAGACCGGTGACCGGATCAGACCGGACTCAAACCAGACCAGACCGGCTCAAACCGGTATTGAAAGGCTCAAACCGGATTCAAACCGGACCAGTCCTGCTCAAATCGGTTTCGACTGGCTCAAACCAGACGAGACCGGCTCAAACCGGTTTTCACCAGCTCAAAACGAACCAGGACCAGACCGGATCAAAGCAGACTCAAACCGGACCAGACCAGTTCAAACCGGTGTAGACCGTCTCAAACCGGACACAAACCAGACCAGACCGGCTCCAACCGGTTTTGACCAGCTCAAATCGGAACAGACCCGCTCAAACCAGATCAAACTGGACGAGACTGGCTCTTAGACCGGCTCAAACCGGTTTTGACCGGCTCACACCAGACTCAAACCGGACCAGACCGGCTCAAACCGGTCTTGACTGGTTCAAACCGGACTCAAACCGGACCAGACCCTCTCAAACCTCTGTTGACCGGCTCAACCGGTTCAAACCGGACCAGACCAGCTCATACTGGATTAAACCGGTCCAGCCCGGCTCAAACCAGTTTTCACCATCTCAAACCAGACCAGACTGGCTTAAACCGGATCACATCGCTTTTGTCCAGCTCAATACGGACCATAACGTCTCCAACCGGTTTTGACCAGCACAAACCGGACTCAAACCGGACCAGGCAAGATAAAACCGGCACAAACCGAACCAGACCGGCTCAAACTGGACGCAAACAGGACCACACCGTCTCAAACCGTTTATGACCAGCTCAAACCAGACTCAAACAGGACCAGACCGTCTGAAACTGGTGTTGACCAGCTCCAACCGGACTCAAACCAGACCAGACCGGCTCAAACCAGATCAAACCGGATCAGACCGGTGACCGGCTCAGACCGGACTCAAACCAGACCAGACCGGCTCAAACCGGTATTGAAAGGCTCAAACCGGATTCAAACCGGACCAGTCCTGCTCAAATCGGTTTCGACTGGCTCAAACCAGACCAGACTGGCTCAAACCAGACGAGACCGGCTCAAACCGGTTTTCACCAGCTCAAAACGAACCAGGACCAGACCGGATCAAAGCAGACTCAAACCGGACCAGACCGCTCAAACCGGTTTTGACTGGCTCAAACCGGAGCAGACTGGCTGAAACAGGATCAGAACGGACCAGACTGGCTCAAACCAGACCAGACCGCTCAAACCGGTTTTGACCAGCTCAAACCGGACCAGACCGCTCAAACCAGATCAAACTGGACCAGACTGGCTCTTAGACCGGCTCAAACCGGACCAGACTGCCTCAAACCGGTTTTGACCAGCTCAAACCAGACTCAAACCGGACCAGACCGCTCAAACCGGTCTTGACTGGTTCAAACCGGACTCAAACCGGACCAGACCCTCTCAAACCTCTGTTGACCGGCTCAACCGGTTCAAACCGGACCAGACCAGCTCATACTGGATTAAACCGGTCCAGCCCGGCTCAAACCAGTTTTCACCATCTCAAACCAGACCAGACTGGCTTAAACCGGATCACATCGCTTTTGTCCAGCTCAATACGGACCATAACGTCTCCAACCGGTTTTGACCAGCACAAACCGGACTCAAACCGGACCAGGCAAGATAAAACCGGCACAAACCGAACCAGACCGGCTCAAACTGGACGCAAACAGGACCACACCGTCTCAAACCGTTTATGACCAGCTCAAACCAGACTCAAACAGGACCAGACCGTCTGAAACTGGTGTTGACCAGCTCCAACCGGACTCAAACCGGACCAGACCGGCTCAAACCAGATCAAACCAGACCAGACCGGCTCTAACCAGTTTTGAACGGCTCAAACCAGATTCAAACCGGACCAGACCGTCACAAACTGGTTTTGACCAACTCTAACCAGAGCAGACCGGCTCAAACTGGTTTTGACCAACAAACCGGCTCAAACCGGACCAGACCGGCTCAAATCGGAACACACCGGCTCAAACCGGTTTTGACTGGCTCAAACCGGAGCAGACTGGCTGAAACAGGATCAGAACGGACCAGACTGGCTCTTAGACCAGCTCAAACCGGTTTTGACCGGCTCAAACCGGACCAGACCGGCTCAATCAGATCAAACCGGACCAGACTGGCTTAAAGCGGATCAAACTGGACCAAACCGGCTCAAACCGGTGTTGACCGGCTCACACAGGACTCAAACCGGACTAGACTGGCTCAAACCGGTGTTGAGCAGCTCAAACCGGACCAGACCAGCTCAACCGGATCAAACCAGACCAGACAGGCTTAAACCGGATCAAACTGGACCAGACCGGCTCAAACCAGTGTTGACCAGCTCAGACCCGAACAGAAAGGCTTAAACCGACCAGACTGGCTCAAACCGGTTTTGACCAGCTCAAACTGGACTCAAACCAGAATACCGGCTCAAACCGGTTTTGACTGGCTCAAACCAGACCAGACTGGCTCAAACCGGAATCAAACCGGACCAGACCGGCTCAAACCAGCTCAAACCGGACCAGACCGGCTCAAACCGACCAGACCGGCTCAAACCAGACCAGACCAGCTCAAACCGGACCAGACCAGCTCAAACCGGGCTTGACCGGCTCAAACTGGACTCTAACCGGACCAGACCTGCTGAAAACGGTTTTGACCGCTCAAACCAGACCAGACCAGCTCAAACCGGCTTGACCGGCTCAAACCTTATCAAACCCAACCAGACCGGTTCTTAGACCAGCTCAAACCGGATTTGACCAGCACAAACCGGACTCAAACCGACCAGACCGGCTCAAACCGGTTTTGACTGGCTCAAACCGAATCAAACCGGACCAGACAGGCTTAAACCGGATCAAACCGGACCAGACCGGCTCAAACCGGTTTTGACCGGCTCAAACCGGACCAGGCAAGATAAAACCGGATCAAACCAGACCAGATCGGCTCAAACCGGTTTTGACCAGCTCAAACCGGACCAGACCGACTCAAACCGGTTTTGACCAGCACAAACCGGACTCAAACCGGACCAGGCAAGATAAAACCGGCACAAACCGAACCAGACCGGCTCAAACTGGACGCAAACAGGACCACACCGTCTCAAACCGTTTATGACCAGCTCAAACCAGACTCAAACAGGACCAGACCGTCTGAAACTGGTGTTGACCAGCTCCAACCGGACTCAAACCGGACCAGACCGGCTCAAACCAGATCAAACTGGACCAGACCGGCTCTAACCAGTTTTGAACGGCTCAAACCGGATTCAAACCGGACCAGACCGTCACAAACCGGTTTTGACCAACTCTAACCAGAGCAGACCGGCTCAAACTGGTTTTGACCAACAAACCGGCTCAAACCGGACCAGACCGCTCAAACCGACCAGACCGGCTCAAACCAGTTTTGACTGGCTCAAACCGGAGCAGACTGGCTGAAACAGGATCAGAACGGACCAGACTGGCTCTTAGACCAGCTCAAACCGGTTTTGACTGGCTCAAACCGGACCAGACCGGCTCAATCAGATCAAACCGGACCAGACTGGCTTAAAGCGGATCAAACTGGACCAAACCGGCTCAAACCGGTGTTGACCAGCTCACACAGGACTCAAACCGGACTAGACTGGCTCAAACCGGTGTTGAGCAGCTCAAACCGGACCAGACCAGCTCAACCGGATCAAACCAGACCAGACAGGCTTAAACCGGATCAAACTGGACCAGACCGGCTCAAACCAGTGTTGACCAGCTCAGACCCGAACAGAAAGGCTTAAACCGGACCAGACTGGCTCAAACCGGGTTTGACCAGCTCAAACTGGACTCAAACCAGAATACCGGCTCAAAACGGTTTTGACCGGCTCAAACACGACCACACCAGCTCAAACCGGACCAGACCGGCTCAAACCAGCTCGAACCGGACCACACCAGCTCAAACCGGACCAGACCGGCTCAAACCGGCTCGAACCGGACCAGAACAGCTCAAACCGGGCTTGACCGGCTCAAACTGGACTCTAACTGGACCAGACCTGCTGAAAACGGTTTTGACCGGCTCAAACCAGACCAGACCAGCTCAAACCGGGCTTGACCGGCTCAAACCAGATCAAACCAGACCAGACCGGCTCAAACCGGTTTTGACCAGCTCAAACCGGATTTGACCAGCACAAACCGGACCAGACCGACTCAAACCGGTTTTGACTGGCTCAAACCGGAATCAAACCGGACCAGACCGGCTGAAACCGGACTCAAACCGGACTAGATCGGCTCAAACCGGTTTTGATCGGTTCAAACTGGACCAGAGCATACCGGCCCAAACCGGGCTCAAACTGCACCATACCGGCTCAAACCGGTTTGGACCGGCTCCAACTGGTCCAGACCGGCTCAATCTGGTTCAAACAGGACCAGACCGGCTCGAACAGGATTTGACTGGCTCAAACCGGACCAGACCTGCTCAAACTGGTTTTGACTGGCTCAAACCCAGCACCACCGGCTCAAACCGGGCCAGACCGGCTCAAGTCAGATCAAACTGGACCAGACCGTCTCAAACCATTTCAAACTAGACCAGACCGGCTCAAACCGTTCTCAAACCGGACCACACCTGCTGAAAACGCTTTTGACTGGCTCCAACCAGAGCAGACCGTCTCAAACCCGATCAAACCAGACCAACCGGCTCAAACCGGTTTTTTCCGGCTCAAACCACACCAGACTGCCTCAACGGGATCAAACCGGACCTGACCGGCTCAAACCTGCTCAAACCAGACCAGATCGGCTCAAACCCGAACAGACCGGCTCAAACCCGACCAGACCATCTCAAACCGGACTAGACCGGCTCAAACTGGACCAGACCGGTTCAAACCGGTTTTGACCGATTCAAACCAGACTCAAACCAGAAAAGACCGGCTCAAACCGGTTTTCACCTACTCAATCCGGACCAGAGATGCTCAAACCGGATCAAACCAGACCAGACCTGCTCAAACCGGTTTTCACCGGCTTAAACCGGACCAGACTGGCTCAAACCGACCAGACCATCTCAAACCGGACTCAAACTGGACCAGACCGGCTCAAACCGGTTTTGACCGGCTCAAACCAGACCAGACCAGCTCAAACCGTTCTCAAACCGGACCAGACCGCTCAAACCGGTTTTGACCGGCTCAAACCAGACCAGACCTGCTCAAACCGGTTTTCACCGGCTTAAACCGGACCAGACCATCTCAAACTGGAATCAAACTGGACCAGACCGGCTCAAACCGATTTTGACCGACTCATACCAGTCCAGACCGGCTCAACCGAATCAAAACTGACCCAACAGGCTTAAACTGGATCAAACCAGACCAGACGGGCTCAAATCGGTGTTTACCGGCTCAAACACAACCAGACTGGCTTAAACCAGACCAGACCGGCTCAAACCGGTTTTGATCGGTTCAAACTGGACCAGGAGCATACCGCCCAAACCGGCTCAAACTGCACCATACCGGCTCAAACCGGTTTTGACCGGCTCAAACTGGACCAGACCGCTCAAACCCGATCAAACCAGACCAGACCGCTCAAACCGGTTTTGACCGGCTCAAACCAGATTGAACCAGACCAGACCGCTCAAACCGGTTTTGACTGGCTCAAACCCAGCACCACCGGCTCAAACCGGGCCAGACCGACTCAAACCGGTTTTGACCGCTCAAACCAGACCAGACCGGCACAAACCGGATCACACTGGACCAGACCGGCTCAAACCAGTTTGGACCAGCTCAAACCTGACCAGACCAGCTCAAACCGGTCCAGACCGGCTTTAACCGGATCAAACCGGACCAGACCGGCACTTAGACCGTCTCAAACCGGTTTTGATCGGCTCAATATGGACCAGACCGGCTCTAACCAGACCAGACCGTCCAAAACTGGTGTTGACCGTCTCAAACCGTACTCAAACTGGACCAGACCGGCTCAAACCGGTTTTGACCGGCTCAAACCAACCACACCAACTCAGGGGGATCAAACTGGACCACACCAGCTTGAACCAGATCAAACCGGACCAGACCGGTTCAAACCGGTTTTGACCGATTCAAACCAGACTCAAACCAGAAAAGACCGGCTCAAACCGGTTTTCACCTACTCAATCCGGACCAGAGATGCTCAAACCGGATCAAACCAGACCAGACCTGCTCAAACCGGTTTTCACCGGCTTAAACCGGACCAGACCATCTCAAACTGGACTCAAACTGGACCAGACCGGCTCAAACCGATTTTGACCGGCTCATACCAGTCCAGACCGGCTCAACCGAATCAAAACTGACCCGACAGGCTTAAACTGGATCAAACCAGACCAGACGGGCTCAAATCGGTGTTTACCGGCTCAAACACAACCAGACTGGCTTAAACCAGACCAGACCGGCTCAAACCGGTTTTGATCGGTTCAAACCCGACCAGAACGGCACAAACCGGATCAAACCGGACCAGACCGGCTCAAACCGGTTATGAGCAGCTCAAACAGGACTAAAACCGGACCAGATTGTCTCAAACTGGTGTTGACTGGCTCCAAAGGGACTCAAACCAGGCAAGACCGTCTCAAATCGGTTTTGACCAGCTCAAACCGGACCAGACCAGCTCAAACTGGAGTCAAACCGGACCAGACCGGCTCCAACCGGTTTTTACCGGCTCAAACCCGACCAGAACGGCACAAACCGGATCACACTGGACCAGACCGGCTCAAACCAGTTTGGACCAGCTCAAACCTGACCAGACCAGCTCAAACCGGTCCAGACCGGCTTTAACCGGATCAAACCGGACCAGACCGGCACTTAGACCATCTCAAACCGGTTTTGATCGGCTCAATATGGACCAGACCGGCTCTAACCAGACCAGACCGTCTAAAACTGGTGTTGACCGTCTCAAACCGTACTCAAACTGGACCAGACCGGCTCAAACCGGTTTTGACCGGCTCAAACCAACCACACCAACTCAGTGGGATCAAACTGGACCACACCAGCTTGAACCAGATCAAACCGGACCAGACCGGCTGAAACCGGTGATGACTGGCTCAAACCCTACCAGACTGGCTTAACCCGGACCAGACTGGCTCAAAAGGGATTAGACCGGCTCAACCGGAACAAACCCGACCAGACAGGCTTAAACCGGATCAAACCAACCAGACCGGCTCAAACCGGTGTTGATCAGCTCAGACCTGAACAGAAATGCCTAAACCGGACCAGACTGGCTCAAACCGGGTTTCACTGGATCAAAACGGTCTCAAACCAGACCAGACTGTCTCAAACCAGTTTCACCGCCTCAAACACGAAGACACCGGCTAAAACCAGACCAGACCAGCTCAAACCGGTTTGACCGGATCAAACTGGACCAGACCGGCTCAAACCGGACCAGACCGGATCAAACCGGCTCAAACCGGACCAGACCGGCTCAAACCGGACTCAAACAGGACCACACCGGCTCAAACCGTTTATGACCGCCTCAAACTGGACTCAAACAGGAAAAGACCATCTCAAATTGTTGTTGACCGGCTCCAACCGGACTCAAACCGGACCAGACCAGCTCAAACCGGTTCTGACCGGCTCAAACCGGACCTGACCGGCTCAAACCAGATTGAACCAGACCAGACCGGCTCTAACCAGTTTTGACTGGCTCAAACTGGACTCAAACCGGACCAGGCAAGATAAAACCGGCTTGAACCGGACCATACCGGCTCAAACCAGCTAAAACCGGACCAGACTGGGTCCAACCGGTTTTGTCCGGCTCAAACCGGACTCAAACCATACCAGACCACCTCAAACCGGTTTTAACCGGCTCATATCGGACTCAAACTGGACCAGACCGGCTCAAACCGGTTTTGGCTGCCTAAAACCAGAGCAGACCATCTCAAACAGGATCAAAAATGACCAGACTGGCTCTAAGACCAGCTCAAACATGTTTTGACCGGCTCAAATCAGACCAGACCAGCTCAAACCGGTTTTGACCGGCTCAAACTGGACTCAAACCGTCCCAGACCGCCTCAAACCGGTTTTGACCGGCTCATATGGGACTCAAACCGGACCAGACAAGCTCAAACCGGTTTTGACTGGCTCAAACCAGAACAGACCGGCTTACCCGCATCAAACCGGACTAGACCGGCTCAAACCAGCACAAACCGGACCAGACCAGCTCAAACCGGTTTTGACTGGCTCAAACCGGACCAGACCGGCTTAAACAGGATCAAACGGACCACACGGCTCTTAGACCAGCTCAAACATGTTTTGACCGGCTCAAATCGGACCAGACCGGCTCAAACCGGTTTTGACCGCTCAAACTGGACCAGACCGGCTCAAACCGGACTCAAACCGGACCAGACTGGCTTAAGCCGGATCAAACTGGACCAGACCGCTCAAATCTGTGTTGACAGGCTCAGACCGGTCTGAAACTGGACCACACCGGCTCAAACCGGTTTTGACCGGCTCAAACCGACCAGACAGGCTTAAACCGGATCAAACCGGACCAGACCAGCTCAAACCGGTTTTGACCGGATCAAACTGGACCAGACCGGCTCAAACCGGACCAGACCGGATCAAACCGGCTCAAACCGGACCAGACCGGCTCAAACCGGACTCAAACAGGACCACACCGGCTCAAACCGTTTATGACCGCCTCAAACTGGACTCAAACAGGAAAAGACCATCTCAAATTGTTGTTGACCGGCTCCAACCGGACTCAAACCGGACCAGACCAGCTCAAACCGGTTCTGACTGGCTCAAACCGGACCTGACCGCTCAAACCAGATTGAACCAGACCAGACCGGCTCTAACCAGTTTTGACCGGCTCAAACTGGACTCAAACCGGACCAGGCAAGATAAAACCGGCTTGAACCGGACCATACCGCTCAAACCGCTAAAACCGGACCAGACTGGGTCCAACGGTTTTGTCCGGCTCAAACCGGACTCAAACCATACCAGACCACCTCAAACCGGTTTTAACCGGCTCATATCGGACTCAAACCGGACCAGACCGGCTCAAACCGGTTTTGGCTGCCTAAAACCAGAGCAGACCATCTCAAACAGGATCAAAAATGACCAGACCGGCTCTAAGACCAGCTCAAACATGTTTTGACCGCTCAAACCGACTCAAACCATACCAGACCAGCTCAAACCGGTTTTGACCAGCTCAAACTGGACTCAAACCGTCCCAGACCGCCTCAAACCGGTTTTGACCGGCTCATATGGGACTCAAACCGGACCAGACAAGCTCAAACCGGTTTTGACTGGCTCAAACCAGAACAGACCGGCTTACCCGCATCAAACCGGACTAGACCGGCTCAAACCAGCACAAACCGGACCAGACCAGCTTAAACAGGATTTGACTGGCTCAAACCGAAGCAGACCGGCTTAAACAGGATCAAAACGGACCACACCGGCTCTTAGACCAGCTCAAACATGTTTTGACCGGCTCAAATCGGACCAGACCGGCTCAAACCGGTTTTGACCGGCTCAAACCAGACCCAAACCGACCAGACCGCTCAGACGGATCAAACCGGACCAGACTGGCTTAAGCCGGATCAAACTGGACCAGACCGGCTCAAATCTGTGTTGACAGGCTCAGACCGGTCTGAAACTGGACCACACCGGCTCAAACCGGTGTTGAACGGCTCAAACCGACCAGACCGCTCAAACCGGATCAAACCAGACCAGACCAGCTCAAACCGGTTTGACCGGATCAAACTGGACCAGACCGGCTCAAACCGGACCAGACCGGATCAAACCGGCTCAAACCGGACCAGACCGGCTCAAACCGGACTCAAACAGGACCACACCGGCTCAAACCGTTTATGACCGCCTCAAACTGGACTCAAACAGGAAAAGACCATCTCAAATTGTTGTTGACCGGCTCCAACCGGACTCAAACCGGACCAGACCAGCTCAAACCGGTTCTGACTGGCTCAAACCGGACCTGACCAGCTCAAACCAGATTGAACCAGACCAGACCGGCTCTAACCAGTTTTGACCGGCTCAAACTGGACTCAAACCGGACCAGGCAAGATAAAACCGGCTTGAACCGGACCATACCGGCTAAAACCGGACCAGACTGGGTCCAACCGGTTTTGTCCGGCTCAAACCGGACTCAAACCATACCAGACCACCTCAAACCGGTTTTAACCGGCTCATATCGGACTCAAACCGGACCAGACCGGCTCAAACCGGTTTTGGCTGCCTAAAACCAGAGCAGACCATCTCAAACAGGATCAAAAATGACCAGACCGGCTCTAAGACCAGCTCAAACATGTTTTGACCGCTCAAACCGGATCAAACCAGACCAGACCAGCTCAAACCGGTTTTGACCAGCTCAAACTGGACTCAAACCGACCAGACCGCTCAAACCAGACCAGACCGGCTCAAATCTGTGTTGACAGGCTCAGACCGGTCTGAAACTGGACCACACCGGCTCAAACCGGACCAGACTGGCTCAAACCGGCTTTGACTGGCTCAAACCGGACTCAAACCGGACCAGACTGGCTCAAACCAGTGTTGACCGGTTCAAACCGGACTCAAACCGGACCAGACCGACTCAAACCGGTGATCAATGGATCAAACCGGACTCAAACCAGTTTTGACCGGCTCAAACCGGATCAAACCGCACCAGACCGGCTCTTAGATCGGCTCAAACCGGTTTTAACCAATTTCAATATGGACCAGACTGGCTCTAACAGGTTTTGACTGGCTGAAACAGGACTCAAACCGGACCAGACCGTCTGAAACCAGTTTTGACCGGCTCAAACCGGACTCAAACTGGACCAGACCGGCTCAAATCTGTGTTGACAGGCTCAGACCGGTCTGAAACTGGACCACACCGGCTCAAACCGGTGTTGAACGGCTCAAACCGTATTCAAACCGGACCAATCCGGCTCAAACCGGTTTTGACTGGCTCAAACCGGACGAGACCGGCTCAAACCGGTTTTCACCAGCTCAAAACGAGCCAGGACCAGAGCGGCTCAAACCAGACTCAAACCGGACCAGACTGCATCAAACCAGTGTGGACCGGCTCAAACCAGACCCAAACCGGACCAGACCGGCTCCAACCGGTTTTGACCGGCTCAAACCGGACCAGACTGGCTCAACCGGCTCAAACCGGACCAGACAGGCTTAAACCGGTTGAAACCGGACCAGACCGGCACAAACCGGTTTTGTCCAGCTCAAACCAGACCAGACCGGCTCAACGGGATCAAACCGGACCCGACCGGCTCAAACCGGCTCAATCCGGACCAGACCGGCTCAAACCCGACCAGACCGGCTCAAACCCGACCAGACCGGCTCAATCCCGACCAGACCGGCTCAAACTGGACCAGACCGGTTCAAACCGGTTTTGACCTATTCAAACCGGACTCAAACCGACCAGACCGGCTCAAACCAGTTTTGACCTATTCAAACCGGACTCAAACCGACCAGACAGGCTTAAACCGGTTGAAACCGGACCAGACCAGCTCAAACCGGTTTTCACTGTCTCAAACCAGAACAGACCATCTCAAACCGGACTCAAACTGGACCAGACCGGCTCAAACCGATTTTGACCGGCTCATACCAGTCCAGACCGGCTCAACTGGATCAAACCAGACCTGACCGGCTTAAACCGGATCAAACCGTTCCAGACGGGCTCAAATCGGTGTTGACCGGCTCAAACTTGACCAGACTGGCTTAAACCGGACCAGACTGGCTCAAACCGGCTTTGACCGACTCAAACCGGACTCAAACCGGACCAGACTGGCTCAAACCAGTGTTGACGGTTCAAACCGGACTCAAACGGACCAGACCGGCTCAAACCGGTGTTGAACGGCTCAAACCGTATTCAAACCGGACCAATCCGGCTCAAACCGGTTTTGACCGCTCAACCGGATCAAACCGCACCAGACCGGCTCTTAGATCGGCTCAAACCGGTTTTAACCAATTTCAATATGGACCAGACTGGCTCTAACAGGTTTTGACTGGCTCAAACAGGACTCAAACCGGACCAGACCGTCTGAAACCAGTTTTGACCGGCTCAAACCGGACTCAAACTGGATCAGACCGGCTCAAACCGGTTTTGACCGGATCAAACCGGACTCAAACGGACCAGACCGGCTGAAAATGGTTTTGACCGCTCAAACCGGACCAGACTGGCTTAAACCGGACCAGACCGGCTCAAACCGGACCAGACTCAAACCGGACCAGACCGGCTGAAAACGGTTTTGACCAGCTCAAACTGGACCAGACCAGCTTAAACCGGATCAAACCGGACCAGACCGGCTCAAACCGGACTCAAACTGGACCAGACAGGCTCAAACTGGTTTTGACCGGCTCAAACCGGACCAGACGGCTCAAACCGGACTCAAACCGGACCAGAGAGGCTCAAACCGGATCAAACCGGACCAGACCAGCTCAAACCGGTTTTGACCAGCTCAAACCAGACCAGACCGGCTCAACAGGATCAAACCGGACCAGACCGGCTCAAACCGCTCAAACCGGACCAGATCGGCTCAAACCCAAACAGACCGGCTCAAACCGACCAGACCGGCTCAAACCCGACCAGACCGGCTCAAACCGGTTTTGACCAACTCAAACCGGACTCAAACCGGACCAGACTCAAACCGACCAGACCGCTCAAACCGGTTTTGACCAGCTCAAACCGGACCAGACCATCTCAAACCGGACTCAAACTGACCAGACCGGCTCAAACCGATTTTGACCAGCTCAAACCAGACCAGACCGGCTCAACCGGATCAAACCGACCAGACCGGCTCAACGGATCAAACCGGACCAGACCGGCTTAAACCGGATCAAACCGGACCAGACGGGCTCAAATCGGTGTTGACCAGCTCAAACCAGACCAGACTGGCTTAAACCGGACCAGAACGGCTCAAACCGGCTTTGACCGGCTCAAACCGGACTCAAACTGGACCAGACCGGCTCAACCGGTTTTGACCGGATCAAACTGGACTCAAACCGGACCAGACCGGCTCAAACCGGTTTTGACCAACTCAAACCGGACTCAAACCGACCAGACTGGCTCAAACCGTTTTGACCGCTCAAACCGGATCAAACCAGACCAGACCAGCTCAAACCGGTTTTCACCATCTCAAACCGGACCAGACTGGCTTAAACCGGACCAGACTGGCTCAAACCGGTTTTGACCAACTCAAACCGGACTCAAACCGACCAGACTGGCTCAAACCAGTGTTGACCGGTTCAAACCGACTCAAACCGGACCAGACCGGCTCAAACTGGTTTTGACCGGCTCAAACTGGACTCAAACCGGACTCAAACCAGTTTTGACCGCTCAAACCGGATCAAACCGGACCAGACCGGCTCTTAGACCGGCTCAAACCGGTTTTGACCGGCTCAAACTGGACCAGACTGGCTCAAACCAGTTTTGACTGGCTCAAACCGGACTCAAACTGGACCAGACAGGCTTAAACCGGATCAAACCGGACCAGACCGGCTCAAACCGGTTTTGACCAGCTCAAACCAGACCAGACCGGCTCAACAGGATCAAACCGGACCAGACCGCTCAAACCGACTCAAACCGGACCAGATCGGCTCAAACCCAAACAGACCGGCTCAAACCCGACCAGACCGGCTCAATCCCGACCAGACCGGCTCAAACTGGACCAGACCGGTTCAAACCGGTTTTGACCGACTCAAACCGGACTCAAACCGGAAAAGACCGGCTCAAACCAGTTTTGACTGGCTCAAACCGGACCAGAGAGGCTCAAACCGGATCAAACCAGACCAGACCAGCTCAAACCGGTTTTCACCGTCTCAAACCAGAACAGACCATCTCAAACCGGACTCAAACTGGACCAGACCGGCTCAAACCGTTTTGACCGCTCAAACCAGACTCAAACCGGACTCAAACTGGACCAGACCGGCTTAAACCGGACCAGACTGGCTTAAACCGGATCAAACCAGACCAGACGGCTCAAACCGGTGTTGACCGGCTCAAACTGGACCAGACTGGCTTAAACCGGACCAGACTGGCTCAAACCGGTTTTGACTGGCTCAAACCGGACTCAAACCGGACCAGACTGGCTCAAACCAGTGTTGACCGGTTCAAACCGGACTCAAACCGGACCAGACCGACTCAAACCGGTTTTGACCGGATCAAACTGGATCAAACCGGACTCAAACCAGTTTTGACCGGCTCAAACCGGATCAAACCGACCAGACCGGCTCTTAGACAGGCTCAAACCGGTTTTAACCAATTTCAATATGGACCAGACTGGCTCAAACCGGTTTTGACTGGCTCAAACCGGACTCAAACCGGACCAGACCGTCTCAAACCGGTTTTGACCGCTCAAACCGGACTCAAACTGGACCAGACCGGCTCAAACCGGTTTTGACCGGATCAAACCGGACTCAAACGGACCAGACCGGCTGAAAACGGTTTTGACCGGCTCAAACCCGACCAGACTGGCTTAAACCGGACCAGACCGGCTCAAACCAGACTCAAACCGGACCAGACCGGCTGAAAACGGTTTTGACCAGCTCAAACTGGACCAGACCGGCTTAAACCGGATCAAACCGGACCAGACAAGCTAAAACCGGACTCAAACTGGACCAGACCGTCTCAAACCGGTTTGACCGGCTCAAACCGGACCAGACCGGCTCAACCGGATCAAACCGGACCAGAGAGGCTTAAACTGGATCAAACCGGACCAGACCAGCTCAAACCGGTTTTTTCCAGCTCAAACCAGACCAGACCGGCTCAACGGGATCAAACCGGACCCGACCGGCTCAAACCGGCTCAAACCGGACCAGATCGGCCCAAACCCAAACAGACCGGCTCAAATCCGACCAGACCGGCTCAAACCCGACCAGACCGGCTCAAACTGGACCAGACCGGTTCAAACCGGTTTTGACCAATTCAAACCGGACTCAAACCGGAAAAGACCAGCTCAAACCGGTTTTCACCTACTCAAACAGAACCAGAGAGGTTCAAACCGGATCAAACCAGACCAGACCAGCTCAAACCGGTTTTCACCATCTCAAACCGGACCAGACCGCTCAACGGATCAAACCGGACCAGACCGGCTCAAACCGACTCAAACCGGACCAGATCGGCTCAAACCCAAACAGACCGGCTCAAACCGACCAGACCGGCTCAAACCCGACCAGACTGGCTCAAACCGGTTTTGACCTGCTCAAACCGACCAGACTCAAACCGGACCAGACCAGCTCAAACCGGACTCAAACCAGTTTTGACCGGCTCAAACCAGAACAGACCGGCTCAAACCGGACTCAAACTGACCAGACCGGCTCAAACCGATTTTGACCAGCTCAAACCAGACCAGACCAGCTCAACCGGATCAAACCGGACCAGACTCAAACCGGACCAGACTCAAACCGGACCAGACCGGCTTAAACTGGATCAAACGGACCAGACCGGCTCAAACCGGTTTTGACCAGCTCAAACCGGACTCAAACCGGACCAGACTGGCTCAAACCGGACTCAAACCAGTTTTGACCGCTCAAACCGGTTTTGACCGGCTCAAACCGGACTCAAACTGGACCAGACTGGCTCAAACCGGTTTTGACCGGCTCAAACCGGTTTTGACCGCTCAAACCGGACCAGACCCTCTCAAACCGGTGTTGAACGGCTCAAACCGGACTCAAACCGACCAGACTGGCTCAAACCGGTTTGACCGGCTCAAACCGGATTAAACCGGACCAGACCAGCTCAAACCGGTTTTCACCGTCTCAAACCGGACCAGACCGGCTTAAACTGGATCAAACGGACCAGACCGGCTCAAACCAGAACAGACCGGCTCAAACCGGTTTTCACCGTCTCAAACCGGACCAGACCGGCTCAAACTGGACCAGACCGGTTCAAACCGGTTTTGACCGGCTCAAACCGGATCAAACCGGACTCAAACCAGTTTTGACCGGCTCAAACGGACTCAAACCGGACCAGACTCAAACCGGTTTTGACCGCTCAAACCGACCAGACCGGCTCAAACCGCTCAAACCGGACCAGACCAGCTCAAACCGGTTTTCACCGTCTCAAACCGGACCAGACTCAAACCGGACCAGACCGCTCAAACCGGTTTTGACCGGCTCAAACCGGACTCAAACTGGACCAGACCGGCTAAAACCGGTTTTGACCAGCTCAAACCCGACCAGACTGGCTCAAACCGACTCAAACCGACCAGACCGCTCAAACCGGACTCAAACCGACCAGACCGCTCAAACCGACTCAAACCGACCAGACTGGCTCAAACCGGACTCAAACCGGACCAGACTCAAACCGGACCAGACCGGCTCAAACTGGACCAGACCGGTTCAAACCGGTTTTGACCGACTCAAACCGGACTCAAACCGGACTCAAACCGACCAGACTCAAACCGGTTTTCACCATCTCAAACCGGACCAGACCGGCTCAAACCAGATTAAACTGGACCAGACCGGCTCAAACCGGTTTTCACCATCTCAAACCGGACCAGACCGGCTTAAACCAGATCAAACCAGTTTTGACCGGCTCAATACGGACCACAACGTCTCAAACCGGTTTTGACTGGCTCAAACCGGACTCAAACCGGACCAGGCAAGCTAAAACAGGCTCAAACCGGACCAGACCAGCTCAAACCGGCTAAAATCGGACCAGACTGGGTCAAACCGGTTTTGTCCAGCTCAAACCGGACTCAAACCATACCAGACAGCCTCAAACCGGTTTTGACCGGCTCATATCGGACTCAAACCAGACCAGACCGGCTCAAACCAGACTCTAACTGGACCAGAACAGCTCAAACCGGTTTTGCCCGGCTCAAACCGGACCAGGACCAGATCGGCTCACACCGGACTCAAACCGGACCAGAACGGCTCAAACCGGTGTTGACCGGCTCAGATCCAACCAGACTGGCTTAAACCGGACCAGACTGGCTCAAACCGGGTTTGACCGTCTCAAACCGGACTCATACCGGACCAGACCGGCTCAAACTGGTTTTGACCGCCTCAGACCCGACCACGCAAGCTCAAACCGGACCAGACCGGCTCAAAACGGTTTTGACCGGCCCAAACCGGACCACACCAGCGCAAAACGGATCAAATCGAACCAGACCGAGTGAAAGCGGTTTTCACCGGCTCAAACCAGACCAGACCAGCTCAACCGGCTCAAAGCGGACCACACCGGCTTAAACCGGATCAAACCGGACCAGACGGCTCAAATCGGTGTTGACCAGCTCAAACCAGACCAGACTGGCTTAAACCGGACCAGAACGGCTCAAACCGGTTTGACCGGCTCAAACCGACTCAAACTGGACCAGACAGGCTCAAACCGGTTTTGACCAGCTCAAACCGGTTTTGACCGCTCAAACCGGACCACACCGGCTCAAACTGGTGTTGACCGGTTCAAACCGGACTCAAACCGGACCAGAGCCTCTCAAACCGGTGTTGACCAGCTCAAACCGGACTCAAACCGGACCAGACTAGATAAAAACCGGTTTTGACCGGCTCAAAGCAGAACAGACCAGCTCAACCGGTTCAAACCGTGCCAGACCGGCGCAAAACGGATTAAACCGGACCAGACCAGCTCAAACCAGTTTTCACCATCTCAAACCAGACCAGACCGGCTTAAACCAGATCAAACCGGCTTTGACCGGCTCAATACAGACCATAACGTCTCAAACTGGTTTTGACCGGCTCAAACCGGACTCAAACCGGACCAGGTAAGCTAAAACCGGCTCAAACCGAACCAGACCGGTTCAAACCGGCTAAAACCGGACCAGACCGGGTCAAACCGGTTTTTTCTGGCGCAAACCGTACTCAAACCGTACCAGACCGCCTCAAACCATTTTCGACCGGCTCATATTGGACTCAAACTGGACCAGAGCCTCTCAAACCGGTTTTTACCGGCTCAAACCCGACCAGAACGGCACAAACCGGATCAAACCAGACCAGACGGGTTCAAACCGGTTTGGACCAGCTCAAACCCGACCAGACTGGCTTAAACCGGACCAGACTGGCTCAAAACGTGTTTGACCGGTTCAAACCGGATTCAAACTGGACTAGACCGCCTCCAACCGGGTTTGACCGGTTCAAACCGGACCAGACCGGCTCAAACCGGATCAAACCGGACCAGACCGGCTCTTAGACTGGCTCAAACCGGTTTTGACTGGCTCAAACCGGACTCAAACCGGACCACACCGGCTCAAACCGGTGTTGACCGGTTCAAACAGGACTCAAACCGGACCAGAGCCTCTCAAACCTCTGTTGACTGGCTCAACCGGATCAAACCGGACCAGACCAGCTCAAACCGGTTTTGACCGGCTCAAACTGGAACAGACCGGCTCAACCAGTTCAAACCGGACCAGACCGGCTCAAACCGGATTAAACCGGACCAGACTGGCTCAAACCGGATTTCACTGTCTCAAACCGGAACAGACCGGCTTAAACCAGATCATACCAGTTTTGACCGGCTCAATACGGACCACAACGTCTCAAACCGGTTTTGACCAGATCAAACCGGACTCAAACCGTGCCAGACCACCTCAAACCGGTTTTGACCGGCTCATATCGGACTCAAACTGGACCAGACTGGATCAAACCGGTTTTAACTGGCTCAAAACGGATTTGACCGGCTCAAACCGGACTCAAACCGGACCAGGCAAGCTAAAACCGGCTCAAACAGGACCAGATTGGCTCAAATCAGCTAAAACCGGACCACACCGGGTCAAACCGGTTTTGTCCGGCTCAAACCAGACTCAAACCGTACCAGACAGCCTCAAACCGGTTTTGACCGGCTCAAATCAGACTCAAACCGGACCAGACCAGCTCAAACCGGTTTGGACCGGCTCAAATCCGAGCAGAACGGCACAAACCGGATCAAACCAGACCAGACCGGCGCAAACCCAAACAGACCAGCTCAAACCCGACCAGACTGGCTCAAACCCGACCAGACCAGCTCAAACTGGACCAGACCGGTTCAAACCGGGTTGACCGATTCAAACCGGACCAGACCTGCTCAAACCGGTTTTGACTGGCTCAAACCAGATCAAACCGGATCAAACCGGTTTTCACCAGCTCAAAACGAACCAGGACCAGACCGGATCAAACCAGACTCAAACCGGACCAGACCAGTTCAAACCGGTTTTGACCGACTCAAACCGGACTCAAACCAGACCAGACCAGCTCAAACCGGTTTTGACCAGCTCAAACCGGACCAGACCTGCTCAAACCAGATCAAACTGGACCAGACTGGCTCTTAGACCAGCTCAAACCGGTTTTGACCGGCTCAAACAGACTCAAACCGGACCAGACCGGCTCAAACCGGTGTTGACCAGCTCAAACTGGACCAGACCGTCTCAAACCGGTTTTGACCGGCTCAAACCGGACTCAAACCGGACCAGGCAAGCTAAAACCGGTTTTGACAGCTCAAACCGGATCAAACCAGACTCAAACCGGACTCAAACCGGACCAGACCGGCTCAAACCAGTTTTGACCGGCTCAAACCGGACTCAAACCAGACCAGACGGCTCAAACCGGTTTTGACCGGCTCATATCGGACTCAAACCGAACCAGACCGGCTCAAACCAGTTTGGACCGGCTCAAACCAGACCAGACCGGCTCAAACCGGTCCAGACCGGCTTAAACCGGATCAAACCAGACCAGACCGGCTCTTAGACAGGCTCAAACGGACTCAAACCGGTTTTGATCGGTTCAAACTGGACCAGACCAGCTCAAACCGGACCAGACCGGCTAAAACCGGTTTTGACCAGCTCAAACCGGACTCAAACCGGACCAGACCCTCTCAAACCTGTGTTCAAAGGCTCAAACCGGATTCAAACCGGACCAGACTAGCTAAAACCGGTTTTGACCGGCTCAAACTGGAACAGACCGGCTCAACCGGTTCAAACCGGACCAGACCAGCTCAAACCGGATTAAACCGGACCAGACCGGCTCAAACCGGTTTTCACCGTCTCAAACCGGACCAGATCAGCTTAAACCGGATCAAACCAGTTTTGACCGGCTCAAACCGGACCAGACCGTCTCAAACTGGTTTTGACCGGCTCAAACCGGACTCAAACCGGACCAGGTAAGCTAAAACCGGCTCAAACCGAACCAGACCGGTTCAAACCGGCTAAAACCGGACCAGACCGGCTCAAACCAGTTTTGACCGGCTCAAACCGGACTCAAACCAGACCAGACGGCTCAAACCGGTTTTGACCGGCTCATATCGGACTCAAACCGAACCAGACCGGCTCAAACCAGTTTGGACCGGCTCAAACCAGACCAGACCGGCTCAAACCGGTCCAGACCGGCTTAAACCGGATCAAACCAGACCAGACCGGCTCTTAGACAGGCTCAAACGGACTCAAACCGGTTTTGATCGGTTCAAACTGGACCAGACCAGCTCAAACCGGACCAGACCGGCTAAAACCAGTGTTGACCGTCTCAAACCGTACTCAAACTGGACCAGACCGCTCAAACCGGTTTTCACCAGCTCAAACCAGACCAGACCAGCTCAAACTGGATCAAACCGGACCAGACCGGCTTAAACCGGATCAAACCGACCAGACCGGCTCAAACCGGTGTTGACCGGCTCAAACCCGACCAGACTGGCTTAAACCGGATCAAACCAGACCAGAGCGGCTCTTAGACCGGCTCAAACCGGTTTTGACCAGCTCAAACCGGACCAGACCGACTCAAACCGGTTTTGACTGGCTCAAACCGAATCAAACCGGACCAGACTGGCTGAAACCGGACTCAAACCGACCAGACCGGCTCAAACCGGTTTTGATCGGTTCAAACTGGACCAGACCGGATCAAACCGACCAGACCGGCTCAAACTGCACCATACCGGCTCAAACCGGTTTTGACCAGCTCAAACTGGACCAGACCGGCTCAAACTGGCTCAAACCGGACCAGACCGGCTCAAACAGGAACAGACCGGCTCAAACCGGACCAGACCTGCTCAAACTGGTTTTGACTGGCTCAAACCAGACCAGACCAGACCGGCTCAAACCGGCTCAAACCGGCTCAAGCCAGACCAGACCGGCTCAAACTGGACCAGACCGTCTCAAACCATCTCAAACCAGACCAGACCGGCTCAAACCGTACTCAAACTGGACCAGACCAGCTCAAACGGTTTTGACTGGCTCAAACCAGACCAGACCGGCTCAAACCCGACCAGACCAGACCAGACCGGCTCAAACCGGTTTTGACCGCTCAAACCAGACCAGACTGGCTCAACCGGATCAAACCGACCAGACCGGCTCAAACCTGCTCAAACCAGACCAGATCGGCTCAAACCCGACCAGACCGGCTCAAACCCGACCAGACCATCTCAAACCGGACTAGACCGGCTCAAACTGGACCAGACCGGTTCAAACCGGACCAGATCAGCTCAAACCAGACTCAAACCAGAAAAGACCGGCTCAAACCGGTTTTCACCATCTCAAACCGGACCAGACCTGCTCAAACCGGATCAAACCAGACCAGACCAGCTCAAACCGGTTTTCACCGGCTCAAACCGGACCAGACCATCTCAAACCGGACTCAAACTGGACCAGACCGGCTCAAACCGATTTTGACCGGCTCAAACCAGACCAGACCGGCTCAAACCGACTCAAACCGGACTAGACCGGCTCAAACAGACTCAAACTGGACCAGACCAGACCAGACCGGCTCAAACCGGTGTTGACCGGCTCAAACAGGAACAGACCAGCTCAAACTGGACTCAAACCGGACTAGACCGGCTCAAACCAGACTCAAACCAGACCAGACAGGCTCAAACCGGTGTTGACCGGCTCAAACCCGACCAGACTGGCTTAAACCGGACCAGACTGGCTCAAACCAGCTTTGACCGGCTCAAACTGGACTCAAACCGGACCAGACCAGCTCAAACCGGTGTTGACCAGCTCAAACCGGACTCAAACCAGACCAGACCCTCTCAAACCGGTGTTGACTGGCTCAAACCGGACTCACACCGGACCAGACTAGCTAAAACACGTTTTGACCGGCTCAAACCAGAACAGACCGGCTCAACCGGTTCAAACCGGACCAGACCGGCTCAAACTGGATTAAACCAAACAAGACCGGCTCAAACCGGTTTTCACCGGCTCAAACCGGACTCAAACCGGACCAGACCGGCTTATACCGGATCAAACCGGTTTTGACCGGCTCAAACTGGACTCAAACCGGACCAGAACAGCTCAAACCGGCTCAAACCGGACCAGACCGGCTCAAACCAGACTCAAACCGACCAGACCGCTCAAACCGGTTTTGACCAGCTCAAACCGACTCAAACCAGACCAGACCGGCTCAAACCGGTCCAGACCGGCTTAAACCGGATCAAACCGGACCAGACTGGCTCTTAGACCAGCTCAAACCGGTTTTGACCGGCTCATATCGGACTCAAACCGGCTCAAACCGGACCAGACCGGCTAAAACCGGTTTTGACCGACTCAAACCGGACTCAAACTGGACCAGACCGGCTCAAACCGGTTTTCACCAGCTCAAACCAGACCAGACCAGCTCAAACGGACTCAAACCGGACCAGACTGGCTTAAACCGGATCAAACCGGACCAGACCGCTCAAACCGGTTATGACCGGCTCAAACCCGACCAGACTGGCTTAAACCGGACCAGACTGGCTCAAACTGGTTTTGACCGCTCAAACCAGACTCAAACCAGACCAGACTGGCTCAAACCGACCAGACCGCTCAAACTGGACTCAAACCGGACCAGACTGGCTCTTAGACCAGCTCAAACATGTTTTGACTGGCTCAAACTGGACCAGACTGGCTCAACCAGATCAAACTGGACCAGACCGGCTCAAACCAGATCAAACCGGATCAAACCGGTTTTGACCGGCTCAAACCGGACTCAAACCAGACCAGACCGGCTCAAACCGGTTTTGAATGGCTCAAACCGGACTCAAACCGGACCAGACCTGCTCAAACCGGTTTGGACCGGCTCAAACCAGATCAAACCGGATCAAACCGGTTTTCACCAGCTCAAACCGGACCAGACCAGACCGGCTCAAACCAGACTCAAACCGGACCAGACCAGTTCAAACCGGTTTTGACCGACTCAAACCGGACTCAAACCAGACCAGACCGGCTCCAACCGGTTTTGACCAGCTCAAATCGGACGAGACCCGCTCAAACCGGATCAAACCGGACCAGACCGGCTCCTAGACTGGCTCAAACCGGGTTTGCCTGGCTCAAATCGCACTCAAACCGGACCACACCGGCTCAAACTGGTGTTGACCGGTTCAAACCGGACTCAAACCGGACCAGAGCCTCTCAAACCGGTGTTGACCAGCTCAAACCGGACTCAAACCGGACCAGACCAGCTCAAACTGGACTCAAACCGGACCAGACCAGCTCAAACCAGTTTTCACCATCTCAAACCAGACCAGACCGGCTTAAACCGGATCAAACCGGCTTTGACCGGCTCAATACAGACCATAACGTCTCAAACTGGTTTTGACCGGCTCAAACCGGACTCAAACCGGACCAGGCAAGCTAAAACAGGCTCAAACCGGACCAGACCGGCTCAAACTGGACTCAAACAGGACCACACCGGCTCAAACCGTTTTGACCGGCTCAAACCAGACTCAAACAGGACCAGACCGGCTGAAACCGGTTTTGACCAGCTCAAACCGGACTCAAACCGGACCAGACCGGCTCAAACCAGATCAAACTGGACCAGACCGGCTCTAACCAGTTTTGACCGGCTCAAACCAGATTCAAACCGGACCAGACCGTCTCAAACCGGTTTTGACCAGCTCAAACCAGACCAGACCGGCTCAAACTGGTTTTGACCGCTCAAACCAGATCAAACCGGATCAAACCGGACCAGACCGGCTCAAATCGGACCAGACCGGCTCAAACCAGTTTTGACTGGCTCAAACCGGACCAGACTGGCTGAAACCGGATCAAACGGACCAGACTGGCTCTTAGACCAGCTCAAACCGGTTTTGACTGGCTCAAACCGGACCAGACCGGCTCAAACAGACTCAAACCGGACCAGACTGGCTTAAACCGGATCAAACTGGACCAGACCGGCTCAAACCGGTGTTGACCAGCTCAAACAGGACTCAAACCGGACTAGACTGGCTCAAACCGGTGTTGAGCAGCTCAAACCGGACCAGACCAGCTCAACCGGATCAAACCAGACCAGACAGGCTTAAACCGGATCAAACCGGACCAGACCGGCTCAAACCAGTGTTGACCAGCTCAGACCCGAACAGAAAGGCTTAAACCGGACCAGACTGGCTCAAACCGGTTTTGACCAGCTCAAACTGGACTCAAACCAGACCAGACCCTCTCAAACCGGTGTTGACCGGCTCAAACCGGACTCAAACCGGACCAGACTGGCTCAAACCGGTTTTGACCGCTCAAACCAGACCAGACCGCTCAAACCGGATCAAACCGACCAGACCGGCTCAAACCAGATCAAACCGGACCAGACCGCTCAAACCGGTTTTCACCATCTCAAACCGGACCAGACCGGCTTAAACCGGATCAAACCGGTTTTGACCAGCTCAAACTGGACTCAAACCGGACCAGAACAGCTCAAACCGGCTCAAACCGGACCAGACCGGCTCAAACCAGACTCAAACCGGACCAGACCGCTCAAACCGGTTATGACCGGCTCAAACCGGACTCAAACCAGACCAGACCCTCTCAAACTGGTGTTGACCGGCTCAAACGGACTCAAACCAGACCAGACCGGCTCAAACCGGATCAAACCAGACCAGACCTGCTCAAACCGGTTTTTACCGGCTCAAACCCGACCAGAACGGCACAAACCGGATCAAACCAGACCAGACGGGTTCAAACCGGTTTGGACCGGCTAAAACCGGACTCAAACCGTACCAGACCGGCTCTTAGACCGGCTCAAACCGGTTTTGACCGGCTCAATATGGACCATAACATCTCAAACCGCTTTTGACCGGCATAAACCGGACTCATACCAGACCAGGCAAGCTATAACCGGCTCAAACCGGACCAGACCGGCTCAAACTGGACTCAAACAGGACCACACCGGCTCAAACCGGATCAAACCGGACCAGACCGGCTCAAACTGGTTTTGACCGCTCAAACCGACCAGACCGCTCAACCGGATCAAACCGACCAGACCGGCTTAAACCGGATCAAACCGGACCAGACTGGCTCAAACTGGTTTTGACCGCTCAAACCAGACCAGACCGGCTCAAACGGTTTTGACCGGCTCAAACGGACCAGACCGGCTCAAACCGGTTTTCACCGGCTCAAACCGACCAGACCGGCTCAAACTGCCTCAAACCGGTTTTGATCGGCTCAAACCGGACCTGACCGGCTCAAACCAGCTCAAACCAGACCAGATCGGCTCAAACCGGACCAGACCGGCTCAAACCCGACCAGACCATCTCAAACCGGACTAGACCGGCTCAAACTGGACCAGACCGGTTCAAACCGGTTTTGACCGACTCAAACCAGACTCAAACCAGAAAAGACCGGCTCAAACCGGTTTTCACCGGCTCAAACCGACCAGACAGGCTCAAACCGGATCAAACCAGACCAGACCAGCTCAAACGGTTTTGACCGGCTCAAACCGGACCAGACCATCTCAAACCGGACTCAAACTGGACCAGACCGGCTCAAACCGATTTTGACCGGCTCATACCAGTCCAGACCGGCTCAAACCGACTCAAACCGGACTAGACCGGCTCAAACAGACTCAAACCGGACTCAAACCAGACCAGACAGGCTCAAACCGGTGTTGACCGGCTCAAACAGGAACAGACCAGCTCAAACTGGACTCAAACCAGACCAGACCGGCTCAAACCGGTTTTGATCGGTTCAAACCCGACCAGAACGGCACAAACCGGATCAAACCGGACCAGACCGGCTCAAACCGGTTTTGACCGGCTCAAACCAGACCAGACCAGCTCAAACCGGCTCAAACCGACCAGACCAGCTCAAACCGGTTTTGACCGCTCAAACCGGATCAAACCGACCAGACCAGCTCAAACTGGATCAAACCGGTTTTGACCGCTCAAACCGACCAGACCGGCTCAAACCAGATCAAACTGGACCAGACCGCTCAAACCGGTTTTCACCGGCTCAAACCAGACCAGACCAGCTCAAACCGACTCAAACCGGACCAGACTGGCTCAAACCGGGCTTGACCGGCTCAAACCAGACTCAAACCGACCAGACCGCTCAAACCGGTTTTGACTGGCTCAAAGGACTCAAACCAGACCAGACCGGCTCAAACCGGTTTTGACTGGCTCAAACCCGACCAGAACGGCACAAACCGGACTCAAACTGGACCAGACCGGCTCAAACGGTTTTGACCGGCTCAAACAGACCAGACCGGCTTAAACCGGATCAAACCGGACCAGACTGGCTTAAACCGGATCAAACTGGACCAGACCGGCTCAAACCGGTGTTGACCAGCTCAAACAGGACTCAAACCGGACTAGACCGGCTCAAACCGGTGTTGACCAGCTCAAACCGGACCAGACCAGCTCAACCGGATCAAACCAGACCAGACCGCTCAAACCGGTTTTCACCAGCTCAAACCGACCAGACCGCTCAAACCGGATCAAACCGGTTTTGACCGGCTCAAACCAGATCAAACCGGACCAGACGGCTCAAACCGGTTTTGACCGGCTCAAACTGGACTCAAACCGGACCAGACAGGCTCAAACCAGACTCAAACCGGACTCAAACCAGACTCAAACCGGCTCAAACCGGACCAGACTGGCTCAAACCGGTTTTGACCGGCTCATATCGGACTCAAACTGGACCAGACCGGCTCTTAGACCATCTCAAACCGGTTTTGACTGGCTCAAACCGGTTTTGACCAGCTCAAACCAGACTCAAACCGGACTCAAACGGACCAGACCGGCTCTTAGACCAGCTCAAACATGTTTTGACCAGCTCAAACTGGACCAGACTGGCTCAAACCGGATCAAACTGGACCAGACAGGCTTAAACCGGATCAAACCGGACCAGACTGGCTCAAACCAGTTTTCACCGCCTCAAACCGGTTTGACGGCTCAAACCGGACAGACCGGCTCAAACCAGACCAGACCAGCTCAAACCGGTTTTGACCGGATCAAACTGGACCAGACCGGCTCAAACCAGACCAGACCGGATCAAACCGGCTCAAACCGGACCAGACGGCTCAAACCGGCTCAAACCGGACCAGAACATCTCAAACGGTTTTGACCGGCTCAAACCGGTCTCATACGGGTTTGACCAGATCAAACCAGGCCAGACCCTCTCAAACCGGTTTTGACTGGCTGAAACCGGACTCAAACCGGACTAGACCGGCTCAAACCGGTTTTGACGGCTCAAACGGACTCAAACAGGAACAGACCGGCTCAAACAGGAACAGACCAGCTCAAACCGGCTCACACCAGACCAGAATGGCTCAAACCGGATCAAACTGGACCAGACAGGCTTAAACCGGATCAAACCGGACCAGACTGGCTCAAACCAGTGTTGACCAGCTCAAACCGACTCAAACTGGACCAGACAGGCTCAAACCGGTGTTGACCGGCTCAAACCAGACTCAAACCGGACCAGACCGGCTCAAACGGTTTTGACTGGCTCAAACCAGACCAGACCGGCTCAAACCAGTTTTGACCGGCTCAAACTGGATCAAACCGGACCAGACGGCTCAAACCAGACTCAAACCGACCAGACCAGCTCAAACCGGTTTTGACCGGCTCAAACCGCTCAAACCGACTCAAACCGGACCAGACAGGCTCAAACCGGTTTTGACCAGCTCAAACCGACCAGACCAGCTCAACCGGATCAAACCGACCAGACAGGCTTAAACCGGATCAAACCGACCAGACCGCTCAAACCGGATCAAACCGACCAGACCGCTCAAACCAGACTCAAACCGGTTTTGACCGGATCAAACTGGACTCAAACCGGTTTTGACTGGCTCAAACGGACTCAAACAGACCAGACCGGCTGAAACCGGACTCAAACCGACCAGACCGCTCAAACCGGTTTTCACCGGCTCAAACCAGACCAGACCAGCTCAACCGGATCAAACCGGACCAGACCGCTCAAACCGGTTTTGACCAGCTCAAACCGACTCAAACCGGACCAGACCAGCTCAAACGGACCAGACCGGCTCAAACCGGTTTTGACCGGCTCAAACCAGACCAGACCGGCTCTTAGACCAGCTCAAACCGGTTTTGACCGGCTCAAACCGGACTCAAACTGGACCAGACAGGCTCAAACCGGTTTTGACTGGCTCAAACGGACTCAAACCGGACCAGACGGCTCAAACCAGCTCAAACCAGACCGGCTCAAACCGACCAGACCAGCTCAAACCAGACCAGACGGCTCAAACCGGTTTTGACCAGCTCAAACCGACCAGACCGGCTCAAACTGGCTCAAACCGGCTCAAACGGACTCAAACCAGACCAGACCAGCTCAAACCAGACTCAAACCGGACCAGACCTGCTCAAACCGGTTTTGACTGGCTCAAACCAGACAGACCGGCTCAAACTGGACCAGACCGGCTTAAACCGGACCAGACAAGCTCAAACCGGACCCGACCGGCTCAAACCGGATCAAACCGACCAGACCAGCTCAAACCGGTTTTGACCAGCTCAAACCGGACTCAAACCGGACCAGACTGGCTCAAACCAGACCAGACCAGCTCAAACCGGTTTTGACCGCTCAAACCGGATCAAACCAGACCAGACTGGCTCAAACCGGTTTTGACTGGCTCAAACCAGACCAGACCGGCTCAAACCAGATCAAACTGGACCAGACCGGCTGAAACCGGTTTTGACCGGCTCAAACCAGACTCAAACCGACCAGACCGCTCAAACCGGTTTTCACCGGCTCAAACCGACCAGACCAGCTCAAACCAGACCAGCTCAAACCAGACCAGACCAGCTCAACCGGATCAAACTGGACCAGACCGCTCAAACCGGATCAAACCGGTTTTGACCGCTCAAACCGGACCAGACCGGCTCAAACCAGTTTTGACTGGCTCAAACCAGACTCAAACCGACCAGACCGCTCAAACCGGTTTTGACCAGCTCAAACCGGACCAGACCGGCTCAAACCGACTCAAACCGGACCAGACCGGCTCAAACCGGTTTTGACTGGCTCAAACCGACCAGACCGGCTCAAACCGGTTTTCACCAGCTCAAACCGACCAGACCAGCTCAAACCGGACCAGACCGCTCAAACCGGTTTTGACCGCTCAAACTGGACTCAAACCGGACCAGACCGCCTCAAACCGGTTTTGACCAGCTCAAACTGGACTCAAACCAGACCAGACCGGCTCAAACCAGACCGGCTCAAACGGTTTTGACCGGCTCAAACCGACCAGACTGGCTCAAACCAGACCAGACTGGCTCAAACTGGTTTTGACCGGCTCAAACCAGACTCAAACCAGACCAGACCGGCTCAAACGGACCAGACCGCTCAAACCGTTTTGACCGGCTCAAACCGGCTCAAGCCAGACCAGACCGGCTCAAACCAGACTCAAACCGGACCAGACTGCATCAAACCAGTGTGGACCGGCTCAAACCAGACCCAAACCGGACCAGACCGGCTCCAACCGGTTTTGACCGGCTCAAACCGGACCAGACTGGCTCAACCGGCTCAAACCGGACCAGACCAGCTCAAACGGACTCAAACCGGACCAGACCGGCTCAAACCAGTTTTGACCGGCTCAAACCAGACCAGACTGGCTTAAACCGGATCAAACCGGTTTTGTCCAGCTCAAACCGGACCAGAACATCTCAAACCGGTTTTGACCAGCTCAAACCGGACTCAAACCGGACCAGGCAAGATAAAACCGGCACAAACCGGATCAAACCAGACCGGCTCAAACTGGACTCAAACAGGACCACACCGGCTCAAACCGTTTATGACCAGCTCAAACCAGACTCAAACAGGACCAGACCGTCTCAAACCGGTTTTGACCAGCTCAAACCGGACTCAAACCGGACCAGACCGGCTCAAACCAGATCAAACCAGACCAGACCGGCTCTAACCAGTTTTGACCGGCTCAAACCAGATTGAACCAGACCAGACCGCTCAAACCGGTTTTCACCGGCTCAAACCAGACCAGACCGCTCAACCGGATCAAACCGGTTTTGACCAGCTCAAACTGGACTCAAACCGGACCAGACAGGCTCAAACCGGACTCAAACCGGACCAGACCGCTCAAACCAGACTCAAACCGGACCAGACCGGCTCAAACCGGTTTTGACCAGCTCAAACCGGACTCAAACCAGACCAGACCGCTCAAACCGGTTTTGACCGGCTCAAACGGACTCAAACCGACCAGACCGCTCAAACCGGATCAAACCAGACCAGACCTGCTCAAACCGGTTTTCACCGGCTCAAACCCGACCAGAACGGCACAAACCGGATCAAACCGGACCAGACCGCTCAAACCGGTTTTGACCAGCTCAAACCGGATCAAACCGACCAGACCAGCTCAAACCGGCTCAAACCGGTTTTGACCGGCTCAAACCGTACTCATACGGGTTTTGACCAGATCAAACCGGACCAGACCGCTCAAACCGGTTTTGACCGGCTCAAACCAGACCAGACCAGCTCAACCGGATCAAACTGGACCACACCAGCTCAAACCAGACTCAAACCGGACCAGACCGGCTGAAACCGGTTTTGACTGGCTCAAACCCTACCAGACTGGCTTAACCCGGACCAGACTGGCTCAAACCGGACTAGACCGGCTCAACCGGATCAAACCAGACCAGACCGGCTTAAACCGGATCAAACCAACCAGACCGGCTCAAACCGGTGTTGACCAGCTCAAACCGGACCAGACAGGCTTAAACCGGACCAGACTGGCTCAAACCGGTTTTCACCGGCTCAAACCGGACTCAAACCAGACCAGACTGTCTCAAACCAGTTTTGACCGGCTCAAACCCGACCAGACCAGCTCAAACCAGACCAGACCAGCTCAAACCGGTTTTGACCGGATCAAACTGGACCAGACCGGCTCAAACCAGACCAGACCGGATCAAACCGGCTCAAACCGGACCAGACCGGCTCAAACCGGACTCAAACAGGACCACACCGGCTCAAACCGTTTATGACCGCCTCAAACTGGACTCAAACAGGAACAGACCAGCTCAAACCGGTGTTGACCGGCTCAAACGGACTCAAACCGGACCAGACCGCTCAAACCGGACTCAAACCAGACCAGACCGGCTCCAACCGGTTTTTACCGGCTCAAACCCGACCAGAACGGCACAAACCGGATCACACTGGACCAGACCGGCTCAAACCAGTTTGGACCAGCTCAAACCTGACCAGACCAGCTCAAACCGGTCCAGACCGGCTTAAACCGGATCAAACCGGACCAGACCGGCTCTTAGACCAGCTCAAACCGGTTTTGATCGGCTCAATATGGACCAGACCGGCTCTAACCCGACCAGACCGGCTCAAACCGGTTTTGACCGACTCAAACCGACTCAAACTGGACCAGACCGGCTCAAACCGGTTTTGACGGCTCAAACCAGACCAGACCAGCTCAAACGGACTCAAACTGGACCACACCAGCTTGAACCAGATCAAACCGGACCAGACCGGCTGAAACCGGTGATGACTGGCTCAAACCCTACCAGACTGGCTTAACCCGGACCAGACTGGCTCAAACCGGACTAGACCGGCTCAACCGGATCAAACCGACCAGACAGGCTTAAACCGGATCAAACCAGACCAGACCGGCTCAAACCGGTGTTGACCGGCTCAAACCAGAACAGACCGGCTCAAACTGCCTCAAACCGGACCAGACTGGCTCAAACCGGTTTTCACCGGCTCAAACCGGACTCAAACCAGACCAGACTGTCTCAAACCAGTTTTGACCGGCTCAAACAGGAACAGACCGGCTCAAACCAGACCAGACCAGCTCAAACCGGTTTTGACCGGATCAAACTGGACCAGACCGGCTCAAACCAGACCAGACCGGCTCAAACCGGCTCAAACCGGACCAGACCGGCTCAAACCGGACTCAAACAGGACCACACCGGCTCAAACCGGTTTTGACCGACTCAAACTGGACTCAAACAGGAAAAGACCATCTCAAATTGTTGTTGACCGGCTCAAACGGTTTTGACCGGCTCAAACCCGACCAGAACGGCACAAACCGGATCAAACTGGACCAGACCGGCTCAAACCAGTTTGGACCAGCTCAAACCGGATCAAACCGGACCAGACCGGCTCTTAGACCAGCTCAAACCAGACTCAAACTGGACCACACCAGCTCAAACCGGTTTTGACTGGCTCAAACCAGACCAGACCAGCTCAAACTGGACTCAAACTGGACCACACCAGCTCAAACCGGTTTTGACCAGCTCAAACCGACTCAAACCGGACCAGACCGGCTCAAACAGGTTTTGACTGGCTCAAACCGACCAGACAGGCTCAAACCGGATCAAACCAGACCAGACCGGCTTAAACCGGATCAAACCGGACCAGACTGGCTCAAACTGGTTTTGACCGCTCAAACCGGACTCAAACCGACCAGACTGGCTCAAACCGGACCAGACCGCTCAAACCGGACCAGACCGCTCAAACCGTTTTGACCGGCTCAAACCGGACCAGACCGCTCAAACCGGATCAAACCGGTTTTGACCAGCTCAAACCGGACTCAAACCGGACCAGACGGCTCAAACCGGACCAGACTGGCTCAAACCGACCAGACCGCTCAAACCAGACTCAAACCGACCAGACTGGCTCAAACCGGTTTTGACCAGCTCAAACCGACTCAAACCAGACCAGACCGCTCAAACCAGACCAGACCGGCTCAAACGGACTCAAACCGACCAGACCGCTCAAACCGGATCAAACCGACCAGACAGGCTTAAACCGGACCAGACCGTCTCAAACCGGACCAGACAGGCTTAAACCGGATCAAACCGACCAGACAGGCTCAAACCGGTGTTGACCAGCTCAAACCGACCAGACCGCTCAAACTGGACCAGACAGGCTCAAACCGGTTTTGACTGGCTCAAACTGGACTCAAACTGGACCAGACAGGCTCAAACCGGTGTTGACCAGCTCAAACCGGACTCAAACAGACCAGACCGGCTCAAACCGGTTTTGACCAGCTCAAACCGGACCAGACCAGCTCAAACGGCTCAAACCGACTCAAACCGACCAGACCGCTCAAACCGTTTTGACCGGCTCAAACCAGACTCAAACCAGACCAGACAGGCTCAAACCGGTTTTGACTGGCTCAAACCAGACCAGACCAGCTCAAACTGGACTCAAACAGGACCACACCGGCTCAAACCGGTTTTGACCAGCTCAAACCGACTCAAACCGGACCAGACCGGCTCAAACAGGTTTTGACCGGCTCAAACCGACCAGACAGGCTCAAACCGGATCAAACCAGACCAGACCGGCTTAAACCGGATCAAACCGGACCAGACTGGCTCAAACTGGTTTTGACCGCTCAAACCGGACTCAAACCGACCAGACTGGCTCAAACCGGACCAGACCGCTCAAACCGGACCAGACCGCTCAAACCGGTTTTCACCGGCTCAAACCGGACCAGACCGCTCAACCGGATCAAACCGGTTTTGACCAGCTCAAACCGGACTCAAACCGGACCAGACTGGCTCAAACCGGACCAGACGGCTCAAACCGACCAGACCGCTCAAACCAGACTCAAACCGACCAGACTGGCTCAAACCGGTTTTGACCAGCTCAAACCGACTCAAACCAGACCAGACCGCTCAAACCAGACCAGACCGGCTCAAACGGACTCAAACCGACCAGACCGCTCAAACCGGATCAAACCGACCAGACTGGCTCAAACCGGTTTTACCAGCTCAAACCGGACCAGACCGACTCAAACCGGACTCAAACCAGACTCAAACCGGACCAGACCGGCTCAAATCGGTGTTGACCAGCTCAAACCGGACCCAAACTGGACCAGACCGGCTCAACCGGTTTTGACCAGCTCAAACCGGACCAGACCGGCTCAACCGGATCAAACCGGACCAGACAGGCTTAAACCGGATCAAACTGGACCAGACCGGCTCAAACCGGTGTTGAACGGCTCAAACCAGACCAGAACGGCTCAAACCGGACCAGACTGGCTCAAACCGGTTTGACCAGCTCAAACTGGACTCAAACCGGAACAAACAGGCTCAAACCGGTTTTGACCGGCTCAAATCCGACCAGACCGGCTCAAACTGGACCAGACCGGCTCAAACCAGTTTTGACCGGCTCAAACCGGATCAAACCAGACCAGACCGGCTCTTAGACCAGCTCAAACATGTTTTGACCGGCTCAAATCGGACCAGACCGGCTCAAACGGACTCAAACCGGTTTTGACCGGCTCAAACCGGACTCAAACCGGTTTTGACCAGCTCAAACCGGACCAGACCGGCTCAAACCGATTTTGACCGGCTCAAACTGGACTCAAACCAGACCAGACCGGCTGAAACCGGACTCAAACCGGACTAGACCGGCTCAAACCAGTTTTGACCGGCTCAAACCGGACCAGACCAGCTCAAACCGGACCAGACTGGCTCAAACCGGTTTTGACTGGCTCAAACCAGACTCAAACTGGACCAGACTGGCTCAAACCGGTTTTGACCGGCTCAAACCAGACCAGACCAGCTCAAACTGGACTCAAACAGGACCACACCGGCTCAAACCAGATCAAACCGGACCAGACCGGCTCAAACAGGTTTTGACCGGCTCAAACCGGACCAGACCGACTCAACTGGATCAAACCGGACCCGACCGGCTTAAACCGGATCAAACCGGACCAGACGGGCTCAAATCGGTGTTGACCGGCTCAAACCTGACCAGACTGGCTTAAACCGGACCAGACTGGCTCAAACCGGCTTTGACCGGCTCAAACCGGACTCAAACCGGACCAGACCAGCTCAAACCGGGTTTGACCGGCTCAAACCGGACTCAAACCAGGCCAGACCGGCTCAAACTGGACTCAAACAGGAAAAGACCATCTCAAATTGTTGTTGACCGGCTCCAACCGGACTCAAACCGGACCAGACCAGCTCAAACCGGTTCTGACTGGCTCAAACCGGACCTGACCGGCTCAAACCAGATTGAACCAGACCAGACCGGCTCTAACCAGTTTTGACCGGCTCAAACTGGACTCAAACCGGACCAGGCAAGATAAAACCGGCTTGAACCGGACCATACCGGCTCAAACCGGCTAAAACCGGACCAGACTGGGTCCAACCGGTTTTGTCCGGCTCAAACCGGACTCAAACCATACCAGACCACCTCAAACCGGTTTTAACCGGCTCATATCGGACTCAAACCGGACCAGACCGGCTCAAACCGGTTTTGGCTGCCTAAAACCAGAGCAGACCATCTCAAACAGGATCAAAAATGACCAGACCGGCTCTAAGACCAGCTCAAACATGTTTTGACCGGCTCAAATCAGACCAGACCAGCTCAAACCGGTTTTGACCGGCTCAAACTGGACTCAAACCGTCCCAGACCGCCTCAAACCGGTTTTGACCGGCTCATATGGGACTCAAACCGGACCAGACAAGCTCAAACCGGTTTTGACTGGCTCAAACCAGAACAGACCGGCTTACCCGCATCAAACCGGACTAGACCGGCTCAAACCAGCACAAACCGGACCAGACCAGCTTAAACAGGATTTGACTGGCTCAAACCGGCTCAAGCCAGACCAGACCGGCTTAAACAGGATCAAAACGGACCACACCGGCTCTTAGACCAGCTCAAACATGTTTTGACTGGCTCAAATCGGACCAGACCGGCTCAAACCGGTTTTGACCGGCTCAAACCGTACCAGACCCGCTCAGACGGATCAAACCGGACCAGACTGGCTTAAGCCGGATCAAACTGGACCAGACCGGCTCAAATCTGTGTTGACAGGCTCAGACCGGTCTGAAACTGGACCACACCAGCTCAAACCGGTGTTGAACGGCTCAAACCGTATTCAAACCGGACCAATCCGGCTCAAACCGGTTTTGACTGGCTCAAACCGGACGAGACCGGCTCAAACCGGTTTTCACCAGCTCAAAACGAGCCAGGACCAGAGCGGCTCAAACCAGACTCAAACCGGACCAGACTGCATCAAACCAGTGTGGACCGGCTCAAACCAGACCCAAACCGACCAGACCGGCTCCAACCGGTTTTGACGGCTCAAACCGGACCAGACTGGCTCAACCGGCTCAAACCGGACCAGACAGGCTTAAACCGGATCAAACCGGACCAGACCGGCTCAAACCGGTTTTGTCCAGCTCAAACCAGACCAGACCGGCTCAACGGGATCAAACCGGACCCGACCGGCTCAAACCGGCTCAAACCGGACCAGATCGGCCCAAACCCAAACAGACCGGCTCAAACCCGACCAGACCGGCTCAAACCCGACCAGACCGGCTCAAACTGGACCAGACCGGTTCAAACCGGTTTTGACCTATTCAAACCGGACTCGAACCGGAAAAGACCAGCTCAATCCATTTTTGATCTACTCAGACCGGACCAGAGAGGCTCAAACTGGATCAAACCAGACCAGACCAGCTCAAACCGGTTTTCACTGTCTCAAACCAGAACAGACCATCTCAAACCGGTTTTCACCGGCTCAAACCGGATCAAACCGGACTCAAACCGGTTTTCACCGGCTCAAACCGGACCAGACGGCTCAAACTGGCTCAAACCGGACTCAAACAGGAACAGACCAGCTCAAACCGGTGTTGAACGGCTCAAACCAGACTCAAACCGGACCAGACGGCTCAAACCGGTTTTGACCAGCTCAAACCGGACTCAAACGGACCAGACCAGCTCAAACCGGACCCAAACTGGACCAGACCGGCTCAAACCAGTGTTGACCGGTTCAAACCGGACTCAAACCGACCAGACCGGCTCAAACTGGTTTTGACCGGCTCAAACCAGACCAGACTGGCTCAAACGGACTCAAACCGGTTTTGAACGGCTCAAACCGGCTAAAACCGGACCACACCGGCTCAAACCAGACCAGACTGGCTCAAACCAGTGTTGACCGGTTCAAACCGGATCAAACCGAACCAGACCAGCTCAAACTGGACCAGACTGGCTCAAACCGGTTTGACCAGCTCAAACCGGACTCAAACCGACCAGACCGGCTCAAACCGGTTTTGACTGGCTCAAACCCGACCAGACCAGCTCAAACCGGACCAGACCAGCTCAAACCAGTTTTGACCGGCTCAAACCAGACCAGACCAGCTCAACCGGATCAAACCAGACCAGACGGCTCAAACCGGATCAAACCGACCAGACCGGCTCAAACCGGTTTTGACCGCTCAAACCAGACCAGACCGGCTCAAATCAGACTCAAACCGACCAGACCAGCTCAAACCGGTTTTGACCGGCTCAAACCGGATTAAACCGGACCAGACCAGCTCAAACTGGACTCAAACCAGTTTTGACCGGCTCAAACCGGACCAGACCGGCTCAAACCAGATCAAACCGGACCAGACCGGCTGAAAACGGTTTTGACCGGCTCAAACCAGAACAGACCATCTCAACCGGATCAAACCGACCAGACCGCTCAAACCGGTTTTGTCCAGCTCAAACCAGACTCAAACCGACCAGACCGGCTCAAACAGGTTTTGACTGGCTCAAAGGACTCAAACCGGACCAGACCGCTCAAACCGGTTTTAACTGGCTCAAAACGGATTTGACCGGCTCAAACTGGACTCAAACCGACCAGACCAGCTCAAACCGGTTTTGACCGCTCAAACCGACTCAAACTGGACCAGACCGGCTCAAACGGTTTTGACCAGCTCAAACCGACCAGACTGGCTCAAACCGGACCAGACCGCTCAAACCAGACTCAAACCGGACCAGACCGCTCAAACCGGTTTTGACCAGCTCAAACCGGACTCAAACCAGACCAGACCGGCTCAAACTGGTTTTGACCGGCTCAAACGGACTCAAACCAGACCAGACCGGCTCAAACCGGATCAAACCAGACCAGAACGGCTCAAACCGGTTTTACCAGCTCAAACCCGACCAGAAGGGCAGAAACCGGATCAAACCGGACCAGACGGCTCAAACCGGTTTGGACCGGCTCAAACCGGATCAAACCGGACCAGACCGGCTCTTAGACAGGCTCAAACCCGTTTTGACTGGCTCAAACCGGACCAGACCAGCTCAAACCGGACCAGACTGGCTCAAACCGGTGTTGACCGTCTCAAACCGGACTCAAACTGGACCAGACTGGCTCAAACCGGTTTTGACGGCTCAAACCAGACCAGACCAACTCAATGGGATCAAACTGGACCAGACCGGCTTAAACCGGATCAAACCGGACCAGACCGGCTCAAACAGGTTTTGACCGGCTCAAACCGGACCAGACCGCTCAACCGGATCAAACCGGACCAGACCGGCTTAAACCGGATCAAACCAGACCAGACTGGCTCAAACCGGCTAAAACCGGACCAGACCGTGTCAAACGGGGTTTGTCCCGCTCAAACCAGACTCAAACCGTACCAGACAGCCTCAAACCGGTTTTGACCGGCTCAAATCGGACTCGAACCGGACCAGACCGGCTCAAACTGGTTTGGACCGGCTCAAACCCGACCAGAATGGCACAAACCGGATCAAACCAGACCAGACCAGCGCAAACCAGTTTGGATCGGCTCAAACCGGACCAGACCGGCTCAAACCGGTCCAGACCGGCATAACTGGATCACACCGGACCAGACTGGCTCTTAGACCATCTCAAACTGGTTTTGATCGGCTCAATACGGACCAGACCGGCTCTAACCGGACCAGACCGGCTAAAACCGGTGTTGACCGTCTCAAACCGTACTCAAACTGGACCAGACCGGCTCAAACCGGTTTTCACCAGCTCAAACCAGACCAGACCAACTCAATGGGATCAAACTGGACCACACCGGTTTGAACCGGATCAAACCGGACCAGACCGGCTCAAACCGGTGATGACCGGCTCAAACCCGACCAGACTGGCTTAACCCGAACCAGACTGGCTCAAAATGGATTTGACCGGCTCAAACCAGACTCAAACCAGACCAGACAGGCTCAAAACGGACGAGACCCGCTAAAACCGGATCAAACCGGAGCAGACTGGCTCTTAGACCGGCTCAAACTGGTTTTGACGGGATCAAACCAGACTCCAACCGGACCAGACCGGCTCAAACCGGTGTTGACTGGTTCAAACTGGACTCAAACCAGACCAGAACCTCTCAAACCGGTGTTGAACGGCTCAAACCGGACTCGAATCGGAGCAGACTAGCTAAAACCGGTTTTGACCGGCTCAAACCAGAACAGACCGGCTCAACCGGTTCAAATCGGACCAGACCGGCTCAAACCAGATTGAACCGGACCAGACCGGCTCAAACCGGTTTTCACCAGCTCAAACCGGAACCGACCGGCTTAATCCGGATCAAACCGGTTTTGACCAGCTCAAACTGGACTCAAACCGGGCCAGGAGAGCTAAAACCGGCTCAAACCGGACCAGACCGGCTCAAACCAGACTCAAACCGGACCAGACCGGCTCAAACCGGTTATGACCAGCTCAAACCCGACTCAAACCAGACCAGACCGTCTCAAACTGGTGTTGACCGGCTCCAACGGGACTCAAACCGGACCAGACCGGCTCAAACCGGATCAAACAAGACCAGAACTGCTCAAACCGGTTTTTACCGGCTCAAACTCGAGCAGAACGGCACAAACCGGATCAAACCGGACCAGACCGGATCAAACCGCTTTGGACCGGCTCAAACCGGATCAAACCGGACCAGACCGGCTCTTAGACCATCTCAAACCAGTTTTGATCGGCTCAATACGGACCGGACCAGCTCTAACCGGACCGGACTGGCTAAAACCGTTGTTGACTGTCTCAAACCATACTCAAACTGGACCACACTGGCTCAAACCGGTTTTGACCGGCTCAAACCAGACCAGACCAATTCAATGGGGTCAAACTGGACCACATCGGCTTGAACCAGATCAAACCGGACCAGACCGGCTCAAACAGGTTTTGACCGGCTCAAACCGGACCAGACCGGCTCAACCGGATCAAACCGGACCAGACCGGCTTAAACCGGATCAAACAGGAGCAGACTGGCTCAAACTGGTTTCGACCGGCTCAAACCGGACGAGTCCGGCTCAAAACGGTTTTCACCGGCTTAAACCGGATGAGTCCGGCTCAAACCAGTTTTCACCGGTTCAAACCGGACCAAGGCCAGACTGCCTCAAACTGGACTCAAACCGCACCAGACCAGCTCAAACCGTTGTTGACCGGCTCAAACCGGACTCTAATCGGACCAGAACGGCTCAAACCGGTTTTCCCCATCTCAAACCGGACCAGGACCAGATGCTCAAAGCGGACCCCAACAAGACCAGAACGGCTCAAACCAGTGTTGACCGGCTCAAACTGGACTCAAACCGGACCCGACGGGCTCAAACTGCTTTTGACCGGCTCAAACCAGACCAGAATGGCTCAACCGGAACAAATTGAACCAGACAGGCTTAAACCGGATCAAACCGGACCAGACTGTCTCAAACCAGTGTTGACCGGCTCAGATCCGAACAGACCAGCTTAAACTGGACCAGACTGTCTCAAACCGGTTTTGACCAGCTCAAACCGGACTCAAACCGGACCAGACCGGCTCAAACCGGTTTTGACTGCCTCAGACCCGATCACACCAGCTCAAACCGGACCAGACCTCCTCAAACCAGTTTTGACTGGCTCAAACCAGACGAGACCGGCTCAGTCTGGACCAGACCGGCTAAAACCGGACCAGACCGGCTAAAACCGGACCAGACCGGCTCAAACCGGTTATGACCAGCTCAAACCAGACCAGACCGCTCAAATCGGCTAAAACCGGACCAGAACAGCTCAAACCGGTATTGACCGGCTCAAACCGGATTAAAACCAGACCAGACTGGCTCAAACCGGTTTTGACCGCTCAAACTGGACTCAAACCGGACCAGACCGCTCAAACCAGATCACACTGGACCAGACCGGCTGAAACCGGTTTTGACCGGCTCAAACCAGAACAGACCAGCTCAACCGGCTCAAAGCGGACCAGACCGGCGCAAACCGGGTTTGTCCGGCTCAAACCAGACTCAAACCGTACCAGACCGCCTCAAACAGGTTTTGACTGGCTCAGACCCGATCACACCAGCTCAAACCGGACCAGACCTCCTCAAACCAGTTTTGACTGGCTCAAACCAGACGAGACCGGCTCAGTCTGGACCAGACCGGGTAAAACCGGATAAAACCGGACACGACCGGCTCAAACCGGTTATGACCGGCTCAAACCAGACCAGACCGGCTCAAATCGGCTAAAACCGGACCAGAACAGCTCAAACCGGTATTGACCGGCTCAAACCGGATTAAAACCAGACCAGACTGGCTCAAACCGGTTTTGACCGCTCAAACTGGACTCAAACCGGACCAGACCGGCTCAAACCAGATCACACTGGACCAGACCGGCTGAAAGCGGTTTTCACCGGCTCAAACCAGAACAGACCAGCTCAACCGGCTCAAAGCGGACCAGACCGGCGCAAACCGGGTTTGTCCGGCTCAAACCAGACTCAAACCGTACCAGACCGCCTCAAACAGGTTTTGACTGGCTCATATAGGACTCAAACCGGACCAGACCGGCTCAAGCCGGTTTTACTGGCTCAAACCCGACCAGAACGACACAAACAGGATCACACTGGACCAGACCGGCTCAAATCGGTTTGGACCGGCTCAAACGAGACCAGACCGGCTTAAATCAGATCAAACCAGACCAGACCGGCTCTTAGACCGTCTCAAACCGGTTTTGATTGGCTCAATACGGATCACACCGGTTCAAACCGGACCAGACCGGCTCAAACCGGATTAAACCGGACCAGACCCACTCAAACCGGTTTTCAGCATCTCAAACCGGACCAGACCGGCTTAAACAGGATCAAACCGGTTTTGACCGGCTCAATACAGATCATAACGTCTCAAACCGGTTTTGACCGGCTCAAACTGGACTCAAACCGGACCAGGCAAGCTAAAACCGGCTCAAACCGGACCATACCGGCTCAAACCAGCTAAAACCGGACCAGACCGGGTCCAACCGGGTTTGTGCGGCTCAAACTGGACTCAAACCGTACCGGACCGCCTCAAACCGGTTTTGACTGGCTCATATTGAACTCAAACCGGACCAGACCGGCTCAAACCGGTTTTGGCTGGCTAAAACTGGAGCAGACCGGCTCAAACAGGATCAAAATGGACCAGACCGGCTCTTAGACCAGCTCAAACATGTTTTGACTGGCTCAAACCGGTCCAGACCGGCTCAACCGGATCAAACCTGACCAGACCAGCTTAAACCGGATCAAACCGGACCAGACCGGCTTAAGCTGGTGTTGACCGGCTCAAACCGGACTCAAACCGGACCAGACTGGCTCAAACCGTTGTTGAACGGCTCAAACCGGATTCAAACCAGACCAGTTCGGCACAAATCAGTTTCGACTGGCTCAAACCCGACGAGACCAGCTCAAACCGGTTTTCACCAGCTCAAAACGAACCAGGACCAGACCGGCTCAAACCAGACTCAAACCGGACCAGACCGGCAAAAATGGGTGTAGACTGGCTCAAACCGGACCCAAACCGTACCAGACCGGCTCCAACCGGTTTTGACCAGCTCATACCGCACCAGACCGGCTCAACCAGTTCAAACCGGACCAGACTGGCTCATACCGGATTAAACCGGATCAGACCAGCTCAAACCAGTTTTCACCGGCTCAAACCAGACTGAAACCGAACCAGACCGGCTCAAACCGTACTCAAACTGGACTAGACCAGCTCAAACCGGTTTCGACCGGCTCAAACCAGACCACACAGGCTCAATTGGCTCAAACCGGACCAGACCGGCTTAAACCGGATCAAACTGGTTTTGACCGGCTCAATACAGACCATACCGGCTCAAACCGGATTTGATCGGCTCAAACCAGACTCAAACCGGACCAGACAAGCTCAAACCAGCTCAAACCGGACCAGACAGGCCCAAACCGGACTCAAACCAGAACAGACCGGCTGAAAACGGTTTTGACCGGCTCAAACAAGACCAGACCGACTCAAACCGGTTTTGACCGGCTCAAACTGGACCAGACAGGCTCAAACCGGATCAAACCGGACCAGACTGGCTCATACCGGATTAAACCGGATCAGACCAGCTCAAACCAGTTTTCACCGGCTCAAACCAGACTGAAACCGAACCAGACCGGCTCAAACCGTACTCAAACTGGACTAGACCAGCTCAAACCGGTTTCGACCGGCTCAAACCAGACCACACAGGCTCAATTGGCTCAAACCGGACCAGACCGGCTTAAACCGGATCAAACTGGTTTTGACCGGCTCAATACAGACCATACCGGCTCAAACCGGATTTGATCGGCTCAAACCAGACTCAAACCGGACCAGACAAGCTCAAACCAGCTCAAACCGGACCAGACAGGCCCAAACCGGACTCAAACCAGAACAGACCAGCTGAAAACGGTTTTGACCGGCTCAAACAAGACCAGACCGACTCAAACCGGTTTTGACCGGCTCAAACTGGACCAGACAGGCTCCAACCGGGTCAAGCCGGAGCAGACCGGCTCAAACCGGTTTTGACCGGCTCAAAGCGGACCACACCGGCTCAACCGGCTCAAACCCGACCAGAACGACACAAACCAGATCAAACCGGACCAGACCGGCACAAACCGGTTTGGACCGGCTCAAACCGGACCAGACTGGCCCAAACCGGTCCAGATCGTCTTAAACCAAATCAAACCGGACCAGACCGGCACTTAGACCGTCTCAAACCGGTTTTGATCGGCTCAATACGGACCAGACCAGCTCTAACCGGACCAGACCGGCTAAAACCGGTGTTGACCATCTCAAACCGTACTGAAACTGGACCATACCGGCTCAAACCGGTTTTGACCGGCTCAAACCAACCAGAACAACTCTATGGGATCAAACTGGACCACACCGGCTTGAACCGGATGAAACAGGACCAGACCGGCTCAAACCGGGGATGACTGGCTCAAACCCTACCAGACTGGCTTAACCCAGACCAGACTGGCTCAAAACGGATTTGACCAGCTCAAACCAGACTCAAACCGGACCAGACCGGCTCAAACTTGGTTCGACCGGCTCAAGCCGGACCAGACTGGCTCAAACCGGATCAAACCGGACGAGACCGGCTCTTAGACCGGCTCAAACCGGTATTGAACGGCTAAAACCAGACTCAAACGAGACCAGACCGGCTCAAACCGGAGTTGACCGGTTCAAACCGGACTCAAACCAGACCAGACCCTCTCAAACCTGTGTTGACACAGACCAGACCCTCTCAAACCAGACCAGACCCTCTCAAACCGGACTCAAACCGGACCAGAGCAGCTCAAACCAGATTAAACCGGACCAGACCAGCTCAAACCGGTTTTCACCATCTCAAACCAGACCAGACCGGCTTAAACCAGATCAAACCGGTTTTGACCGGCTGAAACCGGACTCAAACCGGACCAGGAATGCTAAAACCGGCTCAAACCGGACCAGACCGGTGGAAACCGGACTCAAACCGGACTACACTGGCTCAAACCGGTTATGACCAGCTAAAACTGGACTCAAACCGGACCAGACCATCTCAAACTGGTGTTGACCGGCTCCAACCGGACTCAAACTGGATCAGACCGGCTCAAACCGGTATTGATCGGCTCAAAACGAACAAGACCGGCTCAAACCGGATCAAACCGGACAAGACCGGCTCGAAACGGTTTTGACCGGTTCAGGCTGGACTCAAACTGGACCACACCGTCTCAAACCGGTTTTGACCAACTCAAACCAGAGCAGACCAGCTCAAACCGGTTTTGACTGGCTCAAATCGGACTCAAACCGGACCAGACCAGCTCAAACCAGCTCAAACTGGACCACAGGGACTAAAACCGGATCATACTGGACGAGACAGGCTCAAAACGGATCAATCCGGACCAGACCGGCTAGACCCGCTAAATCCGGTTTTGTCCGGCTCAAACCGGACTCAAACCGATATTGTCCGGCTCAAACCTGATCAAACCGGACCAGACCAGCTCAAACCGGATCAAACCGGACCAGACCGGCTCAAACCGGTTTTGACCGGCTCAAACCAGACCAGACCGGCTGAACTGGATCACACTGGACCACACCGGCTTAAACCGGATCAAACCGGAACAGACCGCCTCAAACCGGCGTTGACCGTCTCAGACCCGACCACACCAGATTAAACCGGACCAGACTGGCTCAAACCAGGTTTCACTGGCTCACTCAGGAGAGTGTACACAAAAGGGAGTGCTCATTCAGGGGAGTGCACACTCAGGGGAGTCCTCACTCAAGGGAGTGCACACACAGGGGTGTGCACACTCAGGGGAGCGCTCACACAGGGGAGTGGCCACTGAGGTGAGCGCTCACACAGGGAAGAGCACACTCAGGGGAGTCCTCACTCAGGCGAGTGCACACTCAGAGGAGTGCACACTCAGAGTAGTCCTCACTCAGGCGAGTGCACTCTCAGGTGAGAGCACACTCAGGGGAGTGCTCACTCAGGGGAGTGCACACTCAGTGGAGTCCTCACTCAGGAGAGTGCGAACTAAGAGGAGTGCACACTCAGGGGAGTGCTCACTCAGGGGAGTGCACACTCAGGTGAGTCCTCCCTCAGGAGAGTGCACACTCAGGGGAGTGCACACACTGGGGAGAGCACACTCAGGTGAGCGCACACACAGGGGAGTGCTCATTCATGGGAGTGCACACTCAGGGTAGTCCTCACTCAGGTGAGTGCACATTCAGGGGAATGCCCACTCAGAGTAGTCCTTACTCAGGTGAGCGCACACTCAGGGGAGTTCACACTCAGGGGAGCGCTCACTCAGGGGAGTGCTCATTCAGGGGAGTGCACACTCAGGGGAGTCATCACTCAGACAAGTACCCCCTCAGGAGAGCGCTCACTCTGGTGAGTCCTCACTCAGGTGAGTTCACATTCAGGGGAGTGCCCACTCAGAGTAATCCTTACTCAGGTGAGCGCACACTCAGGGGAGTGCACACTCAGCGGAGCGCTCACTCAGGGGAGTGCACACTCAGGGGAGCGCACACTCAAGGGAGTGCACACACTGGGGGGTGGACAGTTAGGGGAGTCCTCACTCAGGAGAGTGCACACTCAGAGGAGTGCACACTCAGGAGTGCTCACTCAGGAGTGCACACTCAGTGGAGTCCTCACTCAGGGAGTGCACTCAGGGAGTGCTCACTCAGGAGTGCACACTCAGAGTAGTCCTCACTCAGGAGAGTGCGAACTCAGGAAGTGCACTCCTGGGAGCGAACACTCAAGGGAGTGCACACTCAGGAGTGCACACTCAGGAGTCCTCACTCAGGAGAGTGCACACTCAGAGGAGTGCACACTCAGGAGTGCTCATTCAGGAGTGCACACTCAGGAGTCATCACTCAGACAAGTACCCCTCAGGAGAGCGCTCACTCAGGGAGTCCTCACTCAGGCGAGTTCACACTCAGGGGAGTGCACACTGAGGGGTGTCCTCACCCAGGCGAGTGCACTCTCAGGTGAGAGCACACTCAGGGGAGCGCTCACTCAGGGAGTGCACACTCAGTGGAGTCCTCACTCAGGAGAGTGCGAACTAAGAGGAGTGCACACTCAGGGGAGTGCTCACTCAGGGGAGTGCACACTCAGGTGAGTCCTCCCTCAGGAGAGTGCACACTCAGGGGAGTGCACACACTGGGGAGAGCACACTCAGGTGAGCGCACACACAGGGGAGTGCTCATTCATGGGAGTGCACACTCAGGGTAGTCCTCACTCAGGTGAGTGCACATTCAGGGGAATGCCCACTCAGAGTAGTCCTTACTCAGGTGAGCGCACACTCAGGGGAGTTCACACTCAGGGGAGCGCTCACTCAGGGGAGTGCTCATTCAGGGGAGTGCACACTCAGGGGAGTCATCACTCAGACAAGTACCCCCTCAGGAGAGCGCTCACTCTGGTGAGTCCTCACTCAGGCGAGTTCACAATCAGGGGAGTGCCCACTCAGAGTAATCCTTACTCAGGTGAGCGCACACTCAGGGGAGTGCACACTCAGTGGAGCGCTCACTCAGGGGAGTGCACACTCAGGGGAGCGCACACTCAAGGGAGTGCACACACTGGGGGGTGGACAGTTAGGGGAGTCCTCACTCAAGAGTGTGCGAATTAAGAGGACTGCACACTCAGGGGAGTGCTCACTCAGGGGAGTGCACACACAGGGGTGTCCTCACCGAGGAGAGCGCTCACTCAGGGGAGTGCACAATCAGGGGAGTCCTCACTCAGGAGAGTGCGAACTCAGGGAAGTGCACTCCCTGGGGAGCGAACACTCAAGGGAGTGCACACTCAGGGTAGTGCACACTCAAGGGAGTCCTCACTCAGGAGAGTGCGAACTCAGAGGAGTGCACACTCAGGGGAGTGCTCATTCAGGGGAGTGCACACTCAGGGGAGTCATCACTCAGACGAGTACCCCCTCAGGAGAGCGCTCACTCTGCGAAGTCCTCACACAGGCTAGTTCACACTCAGGGGAGTGCACACTGAGGGGTGTCCTCACTCAGGCGAGTGCACACTCAGGTTAGTGCGCACTCAGGGGATCGCTCACTCAGGGGAGTTCACACTCAGGGTAGCGCAATCTCAAGGGAGTGCAAACTCAGGGGAGTGCACACTCAGGGGAGTGCTCACTCAGGGAGTGCACACTCAGGGGAGTCCACACTCAGGCGAGTTCACACTCAGGGGAGTGCACACTCAGGGGTGTCCTCACCCAGGCGAGTGCACACTCAGGAGAGTTCGCACTCAGGGGAGCGCTCACTCAGGGCAGCGCACACACTGGGGAGAGCACACTCAGGGGAGCGCACACTCATGGGAGTGCACACACAGGGGAGTGCTCATTCAGGGGAGCGCACCCTCAGCAGAGTGCACGCTCAGGTGAGCATACACTCAGGGAGTGCACACACAGGGGTGTCCTCACTCAGGAGTGCACACTCAGGAGTGCACACTCAGAGTGCACACTCAGGGAGTGCACACCAGGAGTGCACACTCAGAGTAGTCCTCACTCAGAGTGCACACTCAGGAGAGTGTGAACTCAGAGGAGTCCACACTCAGGGAGTGCTCATTCAGGAGTGCACACTCAGGGGAGTCCTCACTCAGGCGAGTGCACACTCAGGGGAGTGCACACTCAGAGTGCACACTCAGGAGTCCTCACACAGGCTAGTTCACACTCAGGGGAGTGCACACTGAGGGGTGTCCTCACTCAGGCGAGTGCACACTCAGGTTAGTGCGCACTCAGGGGATCGCTCACTCAGGGGAGTTCACACTCACGGTAGCGCAATCTCAAGGGAGCGCAAACTCAGGGGAGTGTAAACTCAGGGGACTGCTCAATCAGTGGAGTGCACACTCAGGGGAGTCCACACTCAGGCGAGTTCACACTCAGGGGAGTGCACACTCAGGGGTGTCCTCACCCAGGCGAGTGCACACTCAGGAGAGTTCGCCCTCAGGGGAGCGCTCACTCAGGGCAGCGCACACACTGGGGAGAGCACACTCAGGGGAGCGCACACTCATGGGTATGCACACACAGGGGATTGCTCACTCAGGGGAGCGCACACTCAGCGCAGTGCACGCTCAGGTGAGCATACACTCAGGGGAGTGCACACTCCGGGGAGTCCTCACTCAAAAGAGTGCAAACTCAGGGGAGCGAAATCTCAGGGTAGCACACACTCAGGGGAGTGCACACTCAGGGGAGTCCTCACTCAGGAGAGTGTGAACTCAGAGGAGTCCACACTCAGGGGAGTGCTCATTCAGGGGAGTACACACTCAGGGGAGTCCTCACTCAGACGAGTGCACACTCAGGGGAGTGCACACTCAGGGAGGCGCTCACAAAGCGGAGTGCCCACTCATGTGAGCGCTCACTCAGGGGAGTGCACACTCAGGGGATCAAACTGGACCAGACCAGCTCAAACCGGACTCAAACCGGTTTTGACCGGCTCAAAGCGGACCAGGCCGACTCAAACCGGTTTTGAATGGCTCAAACCAGACTCAAACTGAACCAGACCGGCTCAATCCGGTTTTGACCAGCTCAAACCGGATTCAAACCGCTTTTAACCGGCTGAAACCGGACGAGTCCGGCTCAAACCGGTTTTTACCAGTTCAAACCGGACCAAGGCCAGACCGCCTCAAACTGGACTCAAACCGGACCAGACCGACTCAAACCGCTGTTGACCGGCTCAAACCGGACTCCAACTGGACCAGAACGGCTCAAACCAGTTTTGCCCGGCTCAAACCAGACTCAAACCGGACCAGACTGGCTCAAATCGGACCAGACCGGCTCAAACCTGTTTTGACCGGCTCAAACCGGTCCAGGACCATATCGGGTCAAACCGTACTCAAACCAGAACAGAACGGCTCAATCCGGAGTTGACCTGCTCAAACCGGACTCAAACCGGACCAGACAGGCTCAAACTGGTTTTGACCGGCTCAAACTGGTTTTGACCGGCTCAAACTGGACCAGACCATCTCAACCGGATCAAACCGAATGAGACAGGCTTAAACCGTATCAAACCAGACCAGACAGGCTTAAACCGGTGTTGACCGGCTCAGATCTGACCAGACCGGCTTAAACTGGACCAGACTGGCTGAAACCGGGTTTGACCGTCTCAAACCGGACTCATACCGGACCAGACCGGCTCAAACCGGTTTTGACCGCCTCAGACCCGACCACACCAGCTCAAACCGGATCAGACCGGCTCAAACCGGTTTTGACCAGCTCAAACCAGACCAGACCGGCTCAAACCGAATCAAACCGGACAAGACCGGCTGAACGCGGTTTTTACCGGCTCAAACCAGACCAGACCAGCTCAACTGGCTCAAAGCAGACCAGACCGGCTCAAACCGGACGAGTCCGGCTCAAACCGGTTTTGACCGCTCAAACCAGACCAGACTGGCTCAAACCAGATCAAACCGGACCAGACGGCTCAAACCGGATCAAACAGGACCAGACCGGCTCAAACCGGACTCAAACGGACCAGACCAGACCAGACCGGCTCAAACCGGTTTTGACTGGCTCAAACTGGACTCAAACCGGACCAGACAGGCTCAAACCGGTTTTCACCAGCTCAAACCAGACCAGACCGGCTCAACCGGATCAAACCAGACCAGACTCAAACCGGACCAGACCAGCTCAAACCGGATCAAACCGACCAGACCAGCTCAAACCGGCTCAAACCAGACTCAAACCGGTTTTGACTGGCTCAAACCGGACTCAAACAGGACCAGACCGGCTCAAACTGGTTTTGACCGCTCAAACCGACTCAAACCGGACTCAAACAGGACCAGACCGGCTCAAACCGGTTTTGACCGCTCAAACCGACCAGACCGGCTCAAACGGACTCAAACCAGACCAGACCGGCTCAAACCCGACCACACCTGCTCAAACCGCACCAGACCGGCTCAAACCGGTTTGAGCGGATCAAACCGGACCAGACTGGCTCAGACTGGTCCTGACCGGATCAAACCGGATCAAACCGGACCAGACCGGCTGAATCCTGTTTTCACCGGCTCAAACCAGACCAGACCAGCTCAACCGGCTCAAAGCGAACTAGACCGGCTCAAACCGTGTTTGTCCAGCTCAAACCGGACTCACAATGGACCAGACCTTCTCAAACCGGACCAGACCGGCTCAAACCGGACTCAAACCGGACCAGACCGTCTCAGATCGGATTAAACCGGACCAACCGGCTCAAACCAGTTTTGACCAGCTCAAACCAGACCAGACAGGCTCAACCGGATCAAACCGGACCAGACCGACTGAAACCGGTTTTGACGGCTCATACCGGACCAGAGAGGCTCAAACCGAATCAAACCGGTTTTGTGCTGGTCTGTTCTGATTTGAGCTGGTCAAAACCGTTTTGAGGCGGTCTGGTCCGGTTTCAGCCGGTCAAAACCGGTTTTAGCCGGTTTGAGCCGACCTGGTCCAGTTTGACCGGTTTCAGCCAGTTTTGACAGGCTCAAACTGGAACAGACAGGCACAAACCGGATCCAACCGGACGAGACAGGCTCAAACCAATTTTGACCAACTCAAAGAGGAACAGACCGTTTCAAACCGGTTTTGACCGGCTCAAACCGGACTCGAACCAGACCAGACCGGCTCAAACCGGTGTTGACCGGCTCAAACCAGACTCAAACCGGACCAGGCCGCCTCACACAGGTTTTGACCGGCTCAAACCGGATCAAACCGGACCAGACCGGCTCAAACCGTACTCATACGGGTTTTGACCAGATCAAACCAGACCAGACCGGCTCAAACGGACCAGACCGGCTCAAACCGGTTTTGACCAGCTCAAACCAGACTCAAACTGGACCAGACCGGCTCAAACCGTTTTGACCGGCTCAAACCAGACCAGACCAACTCAATGGGATCAAACTGGACCACACCAGCTCAAACGGACTCAAACCGGTTTTGACCAACTCAAAGAGGAACAGACCGTTTCAAACCGGTTTTGAATGGCTCAAACCGGACTCAAACTGCACCAGACCGTCTCAAACCGGTTTTCACCAGCTCAAACCAGACCAGACCGCTCAAACCGGTTTTGACCGCTCAAACCGACTCAAACCGATATTGACCGGCTCAAACCAGATCAAACCGGACCAGACTGGCTCTAACCGGATCAAACCGGACCAGACCGGCTTAAACCGGTTTTGACTGGCTCAAACCGACCAGACCGCTCAACCGGATCAAACCGACCAGACCGGCTTAAACCGGATCAAACTGGACCAGACCAGCTCAAACCGGACTCAAACCGGTTTTGACCGCTCAAACCGGACCAGGCCGCCTCACACAGGTTTTGACCGGCTCAAACCAGACTCAAACTGGACCAGACCGGCTCAAACCGGTTTTGACCAGCTCAAACCGGACTCAAACCGGACTCAAACCGGACTCAAACCGACCAGACCGCTCAAACCGGTTTTGACCAGCTCAAACCGGACCAGACAGGCTCAAACCAGACCAGACCGCTCAAACTGGACTCAAACCGACCAGACCGGCTCAAACCGGTGTTGACCGCTCAAACCGACTCAAACCGGACCAGAACGGCTCAAACCAGTTTTGACCAGCTCAAACCAGACTCAAACCGACCAGACTGGCTCAAATCGGACCAGACCAGCTCAAACCGGTTTTGACCGCTCAAACCAGACCAGACAGGCTCAACCGGATCAAACCAGACCAGACCGCTCAACCGGATCAAACCGACCAGACCGCTCAAACTGGACCAGACCAGACCGGCTCAAACCGACCAGACCGGCTCAAACAGGTTTTGACCGGCTCAAACCAGACTCAAACCGGACCAGACCGCTCAAACCGGTTTTGACTGGCTCAAACCAGACGAGACCCGCACAATCCGGATCAAACCGGTTTTCACCGGCTCAAACCGACTCAAACCGGACCAGACCGGCTCAAACCAGACTCAAACCGACCAGACCAGCTCAAACCGGACTAGACCGGCTCAAACCAGACTCAAACCGGACCAGACAGGCTCAAACCGGTTTTGACCAGCTCAAACCAGACCAGACCAGCTCAACCGGCTCAAACCGGACCAGACAGGCTTAAACCGGATCAAACCGACCAGACCGGCTCAAACCGGTGTTGACGGCTCAAACCAGACTCAAACCGGACCAGACAGGCTTAAACCGGATCAAACCAGACCAGACTGGCTCAAACCGGTTTGACTGGCTCAAACGGACTCAAACCAGACCAGACCGGCTGAAACCGGACTCAAACCGACCAGACTGGCTCAAACCGGTTTTCACCGGCTCAAACCAGACCAGACCAGCTCAACCGGCTCAAACCGGACCAGACCGGCTGAAACCGGTTTTGACCGCTCAAACCAGACCAGACCGCTCAACCGGATCAAACGGACCAGACAGGCTCAACCGGATCAAACCAGACCGGCTGAAACCGGACTCAAACCGGACTCAAACCGACCAGACCGCTCAAACCGGACCAGACCAGACCAGACCAGCTCAACCGGCTCAAACCGACTCAAACCGGTTTTCACCAGCTCAAACCAGACCAGACCAGACCAGACTGGCTCAAACCGGACCAGACAGGCTCAAACTGGACCAGTCCGGCTCAAACCAGACCAGACCGGCTCAAACCAGTTTTGACCAGCTCAAACCAGACCAGACAGGCTCAACCGGATCAAACCGACCAGACCGGCTGAAACCGGTTTTGACGGCTCAAACCGGACCAGACAGGCTCAAACCGAATCAAACCGGTTTTGACTGGCTCAAACCGGTTTTGACTGGCTCAAACCGGTGTTGACCGGCTCAAACTGGTTTTGACCGGCTCAACCGGTTCAAACCGGTTTTGACGGCTCAAACCGGTTTTGACTGGCTCAAACCGGTTTTGACCAGCTCAAACGGACTCAAACCGGTTTTGACCAGCTCAAACCGGTTTTGACCGGCTCAAACCGACCAGACCGGCTCAAACCAGTTTTGACCAGCTCAAACCGGTTTTCACCAGCTCAAACCAGTTTTGACTGGCTCAAACTGGAACAGACAGGCACAAACCGGATCAAACCGGACCAGACAGGCTCAAACCAATTTTGACCAACTCAAACAAGAGCAGACCGGCTCAAACCGGTTTTGACCGGCTCAAACCGGACTCGAACCAGACCAGACCGGCTCAAACCAGTGTTGACCGGCTCAAACCAGACTCAAACCGGACCAGGCCGCCTCACACAGGTTTTGACCAGCTCAAACCGGATCAAACCGGACCAGACCGGCTCTTAGACCGTCTCAAACCGGTTTTGCTTGGCTCAATACAGACCAGACCGGCTCTAACCGGACCAGACCGGCTAAAACCGGTGTTGGCCGTCTCAAACCATACTCAAACTGGACCAGTCCGGCTCAAACCGATTTTGACCGGCTCAAACCAGACCAGACCAACTCAATGGGATCAAACTGGACCACACCGACTTGAACCAGATCAAACCGGACCAGACCGGCTCTTAGACAGGCTCAAACCAGTTTTCACTGGCTCAAACGGGACTCAAACCTTACCAGACAGGCTCAAACCGGTGTTGACTGGTTCAAACCAGACTGAAACCGGACCAGACCCTCTCAAACCGGTGTTGACTGGCTCAATCCGGACTCAAACTGGACCAGAGCGGCTCAAACCGGGTTTGACCGGCTCAAACCAGACGAGACCCGCACAATCCGGATCAAACCGGACCAGACCGGCTCTTAGACCAGCTCAAATCGGTGTTGACCTGCTCAAACCGGACTCAAACCGGACCAGACCGGCTCAAACCAGTGTCGACCATTTCAAACGGGACTCAAACCGGACCAGACCCTCTCAAACCGGTGTTGAACGGCTCAAACCAGACTCAAACCAGACCAGACTAGCTAATACCGGTTTTGACCGGCTCAAACCAGACCAGACCAGACCGCTCAAACCAGACTCAAACTGGACTCAAACCGACCAGACCAGCTCAAACCGGTTTTGACTGCTCAAACCGGACTCAAACCAGACCAGACTGGCTCAAACCGGACCAGACTGGCTCAAACGGACTCAAACCGGACCAGACCGCTCAACCGGATCAAACCGGTTTTGACCGGCTCAAACCGGATCAAACCGGACCAGACCGGCTCTTAGACCGTCTCAAACCGGTTTTGAATGGCTCAAACTGGACCAGACCAGACCGGCTCTAACCGGACCAGACCGGCTCAAACCGGTGTTGACCGGCTCAAACCAGACTCAAACTGGACCAGTCCGGCTCAAACCGATTTTGACCGGCTCAAACCAGACCAGACCAACTCAATGGGATCAAACTGGACCACACCGACTTGAACCAGATCAAACCGGACCAGACCGGCTCTTAGACAGGCTCAAACCAGTTTTCACTGGCTCAAACGGACTCAAACCTTACCAGACAGGCTCAAACCGGTGTTGACTGGTTCAAACCAGACTGAAACCGGACCAGACTGGCTCAAACCGGTTTTGACCGGCTCAAACCAGACCAGACCGGCTCAAACCGGTTTTGAATGGCTCAAACCGGACTCAAACTGCACCAGACCGTCTCAAACCGGTTTTGACCAGCTCAAACCGGACTCAAACCGGTTTTCACCGGCTCAAACCGGACTAGACCGGCTCAAACCGGTTTTGACCAGCTCAAACCGGACCAGACAGGCTCAAACCGACTCAAACTGGACTCAAACCGGACCAGACCGACTCAAACCGGTTTTGACCGGCTCAAACCGGACTCAAACTGGACCAGACCGGCTCAAACCAGTTTTGACCGGCTCAAACCAGACTCAAACCGGACCAGACTGGCTCAAATCGGACCAGACCGGCTCAAACCTGTTTTGACTGGCTCAAACCGGACTCAAACAGGACCAGACCGGCTCAAACCGTACTCATACGGGTTTGACCAGATCAAACCGGATCAAACCGTAGTAGACCGGCTCAAACCGGACTCAAACCGGACCAGACAGGCTCAAACTGGTTTTGACCGGCTCAAACTGGTTTTGACCGCTCAAACTGGACCAGACCAGCTCAACCGGCTCAAACCGAACCAGACAGGCTTAAACCGGATCAAACCAGACCAGACAGGCTTAAACCGGTTTTGACCGGCTCAAATCGGACCAGACCGGCTTAAACTGGACCAGACTGGCTGAAACCGGGTTTGACCGTCTCAAACCGGACTCATACCGGACCAGACCGGCTCAAACCGGTTTTGACCGCCTCAGACCCGACCACACCAGCTCAAACCGGATCAGACCGGCTCAAACCGGTTTTGACCAGCTCAAACCGGACCAGACCGGCTCAAACCGAATCAAACCGGACAAGACCGGCTGAACGCGGTTTTTACCGGCTCAAACCAGACCAGACCAGCTCAACTGGCTCAAAGCAGACCAGACCGGCTCAAACCGGGTTTGTCCGGCTCAAACCGGACTAAAACCAGACCAGACCAGCTCAAATCGGACCAGGCCGGCTCAAACCGGTTTTGAATGGCTCAAACCGGAGCAGACAGGCTCAAACAGGATCAAAACGAACCAGATTGGCTCTTAGACCAGCTAAAACATGTTTTGACCGGCTCAAATTGAACCAGACCGGCTCAAACAGGTTTTGACTGACTCAAAACGGACCCAAACCAGACCAGACCAGCTCCAACCGGTTTTGACCAGCTCAAACAGGACCAGACCGGCTCAACCGGCTCAAAACGGACCAGACCGGCTTAAACCGGATCAAACCGGACTTGACCGGGTCAAGACGGTGTTGACCGTCTCAGACCGGACTCAAACCGGACCAGACCGGCTCAAACCGGTTTTCACCAGCTCAAAACGAACCAGAACCAGACCGGCTCAAACCAGACTCAAACCGGACCAGACCGGATCAAACCGGTGTAGACCGCCTCAAACCAGTCCCAAACCGGACCAGACCAGCTCCAACCGGTTTTGACCAGCTCAAACCGGACCATACCGGCTCAACCGGATCAAACAGGACCAGACAGGCTTAAACCAGATCAAACCGGACCAGACCGGCTCAAACCAGACCCGAACAGAAAGGCTTAAACCAGACCAGACTGGCTCAAACCGGGTTTGACTGGCTCAAAACGGACTCAAACCAGACCAGACCGGCTCAAACCCGACCACACCTGCTCAAACCGCACCAGACCGGCTCAAACCGGTTTGAGCGGATCAAACCGGACCAGACCGGCTCAAACTGGCCAGACCGGATCAAAACCGATCAAACCGGACCAGACCGGCTGAATCCTGTTTTCACCGGCTCAAATCAGACCATACCAGCTCAACCGGCTCAAAGCGGACTAGACCGGCTGAAACCGTGTTTGTCCAGCTCAAACCGGACTCACACTGGCCAGACCATCTCAAACCGGACCAGACCGGCTCAAACCGGGTTAGACCCACTCAAACCAGACTCAAACCGGACCAGACCGGCTCAAACCGATTTTGACCGGCTCAAACCGGACTCAAACTGGATCAGACCGGCATAAACCGGTTTTGACTGGCTCAAACCGGACTCAAACCGGACCAGATCGACCCTAACCGGTTTTGACCGGCTCAAACTCGACCAGACCAACTAAAACCAAACCAGACCGGCTCAAACCCGTTTTGACCAGCTGAAACCAGACCAGACCGGCTCAAACCTGGCCAACCGGCTCTAATCGGATCAAACCAGACCCGACCATCTCAAACCAGCTCCAACTGGACCAGACCTGCTCAGACCGGACTCAAACTGGACCAGACCGGCTGAAAACGGGTTTGACCAGTGCAAACCAGACCAGACCGTCTCAACTGGATCAAACCGGTCCAACCGGCTCAAACCGGTTTTGACCGGCTCAAACCAGACCACACAGGCTGAACCGGATCAAACCAGACCACACCAGCTCAACCGGCTCAAACCGGTTTTGACAGGCTCAAACCAGACCAGACCGGCTCAACCGGATCAAACCGGATCAAACCGGTTTTGACCGCTCAAACCAGACTCAAACCGACCAGACCAGCTCAAACCGACTCAAACCGGTTTTGACCGGCTCAAACCAGACCAGACCAGCTCAACCGGATCAAACGGACCAGACCGGCTTAAACCGGATCAAACCGACCAGACCGGCTCAAACCGGCTCAAACCAGTTTTGACCGGCTCAAACTGGACTCAAACCGACCAGACCGGCTCAAACCGGTTTTGACTGGCTCAAACCAGACTCAAACCGGACCAGACCGCTCAAACCGGTTTTGACTGGCTCAAACCGGACTCAAACCGGACCAGACGGCTCAAACCGGTTTTGACCGCTCAAACCAGACCAGACCAGCTCAACCGGATCAAACCGACCAGACCGGCTCAAACCGGCTCAAACCGGTTTTGACCGCTCAAACCGGACTCAAACCGGACCAGACCGCTCAAACCAGTTTTGACCGGCTCAAACCGACTCAAACCGGACCAGACTGGCTCAAACCGGTTTTGACCAGCTCAAACCAGACTCAAACCAGACCAGACTGGCTCAAACCGGTTTTGACCGGCTCAAACCAGACCAGACCGCTCAAACCAGACCAGACAGCTCAAACCGGTTTTGACGGCTCAAACCGGACCAGACCGCTCAAACCGGACTCAAACGGTTTTGACCAGATCAAACCGGACCAGACTGGCTCAAACCGGACCAGACTGGCTCAAACCGGACCAGACCGCTCAAACCAGACCAGACCGCTCAAACCGGACTCAAACCGACCAGACCGGCTCAAACCGGTTTTGACCAGCTCAAACCGACTCAAACCGGACCAGACCGCTCAAACCGGTTTTGACCGCTCAAACCGGTTTTGACCGGCTCAAACTGGACCAGACCAGCTCAAACGGACTCAAACCGAACCAGACCGGCTCAAACCAGATCAAACCAGGCCAGACCGGCTCAAACAGACTCAAACCGGACCAGACCAGCTCAAACGGTTTTGACCAGCTCAAACTGGACCAGACCGGCTGAAACCGGTTTTGACCGGCTCAAACCAGACCAGACCGCTCAAACCGGATCAAACCGGACCAGACCGCTCAAACCGGTTTTGACTGGCTCAAACCAGACCAGACAGGCTCAAACTGGATCAAACCAGACCAGACCGCTCAAACCAGACTCAAACCGGACCAGACCAGCTCAAACCGGTTTTGACCAGCTCAAACCGACTCAAACCGGACCAGACCGGCTGAAACCGGTTTTGACTGGCTCAAACCCGACCAGACCGGCTCAAACCAGACCAGACCGGCACAAACCGGATCAAACCGGACCAGACCGTCTCAAACCGGTTTTGACCGCTCAAACCGGACCAGACTGGCTCAAACCGGTTTTGACCGGCTCAAACTGGACCAGACCGGCTCAAACCGGTTTTCACCAGCTCAAACCGGACTCAAACTGGACCAGACCGGCTCAAACTGGACCAGACCGGCTGAAACCGGACTCAAACCGACCAGACCAGCTCAAACCGGTTTTGACTGGCTCAAACTGGACTCAAACCAGACCAGACCAGCTCAAACCGGTTTTGACCAGCTCAAACCAGACCAGACAGGCTCAAACCGGATCAAACGGACCAGACCGGCTCAAACTGCTCAAACCGGACTCAAACCGGTTTTGACCAGCTCAAATCGGACCAGACCGGCTGAAACCGGTTTTGACCGGCTCAAACCGGACTCAAACTGGACCAGACCGGCTCAAACCTGTTTTGACTGGCTCAAACCGGACCAGACAGGCTCAAACCGGATCAAACCGGACCAGACCAGCTCAAACCGGTTTTGACTGGCTCAAACCGGTTTTGACCGGCTCAAATCGGACCAGACCGGCTGAAACCGGTTTTGACCGGCTCAAACCGGACCAGACCGGCTTAAACCGGATCAAACCGGATCAGACCGGCTCAAACTGGACTCAAACCGGACCAGAACATCTCAAACCGGCTCAAACCGGACCAGACCGGCTCAAACCAGACCAGACCAGCTCAAACTGGACTCAAACCAGACCAGACCGGCTCAAACCGGTTTTGACCGGCTCAAACCGGACTCAAACCGGACCAGACTGGCTCAAACCGGTTTTGACTGGCTCAAACCAGACCAGAACGGCTCAAACGGACCAGACCGGCTCAAATCGGTTTTGACCAGCTCAAACCGACCAGACCGGCACAAACCGGATCAAACCAGACCAGACCGGCTCTTAGACCAGCTCAAACAGGTTTTGACCGGCTCAAACCGGACCAGACCAGCTCAAACCAGACTCAAACCGGTTTTCACCAGCTCAAACCGACTCAAACCGGACCAGACCGGCTCAAACCTGTTTTGACCGGCTCAAACCGACCAGACCGGCTCAAACGGATCAAACCGGACCAGACCGCCTCAAACCGGTTTTGACTGGCTCAAACTGGACCAGACCGGCTCAAACCTGTTTTGACTGGCTCAAACCAGATCAAACCAGGCCAGACCGGCTCAACCGGATCAAACCGGACCAGACCGGCTCTTAGACCAGCTCAAACGGTTTTGACCGGCTCAAACTGGACCAGACCGCTCAAACCAGTTTTGACCGGCTCAAACCGACTCAAACCAGACCAGACCAGCTCAAACCGGTTTTGACAGCTCAAACCGGTTTTGACTGGCTCAAACTGGATCAAACCGGACCAGACCGGCTCAACCGGATCAAACCGACCAGACCGGCTCAAACCGACTCAAACCGGACCAGACAGGCTCAAACCGGATCAAACCGGACCAGACAGGCTCAAACCAGATCAAACCGGACCAGACCAGCTCAAACCGGACCAGACTGGCTCAAACCGGTTTTGACCGCTCAAACCGGACTCAAACCGACCAGACCGGCTCAAACCGGACCAGACCGCTCAAACCGGACTCAAACCAGACCAGACCGCTCAAACCGGTTTTGACCAGCTCAAACGGACCAGACCAGACCAGCTCAAACCGGACTCAAACCGACCAGACCGGCTCAAACCGGTTTTGACCGCTCAAACCAGACTCAAACCGGACCAGACAGGCTCAAACTGGTTTTGACCGGCTCAAACCAGACCAGACCGCTCAAACCGGACTCAAACGGACCAGACCGGCTCAACCGGATCAAACCAGACCAGACCGCTCAAACCGGACTCAAACGGACCAGACCGCTCAAACCGGACTCAAACCAGACCAGACCAGCTCAAACGGCTCAAACGGACTCAAACCGGACCAGACCGCTCAAACCGGACCAGACCGGCTCAAACCGGACCAGACCGGCTCAAACCAGACCAGACTGGCTCAAACCGGACCAGACTGGCTCAAACCGACCAGACCGCTCAAACCGGATCAAACCAGACCAGACTGGCTCAAACCGACCAGACCGCTCAAACCGGTTTTGACCGCTCAAACCGGACTCAAACCGACCAGACCGGCTCAAACTGGTTTTGACTGGCTCAAACTGGTTTTGACCGGCTCAAACTGGACCAGACCAGCTCAAACCAGACTCAAACCGGACCAGACAGGCTCAAACCGGATCAAACCAGACCAGACAGGCTCAAACCGGTGTTGACCGGCTCAAATCGGACCAGACCGGCTCAAACTGGACCAGACTGGCTCAAACCGGTTTTGACCGGCTCAAACCGGACTCAAACCGACCAGACCAGCTCAAACCGGTTTTGACCGGCTCAAACCCGACCAGACCAGCTCAAACCGGATCAGACCGGCTCAAACCGGTTTTGACCAGCTCAAACCAGACCAGACCGGCTCAAACCGACTCAAACCGGACCAGACCGGCTGAAACCGGTTTTGACCGGCTCAAACCAGACCAGACCAGCTCAAACTGGACTCAAACCAGACCAGACCGGCTCAAACCGGTTTTGACCGGCTCAAACCAGACTCAAACCAGACCAGACCGCTCAAACCGGACCAGACCGGCTCAAACCGGTTTTGACTGGCTCAAACCAGACCAGACAGGCTCAAACAGGACTCAAACCGGACTCAAACGGACCAGACCGGCTCTTAGACCGGCTCAAACAGGTTTTGACCGGCTCAAATCGGACCAGACCGGCTCAAACCGGTTTTGACTGGCTCAAACCAGACCAGACCGGCTCAAACCGGTTTTGACCAGCTCAAACCGGTTTTGACCAGCTCAAACCGGCTCAAACCGGATCAAACCGGACCAGACCGGCTCAAACCGGTGTTGACCGGCTCAAACCAGACTCAAACCGGACCAGACCGTCTCAAACCGGTTTTGAACAGCTCAAACCGGACTCAAACCGGACCAGACAGGCTCAAACGGACTCAAACCGGTTTTGACTGGCTCAAACCGAACCAGACCGGCTCAAACCGGTTTTCACCGGCTCAAACCGAACCAGACCAGACCAGCTCAAACCAGACTCAAACAGGACCAGACCGGCTCAAACCGGTGTTGACCGGCTCAAACCAGACTCAAACCGGACCAGACTGGCTCAAACCGGTTTTGACCAGCTCAAACCGGACCAGACCGGCTCAACCGGATCAAACCGGACCAGACAGGCTCAAACCGGATCAAACCGACCAGACCGGCTCAAACCGGTTTTGACCGGCTCAAACCAGACCAGACAGGCTCAAACCAGACCAGACTGGCTCAAACCGGTTTTGACTGGCTCAAACGGACTCAAACCAGACCAGACCGCTCAAACCAGACCAGACCAGCTCAAACCGACCAGACCGCTCAAACCGGTTTTGACCGGCTCAAACGGACCAGACCGGCTCAAACTGGTTTTGACCGGATCAAACCGGATCAAACCGACCAGACCGCTCAAACCGGTTTTCACCGGCTCAAACCAGACCAGACCAGCTCAAACCGGCTCAAACGGACCAGACCGGCTCAAACCGGTGTTGACCGGCTCAAACCAGACTCAAACCGGACCAGACCGGCTCCAACCGGTTTTGACCAGCTCAAACTGGACCAGACCGGCTCAACCAGATCAAACCGGACCAGACAGGCTCAAACGGACTCAAACCGGACCAGACCGGCTGAAACCGGTTTTGACCGGCTCAAACAGGACCAGACCGGCTCAAACCGACCAGACTGGCTCAAACCAGTTTTGACCGGCTCAAACCGGATTCAAACCGGACCAGACCGGCTCAAATCGGTTTTGACTGGCTCAAACCAGACCAGACCAGCTCAAACCGGTTTTCACCGGCTCAAACCAGACCAGAACGGCTCAAACCGGCTCAAACCAGACTCAAACTGGACCAGACCGGCTCAAACCGGTGTTGACCGGCTCAAACCGGATCAAACCAGACCAGACCAGCTCAAACTGGACTCAAACCGGTTTTGACCAGCTCAAACCGGACCAGACCGGCTCAAACCAGATCAAACCGGACCAGACCGGCTCAAACGGACTCAAACCAGACCAGACCGGCTCAAACCGTTTTGACCGGCTCAAACCGGACTCAAACCGGACCAGACCGGCACAAACCGGACTCAAACCGGACTAGACCGGCTCAAACCAGTTTTGACCGGCTCAAACCAGACCAGACAGGCTCAAACGGACTCAAACCGAACCAGACCGGCTCAAATCGGACTCAAACCGGACCAGACCGGCTGAAACCGGTTTTGACCGGCTCAAACAGGACCAGACCGGCTCAAACCGACCAGACTGGCTCAAACCAGTTTTGACCGGCTCAAACCGGATTCAAACCGGACCAGACCGCTCAAACCGGTTTTCACCGGCTCAAACCAGACCAGACCAGCTCAAACCGGTTTTCACCGGCTCAAACCGACCAGACCGGCTCAAACCAGACCAGCTCAAACCAGACTCAAACCGGACCAGACCGGCTCAAACCGGTGTTGACCAGCTCAAACCAGACCAGACCGCTCAAACCGGACAGACCGGCTCAAACCGGTTTTGACCAGCTCAAACGGACCAGACCGCTCAAACCGGATCAAACCGGACCAGACCGACTCAAACCGGTTTTGACCGACTCAAACCGGACTCAAACTGGACCAGACCGGCTCAAACCAGACTCAAACCAGACCAGACCGGCTCAAATCGGACTCAAACCGACCAGACCGGCTCAAACCAGATCAAACCAGACCAGACTGGCTCAAACTGGATCAAACCGGTTTTGACCGGCTCAAACCGACTCAAACCGGATCAAACTGGACCAGACCGGCTCAAACAGACTCAAACCGGACCAGACCGGCTCAAACCAGACTCAAACCGGTTTTGACTGGCTCAAACCAGATCAAACCGGATCAAACCGGACCAGACCGGCTCAAACCGGATCAAACCGGACCAGACCGGCTCAAACCGGTTTTCACCGGCTCAAACCAGACCAGACCAGCTCAAACCGGCTCAAACCGAACCAGACCGGCTCAAACCGGTTTTGACCAGCTCAAACCGGACTCAAACTGGACCAGACCAGCTCAAACCGGACCAGACCGGCTCAAACCGGACTCAAACCGGACCAGACCGTCTCAAACCGGATCAAACCAGACCAGACCGGCTCAAACCAGTTTTGACCAGCTCAAACCAGACCAGACAGGCTCAAACCGGATCAAACCGGACCAGACCGACTCAAACCGGTTTTGACTGGCTCAAACCGGACTCAAACAGACCAGACCAGCTCAAACCGGATCAAACCAGGCCAGACCGGCTCAAACCGGTTTTGACCAGCTCAAACCGGACTCAAACGGTTTGACCAGATCAAACCAGGCCAGACCGGCTCAAACCAATTTTGACCAACTCAAAGAGGAACAGACCGTTTCAAACCGGTTTTGACCGGCTCAAACCGGACTCGAACCAGACCAGACCGGCTCAAACCGGTGTTGACCGGCTCAAACCAGACTCAAACCGGACCAGGCCGCCTCACACAGGTTTTGACCGGCTCAAACCGGATCAAACCGGACCAGACCGGCTCTTAGACCGTCTCAAACCGGTTTTGCTTGGCTCAATACAGACCAGACCGGCTCTAACCGGACCAGACCGGCTAAAACCGGTGTTGGCCGTCTCAAACCATACTCAAACTGGACCAGTCCGGCTCAAACCGATTTTGACCGGCTCAAACCAGACCAGACCAACTCAATGGGATCAAACTGGACCAGACCGGCTTAAACCGGATCAAACCGGACCAGACCGGCTCTTAGACCAGCTCAAACCAGTTTTCACTGGCTCAAACGGACTCAAACCTGACCAGACCGGCTCAAACCGGTGTTGACTGGTTCAAACCAGACTGAAACCGGACCAGACCCTCTCAAACCGGTGTTGACTGGCTCAATCCGGACTCAAACTGGACCAGAGCGGCTCAAACCGGGTTTGACCGGCTCAAACCAGACGAGACCCGCACAATCCGGATCAAACCGGACCAGACCGGCTCTTAGACCGGCTCAAATCGGTGTTGACCTGCTCAAACCGGACTCAAACCGGACCAGACCGGCTCAAACCAGTGTCGACCATTTCAAACGGGACTCAAACCGGACCAGACCCTCTCAAACCGGTGTTGAACGGCTCAAACCAGACTCAAACCAGACCAGACTAGCTAATACCGGTTTTGACCGGCTCAAACCAGGACAGACCGGCTCAACCGGTTCAAACCAGACCAGACCAGCTCAAACCGGTTTTTACGGTCTCAAACCGGACCAGACCGGCTTAAACCGGATCAAAGCGGTTTTGACCGGCTCAAACTGGACTCAAACCGGACCAGGAAAGCTAAAACTGGCTCAAACCGGACCATACCGGCTCAAACCGGACTCAAACTGGACCAGACCGGCTCAAACCGGTTATGACCAGCTCAAACCGATCTCAAACCGGACCAGACCGTCTCAAACTGTTGTTGACCGGCTCCAACCGGACTCAAACTGGACCAGACCGGCTGAAACCGGTTTTGACTGGCTCAAACCCAACCAGACCGGCTCTAATCGGATCAAACCAGACCAGACCGGCTCAAACTGGTTTTGACCGCTTCAAACCGGACTCAAACTGCACCAGACCGTCTCAAACCGGTTTTGACCAACTCAAACAAGAGCAGACCGGCTCAAACCAGTTTTGACTGGCTCAAATCAGACTCAAACTGGACCAGACCAGCTCAAATCGGCTCAAACTGGACCACACTGACTAAAACTGGGTCAAACCAGACGAGACCTGCTCAAAACGGATCAATCCGGACCAGACCAGCTAGACCCGCTAAATCCGGTTTTGTCCGGCTCAAACCGGACTCAAACCGATATTGACCGGCTCAAACCAGATCAAACCGGACCAGACTGGCTCTAACCGGATCAAACCGGACCAGACCGGCTTAAACCGGTTTTGACTGGCTCATACCGGACCAGACCGGCTCAACCGGATCACACCGGACCAGACCGGCTTAAACCGGATCAAACTGGACCAGACCGACTCAAACCGGTTTTGACCGGCTCAAAGCAGACCAGACCGGTTCAAACCGGTTATGACCAGCTCAAACTGGACTCAAACCAAACCAGACCGTCTCAAACTGGTGTTGACCGGCTCCAACCAGACTCAAACCGGACCAGACCAAGTCCAACCGTTTTTGACCGGCTCAGGGGACCAGATCAGCTCAAACCGGACTCAAACCGGACCAGAACGGCTCAAACCGGTGTTGACCAGCTCAAACCGGACTCAAACCGGACCAGACCGGCTCAAACTGGTTTTGACCGGCTCAAACCAGACCAGACCGGCTCAACCGGATCAAACAGAACCAGACAGGCTTAAACCAGTTCAAACCGAACCAGACAGGCTTAAACCAGATCAAACCGGAGCAGACAGGCTCAAACCAGTGATGACCAACTCAGATCCGACCAGACCGGCTTAAACTGGACCAGACTGGCTCAAACCGGTTTTGACCGCTCAAACTGGACTCAAACTGCACCAGACTGGCTCAAACTGCTGTTGACCAGCTCAAACTGGACTCAAACCAAACCAGACCGTCTCAAACTGGTGTTGACCGGCTCCAACCGGACTCAAACCGGACCAGACCAAGTCCAACCGTTTTTGACCGGCTCAGGGGACCAGATCAGCTCAAACCGGACTCAAACCGGACCAGAACGGCTCAAACCGGTGTTGACCGGCTCAAACCGGACTCAAACCGGACCAGACCGGCTCAAACTGGTTTTGACCGGCTCAAACCAGACCAGACCGGCTCAACCGGATCAAACAGAACCAGACAGGCTTAAACCAGTTCAAACCGAACCAGACAGGCTTAAACCAGATCAAACCGGAGCAGACAGGCTCAAACCAGTGATGACCAACTCAGATCCGACCAGACCGGCTTAAACTGGACCAGACTGGCTCAAACCGGGTTTGATCGTCTCAAACTGGACTCAAACTGCACCAGACTGGCTCAAACTGCTGTTGACCAGCTCAAACCGGACTCTAACCAGACCAGAACGGCTCAAACCGGTTTTGCCCAGCTCAAACCGGACCAGTACCAGATCAGCTCAAACCGGACTCAAACCGGACCAGAACGGCTCAAACCGGTGTTGACCGGCTCAAACCAGACTCAAACCTGACCAGAGAGGCTCAAACTGGTTTCGACCGGCTCAAACCAGACCAGACCGGCTCAACCGGATCAAACAAAACCAGACAGGCTTAAACCGGATCAAACCGTAGTAGACCGGCTCAAACCGGTGATGACCGACTCCGATCCGACCAGACTGGCTTAAACTGGACAAGACTGGCTCAAACCGGGTTTGACCATCTCAAACTGGACTCATACCGGACCAGACCGGCTCAAACCGGTTTTGACCGCCTCAGACCCGACCACACCAACTCAAACCGGACCAGACCGGCTCAAACCGGACCAGACCGGCTCAAACCGGACCAGATCAGCTCAAACCATATCAAACCGGACTAGACCGACTGAAAGCAGTTTTCACCAGCTGAATCCAGACCAGACCAGCTCAACCGGCTCAAAGCAGACCAGACCGGCTCAAACCGGGTTTGTCCGGCTCAAACTGGACTCAAACCGGACCAGACTGGCTCAAATCGGACCAGACTGGCTCAAACCGGTTTTGACTGGCTCAAACCGGAGCAGACCGACTCAAACAGGATCAAAACGGGCCAGACCAGCTCTTAGACCAGCTCAAACATGTTTTGACCGGCTCAAATCGGACCAGACCGGTTCAAACCGGTTTTGACCGGCTCAAACCAGACCAGACAGGCTCAACCGGATCAAACCAGACCACATCGGCTTAAACCGGATCAAACCGGACCAGACCGGCTCAAACCGGTGTTGACCGGCTCAGACCGTACTCAAACCGGACCAGATCGGCTCAAACAGGTGTTGAACGGCTCAAACCAGATTCAAACCGGACCAGTCCGGCTCAAATCGGTTTTGACTGGCTCAAACCAGACGAGACCGGCTCAAACCAGTTTTCACCGGCTCAAACCGGATCAAACCGGACCAGATCGGCTCAAACCGGTTTTGACAGCTCAAACCGGACCAGAATGGCTCAAACCGGTTTTGACCAGCTCAAACCAGACCCAAACAACTCAATGGGATCAAATTGGACCACACCGGCTTGAACCAGATCAAACCGGACCAGACCGGCTCAAACCGGTGATGACCGGCTCAAACCCGACCAGACTGGCTTAATCCGGACCAGAATGGCTCAAAACGGCTTTGACTGGCTCAAACCGGACTCAAACCAGACCAGACCGGCTCAAACCGGGTTTGACCGGGTCAAACCGGACGAGACCCGCTCAAACCGGATCAAACCGGACCAGACCGGCTCAAACCAGTTTTGACCAGCTCAAACTGGACCAGACCGGCTCAAACGGATCAAACCGGACCAGACAGGCTTAAACCGGATCAAACCGGACCAGACCGGCTCAAACCGGTGTTGACCGGCTCAAACCGGACTCAAACCGGACCAGACCGGCTCAAACGGTTTTGACCGGCTCAAACCGGACTCAAACCGGACCAGACCGGCTCAAACCGGTTTTGACTGGCTCAAACCAGACGAGACCGGCTGAAACCGGTTTTCACCGGCTCAAACCGGATCAAACCGGACCAGACCGGCTCAAACCAGACTCAAACTGGACCAGACCGGCTCAAACCGATTTTGACTGGCTCAAACCGGACCAGACCGGCTTAAACCGGACCAGACTGGCTCAAACCGGTTTTGACCAGCTCAAACCGGTTTGACCGGCTCAAACCCGACTGCACCGGCTCAAACCGGACCAGACCGGTTCAAACTGATTTGACCGGATCAAACCGGACCACACCGGCTCAGACCGGACCAGACCGGATCAAACTGGATCAAACCGGACCAGACCAGCTAAATCTTGTTTTCACCGGCTCAATCCAGAACAGACCAGCTCAACCGGCTCAAAGCGGACTAGACCGGCTCAAACTGTGTTTGTCCGGCTCAAACCGGACTCACACTGGACCAGACCATCTCAAACGGGACCAGACCGGCTCAAACCGGTTTTGACCGGCTCAAACCAGACTCAAACCGGACCAGACCGGCTCAAACCGATTTTGACCGGCTCAAACCGGACTCAAACTGGATCAGACCGGCATAAACCGGTTTTGACTGGCTCAAACCGACTCAAACCGGACCAGATCGGCTCAAACCGGCTCAAACCGGTTTTGACCGGCTCAAACTCGACCAGACCGGCTTAAACCGGACCAGACCGGCTCAAACCGGTTTTGACTGGCTCAAACTCAGAGGAGTGCACACTCAGGGGAGTGCACACTCAGGGGAGTGCACACTCAGGAGTCCTCACTCAAGGGAGTGCACACTCAGGAGTGCACACTCAGGGTAGTCCTCACTCAGGCGAGTGCACACTCAGGTGAGCGCACACTCAGGGGAGTGCACACTCAGGGGAGTGCACACTCAGGGAGCACACACTCAGGAGTGCACACTCAGTGGAGTCCTCACTCAGGAGAGTGCGAACTAAGAGGAGTGCACACTCAGGGAGTGCTCACTCAGGGGAGTGCACACTCAGGGGTGTCCTCACTCAGGCGCGTGCACACTCAGGGAGTGCACACTCAGGGGAGTGCACACTCAGGAGTGCACACACTGGGGAGCGCACACTCAGGTGAGCGCACACTCAGGGGAGTGCTCATTCAGGGGAGTGCACTCTCAGGTGAGAGCACACTCAGGGGAGTGCTCACTCAGGGGAGTGCACACTCAAGGGAGTGCACACTCAGGGAAGTGCACACTCAGTGGAGTCCTCACTCAGGAGAGTGCGAACTAAGAGGAGTGCACACTCAGGAGTGTGCTCACTCAGGGGAGTGCACACTCAGGGGAGTCCTCCCTCAGGAGAGTGCACACTCAGGGGAGTGCTCACTCAGGGGAGTGCACACACAGGAGCACACACTCAGGTGAGCGCTCACTCAGGGAGTGCTCATTCAGTGGAGTGCACACTCAGGGGAGTCCTCACTCAGGCGAGTGCACATTCAGGAGTGCACACTCAGAGTGCACTCAGGAGTCCTCACTCAGGTGAGCATACACTCAGGGGAGTGCACACTCAGGGAGTCCTCACTCAGGCGAGTGCACACTCAGGGGAGTGCACACTCAGGGGAGTGCACACTCAGGAAGTGCACACTCAGGGAGTGCACACTCAGAGTGCACTCAGGAGTCCTCACTCAGGTGAGTGCACACTCAGGAGTGCACACTCAGGGAGCACACACTCAGGAGTGCACACACAGGAGTGCACACTCAGGAGTGCACACACAGGAGTGCACACTCAGGGGAGTCCTCACTCAGGAGAGTGCGAACTCAGGGGAGTGCACACTCAGGGGTGTCCTCACTCAGGCGCGTGCACACTCAGGGGAGTGCCCACTCAGGGGTGTGCTCACTCAGGGGAGTGCACACTCAGGGGAGAGCACACTCAGGGGAGCACACACTCTGGGGAGTGCACACTCAGGGGAGTGAACACTCAGCGGAGAGCACACTCAGGGGAGCGCACACTCAAGGGAGTGGTCACTCAGCCGAGTCCTCACTCACAAGAGTGCGAACTCAGAGGAGTGCACACTCAGGGGAGTGCTCATTCAGGGGAGTGGACGCCCAGGGGAGTCCTCACTCAGGCGAGTGCACAATCAGGGGAATGCCCACTCAGGGAAGCGCTCACAAAGGGCAGTGACCACTCAGGTGAGCGCTCACTCAGGGGAGTGCACACTCAGGGAAGTGCACACTCAGTAGAGTCCTCACTCAAGCAAGTGCACCCTCAGGGGAGTGCACACACAGGGGAGAGCTCACTCACAGGAGTGCACACTCAGGGGAGCACACACTCAGGGGAGTGCATACTCAGGAGAGTGTACACCCAGGGGAGTTCTCACTCAGGAGAGTGTAAACTCAGAGGAGTGCACACTCAGGGGGGTGCTCACTCAGGAGAGTGCACACTCAGGGGTGTCCTCACCCAACTGAGTGCACACTCAGGGGAGTGGGCACTCAGGGCCGTGCACACTCAGGTGAGCATACACTCAGGGGAGTGTACACTCAGGGGAGCGCAATCTGAGGGGAGCGCACACTCAGGGGAGTGTACACTCAGGGGAGCGCTCATTCATGGGAGTGCACACTCAGGGGAGTCCTCACGCAGGGGAGTGCACACACAGGGGAGTGCACACTCAGGGGAACACTCACACATGGGAGTGCACACTAAGGGGGTACTCATTCAGGCGAGAGCACACTCAGGGGAGTGCACACTCAGAGTAGTCCTCACTCAGGCGAGTGCACACTCAGGGGAGTCCTCACCCAGGAGAGTGTGAACTTAAAGGAGTGCACACTCAGGGGAGTGCACATTCAGGGGAGTGCACACTCAGGAGTGTCCTCACTCAGGCGAGTGCACACTCAGAGGAGTGCACACTCAAGGGAGCACTCACACATGGGAGTTCACACTCAGGTGAGCACACACCCAGGGGAATCCACACTCAGGGGAGTCCTCACTCAGGAGAGTGCAAAATCAGAGGAGTGCACACTCAGGGGTGTCCTCACCAAGGCGAATGCACACTCAGGGGAGTCCTCCCTCAGGCGAGTGCACACACAGGGGAGTGCACACTCAGGGGAGTGCTCATTCAGGGGAGTGCACACTCAGGATAGTGCGCACTCAGTGGAGTCCTCATTCAGGCGAGTGCACACTCAGGGGATTGCACACACAGGGGAGTGCTCACTCAGGGGAGCGCCCACTCAGGGGAGTGCACACTCAGGAGAGTGCACACTCAGGGGAGTCCTCACTCAGGAGAGTGTGAACTCAGAGGAGTGCACACTCAGGGGAGTGCTCAACAGGGGAGTCATCACTCAGGCGAGTGCCCCATCAGGAGAGTGCTCACTCAGGGGAGCACACACTCAGGGGACCCTCACTCAGGCGAGTTCACACTCAGGGGAGTGCCCACTCAGGGGAGTGCACGCTCAGGTGAGCATACACTCAGGGGAGTGCACACTCCGGGGAGTCCTCACTCAGGAGAGTGCGAACTCAGGGGAGCGAAATCTCAGGGTAGCGCACAATCAGGGGAGTGCACACTCAGGGGAGTCCTCACTCAGGAGAATTTGAACTCAGAGGAGTGCACACTCAGGGGAGTGCTCATTCATGGGAGTACACACTCAGGGGAGTCCTCACTCAGACGAGTGCACACTCAGGGTAGTCCACACTCAGGGTGGTGCTCACAAAGTGGAGTGCCCACTCAGGTGAGCGCTCACTCAGGGTAGTGCACACTCAGGGGATCAAACTGGACCAGACCGGCTCAAACCGGTTTTGACCGGCTCAAACCAGACCACACCGTCTCAACCGGATCAAACCGACCAGACCGCTCAAACCGGACTCAAACCGGACCAGACCGGCTCAACAGGATTTGACCAGCTCAAACCGGACCAGACTGGCTCAAACCGGTTTTGACCGACTCAAACCGGACTCAAACCGGGACAGACCGGCTCAAACCGAATTTGACCGGCTCAAACCGGACCAGACAGGCTCAAACCAAACCAGACCGGCTCAAACCCGTTTTGACCAGCTGAAACCAGACCAGACCGGCTCAAACCGGACCAGACCGGCTCTTAGACCAGCTCAAACCGGTTTTGACCGGATCAAATCGTACCAGACCGACACAAGCTGGTTTTGACCGACTCAAACCAGACTCAAACCGGAGCAGACCGGCTCAAAGCAGTGTTGACTGGCTCAAACCGGACTCAAACCGGAACCCACCGCCTCACACCGGTTTTGACCAGCTCAAACTGTACCAGACTGGCTCAAGCACATGAAACCAGACCAGACCATCTGAAACCAGATCAAACTGGACCAGACCAGCTCAAACCGGTGTTGACCAGCTCAAATCGGACCACACCGGCACAAACCGGCTGTGACTGGCTCAAACCGGACTCAAACCGGACCAGACCGCCTCAAACCAGTTTTAACCGGCTCAAACCGGACCAGACCGGCTCAAACCGGTTTTGACCGGCTCAAACTGGACCAGACCGGCTCAAACCGGTTTTGACCGGCTCAAACCAGATCAGACAGGCTCAAACCGGATCAAATCGGACAAGACCTGCTCTAACCGGTTTTGAACAGCTCAAAGCGGACCAGACCGACTGAAACCGGTTAGGACCAGCTCACACCAGACCAGACCGGCGCAACCAGAACAAACCGGACCAGACCAGCTTAAACCGGTGTTGACAGGCTCAAACCGGGCCAGACTGGCTCAAACCGGAGCAGACCGGCTCAAACTGGATCAAACCAGACCAGACCAGCTTAACCCAGATTAAACCATACCAGAACAGCTCAAACCGGTTGTGACCGGCTCAAATCGGACCAGACCAGCACTAACCAGTTTTGACAGGCTCATACTGCACTCAAACTGTACCAGACCGTGCACTCAGGGGAGTGCACACTCAGGGGATTCCTCACTCAGGAGAGTGCGAACTCAGGTGAGTGCACATCAGGGGCGTCCTCACTCAGGCGTGTGCACACTCAGGGGAGTGCTCACACAGGGGAGCGCTCACTCAGGAGAGTGCACACTCAGTGGAGTGCACACTCAGGGGAGACTACACTCAGGGGAGCACACATTCAGGGGAGTGCACACTCAGCCGAGTCCTCACTCAGGAGAGTGCTAACTCAGAGGAGTGCACACTCAGGGGAGTGTACACTTAGGGGAGTGCTCATTCAGGGGAGTGCACACTCAGGGGATTCCTCACTCAGGGGAGTGCACACACAGGGAGTGCACTCAGGGAGTGCACACTCAGAGTGCACTCAGGAGTGCCCACTCAGGTGAGCGCTCACACATGGGAGTGCACACTCAGGGGAGTCCTCACTCAGGCGAGTGCACACTCAGGGGAATGCCCACTCGGGGAAGCACTCACAAACTGGAGTGCCCACTCAGGTGAGCGCTCACTCAGGGGAGTGCACACTCAGGGGAGTGCACACTCAGAGTGCACACTCAGGGAGTGCACACTCAGGGAGTGCACACTCAGGGTGTCCTCACTCAGGGAGTGCACACTCAGGAGAGTGCACACTCAGGGAGTTCACACTCAGGGAGTGCTCACTCAGGGAGTGCACACTCAGGAGTGCTCATTCAGGGAGTGCACACTCAGGGTGTCCTCACTCAGGCGAGTGCACACTCAGGGAGTGCACACTCAGGAGTGCTCATTCAGGGAGTGCACACTCAGGGAGCACACACTCAGGAGAGTGCACACTCAGGGAGTGCACACTCAGGGTGTCCTCACTCAGGCGAGTGCACACTCAGGGAGTGCACTCAGAGTGCACTCAGGGAGTGCACACTCAGGGAGTCTACACTCAGGGAGCACACATTCAGGGGAGTGCACACTCAGCCGAGTCCTCACTCAGGAGAGTGCTAACTCAGAGGAGTGCACACTCAGGGGAGTGTACACTTAGGGGAGTGCTCATTCAGGGGAGTGCACACTCAGGGGATTCCTCACTCAGGGGAGTGCACACACAGGAGTGCACTCAGGGAGTGCACACTCAGTGCACACTCAGGAGAGTGCCCACTCAGGTGAGCGCTCACACATGGGAGTGCACACTCAGGGGGTACTCACTCAGGCGAGTGCACACTCAGGGAATGCCCACTCGAGGAAGTGCACACTCAGAGTGCACACTCAGGAGTGCCCACTCAGGTGAGCGCTCACTCAGGGGAGTGCACACTCAGGGGAGTGCACACACAGTAGAGTCCTCACTCAAGCGAGTGCACCCTCAGGGGAGTGCACACTCAGGGAGAGCAAACACAGGGGTGTGCACACTCAGGGAGTGCACACTCAGGAGAGTGCACACTCAGGGGAGTCCTCACTCAGGAGAGTGCGAACTCAGAGGAGTGCACACTCAGGGGAGTGCTCATTCAGGAGAGTGCACACTCAGGGGTGTCCTCACTCAGGCGAGTGCACTCTCAGGAGTGCACTCAGGGAGTGCACACTCAGGAGAGTGCACACTCAGTGCACACTCAGGAGTCCTCACTCAGGGAGTGCACACTCAGGGGGTGCACACTCAGGAGTGTACACTCAGGGAGTGCACTCAGAGTGCACACTCAGAGTCCTCACTCAGGGAGTGCACACACAGGAGTGCACACTCAGGGAGCACACACCCAGGGGAATCCACACTCAGGAGTCCTCACTCAGGAGAGTGCAAAATCAGAGGAGTGCACACTCAGGGGTGTCCTCACCAAGGCGAATGCACACTCAGGGGAGTCCTCCCTCAGGCGAGTGCACACACAGGGGAGTGCACTCAGGAGTGCTCATTCAGGAGTGCACACTCAGGAGAGTGCGAACTCAGAGGAGTGCACACTCAGGAGAGTGCACACTCAGGGAGTGCACACACAGGAGTGCACACTCAGGGAGCGCACACTCAGGAGTGCACACTCAGGGTGTCCTCACCCAGGCGAGTGCACACTCAGGGAGTGTACACTCAGGGAGTGCTCACTCAGGAGTGCACTCAGGAGTGCACACTCAGTGCACTCAGGGAGCACACACTCAGGGAGTGTACACTCAGGGGAGTGCTCATTCAGTGGAGTGCACTCTCAGGGGAGTCCTCACTCAGGCAAGTTCACACTCAGGGGAGTGCACACTCAGGTGAGCATGCACTCAGGGGAGTGCACACTCAGGGGAGTGCACACTCAGGGAGTGCACACTCAGTGCACTCAGGAGTCCTCACTCAGGAGTGCACACTCAGAGGAGTGCACACTCAGGAGTGCTCACTCAGGAGTGCTCACTCAGGAGAGTGCACACTCAGGAGAGCACACTCAGGGAGTGCACACTCAGGAGTCCTCACTCAGGCGAGTTCACACTCAGGGGAGTGCCCACTCAGGGGAGTGCACGCTCAGGTGAGCATACACTCAGGGGAGTGCACACTCCGGGGAGTCCTCACTCAGGAGAGTGCGAACTCAGGGGAGCGAAATCTCAGGGTAGCGCACAATCAGGGGAGTGCACACTCAGGGGAGTCCTCACTCAGGAGAATTCGAACTCAGAGGAGTGCACACTCAGGGGAGTGCTCATTCATGGGAGTACACACTCAGGGGAGTCCTCACTCAGACGAGTGCACACTCAGGGTAGTGCACACTCAGGGAGGTGCTCACAAAGAGGAGTGCCCACTCAGGTGAGCGCTCACTCAGGGTAGTGCACACTCAGGGGATCAAACTGGACCAGACCGGCTCAAACCGGTTTTGACCGGCTCAAACCAGACCACACCGTCTCAACCGGATCAAACCGGAGCAGACCGGCTCAAACCGGCACAAACCGGACCAGACCGGCTCAACAGGATTTGACCAGCTCAAACCGGACCAGACTGGCTCAAACCGGTTTTGACCGGCTCAAACCGGACTCAAACCGGGACAGACCGGCTCAAACCGAATTTGACCGGCTCAAACCGGACCAGACAGGCTCAAACCAAACCAGACCGGCTCAAACCCGTTTTGACCAGCTGAAACCAGACCAGACCGGCTCAAACCGGACCAGACCGGCTCTTAGACCAGCTCAAACCGGTTTTGACCGGATCAAATCGTACCAGACCGACACAAGCTGGTTTTGACCGACTCAAACCAGACTCAAACCGGAGCAGACCGGCTCAAAGCAGTGTTGACTGGCTCAAACCGGACTCAAACCGGACCAGACCAGACCGCCTCACACCGGTTTTGACCAGCTCAAACTGGACCAGACCGGCTCAAACGGACTCAAACCAGACCAGACCAGCTGAAACCAGACCAAACCGGACCAGACCGGCTCAAACCGGTGTTGACCGGCTCAAATCGGACCAGACCGGCACAAACCGGCTGTGACCGGCTCAAACCGGACTCAAACCGGACCAGACCGTCTCAAACCGGTTTTGACCGGCTCAAACCGGACCAGACTGGCTCAAACCGGTTTTAACCGGCTCAAACTGGACCAGACCGGCTCAAACCGCTTTTGACCGGCTCAAACCAGATCACACACGCTCAAACCGGATCAAATCGGACAAGACCTGCTCTAACCGGTTTTGAACAGCTCAAAGCGGACCAGACCGGGTGAAACCGGTTAGGACGGGATCACACCAGACCAGACCGGCGCAACCAGATCAAACCAGACGAGACCAGCTTAAACCGGTGTTGACAGGCTCAAACCGGGCCAGACTGGCTCAAACCGGAGCAGACCGGCTCAAACTGGATCAAACCAGACCAGACCAGCTTAACCCAGAATTAAACCATACCAGACCAGCTCAAACCGGTTGTGACCGGCTCAAATCGGACCAGACCGGCACTAACCAGTTTTGACAGGCTCAAACCACACTCAAACTGGACCAGACCAGCTCAAACTGTACCAGACCGTGCACTCAGGGGAGTGCACACTCAGGGGATTCCTCACTCAGGAGAGTGCGAACTCAGGTGAGTGCACATCAGGGGCGTCCTCACTCAGGCGTGTGCACACTCAGGGGAGTGCACACTCAGGGGAGTGCACACTCAGGAGAGTGCACACTCAGGGAGTGCACACTCAGGGAGTGCACACTCAGGGGAGTCCTCACTCAGGAGAGTGCAAACTCAGAGGAGTGCACACTCAGGGGAGTGCTCACTCAGGGGAGTCATCACTCAGGCGAGTGCCCCCTCAAGAGAGCGCTCACTCAGGGGAGTGCACGCTCAGGGGAGCCTCACTCAGTCGAGTTCACACACAGGGGAGTGCACACTCAGGAGAGTGCACACTCAGGAAGTGTACACTTAGGGGAGTGCTCATTCAGTGGAGTGCACACTCAGGGGAGTCCTCACCCAGGCGAGTGCACACTCAGGGTAGTGCACACTCAGGGTGTCCTCACTCAGGCGAGTGCACACTCAGGGGAGTGCTCACACAGGGGAGCGCTCACTCAGGAGAGTGCACACTCAGTGGAGTGCACACTCAGGGAGACTACACTCAGGGAGTGCACACACAGGGAGTGCACACTCAGAGTCCTCACTCAGGAGTGCTAACTCAGGAGTGCACACTCAGGGGAGTGTACACTTAGGGGAGTGCTCATTCAGGGGAGTGCACACTCAGGGGATTCCTCACTCAGGGGAGTGCACACACAGGGGAGTGCACACTCAGGGGAACACTCATGCAGGAGAGTGCCCACTCAGGTGAGCGCTCACACATGGGAGTGCACACTCAGGGGAGTCCTCACTCAGGCGAGTGCACACTCAGGGGAATGCCCACTCGGGGAAGCACTCACAAACTGGAGTGCCCACTCAGGTGAGCGCTCACTCAGGGGAGTGCACACTCAGGGGAGTGCACACACAGTAGAGTCCTCACTCAAGCGAGTGCACCCTCAGGGGAGTGCACACACAAGGGAGAGCAAACACAGGGGTGTGCACACTCAGGGGAGTGCACACTCAGGAGTGCACACCAGGAGTCCTCACTCAGGAGTGCACACTCAGAGTGCACACTCAGGAGTGCTCATTCAGGAGAGTGCACACTCAGGGAGTGCCCACTCAGGGAGTGCACTCAGGAGTGCAAACTCAGAGGAGTGCCCACTCAGGTGAGCGCTCACTCAGGGGAGTGCACACTCAGGGGAGTGCACACACAGTAGAGTCCTCACTCAAGCGAGTGCACCCTCAGGGGAGTGCACACACAAGGGAGAGCAAACACAGGGGTGTGCACACTCAGGGGAGTGCACACTCAGGAGAGTGCACACCCAGGGGAGTTCTCACTCAGGAGAGTGCGAACTCAGAGGAGTGCACACTCAGGGGAGTGCTCATTCAGGAGAGTGCACACTAAGGGGTGTCCTCACTCAGACGAGTGCACTCTCAGGGGAGTGCGCACTCAGGGGAGTGCTCATTCAGGGGAGTGCACACTCAGGGGAGCACTCACACAGGAGAGTGCCCACTCAGGGGAGTGCACACTCAGGGGTGTCCTCACCCAGGCGAGTGCACACTCAGGGGAGTGTGTACTCAGGGTAGCGCTCACTCAGGGGAGTGCACACTCAGGGGAGCACAATCTCAGGGGAGCACACACTCAGGGGAGTGTACACTCAGGGGAGTGCTCATTCAGGGGAGTGCACACTCAGGGGAGTCCTCACTCAGGGGAGTGCACACACAGGGGAGTGCACACTCAGGGGAACGCTCACACAGGAGAGTGCCCACTCAGGTGAGCGCTCACACATGGGAGTGCACACTCAGGGGAGTGCACACTCAGGGGAGTCCTCACTCAGGAGAGTGCAAACTCAGAGGAGTGCACACTCAGGGGAGTGCTCACTCAGGGGAGTCATCACTCAGGCGAGTGCCCCCTCAAGAGAGCGCTCACTCAGGGGAGTGCACGCTCAGGGGAGCCTCACTCAGTCGAGTTCACACACAGGGGAGTGCACACTCAGGAGAGTGCACACTCAGGGAAGTGTACACTTAGGGGATTGCTCATTCAGTGGGGTTCACACTCAGGGGAGTCCTCACCCAGGCGAGTGCACACTCAGGGAAGTGCACACTTAGGGGTGTCCTCACCCAGGCGAGTGCACACTCAGGGGATTTCACACACAGGGGAGCGCTCACTCAGGGGAGTGCACACTCAGGGAAGTCCTCACTCAGGAGAGTGCGAACACAGAGGAGTGCACACTCAGGGGAGGGCTAACTCAAAGGAGTCATCACTCAAGCGAGTGCCCCCTCAGGAGCGTGCTCAGTCAGGGGAGTGCACACTCAGGGGAGAGCACACTCAGGGGAGTGCTCATTCAGTGGAGTGCACATTCAGGGGAGTCCTCACTCAGGCCAGTTGACACTCAGGGGAGTGCACACACAGGGGTGTCCTCACCCAGGCGAGGGCACACTCATGGGAGTTCGCACTCAGGGAAGTGCTCACTCAGGGGAGCGCACACTCAGGGGAGCACAATCTCAGGGGAGCACACACTCAGGAGAGTGCACACTCAGGGGAGTCCTCACTCAGGAGAGTGCGAACTCAGAGGACTGCACACTCAGGGTAGTGCACATTCAGGAGAGTGCACTCTCAAGGGAGACCTCACTCAGGCGAGTGCACACTCAGGGGAGTGCACGCACAGAGGAGCGATCACACAGGGGAGAGCACACTCAGGGGAGTTCTCACACAGGTGAGTGCACACTCGGGGGAGTGCACACTCACAGTTGTCCTCACTAAGGCGAGTGGACTCTCAGGTGAGAGCACACTCAGGGGAGCACTCACTCAGGGGAGTGCACACTCAGGGGAGCGCACACTCAGGAGAGTGCACACTCAGTGGAGTCCTCACTCAGGAGATTGTGAACTAAGAGGAGTGCACACTCAGGGGATTGCTCACTCAGGGGAGTACACACTCAGGGGAGTCCTCACTCAGGCAAGTGTACACTCAGGGAAGTGCACACTCAGGGGAGTGCTCACTCGGGGGAGTGCACACTCAGAGGAGTGCACACTCAGGGGAGCACACACTCAGGGGAGTGCACACTCAGGGGAGTCCTCACTCAGGAGAGTGCGAACTCAGAGGAGTGCACACTCAGCGGAGTGCTCACTCAGGGAGTGCTCACTCAGGGAGTGCACACTCAGGGGAGTGTACACTCAGGGGAGTGCTCATTCAGGGGAGTGCACACTCAGGGGAGTCCTCACTCAGGGGAGTGCACACACAGGGGAGTGCACACTCAGGGAGCACACTCAGGGGTGCACTCAGGAGAGTGCACACTCAGGTGAGCATGCACTCAGGGGAGTGCACACTCAGGGAGTGCACACTCAGGAGTCCTCACTCAGAGTGCACACTCAGAGTGCACTCAGGGAGTGCTCACTCAGGAGTCATCACTCAGGAGAGTGCACACTCAGGAGAGTGCAACTCAGAGGAGTGCACACTCAGGAGCGCTCACTCAGGCGAGTGCACACTCAGGAGTGCACACTCAGGAGAGTGCACACTCAGGGAAGTGTACACTTAGGGGATTGCTCATTCAGTGGGGTTCACACTCAGGGGAGTCCTCACCCAGGCGAGTGCACACTCAGGGAAGTGCACACTTAGGGGTGTCCTCACCCAGGCGAGTGCACACTCAGGGGCTCACTCAGGGAGTTCACACTCAGGGGTGCTCACTCAGGGAGTGCACTCAGGAGTCCTCACTCAGGAGAGTGCGAACACAGGGAGTGCACACTCAGGGGAGGGCTCACTCAAAGGAGTCATCACTCAAGCGAGTGCCCCCTCAGGAGACCGCTCACTCAGGGGAGTGCACACTCAGGGGAGAGCACACTCAGGGGAGTGCTCATTCAGTGGAGTGCACATTCAGGGGAGTCCTCACTCAGGCAGTTGACACTCAGGGGAGTGCACACACAGGGGTGTCCTCACCCAGGCGAGTGCACTCAGGGAGTGCACTCAGGGAGTGCTCACTCAGGGAGCACACTCAGGAGCACACTCAGGGAGCACACTCAGAGTGCACACTCAGGAGTCCTCACTCAGGAGAGTGCACACTCAGAGGAGTGCACACTCAGGGAGTGCACACTCAGGAGAGTGCACACTCAGGAGTCCTCACTCAGGCGAGTGCACACTCAGGGGTGCACACTCAGGAGCGCACACTCAGGAGGCACACTCAGGAGTTCACACTCAGGGAGTGCACACTCAGGGAGTGCACACACAGAGTAGTCATCACTCAGGAGAGTGCACACTCAGGTGAGTGCACACTCAGGAGCACTCACTCAGGGGAGTGCACACTCAGGGGAGCGCACACTCAGGAGAGTGCACACTCAGTGGAGTCCTCACTCAGGAGATTGTGAACTAAGAGGAGTGCACACTCAGGGGATTGCTCACTCAGGGGAGTACACACTCAGGGGAGTCCTCACTCAGGCAAGTGTACACTCAGGGAAGTGCACACTCAGGGGAGTGCTCACTCGGGGGAGTGCACACTCAGAGGAGTGCACACTCAGGGGAGCACACACTAAGAGGACTGCACACCAGGGGAGTCCTCACTCAGGAGAGTGCGAACTCAGAGGAGTGCACACTCAGCGGAGTGCTCACTCAGGAGTGCACACTCAGGGGTGTCCTCACTCAGGCGAGTGCACACTCAGTGAGTGTTCACTTAGGGGAGTACACACTCAGGTGAGCATACACTCTGGGGAGTGCACACTCAGGGGAGTCCTCACTAAGGAGAGGGCAAACTCAGGGGAGTGAAATCTCAGGGTAGTGCACACTCAGAGGAGTGCACACTCAGGGGAGTCCACACTCAGGAGAGTGCAAACTCAGAGGAGTGCACACTCAGGGGAGTGTTCATTCAGGGGAGTACACACTCGGGGAGTCCTCACTCAGACGAGTGCACACTCAGGGGGTGCGCACTCAGGGAGGCACTCACAAAGCAGTGTGCCCACTCACGTGAGTGCTCACTCAGGGGAGTGCACACTCAGGGGATCAAACCGGACCAGACCGGCTCAAACCGGTTTTGACCGGCTCAAACCAGACCAAACCAGCTCAAATGGATCAAACCGGACCAGACTGGCTCAAAGCGGCACAAACCGGACCAGACCGGCTCAAACAGGATGTGACCAGCTCAAACCGGTCCAGACCGGCTCTTAGACCAGCTCAAACCGGTTTTGAACGGCTCAAATCGGACCAGACCGGCACAAACCGGGTTTGACCGGCTCAAACTGGACTCAAATCGGAGCAGACCGGCTCAAACCACTGTTGACCGGCTGAAACCGGAATCAAACCGGACCAGACCAGCTCAAACCGGTTTTGACCGCTCAAACCGGACTCAAACTGGACCAGACCGGCTCAAACAGGATGTGACCAGCTCAAACTGGACTCAAACCGGACTCAAACTGGACCAGACCAGCTCAAACCGACTCAAACCGGTTTTGACTGGCTCAAACCGGACTCAAACTGGACCAGACCGCTCAAACCGGACTCAAACTGGACCAGACCGCTCAAACCAGACTCAAACCGGACCAGACCGGCACAAACCGGACCAGACAGGCTCAAACCAGACTCAAACCGGACCAGACAGGCACACTCAGGGGAGCCTCACTCAGGCGAGTTCACACTAAGGGTAGTGCACACTCAGGGGTGTCTTCACCCAGGCGAGTTCACACTCAGGGGAGCGCGCACTCAGGGGAGCGCTCACTCAGGGGAGTGCACACTCAGGGGAGAGCACACTCAGGGGAGTGTACACTCAGGGAAGTGCTCATTCAGTGGAGTGCACACTCAGGGGAGTCCACACTCAGGCGAGTTCACACTCAGGGGAGTGCACACTCAGGGGTGTCCTCACCCAGGGGAGTGCACACTCAGGGGAGTTCGCACTCAGGGAAGTGCTCACTCAGGGGAGCGCAATCTCAGGTGAGCGCACACTCAGGAGAGTGCACACTCAGGGGAGTCCTCACTCAGGAGAGTGCGAACTCAGAGTGCACACACAGAGTAGTCATCACTCAGGAGAGTGCGAACTCAGGGGAGTGCACACTCAGTGGAGTGCTCACTCAGGGGAGTGCCCACTCAGGGGAGTCCTCACTCAGGCAGGTGCACATTCAGGAGAGTCCTCCCTCAGGGGAGCGCTCACTCAGGGTAGTGCACACTCAGGGGAGCACTCACTCAGGGGAGTGCACACTCAGGGGAATCCTCACTCAGTAGAGTGCGAACTCAGTGGGGTGCACACTCAGCGGAGTGCTCATTCAGGGGACTGCACACTAAGGGGAGTCTTCACTCAGGCGAGTGCACATTCAGGGGAGTGCACACTCAGGGGAGCGCTCACACAGAGGAGTTTCCACTAAAGGGAGCGCACACTCAGGGGAGTGCACACTCAAGGGAGTCCTCACACAGGCGAGTGCACACTCAGGAGACCCCTGACCCATGGGAGTGCACACTCAGGATAGTGCGCACTCAGTGGAGTCCTCACTCAGGGGAGTACACACTCAGGGGAGTGTACACTCAGGGGAGTGCACACTCAGGGGAAGGCACACTCAGGGGAGTCCTCACTCAGGAGAGTGCAAACTCAGAGGAGTGCACACTCAGGGGAGTGCTCACTCAGGGGAGTGCACACTCGGGGAGCGAACACTCAGGGGAGTGCACACTCAGGGGAGTGCACACTCAGGGGTCTCTTCACCCAGGCGAGTGCACACTCAGGGAGTGCACACTCAGGGGAGTGCTCACTCAGGGAGTGCACACTCAGGGGAGCGCACACTCAGGGAGTGCACACCCTGGGGAGGGAACACTCAGGGGAGTGCACACTCAGTGGAGTGCACACTCAGGGGTGTCTTCACCCAGGCGAGTGCACACTCAGGGGAGTGCACACTCAGGGGAGTGCACACACAGGGGAGCATACACTCAGGGAGTGCACACTCAGGGGAGTGCACACTCAGTGGAGTGCACACTCAGGGGTGTCTTCACCTAGGCGAGTGCACACTCAGGGGAGTGCACACTCAGGGGAGTGCACACACAGGGGAGCATACACTCAGGGGAATGCACACCCTAGGGAGTGAACACTCAGGGGAGGGCACACTCAGGGGTGTCTTCACCCAGGCGAGCGCACACTCAGGGGAGTGCGCACTCAGGGGAGTGCACACACAGGGGAGTCCACACTCAGGGAAGTCCTCACTCAGGAGAGTGCGAACTCAGAAGAGTGCACACTCAGGGGAGGGCTCACTCTAAGGAGTCATCACTCAAGCGAGTGCCCCCTCAGGAGAGTGCTCACTCAGGGGAGTGCACACTCAGGGGTGCCTCCCTCAGGCGAGTTCACACTCAGGGGCTTGCACACTCAGGGGTGTCTTCACCCAGGTGAGTTCACACTCAGGGGAGCGCACACTTAGAGGAGCGCTCACTCAGGGGAGTGCACACTCAGGGGAGCGCACACTCAGGTGAGTGCACTCTCAGTGGCGTCCTCACTCAGGAGAATCTGAACTAACAGGAGTGCACACTCAGGGGAGTGCTCACACAGGGGAGTGCACACTCAGGGGTGTCCTCACTCAGGTGAGTGTACACTCAGGGGAGTTCACACTCATGGGTGTGCACACTCCGTAGTCCTCACTCAGGCAAGTGCACACTCAGGGGAGTGCACACTCTGGGGAGCGCACACTCAGGGGAGTTCACACTCAGCCGGGTCCTCACTTAGGAGAGTGCGAACTCAGAGGAGTGCACACTCAGGGAGGGCACACTCAGGAGTCCTCACTCAGGAGTGCACTCAGGAGTGCTCACTCAGGAGTGCACACTCAGGGGTGTCTTCACCCAGGTGAGTTCACACTCAGGGAGTGCTCACTCAGGGGAGTGCACACTCAGGGGAGTGCACACTCAGGGAGTGCACACTCAGAGTCCTCACTCAGGAGTGCACACTCAGGAGCGCACACTCAGGAGTGCACACTCAGGGAGTGCTCACTCAGGAGTGCACACTCAGAGTGCACACTCAGAGGAGTGCACACTCAGAGTGCACACTCAGAGTGCACACTCAGGGGTGTCCTCACTCAGGTGAGTGTACACTCAGGGGAGTTCACACTCATGGGTGTGCACACTCCGTAGTCCTCACTCAGGCAAGTGCACACTCAGGGGAGTGCACACTCTGGGGAGCGCACACTCAGGGGAGTTCACACTCAGCCGGGTCCTCACTTAGGAGAGTGCGAACTCAGAGGAGTGCACACTCAGTGGAGTGCTCATTCAGGGGAGTACACACTCAGGGGAGTCCTCACTCAGACAACGGCACACTCAGGGGAGTGCACACTCAGGGAGGCGCTCACAAAGCAGAGATCCCACTCAGGTGAGCGCTCACTCAGGGGAGTGCACACTCAGGGGATCAAACCGGACCAGACCGGCTCAAACAGGATTTGGCCAACTCAATCCAGACCAGACCGGCTCAACTGGTTTTGACCGGCTCAAACCGGACCAGACCGGCTGAAACTGGGCTCAAACTGGACCAGACGGGCTCAAACCAGTTTTGACCAGCTCAAACCAGACCAGACTGGATCAGTCCAGGCCATACCGGCTAAAACCGGAACAAACTGAACCAGACCGGCTCAAACCGGTGTTGACCGGCTCAAACTGGACCACACCGACTCAAACTGGTTTTGACAGGCTCAAACCAGACCAGACCGTCTCAAATCGGCTAAAACCGGACCAGAGCAGGTCAAACCGGTTTTGTCCAGCTCAAACCGGACTCAAACTGGAGCAGAACGTCTCAAACCGATTTTGACAGGCTCAAACTGTACTAGACCGCCTCAAACCGGTATTGACTGGCTCAAATCAGACTCAAACCGGACTATACCGGCTCAAACCGGTTTTGACCGGCTCAAACCCGACCAGACTGGCACAAACCGGATCAAACCGGACCGCACCGGCTCAAACCGGTTTGGACCGGCTTAAACCGGATCAAACCGGACCAGACAGCCTCTTAGACCGTCTCAAACCGGTTTTGATCAGCTCACTACGGACCAGACTGGCTCAAACCGGAACAGACAGGCTCAAACCAGTTTTGACCGGCTCAAACCGAACTCAAACTGATCCAGAGCAGCTCAAACCGGTTTTAACCGGCTCAAACCAGACCAGACCGGCTGAAACAGGGCTCAAACTGGACCAGACCGGCTCAAACCGGTTTTGACTGGCTCAAACCGGACTCAAACCGGACTAGACCGTCTCAAACCGGTTTTGACCAACTCAAACCAGAGCAGACCGGCTCAAACCGGGTTTGACCGGCTCAAATCAGACGCAAACCGGACCAGACCAGCTCAAACCGGCTCAAACTTGACCACGGGGACTAAAACCGGATCAAACCAGACGAAACCAGCCCAAAACGGATCAATCCGAACCAGACCGGCTAGACCCGCTAAATCTGGTTTTGGCCGGCTAAAACCAAACTCAAACCGATATTGACTGGCTCAAACCAGATCAAACCAGACCAGACCGCTCAAACCGGATCAAACCGGACCAGACCGGCTCAAACCGGTTTTGACCGCTCAAACCGACCAGACCGGCTCAAACCGACCAGACCGGCTCAAACCGACCAGACCGGCTCAAACCGGTTTTGACCGGCTCAAACCGGACCAGACCGGCTCAAACCGACTCAAACCGGACTAGACCGCTCAAACCGGACCAGACCAGCTCAAACCGGACCAGACGGCTCAAACCGACTCAAACCGGACTAGACCGCTCAAACCGGTTTTGACCGCTCAAACCGACCAGACCGGCTCAAACCGACCAGACCGGCTCAAACCGACTCAAACCGGACCAGACCGCTCAAACCGGTTTTGACCAGCTCAAACCAGACTCAAACCGGACTCAAACCGGACTCAAACCGGACCAGACAGGCTCAAACCGGACTCAAACCGGACCAGACCGGCTCAAACCGGTGTTGACCGGCTCAAACTGGACCAGACCGCTCAAACCACACTCAAACCGGACCAGACCAGACTCAAACGGACCAGACGGCTCAAACCACACTCAAACCGGACTCACACTGGACCAGACCGGCTCAAACCACACTCAAACCGGACCAGACTGGCTCAACCAGATCAAACCGGACCACACCGGCTCAGACCGGACCAGACCGGTTCAAACCGGACTCAAACTGGACCAGACCAGCTCAACCGGTTCAAACCGGTTTTGACCGCTCAAACCACACTCAAACCGGACCAGACTGGCTCAACCAGATCAAACCGGACCACACCGGCTCAGACCGGACCAGACCGGTTCAAACCGGACTCAAACCGGACCAGACCGGCTCAAACCGGTGTTGACCGGCTCAAACTGGACCAGACCGCTCAAACCACACTCAAACCGGACTCAAACCGGACTCAAACCGGACTCAAACGGACCAGACGGCTCAAACCACACTCAAACCGGACTCACACTGGACCAGACCGGCTCAAACCACACTCAAACCGGACTCAAACCGGACTCAAACTGGACCAGACCAGCTCAACCGGCTCAAACCACACTCAAACCGGACTACACCAGCTCAAACCGGTGTTGACCGCTCAAACCGGTTTCACCAGCTCAAACCGGACTACACCAGCTCAAACCGGACTCAAACCGGACTCAAACCAGACCAGACGGCTCAAACCACACTCAAACCGGACTACACCAGCTCAAACCGGTGTTGACCGCTCAAACCGGTTTCACCAGCTCAAACCGGACTACACCAGCTCAAACCGGACTCAAACCGGACTCAAACTGGACCAGACCAGCTCAACCGGCTCAAACCACACTCAAACCGGACTACACCAGCTCAAACCGGACCAGACCAGCTCAACCGGCTCAAAGCAGACTAGACCGGCTCAAACCAGACTCAAACCGGTTTTGACCGCTCAAACCGACTCAAACCGGACTACACCAGCTCAAACCGGTGTTGACCGCTCAAACCGGTTTTGACCAGCTCAAACCGGACTACACCAGCTCAAACCGGACTCAAACCGGACTCACACTGGACCAGACCAGCTCAACCGGCTCAAACCACACTCAAACCGGACTACACCAGCTCAAACCGGACCAGACCAGCTCAACCGGCTCAAAGCAGACTAGACCGGCTCAAACCAGACTCAAACCGGTTTTGACCGCTCAAACCGACTCAAACCGGACTCACACTGGACCAGACCGGCTCAAACCACACTCAAACCGGACTACACCAGCTCAAACCGGTGTTGACCGCTCAAACCGGTTTTGACCAGCTCAAACCGGACTACACCAGCTCAAACCGGACTCAAACCGGACTCAAACTGGACCAGACCAGCTCAACCGGCTCAAACCACACTCAAACCGGACTACACCAGCTCAAACCGGACCAGACCAGCTCAACCGGCTCAAAGCAGACTAGACCGGCTCAAACCAGACTCAAACCGGTTTTGACCGCTCAAACCGACTCAAACCGGACTACACCAGCTCAAACCGGACTACACCAGCTCAAACCGGTGTTGACCGCTCAAACCGGTTTCACCAGCTCAAACCGGACTACACCAGCTCAAACCGGACTCAAACCGGACTCAAACCGGACTCAAACGGACCAGACGGCTCAAACCACACTCAAACCGGACTACACCAGCTCAAACCGGACCAGACCAGCTCAACCGGCTCAAAGCAGACTAGACCGGCTCAAACCAGACTCAAACCGGTTTTGACCGCTCAAACCGACTCAAACCGGACTACACCAGCTCAAACCGGATCAAACCGGACCAGACCGGCTCAAACAGGACCAGACCGGCTCAACGGATCAAACCAGACCAGACCGGCTCAAACTGGTTTTGACCGGCTCAAACCGACCAGACCAGCTCAAACCGGACTCAAACTGGACCAGACCGGCTCAAACCAGTTTTGACCAGCTCAAACCAGACCAGACAGGCTCAACGGGATCAAACCAGACCAGACCGGCTGAAACCGGTTTTGACCGCTCAAACCGGACCAGACAGGCTCAAACCGAATCAAACCAGTTTTTGTCCTGGTCTGTTCCGATTTGAGATGGTCAAAACCGCTTTTGACCGGCTCAAACCGGTTTTGACTGGCTCAAACCGGTTTCACCAGCTCAAACCGGTTTTAGCCGGTTTGAGCCGATCTCGTCCAGTTTGACTGGATTGAGCCGGTTTTGACAGGCTCAAACCGGACCAGACAGGCACAAACCGGATCCAACTGGACGAGACAGGCTCAAACCAGTTTTGACCGACTCAAAGTGGACCAGACCGGTTCAAACCGGTTTTGACCGGCTCAAACCAGACTCGAACCGGACCAGACCGGTTCAAACCGGTGTTGACCGCTCAAACCACACTCAAACCGGACCAGGCCGACTCACACAGGTTTTGACCGACTCAAACTAGACCAGACTGGCTCAACCGGATCAAACCAGACCAGACCGTATCTTAGACCGCCTCCAACTGGTTTTGACCGGCTCAATATGGACCAGACCCGCTCAAACCGCTTTTGACCGGCTCAAACCGACTCAAACCGTACCAGACTGGCTCAAACCATTGTTGACTGGCTCAAACCGGACTCAAACCGGACCAGACGGGCTCAAACCGGTTTCACCAGCTCAAACCCGACCGCACCGGCTCAAACTGGACCAGACCGGCTCAAACCGGTTTGACCGGATCAAACCGGACCAGATGGGATCAAACCGGATTAAACCGGACCAGACCGGCTGAATCCTGTTTTCACCGGCTCAAACCAGACCAGACCAGCTGAACCGGCTCAAAGCAGACTAGACCGGCTCAAACCGTGTTTGTCCGGCTCAAATCAGACTCACACTGGACCAGACCGTCTCAAACGGGACCAGACCGTCTCAAACCGGTTTTTAACGGCTCAAACCAGAGCAGACCAGCTCAAATTGGATCAAACCGGACGAGACCAGCTCTTAGACAGGCTCAAACCGGTTTTGACTGGCTCAAATAGGACCAGACCGGCTCAAAACGGTTTTGACCGGCTCAAACCGGAGCAGACAGGCTCAGTGCGGACCAGACTGGCTAAAACCACATCAATCCGGACCAGATCGGCTGAAACCGGTGTTGACCGGCTCAAACTGGACCAGACCAGCTGAAACCCGTATTGACCGGCTCAAACCAGACCAGACCGGCTCAAATCAGCTAAAACCGGACCAGCACAGGTCAAACCGGTTTTGTCCAGCTCAAACCGTACTCAAACCGGACCAGACCGCTCAAACCGGTTTTGACCGGCTCAAACTGGACCAGACCGGCTCAAACCAGTTTTGACCGACTCAAACCAGACTCAAACAGGACCAGACCGCTCAAACGGACCAGACCGCTCAAACCGGTTTTAACGGCTCAAACCAGAGCAGACCAGCTCAAATTGGATCAAACCGGACGAGACCAGCTCTTAGACAGGCTCAAACCGGTTTTGACTGGCTCAAATAGGACCAGACCGGCTCAAACGGTTTTGACCGGCTCAAACCGACCAGACAGGCTCAAACCAGTTTTGACCGACTCAAACCGGACTCAAACTGGACCAGACCAGCTCAAACCGGTTTGACGGCTCAAACCAGACCAGACCGGCTGAAACCGGGCTCAAACTGGACCAGACCGGCTCAAACCGGTTTTGACTGGCTCAAACCGGACTCAAACCGGACTAGACCGTCTCAAACCGGTTTTGACCAACTCAAACCAGAGCAGACCGGCTCAAACCGGGTTTGACCGGCTCAAATCAGACGCAAACCGGACCAGACCAGCTCAAACCGGACTCAAACTGGACCAGACCGGCTCAAACGGACTCAAACCGGATCAAACCAGACCAGACCAGCTCAAACCGGATCAAACGGACCAGACCAGACCGGCTCAAACTGGTTTTGACCGGCTCAAACTGGACTCAAACCAGATCAAACCGATATTGACTGGCTCAAACCAGATCAAACCAGACCAGACTGGCTTAAACCCTATCAAACAGGAGCAGACCGGCGCAAATCGGTTTAGACCGGCTCAAACCGTTTTGACCAGCTCAAACCAGACCGGCTCAAACCGCTTTTGACCGACTCAAACCAGACTCAAACCGTACCAGACTGGCTCAAACCATTGTTGACTGGCTCAAACCGGACTCAAACCGGACCAGACCGGCTCAAACAGGTTTGACCGGCTGAATCCCGACCACACCAGCTCAAACCGGTCCAGACCGGCTCAAACCGGTTTGACCAGATCAAACCGGACCAGACCGGATCAAACCAGATCAAACCGGACCAGACCTGCTGTATCCTCTTTTCACCAGCTCGAACCAGACCACACCAGCTCAACCGGCTCAAAGCGGACTAGAGCGGCTCAAACTGTGTTTCTCCGGCTCAAACCGGACTCACACTGGACCTGACCGCTCAAACCGGTTTTGACCAGCTCAAACCGTACTCAAACCGGACTCAAACGGTTTTGACCGGCTCAAACCAGAGCAGACCAGCTCAAATTGGATCAAACCGGACGAGACCAGCTCTTAGACAGGCTCAAACCGGTTTTGACTGGCTCAAATAGGACCAGACCGGCTCAAACGGTTTTGACCGCTCAAACCGACCAGACCGGCTCAAACCGGTGTTGACCAGCTCAAACTGGACTCAAACCAGATCAAACCGGACCACACCGGCTCAAACCGGTGTTGACCGGTTCAAACAGGACTCAAACCGGACTACACCAGCTCAAACCGGTGTTGACCAGCACAAACCGGACTCAAACCGGACCAGACTTGCTAAAACCGGTTTTGACTGGCTCAAACCAGAACAGACCAGCTCAACCAGTTAAAACCAGACCAGACCGGATCAAAATGGATTAAACCGGACCAGACCGGCTCAAACCGGTTTTCACCGTCTCAAACCGGACCAGACCGGCTTAAACCGGATCAAACCGGTTTTGACCAGCTCAATACGGACCATAAAGTCTCAAACCGGTTTTGACCGACTCAAACCGGACTCAAACCGGACCAGGCAAGCTAAAACTGTCTCAAACCTGATGAGACCGGCTCAACCGGATCAAACCAGACCAGACCGGCTTAAACCGGATCAAACAGGAGCAGACCGGCTCAAACCGGTTTTCACCGGCTCAAACAGGACGAGTCCGGCTCACACCGGTTTTCACCGGTTCAAACCGGACCAGACTCAAACCGGATCAGACCGGCTCAAACCGTTGTTGACCAGCTCAAACCGGACTCAAACGGACCAGACCAGCTCAAACCGGTTTTGACGGCTCAAACCGGACCAGACCAGCTCAACCGGCTGAAAGCGGACTAGACCGGCTCAAACCGGATCAAACCGGACCAGACCGGCTCAAACCGGTTTTCACCGTCTCAAACCGACCAGACCGCTTAAACCGGATCAAACCGGTTTTGACCAGCTCAATACGGACCATAAAGTCTCAAACCGGTTTTGACCGACTCAAACCGACTCAAACCGACCAGACCAGCTCAAACTGGACTCAAACCAGATCAGACCGGCTCAACCGGATCAAACCAGACCAGACCGGCTTAAACCGGATCAAACAGGAGCAGACCGGCTCAAACCGGTTTTCACCGCTCAAACAGGACGAGTCCGGCTCACACCGGTTTTCACCGGTTCAAACCGGACCAAACCGGACCAGACCGCTCAAACCGGTTTTGACCAGCTCAAACCGGACTCAAACGGACCAGACCAGCTCAAACCGGTTTGACGGCTCAAACCGGACCAGACCAGCTCAACCGGCTGAAAGCGGACTAGACCGGCTCAAACCGGATCAAACCGACCAGACCAGCTCAAACCGGTTTTCACCGTCTCAAACCGGACCAGACCGGCTTAAACCGGATCAAACCGGTTTTGACCGGCTCAAACCAGACCAGACCGTCTCAAACTGGTTTTGACCGCTCAAACCGGACTCAAACCGGACCAGGCAAGCTAAAACTGTCTCAAACCGGTTTTGACCAGCTCAAACCGGTTTTGACCGCTCAAACCGGACTCAAACCGGACCAGACCGGATCAAACCGGTTTTGACTGGCTCAAACCGACTCAAACCGACCAGACCGGCTCAAACCGTTTTGACCGGCTCAAACTGGACTCAAACCGGACCAGACCGCTCAAACCGGTTTTCACCGGCTCAAACCGACCAGACTGGCTCAAACCGGATCAAACCAGACCAGACTCAAACCGGTTTTGACCGGCTCAAACCAGACTCAAACCGGACCAGACCGGCTCAAACCGGTTTTGACCGGCTCAAACCGGACCAGACTCAAACCGGACCAGACCGGCTCAAACCGGTTTTGACCGGCTCAAACAGGACCAGACCGCTCAAACCGGTTTTGACCGGCTCAAACCGGACTCAAACCAGACCAGACCAGCTCAAACCGGACTCAAACCGGACCAGACCAGCTCAAACCGGTTTTGACCGGCTCAAACCAGACCAGACTCAAACCGGTTTTGACCAGCTCAAACCGACTCAAACCGACCAGACCAGCTCAAACCGGACTCAAACTGGACCAGACCGCTCAAACCGGTTTTGACCAGCTCAAACCAGACCAGACCGCTCAAACCGGACCAGACCGGCTCAAACCGGTTTGACCGGATCAAACCGGACCACACCGGCTCAAACCGGACCAGACCGGATCAAACCGGATCAAACCAGACCAGACCAGCTCAAACTGGTTTTGACCGGCTCAAACCAGACCAGACCAGCTCAAACCGACTCAAACCGGACCAGACCGCTCAAACTGGTTTGACCGGCTCAAACCGGACTCAAACTGGACCAGACCGTCTCAAACGGACCAGACCGCTCAAACCGACCAGACCGCTCAAACCGGTTTTGACCGGCTCAAACCAGACCAGACCGGCTCAAACCGACTCAAACCGACCAGACCAGACTCAAACAGGACCAGACCGGCTTAAACCGGACCAGACTGGCTCAAACCAGTTTTGACCGGCTCAAACCAGACCAGACCAGACCGCTCAAACCGACTCAAACCAGACCAGACCGGCTGAAACCGGTTTTGACCGCTCAAACCGGACCAGACAGGCTCAAACCGGATCAAACCGGTTTTGACCAGCTCAAACCGGTGTTGACCAGCTCAAACCGGTTTTGACTGGCTCAAACCGGTTTTGACCGGCTCAAACCGGTTTTGACCGCTCAAACCAGACTCAAACCGGTTTTGACCGCTCAAACCGACTCAAACCAGACCAGACTCAAACCGGACCAGACTGCCTCAAACCGGATCAAACCGGTTTTGACCGCTCAAACCGGTTTTGACCGCTCAAACCGGACCAGACTGCCTCAAACCGGATCAAACCGGTTTTGACCGCTCAAACCGACCAGACCGGCTCAAACCGGATCAAACCAGACCAGACGGCTCAAACCGGTTTTGACCGGCTCAAACCGACTCAAACCGACCAGACTGGCTCAAACCGGTTTTGACCGGCTCAAACCGACTCAAACCGGACCAGACCGGCTCAAACCGGTTTTGACCGGCTCAAACTGGACCAGACCAGCTCAAACCGGTTTTGACCGGCTCAAACCGGACTCAAACCGGACCAGACCAGCTCAAACCGGACTCAAACCGACCAGACCGCTCAAACCGGTTTTGACCGCTCAAACCGGACCAGACCATCTCAAACCGGTTTTGACCGCTCAAACCGGACTCAAACCGACCAGACCAGCTCAAACCGGCTCAAACCGGACCAGACTGGCTCAAACCGGTTTTGACCGGCTCAAACCGACCAGACCGGCTCAAACCGGACCAGACCGGATCAAACCGGTTTTGACCGGCTCAAACCGACCAGACCGCTCAAACCGACCAGACCGGCTCAAACTGGACTCAAACCGACCAGACCAGCTCAAACTGGTTTTGACCGGCTCAAACCAGACCAGACCAGCTCAAACCGGCTCAAACCGGACCAGACCGGCTCAAACTGGTTTTGACCGGCTCAAACCGACTCAAACCGGACCAGACCATCTCAAACGGACCAGACCGCTCAAACCGGTTTTGACCGGCTCAAACCAGACTCAAACCGGACCAGACCAGCTCAAACCGGACTCAAACCGGACCAGACCGGATCAAACCGGATAAAACCGGATCAGACAGGATCAAACCGGTTTTGACTGGCTCAAACCGACTCAAACCAGACCAGACCGGCTCAAACCAGTTTTGACCAGCTCAAACCGGTTTTGACTGGCTCAAACCGGACCAGACCGGCTCAAACTGGTTTTGACCGGCTCAAACCGACCAGACCGGCTCAAACCGGATCAAACCAGACCAGACCGCTCAAACCGGTTTTGACCGGCTCAAACCGGACTCAAACCAGACCAGACGGCTCAAACCGGTTTTGACTGGCTCAAACCGACTCAAACCGGACCAGACCGGATCAAACCGGTTTTGACCGCTCAAACTGGACCAGACCAGCTCAAACCGGTTTTGACCGGCTCAAACCAGACCAGACCGGCTCAAACCACTCAAACCGGACCAGATCAGACTGGATCAAACCGGATAAAACCGGATCAGACCGGATCAAACCAGACTCAAACCGGTTTTGACCAGCTCAAACCGGACTCAAACCGGACCAGACCAGCTCAAACCGGACTCAAACCGGACCAGACCGACTCTAACCGGTTTTGACCAGCTCAAACCGACCAGACCGGCTCAAACTGGACCAGACCGCTCAAACCGGTTTTGACGGCTCAAACCGGACCAGACCGGCTCAGACCGGATCAGACCGGATCAAACTGGACCAGACCGGCTCAAACTGGTTTTGACCGGCTCAAACCGACCAGACCGGCTTAAACCGGACCAGACTGGCTCAAACCGGTTTTGACTGGCTCAAACCGACCAGACTGGCTCAACCAGATCAAACCGGTTTTGACCGGCTCAAACTCAGAGGAGTGCACACTCAGGAGTCCTCACTCAGGAGTGCACACTCAGAGTGCACACTCAGGAGTGCACTCAGGGAGTGCACACTCAGGGAGCACACTCAGGAGTGCACACTCAGGGATCAAACCGGACCAGACGGCTCAAACCAGTTTTGACCAGCTCAAACCGGATCAAACCGGATCAAACCGGATCAAATCGGATCAGACCGGATCAAACCGGTTTTGACAGGCTCAAACTGGACCAGACCGCTCAAACCGGTTTTGACCAGCTCAAACCAGACCAGACTGGCTCAAACCGGACTCAAACCGGACCAGACCGGATCAAACCAGTTTTGACCAGCTCAAACCGGACTCAAACCAGACCAGACTGGCTCAAACCGGTTTTGAATGGCTCAAACCGGACTCAAACCGGACCAGACCGGCTCAAACCGGTTTTGACTGGCTCAAACCGACCAGACCGGCTCAAACCGGATCAAACCGGACCAGATCAGACTGGATCAAACCGGTTTTGACTGGCTCAAACCGGACCAGACCAGCTCAAACCGGATCAAACCGGTTTTGACCGCTCAAACCGACCAGACCGCTCAAACCGGTTTTGACCAGCTCAAACCGGACTCAAACCGGACCAGACAGGCTCAAACCAGTTTTGACCAGCTCAAACTGGACCAGACCGGCTCAAACCGGTTTTGACCGGCTCAAACCAGACTCAAACCGACCAGACCGGCTCAAACCGGTTTTGACGGCTCAAACCAGACTCAAACCGGACCAGACCGGCTCAAACTGGTTTTGACCGACTCAAACCAGACCAGACTGGCTCAACCAGATCAAACCAGACCAGACCGGATCAAACCGGTTTTGACCGGCTCAAACTGGTTTTGACCGGCTCAAACCAGACCAGATCAAACCAGTTTTGACCAGCTCAAACCAGACTCAAACCGGACCAGACCGGCTCAAACCGACTCAAACCAGACCAGACCAGATCAAACCGGACCAGACCAGACCGCTCAAACCGGTTTTGACCGCTCAAACCGGATCAAACCGGATCAGACCGGATCAAACCAGACCAGATCAAACCGGTTTTGACCAGCTCAAACCGGACTCAAACCAGACTCAAACCGGTTTTGACTGGCTCAAACCGACTCAAACCGGACCAGACCGGCTCAAACCGGACTCAAACCGACCAGACCGGCTCAAACCGGTTTTGACTGGCTCAAACCAGACTCAAACAGGACCAGACCGGCTCAAACTGGTTTTGACCAGCTCAAACCAGACTCAAACAGGACCAGACCGGCTCAAACCGGTTTTGACCAGCTCAAACCGACCAGACCGGCTGAAACCGGTTTTGACCAGATCAAACCGGATCAAACCGGTTTTGACCGGATCAAACCGACCAGACCAGCTCAAACGGACCAGACTGGCTCAAACCGGTTTTGACCGGCTCAAACCAGACCAGACCGGCTCAAACGGACTCAAACCGGACCAGACCAGACTGGCTCAAACCAGATCAAACCGGATCAGACCGGATCAAACCGGTTTTGACCGCTCAAACCGACCAGACCGCTCAAACCGGACTCAAACTGGACCAGACAGGCTCAAACCAGTTTTGACCAGCTCAAACTGGACCAGACCGGTTCAAACCGGTTTTGACCGGCTCAAACCAGACTCAAACCGACCAGACCGGCTCAAACCGGTTTTGACTGGCTCAAACCAGACTCAAACCGGACCAGACCGGCTCAAACCGGTTTTGACCGACTCAAACCAGACCAGACTGGCTCAAACCGGATCAAACCAGACCAGACCAGATCAAACCGGTTTTGACCGGCTCAAACTGGTTTTGACCGGCTCAAACGGACCAGACCGCTCAAACCGTTTTGACCAGCTCAAACCGACTCAAACCGACCAGACTGGCTCAAACCGGTGTTGACCGGCTCAAACCGGACTCAAACCGACCAGACCAGCTCAAACCGGACTCAAACCGGACCAGACCGCTCAAACCGTTTTGACCAGCTCAAACCGACCAGACCGGCTCAAACCGACCAGACCAGCTCAAACCGGTTTTGACCGCTCAAACCGGTTTTGACCGGATCAAACCGACCAGACTGGATCAAACCGGATCAAACCGGACCAGACCGCTCAAACCGGTTTTGACCGGCTCAAACCAGACCAGACCAGCTCAAACCGGACTCAAACCAGACCAGACCGGCTCAAACCGGTTTTGACCGGCTCAAACGGACTCAAACCGGACCAGACCGCTCAAACCGACCAGACCGCTCAAACCGGTTTTCACCGCTCAAACCAGACCAGACCAGCTCAAACTGGACTCAAACCGGACCAGACCAGCTCAAACCGGTTTTGACCGGCTCAAACCGGTTTTGACTGGCTCAAACTGGACCAGACCGGCTCAAACGGTTTTGACCGCTCAAACCGACCAGACCGGCTCAGACCGGATCAGACTGGATCAAACCGGACCAGACTCAAACCGGACCAGACCGGCTGAAACCGGTTTTGACCGGCTCAAACCGGACCAGACAGGCTCAAACCGGATCAAACCGGTTTTGACCGGATCAGACTGGATCAGATCGGATCAAACCGGTTTTGAATGGCTCAAACCGGTTTTGACCGGCTCAAACTGGTTTTGACCGGCTCAAACCGGTTTTGACCGGATCAGACCGGATCAAACCGGTTTTGACCAGCTCAAACCGGTTTTGACCGACTCAAACCAGACCAGATCAAACCGGTTTTGACTGGATCAAACCGGATCAAACCGGTTTTGACCGGCTCAAACCGGACCAGACAGGCTCAAACCGGATCAAACTGGACCAGACAGGCTCAAACCAGTTTTGACCGACTCAAACCGGACCAGACGGCTCAAACCGGTTTTGACCGGCTCAAACCAGACTCAAACCGGACCAGACCGGTTCAAACCGGTGTTGACCGGCTCAAACTGGACCAGACCAGCTCAAACCGGACTCAAACCAGACCAGACCGGCTCAAACCGTTTTGACCAGCTCAAACCAGACTCACACTGGACCTGACCGTCTCAAACGGGAGCAGACCGTCTCAAACCGGTTTTGACCGCTCAAACCAGACCAGACCAGCTCAAACTGGACTCAAACCGGACCAGACCAGCTCAAACCGGTTTTGACCGGCTCAAACCGGTTTGACTGGCTCAAACCAGACCAGACCGGCTCAAACCGGTTTTGACCAGCTCAAACCAGACCAGACAGGCTCAAACCGGTGTTGACCAGCTCAAACTGGACTCAAACCGGATCAAACCAGACCAGACCGCTCAAACTGGACCAGACCGCTCAAACCGGTGTTGACCGGCTCCAACTGAACCAGACCAGCTCAAATCAGTTTTGACCGGCTCAAGCCAGACAGGACTGGCTCAAACCAGCTAAAACCGGACCAGACCAGCTCAAACCAGACTCAAACCGGTTTTGACCAGCTCAAACCGGTTTTGACCGCTCAAACCGGTTTTGACTGGCTCAAACCGGTTTTGACCGGCTCAAACCGACCAGACAGGCTCAAACCGGTTTTGACCGGATCAAACCGGACCAGACAGGCTCAAACCAGTTTTGACCGACTCAAACCGGACCAGACCGGGTCAAACCGGTTTTGTCTGGCTCAAACCGGACTCAAACTGTACCAAACCGGCTTAAACCGGTTTTGACCGGCTCAAACCGGACTCGAACCTGACCAGGCCGCATCACACATGTTTTGACAAGCTCAAACCAGACCAGACCGGCTCAACCGGATCAAACTGGGCCAGACCGTATCTTAGACCGCCTCAAACTGGTTTTGACCGGCTCAATATGGACCAGACAGGCTCAAACCGCTTTTGACCGACTCAAACCAGACTCAAACCGTACCAGACTGGCTCAAACTGTTGTTGACAGGCTAAAATCAGACTCAAACCGGACCAGACCGGCTCAAACTGGTTTCACCAGCTCAAACCGACCAGACCGGCTCAAACTGGACCAGACCGGCTCAAACCGGTTTTGACCGGATCAAACCGGACCAGACTGGATCAAACCGGATCAAACCGACCAGACCGGCTGAAACCGGTTTTGACCGGCTCAAACCAGACCAGACCAGCTCAAACCGGACTCAAACCAGACCAGACCGGCTCAAACCGGTGTTGACCGGCTCAAACCAGACTCAAACAGGACCAGACCGGCTCAAACGGACCAGACCGTCTCAAACCGGTTTTAACGGCTCAAACCAGAGCAGACCGGCTCAAACTGGACTCAAACCGGACCAGACCAGCTCAAACCGGTTTTGACCGGCTCAAACCGGTTTGACTGGCTCAAACCGGACCAGACCGGCTCAAACGGTTTTGACCGGCTCAAACCGACCAGACCGGCTCAGACCGGACCAGACTGGCTCAAACCAGATCAAACCGGACCAGACCGGCTGAAACCGGTGTTGACCGGCTCAAACTGGACCAGACCAGCTGAAACCCGTATTGACCGGCTCAAACCAGACCAGACCGGCTCAAATCAGCTAAAACCGGACCAGCACAGGTCAAACCGGTTTTGTCCAGCTCAAACCGTACTCAAACCGGACCAGAACGTCTCAAACTGGATCAAACCCTACCAGACCGGCTCTTAGACTGTCTCAAACCGGTTTTGACCGGCTCATACCGGACTCAAACCGGACCACACCGGCTCAAACCGGTGTTGACCGGTTCAAACAGGACTCAAACCGGACTACACCAGCTCAAACCGGTGTTGACCAGCACAAACCGGACTCAAACCGGACCAGACTTGCTAAAACCGGTTTTGACTGGCTCAAACCAGAACAGACCAGCTCAAACCAGACTCAAACAGGACCAGACCAGACCGGATCAAACCGGATCAAACCGGACCAGACCGGCTCAAACCGGTTTTCACCGCTCAAACCGGACCAGACCGGCTTAAACCGGATCAAACCGGTTTTGACCAGCTCAAACCGGACCAGACAGGCTCAAACCGGTTTTGACCGACTCAAACCGGACTCAAACCGGACCAGACCAGCTCAAACCGACTCAAACCGGACCAGACCGCTCAACCGGATCAAACCAGACCAGACCGGCTTAAACCGGATCAAACCGGACCAGACCGCTCAAACCGGTTTTGACCGCTCAAACCGGACCAGACCGGCTCAAACCGGTTTTCACCGCTCAAACCGGACCAGACTGGCTCAAACCGACTCAAACCGGACTCAAACCAGACCAGACCGGCTCAAACCGTTTTGACCAGCTCAAACCGGACTCAAACCGGACTCAAACCGGACTCAAACCGGTTTTGACCAGCTCAAACCGGACCAGACCAGACCGGCTCAAACCGGACTCAAACCGGACCAGACCAGCTCAAACCGGTGTTGACCAGCTCAAACCGGACTCAAACCGGACCAGACTGGCTCAAACCGGTTTTGACTGGCTCAAACCAGAACAGACCAGCTCAAACCAGACTCAAACAGGACCAGACCAGACCGGATCAAACTGGATCAAACCGGACCAGACCGGCTCAAACCGGTTTTCACCGTCTCAAACCGGACCAGACCGGCTTAAACCGGATCAAACCGGTTTTGACCAGCTCAATACGGACCATAAAGTCTCAAACCGGTTTTGACCGACTCAAACCGGACTCAAACCGGACCAGACCAGCTCAAACTGGACTCAAACCAGATCAGACCGGCTCAAACGGATCAAACCAGACCAGACCGGCTTAAACCGGATCAAACAGGACCAGACCGGCTCAAACCGGTTTTCACCGGCTCAAACAGGACGAGTCCGGCTCACACCGGTTTTCACCGGTTCAAACCGGACCAGGGCCAGACCGCCTCAAACTGGACTCAAACCGGATCAGACCGGCTCAAACCGTTGTTGACCAGCTCAAACCGGACTCTAACCGGACCAAAACGGCTCAAACTGGTTTTGCCCAGCTCAAACAGGACCAGGACCAGATCGGCTCAAACCGGACTCAAACCGGACCAGAACGGCTCAAACCGGTGTTGACCGGCTCAAACTGGACTCAAACCGTACCAGACTGGCTCAAACCGCTGTTGACCGGCTCAAACCGGACTCAAACCGGACCAGACTGGCTCAAACCATTTTGACCGGCTCAAACCCGACCACACCAGCTGAAACCGGACTCAAAACGGTTTTGACCGGCTCAAACCGGACCAGACTGCCTCAAACCGGATCAAACCGGACCAGACCAGCTCAGACCGGACCAGACCAGATCAAACCGGATCAAACCGGACCAGACTGGCTGAATCCTGTTTTCACCGGTTCAAACCAGACCAGACCAGCTCAACCGGCTGAAAGCGGACTAGACCGGCTCAAACCGTGTTTGTCCGGCTCAAACTGGACTCACACTGGACCAGACCGTCTCAAACGGGACCAGACCGGCTCAAACCGGTTTTGACCGGCTCAAACTGGAGCAGACCGGCTCAAATCGGATCAAACCGGACGAGACCGGCTCTTAGACTGGCTCAAACCGGTTTTGACTGGCTCAAATAGGACCAGACCGGTAGAGTTAAAATGTTCTTTACATTGTGAAGTTTGCTAACACTGTTTTCTTGGAGTCTGCAAAGGGATATTCGGGACTGCATTGAAGCTTATGTTGACAAAGGAACCATTCTCAGACAAAAACTAGCAAGAAAGTCTCTGATAAATTGCTTTGTGATTCGTGAATTCATCTCACAGAGTTACAAGAATCTTCTAATGGAACAGTTTGGTAGCACCATTTTTGGGGAAACTGAGAAGGGATATTTTGGATCAGATTGAAGCCTATTGTGACAAAGGGAGTATTGTCAGATAAAAACTAGAAAGAAGCACAGTGAGAAAGTCGTTTTTGATGTGTGAATTCATCTCACAGAGTTACACCTTTCTTTTCATGGAGTAGTTTGCTGACACTGTTTTTGTGGAATCTGCAAAGGGATATTTTGGAGTTCTCCAAAATCTGAGTTAACCAGTAGTGATTTCCCTGAGTATAAGATACTTTGTTTGGATTATACTCAGAGGAGAACCGGATCAGACCAGATGAGACCAGATCAGACCACACCAAACCGGAACGAACTGGGCCAAACCGCACCAAACCAGACCAGACCGATTCAAACCAGATCAAACCGGACCAGATGGGGCCAGACCGGACCAGACCCGGACCAAACCAGACCAGACCGAACCAGACCGGATCAAACCAGATCAAACCGGACCAGACCGGACCAGACGGGATCAAACCGGATCAGACCAGACCAAACCGGACCAAACTGGACCAAACCGGACCAGACCAGACTAGACCAGACGAGACCAGACCAGACCAACTGGACCAGACCGGATAAGACCACACCAAACCGGACCAGACCAGACCAAACCATACCAAATCGGACCAAACCAGACCAGATCGGTTGAAACCGGATCAAATCGGATGAAACCGGACCGAACCGGACCAAACCGGATCAGACCACAACAAACTGGACGAGACTAGACCAGTCCAACCGGACCAGACGAGACGAGACCATATCAGACCAAACCGGACCAGACCAGACAAGAACAGATCAGACTAGACCAAACTGGATGAGACCAGACCAGACCGGAACAAACCGGACCAGACCAGACCAAACTGGACGAAACCAGACCAAACCGAATGAAACCGGACAAGACCAGACCAAACCGGACGAAACCAGACCAAACCAAACCAAACAGGACCAGACGAGACCAAACCAGACGAAACCAGACCAAACCGAACCAAATCGGATTGGACCAGACCAAACCGGACCAGACCAGACGAGACCAGATCAGACCAAACCGGACCAGACCAGACCAGCCTAAACCGGACCAGTCCAGACCAGACTAAACCGGACCAGATCAGACCAGACCAAACTGGAGCAGAGCAGACCAGACTAAACCGGACCAGATCAGACTAGACCAAAGTGGACCAGACCAGACCAAACCAGATCAGACTAGACTAGACCATATAAGACTAGACCGGACCAGACCAGATGAGACCAGATCAGACTAGACCAAACCGGACGAGACCACACCAAACCGGACAAGATCAGACCAGACCGGATCAGACTGGATCAAACCAGATCAAACCGGATCGGACCGGACGGGACCGGATAAAACTGGATCAGACCAGATCAAACCAGATAAAACCGGATCGGACCGGATCAAACCAGATCAGACCGGATCAAACCGGATCACACCGGATAAAACCGGATCGGACTGGATCAAACCGGATCAGACCACATCAAACCAGATCAGACCGGATCAAACCGGATAAGACCGCATCAAACCAGATCAAACCGGATCAGACTGGATCAAATCAGATCAAACCGAATCAAGCCGGATAAAACCAGACCAGACAGCGTCAAACCGGATCAAACCGGATCGGATCGGTTCAGACCGGATCAGACAGGATCAAACCGGATAAAACCGGATCAGACCAGATCAAACCTGATCAGACCGGATCACACCAACCAGACCAGACCAGACTAAACTGGACCAGATCAGACTTGACCAAACCAGACCAGACTAGACTAGACCATATCAGACAAGACTATACTAGACCGGATCAGACTGCATCAAACCGGATCAAACCGGATCAGACCTGACCGAACCAGGCCAAACCGGATCAAATCGGATCAGACCGGATCAAACTGGATAAAACCAGATCAGACTGGATAAACCCAGATAAAACCTGATCGGACCAGGTCAGACAAGATCTAACCGGATAAAACCGGATCGGACCGGATCGGACCAGATTGGATCGGATCAGACTGGATCAGATGGGCCCAGACGAGACCAGACTAAAACGGACCAGATCAAACTTGACGAAACCGGACCAGACTAGACTAGACCATGTCAGACTAGACTAGACCATATCAGACTAGACTATACTAGACCGGATCAGACTGCATCAAACCAGATCAAACCGGATCAGACCTGACCAAACCGGGCCAAACGGGATCAAATCAGATCAGACCAGATCAAACCGGATAATTCTGGATCAGATCGGATCAAATGAGACAAAACCTGATTGGACCGGATCAGACCTGATCAAACCGGGTAAAACCGGATCGGACCGGATCGGACCAGATTGGATTGGATCAGACCGGATCAGACAGGACCAGACCAGACCAGACTAAACCGGAACAGATGAAACTTTACCAAACTGGACCAGACTAGAGTAGATCATATCATACTGGACCAGAACAGACCAGACTAGACCAGACCAGACCACACTAAACCGGAGCAGATCAGACTTGACCAAACCGGACCAGACTAGACTAGACCATATCAGACTAGAGTAGACTTGACCGGATCAGACTGCCTCAAGCCGGATTAAACTGGATCAGACAGGATAAAACCAGATCAAACCGGATCAGACCGCATCAAACCGGATCGAACCGGATCACACTGGATCAGACCGTATCAAACCAGATAAAACCAGATCGGACCGGATCAGACCGGATCAGACCAGATCAAACCGGATCGGACTGGATCAGATCGGATCAAACCGGATCAGACCGTATCTGACCGGATCAAACCGGACCAGACCAGACCAGACTAAACCAGACCAGATCAATCGGATCGGACCGGATCGGATCGGATCAAACCGGATCAGACCGTATCTGACCAGATCAAACTGGACCAGACCAGACCAGACTAAACAGGACGAGATCAGACTTGACCAAACCGGACCAGACTAGACTAGACCATATTAGAGTAGACTAGATCATATCAGACTAGACTAGACTAGACCATCAGACTAGACTAGATCATATCAGACTAGACCAGATCAGACCACAGGAGACCAGATAAGGCTAGACCAAACCGGACCAGAACAGACGAAACTGGACCAGACCGCATCAAACTGGACGAGACCGGCTCAGACCGGATCGGACCGGGTAAAACCACATCAGTCAGGATAAAACAGGACCAGACTGCATCAAACCGGACCGAACCAGAGCGAACCGGATGAGATCGGATCAAACCAGATCCGACCGGATCAAACCGGTTTTGACCGGATGAAATCAGATCAAACCGGTTTTGACTGGATCAAATCAGTTTAGACCGGATCAGACAGACCGGATCAGACCGGACCAGACCAAATCAAGCTGGTTTTGACTGGATCAAACCGGATCAAACCGGTTTCGACCGGATCAAACCGGACCAGACCGGATCAGACTGGACCAGACCGGATCAAACCGGTTTTGACTGGATCAGACCAGACCAGACCAGATCAAACCGGTTTTGACCGGATCAGACCGGACCAGACTGGATCAAACCGGACCAGACCAGATCAAACCGGTTTTGACCAGATCAAACCAGTTTAGACCGGATAAGACTGGAACAGACCCTGAGAACACTCTCAGGGGAGCGCACACTCAGGGGAGTGCATACTCAGAGGAGCGCGCACTCAAGGGAGTGCACACTCAGGGGAGAACACTCTCAGGGCAACGCACACTCAAGGGAATGCACACTCTGGGGAACACACACTCAGATGAGTGGGCACTCGGGGGAGTGCACACTCATAGGAGTGCTCACTCAGGGGAGTGCACACTCAGGGGAGAGAACACTCGGGAATGCACACACAGGGGAGCCCACACTCAGGGCAGTGCACACTCAGGGAAGTGCACACTCAGGTGAGCGAACACTCAGATGACACATACTCAGGGAAGCACACACTCAGGGGAGCGCAGATTCAGAGGAGCGCACACTCAGGAGAGCACTCACTCAGGGGAGTGCACTCTCAAATGAGATCATACTCAGGGGAGCCCACACACAGGAGAGTGCACACTCAGGCGAGCGCACACTCAGGGAGCGAACACTCAGATGAGCACACACTCAGGGAGCACACACTCGGGGGAGTGCATGCTAATGGGAGAGCACACTCAGATGGGCACGCACTCAGGGAGTGCACACACAGAGGAGAACTCACTCAGGGAATCGCATATTCAGGGGAGCACACACTTAGGTGTGCGCACACTCAGGGGAGTGCACTCTCAAATGAGATCGTACTCAGGGAAGCCCACACACAGGAGAGTGCACGTTCGGGGAGCATGCACTCAGGGTAAGGCTAACACAGGGGAGTGCGCACTCAGGGGAGTGCACTCTCAGGGGAGCACATACTCAAGGGAGAGCGCACACATGAGACAGTTCACTCAGGGAGCGCACACTCAGGGGAAAGCACACTCAGGGGAGCGCACACTCAGAGGAGCGCGCACTCAGGGGAGCGCACACTCAGAGGAGCGCACACTCAGGGGAGTGCACACGCAGGTGAGTGCACCCTCAGGAGCGCACACTCAGTGGAGTGCACACTCAGGGAGTGCACACTCAGGGGAGCGCACACTCAGGGGAGTGCACACGCAGGTGAGTGCACCCTCAGACGAGCACACAATCGGGGAGTGCACACTCAGGGGAGAACTCACTCAGGGAATCGCATATTCAGGGAGCACACACTCAGGAGTGCACACACTCAGGGAGTGCACTCTCAAATGAGATCGTACTCAGGGAAGCCCACACACAGGAGAGTGCACGTTCGGGGAGCATGCACTCAGGGTAAGGCTAACACAGGGGAGTGCGCACTCAGGGGAGTGCACTCTCAGGGGAGCACATACTCAAGGGAGAGCGCACACATGAGACAGTTCACTCAGGGAGCGCACACTCAGGGGAAAGCACACTCAGGGGAGCGCACACTCAGAGGAGCGCGCACTCAGGGGAGCGCACACTCAGACGTGCGCGCACTCGGGGGATTGCACACTCTGAGGAGCGCTCACTCCGTGGAGTGCACACAAAGGGGAGTGCACACTCAGGGGAGCGCACACTCAGGGGAGTGCACACGCAGGTGAGTGCACCCTCAGACGAGCACACAATCGGGGAGTGCACACTCAGGGGAGAACACTCTCAGGGGAATGCACACTGAGGGGAGCGCACACTCAGGAGAATGCACACTCAGGTGCGTGAACACTCAGGCGAGTGCACGCTCAGGTGAGGGCACACTCATGGGAGTGCTCACTCAGGGTAGTGCACACTCAAATGAGATTATACACAGGGGAGCCCACACTCAGTACAGTGCACACTCAGGGGAGCACGCACTCAGGGGAGTGCACACTCAGGGGAGCGCACACTCAGGGGGGAGAGTGCACTCAGGAGAGAGCCACTCAGGGGAGCACACACTCAGGGGAGAGCACACTCAGGAGCGCACACTAAGACGAGTGCGCACTCATGCGTGTGCACCCTCAGGGGAGATCACACTCAGGGGAGTGCACACTCAGGGGAGAGAACACTCAGGGAAGCCCACGCTCAGGGCAGTGCACACTCAGGGGAGTGCACACTCAGGCGAGCGAACACACAGACAAGCGCGTCCTCAGGTGAGCACACACTCAGGGAGAGCACACTCAGGAGCGCACTCAGGAGCGCACACTCAGGGAGTGCACTCTCAAATGAGATTATATTCAGGAGCCCACACTCAGGAGAGTGCACACTCAGGCGAGTGCACACTCAGGGAGTGCACACTCAGGAGCGCACACTCAGGGAGTGCACTCAGGAGAGAGCCACTCAGGGAGCACACACTCAGGGAGAGCACACTCAGGAGCGCACACTCAGGGAGTGCACACTCAGGCGGCGCACACTCAGGAGAACACACTCAGGAGCGCACACTCAGGGGAGAACACTCTCAGGGGAATGCACACTGAGGGGAGCGCACACTCAGGAGAATGCACACTCAGGTGCGTGAACACTCAGGCGAGTGCACGCTCAGGTGAGGGCACACTCATGGGAGTGCTCACTCAGGGTAGTGCACACTCAAATGAGATTATACACAGGGGAGCCCACACTCAGTACAGTGCACACTCAGGGGAGCACGCACTCAGGGGAGTGCACACTCAGGGGAGCGCACACTCAGGGGAGAGTGCACTCAGGAGAGAGCCACTCAGGGGAGCACACACTCAGGGGAGAGCACACTCAGGAGCGCACACTAAGACGAGTGCGCACTCATGCGTGTGCACCCTCAGGGGAGATCACACTCAGGGGAGTGCACACTCAGGGGAGAGAACACTCAGGGAAGCCCACGCTCAGGGCAGTGCACACTCAGGGGAGTGCACACTCAGGCGAGCGAACACACAGACAAGCGCGTCCTCAGGTGAGCACACACTCAGGGGAGAGCACACTCAGGGGAGCGCACACTCAAGTGAGCGCACAATCAGGGGGGTGCACTCTCAAATGAGATTATATTCAGGGGAGCCCACACTCAGGAGAGTGCACACTCAGGCGAGCGCACACTCAGGGGAGCCCACAATCAGGAGAGTGCACACTCAGGTGAGCACACACTCAGGGGAGTGCACACTAAGGGGAGTGCTCACTCAGGTGAGCGCACACTCAGTGGAGAGCACACTAAGTGGAGTTCTCACTCAGGGGAGTGCACACTTAGTGGAGCGCACACTCATCCATGTGGGCACTCGGGAGTGCACACTAAGGGGAACCCACACTCAGGGTAGTGCACACTCAGGGGAGTACACACTCACGGTAGTGCGCCCTCAGATGAGCACGCACTCATGGGAGTGCACACTCGGGGAGAACACACTCAAGGGGAGCGCACACTCAGGGGAGTGCACACTCAGGGGAGTGCACACTCAGATGAGTGCACACTCGGTGGAATGCACACTCAGAGGAGGGCTCACTCGGGGGAGTGCACACTGAGGGGAGCGAACACTAAGGGGAGTGCACACTCAGGGGAGTCCACACTCAGGGGACCGCACACTTAGGACAGTCCACACTCAGGGGAGTGCATACTCAAGCGAGTGAACACTCATGTGAGCACTTACTCAGGGGAGCACACACTCAGGATAGCGCACACTCAGGTGAGCGCTCACTCAGGGGAGTGCACTCTCAAATGAGATCATACTCAGGGGAGCCCACCCTCAGGAGAGTACACACTCAGGTGAGCGCACGCTCAGGTGAGGGCACACTCATGGGTGTGCTCACTCAGGAGAGTGCACACTCAGAGGAGTGCTCACTCAGGGTAGTGCACTCTCAAATGAGATCATACTCAGGGGAGCCCACACTCAGTACAGTGCACACTCAGGGGAGCATGCACTCAGGGGAGTGCACACTCAGGGGAGTGCACACTCGGGGAGAGCACAATCGGGAGCACACTCTAAGACGAGCACGCACTCATGGGAGTGCACACTCAGGGGAGAACACACTCAGGGGAACGCACACTCAGGGGAGTGCATGCTTAGGGTTGCGCACACTCAGACAAGGGCGCACTCAGGTGAGTGCACACACAGATGAGTGCGCACACAGGGGAGCTCACGCTCTGGTGAGTTCACACTCAGGGGAGCGCACACTCAGATCAGCGTGCATTCAGGGCAGTGCACACTCAGGGGAGTGCACACTCAGGGGAGTGTGCACTGAATGGAGTGCACACTCAGAGGTGTGCCCACCGGGGAGTGCACACTCAGGGAAGTGCACACTCATGGGAGTGCACACTCAGCGGAGCACACATTCAGGGGAGTGCACACTCAGGGGAGCACACACTCAGATGAGCACACACACAGAGGAGTGCACACTCAGAGGAGTGCACGCTCAGGGGAGGGCACACTCAGGGGAGTGCACACTTAGGGAAGCGCACACTCAAACAAGCTCACACTCAGGAGAGTGCACGCTCAGGGGAGCGTGCACTCAGGGAGCGCACACTCAGGAGAGCACACACTCAGATGAGCACGCACTCAGGGAGTGCACACTCAGTGGAATGCACACTCAGGAAGTGCACACTCAGGGGAGCGCACACTCAGATGAGCGTGCACTCAGGGAAGCAAGCACACAGAGGAGTGAATATTCAGAGGAAGGCACACTCAGATGACAGTGTACTGAGGGGAGCATACACTCAGAGGAGTGCACACAGAGGGGAGTGCACACTCAGGGAAGCAATCACTCAGATGAGCATACACTCAGGGGAACACACACTCACAGGAGTGCACACTCAGGGGAGAGCTCACTCAGGGGAGCACACACTCAGGAGAGTGCACACTCAGTTGAGCGCACACTCAGATGAGCGGGTACTCAGGGGAGTGCACACCTGGAGAAGTACACACTCAGGGGAGAGCACTCTCAGGGAAGTGCAGACTCAGGAGAGTGCACACTCAGGGGAGCGCACACTCAGGGGAGCGCACACTCAGGAGTGCACTCAAATGAGATCATACTCAGGGGAGCCCACACTCAGTACAGTGCACACTCAGGGGAGCATGCACTCATTGTAGTGCACACTCAGGGGAGTGCACACTCGGGGAGAGCACAATCGGGAGCACACTCTAAGACGAGCACGCACTCATGGGAGTGCACACTCAGGGGAGAACACACTCAGGGGAGCACACACTCAGGGGAGTGCATGCTCAGGGTTGCGCACACTCAGACGAGGGCGCACTCAGGGGAATGCACACACAGATGAGCACGCACTCAGGGGAGCGCACACTCTGGGGAGTACACACACAGGGGAGCGCACACTCAGATGAGTGTGCACTCAGGGAGTGCACACTCAGAGTGCACTCAGGAGTGCACACTCAGGGGAGTGTGCACTGAATGGAGTGCACACTCAGAGGTGTGCCCACCGGGGAGTGCACACTCAGGGAAGTGCACACTCATGGGAGTGCACACTCAGCGGAGCACACATTCAGGGGAGTGCACACTCAGGGGAGCACACACTCAGATGAGCACACACACAGAGGAGTGCACACTCAGAGGAGTGCACGCTCAGGGGAGGGCACACTCAGGGGAGTGCACACTTAGGGAAGCGCACACTCAAACAAGCTCACACTCAGGAGAGTGCACGCTCAGGGGAGCGTGCACTCAGGGGAGCATACATTCAGGGAAGCGCACACTCAGATGAGCACGCACTCAGGGGTGTGCACACTACAGCAAGTGCGCACTCAGGGGAGCGCACACTCAGATGAGCGTGCACTCAGGGAAGCAAGCACACAGAGGAGTGAATATTCAGAGGAAGGCACACTCAGATGACAGTGTACTGAGGGGAGCATACACTCAGAGGAGTGCACACAGAGGGGAGTGCACACTCAGGGAAGCAATCACTCAGATGAGCATACACTCAGGGGAACACACACTCACAGGAGTGCACACTCAGGGGAGAGCTCACTCAGGGGAGCACACACTCAGGAGAGTGCACACTCAGTTGAGCGCACACTCAGATGAGCGGGTACTCAGGGGAGTGCACACCTGGAGAAGTACACACTCAGGGGAGAGCACTCTCAGGGAAGTGCAGACTCAGGAGAGTGCACACTCAAACGAGCTCACACTCAGGGGAGCACGTGCACAGGGGAGCGCATACTCAGGAGAGTTCACACTCAAAAGAACTCATATTCAGGGGAGCACACACTCAGGGAAGCACCTCTCAGGGGAGCGCACACTCAGAGGAGCACACACTCAAGGGAGCGCACACAGGTGAGTGCACACTCAGGAGAGCAGGCACTCAGAGGAGAGAACACTCAGGGGATCGCATATTCAGGGGAGCTCACAGTCATACAAGCGAATACTCACGGGAGCGCCCAATCAGGGGAGTGCACACTCAGGGGAGCTCACACTCAGATGAGCGTACACTCAGAGGATCATGCACTTAGACAAGCGTGCACTCAGCGGAGCGCGCACTCAGGGAGCGCACTCAGGGGAGCATACACTCAGACCAGTGCGCACTCAGGGGAGTGCATACCCAGATGAGCGTGCCCCCATGGGAGCATGCACCTCTGGGAGCGCGCACTCAGGAGAGTGCACACTCAGGAGAGGGCACACTTAGATGAGCGTAAAGTCAGGGGAGCATGCACCCAGAGGAGCATACCCTCAGGGGAGCATACACTTACGGCAGTGCACACTCAGGGGAGTGCACACTCAGGGTACCACACACTCAGACGAGCATGCACTCAGGTGAGTGCACACTCAGTGGAATGCACACTCAGGGGAGAGCACACTCAGGGGAGCGAACACTCAGACGAGCATACACACAGGGGAGCACACACTCAGCGGAGAGCATGCTCAGGGAAGTGCACACTCAGAGGAGCACACACTCAGGGGAGGGGGTACTCAGAGGAGCACGCACGCAGAGGAATGCACACTCAGGTGAGTGGACACTCAGGAGAGGGCACACTCAGGGGAGTGCACACTCAGGGGAGTGCACACTCAGAGGAGTGCTCACTCAGGGTAGTGCACACTCAAATGAGATCATACTCAGGGAGCCCACACTCAGTACAGTGCACACTCAGGAGCACACACTCAGGAGTGCACACTCAGGGAGTGCACACTCAGGGAGAGCACACTCAGGAGCACACACTCAGACGAGCATGCACTCAGGGAGTGCACACTCAGGAGAACACACTCAGGGAGCGAACACTCAGGGAGTGCATGCTCAGGGAAGTGCACACTCAGGAGCACACTCAGGGGAGCACACTCAGGTGAGTGCACACTCAGAGGAGTGCGCACTCAGGGGAGCGCACACTCAGGTGAGTGCACACTCAGGAGCGCACACTCAGATGAGCGTGCACTCAGGGAGTGCACACTCAGGGAGTGCACACTCAGGGAGTGCACACTCAGGAGTGTGCACACTCAGGTGAGCATGAACTCAGTGGAGCGCACACTCAGGCGGCGCACGGTCAGGAGTGCACACTCAGGGAGAACACACTCAGGAGAACACACTCAGGAGTGGACACTCAGGAGTGCACACTCAGGGAGAGTACACTTAGCGGGCGCACACTCATCTGAGTGTGTACTCAGGGAGTGCACACTCAGGAGAGTGCACACACTTGGGAGCGCTCACTCAGTGCAGCGCACACTCAGAAGAGCACACACTCAGAGAGCGCACACTCAGGGAGCACACACTCAGACGAGCTGGCACTCAGGGTAGTGCTCACTCAGGAGTGCACACTCAGGAGCGCACACTCAGGAGAGCACACTCAAATGAGATCATACTCAGGAGCCCACACTCAGGAGAGCACACTCAGGGAGCGCACACTCAGAGGAGCACACACTCAGGGAGCGCACACTCAGGTGAGTGCACACTCAGGAGAGCACACTCAGAGGAGTGATCACTCAGGGAGCGCACACTCAGGGAGCGCACACTCAGGGAGAGTACACTTAGCGGGCGCACACTCAGGGAAGCGCACACTCAGAGGAGTGCGCACTCAGGGGAGCGCACACTCAGGGGAGTGCACACTCAGGGGAGCACACACTCAGACGAGCATGCACTCAGGGGAGTGCACACTCGGGAGCACACACTCAGGGAGCACACACTCAGGGGAGTGCACACTCAGGGGTGTTCACACTCAGGGGAGTGCACACTCAGGGGAGCACGCACTCAGGTGAGTGCACACTCAGAGGAGTGCACACTCAGGGGAGAGCACACTCAGGGAGGCGCACTCAGGGGAGCATGCACTCAGGGAGCACACACTCAGCGGAGAGCATGCTCAGGGAAGTGCACACTCAGAGGAGCACACACTCAGGGGAGGGGGTACTCAGAGGAGCACGCACGCAGAGGAATGCACACTCAGGTGAGTGGACACTCAGGAGAGGGCACACTCAGGGGAGCACGCACCCAGAGGAGTGCACACTCAGGGGAGCGCACACTAAGTGCAGTGCACACTCAGGGGAGTGCACTCTGAGGGGTGTGTACACTCAGACGAGCTGGCACTCAGGGTAGTGCACACTCAGCGGAGGACACACACAGGGGTGAGCACACTCAGGGGAGTGCACACTCAGGGGAGCGCACACTAAGGGGAGTGCACAGTCAGACGAGCATGCACTCAGGGGAGCAAGCACTCAGAGGAGTGCGCATTCAGTGTAGCGCACACTAATGGGAGTGTGCACTCAGGGGAGCATGCACTCAGAGGAGTGCACACTCAGTGGAGTGCCCACTCAGGGGAGAGCACACTCAGGGAAGCGCACACTCAGAGGAGTGCACACTCAGGGGAGGTCACGTTCAGGGGAGAGCACATTCATAGGAACGCACACTCAGGGAGGTCACGTTCAGGGAGAGCACACTCAGGGAGTGCACACTCAGGAGAGCACACTCAGGAGCGCACACTCAAGGAGAGCACACTCAAATGAGATCACACTCAGGGAGCACACACTCAGAGGAATGCACACTCAGGGGAGCATGCACTCAGGGAGTGCACTCAGGGGAGCATGCACTCAGGGAGCGCAGATTCAGAGGAGCGCACTCAGGGAGCACACACTCAGGGGACTGCTCACTCAGGGGAGCGCACACTCATGGGAGTGCACACTCAGAGGAGTGCACACACTCAGGGAGTGCACACTCAGGTGAGCGAACACTCAGATGACACATACTCAGGGAGCGCACATTCAGGGAGAACACACTCAGGGAGCACACACTCAGGGAGCGCACACTCAGGAGAGTGCACACTCAGGTGAGCGCACACTCAGGGAGTGCACACTCAGGGAGTGCTCACTCAGGCGAGCGCACACTCAGGGGAGTACTATCTCAGGAGTGCTCACTCAGGGGAGTGCACACTCAGGAGAGCGCACATTCAGAGGAGTGGACACTCAGCAGAGTGCAAACTCATGGAAGAGCACACTTAGTGGTGTGCACACTCATACGAGCGTGCACACAGGGGAGTGCACCCTAAGGGGAAGCCACACTCAGGGCAGTGCACACTCAGGGGAGTGCACACTCAGAGGTGTGCTCACTCAGGGGAGTGCATACTCAGGGGAGCGCACACGCAGGTGAGCACACACTCAGGGGAGTGCACTCTCAAATGAGATCATACTCAGGGGAGCCCACACACAGGAGAGTGCACACTCATGGGAGCGCGCACTCAGGGGAGGGCTCACTCAGGGGAACACGCACTCAGGGGAGTGCACTCTCAAGGGAGCACACATTCAGGAGAGCACACTCAGGAGAGCGCACACTCAGGGAGTGCACACTCATAGGAGTGCTCACTCAGGGGAGTGCACACTCAGGGGAGAGAACACTCGGGAATGCACACACAGGGGAGCCCACACTCAGGGCAGTGCACACTCAGGGAAGTGCACACTCAGGTGAGCGAACACTCAGATGACACATACTCAGGGAAGCACACACTCAGGGGAGCGCAGATTCAGAGGAGCGCACACTCAGGAGAGCACTCACTCAGGGGAGTGCACTCTCAAATGAGATCATACTCAGGGGAGCCCACACACAGGAGAGTGCACACTCAGGCGAGCGCACACTCAGGGGAGCGAATACTCAGAGGAGAACACACTCAGGGGAGCACACACTCAGGGAGTGCATGCTAATGGGAGAGCACACTCAGATGGGCACGCACTCAGGGGAGTGCACACACAGAGGAGAACTCACTCAGGGAATCGCATATTCAGGGGAGCACACACTTAGGTGTGCGCACACTCAGGGGAGTGCACTCTCAAATGAGATCGTACTCAGGGAAGCCCACACACAGGAGAGTGCACACTCAGGGGAGCAGGAACTCAGGGAATGCACTCTCAGGAGCACACACTCAGGGAGAGCACACTCAGTAGAGAGCGCACTCATGGGAGTGCACACTCAGGAGGCGCACACTCAGGGAGCACACTCAGGGAGTGCACTCTCAGGGAGCACACACTCAGGGGAGAGCACACTCAGGGGAGCGCACACTCATGGGAGCGCACACGCAGCGGAGAACACACTCAGGTGAGCACGCACACAGTGGAGCGCACACTCAGGGGAGTGCTCACTCAGGTGAGCGCATGCTCAGGGCAGTGCACACTCAGGGGAGTGTTCACTCATGGGAGTGCACACTGAGGAGACTGCACACTGAGGGGAGTGCACACTGAGGGAGCGCACACTCAGGAGTGCACACTCAGATGAGGGCATACTCAGGGAGCGCACACTCAGGGGAGAACACACTCAGGAGAACGCACACTCAGGGGAGTGGATACTCAGCGGAGTGCACACTCAGGGGAGAGCACACTTAGCGGAGCGCACACTCATAGGAGCATGGACTCAGGGGAGTGCACACTAAGGGGAGCCCACACTCAGGGCAGTACACACTCAGGGGAGTGCACACTCAGGGGAGTGATCACTCAGGGAGCACACACTAATACGAGCGTGCACACAGGGGAGTGCACCCTAAGGGGAAGCCACACTCAGGGGAGTGCTTACTCAGGGAAGGCACACTCAGAGGAGTGCTCACTCTGGGGATTGCACACTCAGGGGAGCGCACATTCAGGGGAGTGCACTCCCAAATGAGATCATGCTCAGGGGACCCCACACTCAGGGGAGTGCACACTCAGGGGAGCAGGAACTCAGGGGAATGCACTCTCAGGGGAGCCCACATTCAGGGGAGAGCACACTCAGTAGAGAGCGCACTCATGGGAGTGCACACTCAAGGGAGTGCACATTCAGGTGAGCGAATACTCAGATGAGTGCGCACTCAGGGGAGTGCACACTCAGGGAAGCGCACACTCAGGGAGTGCACACTCAGGGAGCACACACTCAGGGGAGCATGCACTCAGGGAGTGCACATTCAGAGGGGTGCTCACTCAGGGGAGCGAACACTCAGGGGAGTGCACATTCACAGGAGCCCACACTCAGGGCCGTGCGCACTCAGGGGAGTGCAAACACAGGTGAGCGAACACTCAGATGAGCGTGTAGTCAGGGGAGCGCACACTCATGGGAGAACACACTCAGGGGAGCGCACACTCAAGTGAGCGCACACTCAGGGGTGTGCACTCTCAAATGAGATTATATTCAGGGATGCCCAAACTCAGGAGAGTGCACACACTCAGGCGAGCGCACGCTTAGGGGAGTGCACACTCAGGAGAGTGCACACTCAGGTGAGTGCACACTCAGGGTAGTGCTCACTCAGGCGAGTGCACACTCAGGGTAGAGCACACTCAGGGGAGTGATCACTCAGGGAGTGCACACTCAGGAGAGCACACTCAGGGGAGTGGACACTCAGCGGAGTGCACATTCAGGGAAGCACACTTAGCAGAGCACACATTCATACGCGTGCACTCAGGGAGCGCACACTCAGGGAGCCCACACTCAGGGCAGTGCACACTCAGGGGCGCACACTCAGGAGCACACACTCAGTGGAGAGCACACTCAGGAGTGCACTCTCAGGGAGCGCACATTCAGGGAGGCGCACTCAGGAGAGCGCACACTCATGGGAGTGCACACTCAGAGGAGCGCACACTCAGGGGAGAGCACACTCAGGGAGTGCACACTCAGGAGCGCACACTCAGGGGCGCACTCAGGAGAGTGCACACTCAGGGGAGCGCACACTCAGGAGTGCACACACTCAGGGGAGTGGACACTCAGCGGAGTGCACATTCAGGGAGAGCACACTTAGTGGAGCGCACACTCAGAGGAGTGCACTCAGGGAGGGCACACTAAGGGAGCGCACACTCAGGGTAGTGCTCACTCAGGGGTGCACTCTCAGGAGCACACACTCAGAGGAGGCGCACTCAGGAGTGCACTCTCAGGAGCGCACACTCAGGAGGCGCACTCAGGAGAGCGCACACTCAGGGAGCGCACACTCAGGGGGGAGAGTGCACTCAGGAGAGAGCCACTCAGGGGAGCACACACTCAGGGGAGAGCACACTCAGGAGCGCACACTAAGACGAGTGCGCACTCATGCGTGTGCACCCTCAGGGGAGATCACACTCAGGGGAGTGCACACTCAGGGGAGAGAACACTCAGGGAAGCCCACGCTCAGGGCAGTGCACACTCAGGGGAGTGCACACTCAGGCGAGCGAACACACAGACAAGCGCGTCCTCAGGTGAGCACACACTCAGGGGAGAGCACACTCAGGGGAGCGCACACTCAAGTGAGCGCACAATCAGGGGGGTGCACTCTCAAATGAGATTATATTCAGGGGAGCCCACACTCAGGAGAGTGCACACTCAGGCGCACACTCAGGGGAGCCCACAATCAGGAGAGTGCACACTCAGGTGAGCACACACTCAGGGGAGTGCACACTAAGGGGAGTGCTCACTCAGGTGAGCGCACACTCAGTGGAGAGCACACTCAGGGAGTGCTCACTCAGGCGAGCCACACTCAGGGGAATGCACACTGAGGGAGCGCACACTCAGGAGAATGCACACTCAGGTGCGTGAACACTCAGGCGAGCGAACACTCAGATGAGCACGCACTCAGGGAGCGCACACTCAGGGAGAACACACTCAGGGAGCACACTCAGGAGAGTGCACACTCAGATGGGCACGCACTCAGGGAGCGCACACTCAGGGAGTGCACTCAGGGAGTGCTCACTCAGGCTAGCGCACACTCAGGGAGTACAATCTCAGGAGTGCTCACTCAGGGAGTGCACACTCAGAAGAGCGCACACTCAGGGGAGTGGACACTCAGCAGAGTGCAAACTCATGGGAGAGCACACTTAGTGGAGCGCACACTCAGGAGAGTGCACACTCAGGCGAGTGCACGCTCAGGAGGGCACACTCAGGAGGCGCACACTCAGGTGAGTGCACACTCAGGAGCGCACACTCAGGTGAGTGCACACTCAGGAGGCGCACACTCAGGGTAGTGCTCACTCAGGAGTGCTCACTCAGGGAGTGCACACTCAGGAAGCGCACACTCAGGGGAGTGGACACTCAGCGGAGTGCACATTCAGGGAGAACAAACTTAGTGGAGCACACACTCAGGAGAGTGCACACTCAGGGAGTGCACACTAAGGGGAACCCACACTCAGGGCAGTGCACACTCAGGGGAGTGCACACTCAGAGGAGTGCTCACTCAGGGGAGTGCACACTCAGGGGAGCGCACACTCAGGTGAGCGCACACTCAGGGGAGTGCACTCTTAAATGAGATCATACTCAGGGGAGCCCACACTCAGAAGAGTGCACACTCAGGGAGCACACTCAGGAGTGCACTCAGGGAGTGCACTCTCAGGAGCGCACACTCAGGAGAGCACACTCAGTGGAGAGCACACTCAGGGAGCGCACACTCAGAGGAGCACACACTCAGGTGAGCACGCACACAGTGGAGCGCACACTCAGGGAGTGCTCACTCAGGTGAGCGCACGCTCAGGTGAGGGCACACTCAGGGAGAGCTCACTCGAGGGAGTGCACACTGAGGGGAGCGAACACTAAGGGGAGTGCACACTCAGGGGAGTCCACACTCAGGGGACCGCACACTTAGGACAGTCCACACTCAGGGGAGTGCATACTCAAGCGAGTGAACACTCATGTGAGCACTTACTCAGGGGAGCACACACTCAGGGGAGAACACACTCAGGGGAGCACACACTCAGGATAGCGCACACTCAGGTGAGCGCTCACTCAGGGGAGTGCACTCTCAAATGAGATCATACTCAGGGGAGCCCACCCTCAGGAGAGTACACACTCAGGTGAGCGCACGCTCAGGTGAGGGCACACTCATGGGTGTGCTCACTCAGGAGAGTGCACACTCAGAGGAGTGCTCACTCAGGGTAGTGCACTCTCAAATGAGATCATACTCAGGAGCCCACACTCAGTACAGTGCACACTCAGGGGAGCACGCACTCAGGGGAGTGCACACTCAGGGGAGTGCACACTCGGGGAGAGCACAATCGGGAGCACACTCTAAGACGAGCACGCACTCATGGGAGTGCACACTCAGGGGAGAACACACTCAGGGGAACGCACACTCACAGGAGTGCACACTCAGGTGAGCACACACTCAGATGAGCGTGCACTCAGGGAGTGCACACTCAGATGAGTGCACACTCAGGAGCACACACTCAGGTGAGTTCACACTCAGGGGAGCGCACACTCAGATCAGCGTGCATTCAGGGCAGTGCACACTCAGGGGAGTGCACACTCAGGGGAGTGCACACTCAGGGGAGTGTGCACTGAATGGAGTGCACACTCAGAGGTGTGCCCACCGGGGAGTGCACACTCAGGGAAGTGCACACTCATGGGAGTGCACACTCAGCGGAGCACACATTCAGGGGAGTGCACACTCAGGGGAGCACACACTCAGATGAGCACACACACAGAGGAGTGCACACTCAGAGGAGTGCACGCTCAGGGGAGGGCACACTCAGGGGAGTGCACACTTAGGGAAGCACACACTCAAACAAGCTCACACTCAGGAGAGTGCACGCTCAGGGGAGCGTGCACTCAGGGGAGCGTACATTCAGGGAAGCGCACACTCAGATGAGCACGCACTCAGGGGTGTGCACACTACAGCAAGTGCGCACTCAGGGGAGCGCACACTCAGATGAGCGTGCACTCAGGGAAGCAAGCACACAGAGGAGTGAATATTCAGAGGAAGGCACACTCAGATGACAGTGTACTGAGGGGAGCATACACTCAGAGGAGTGCACACAGAGGGGAGTGCACACTCAGGGAAGCAATCACTCAGATGAGCATACACTCAGGGGAACACACACTCACAGGAGTGCACACTCAGGGGAGAGCTCACTCAGGGGAGCACACACTCAGGAGAGTGCACACTCAGTTGAGCGCACACTCAGATGAGCGGGTACTCAGGGGAGTGCACACCTGGAGAAGTACACACTCAGGGAGAGCACTCTCAGGAAGTGCAGACTCAGGAGTGCACACTCAGGGGCGCACACTCAGGGGCGCACACTCAGGAGCACACACTCAGGGAGCACACTCAGGAGCGCACTCAGGAGAGTTCACACTCAAAGAACTCATATTCAGGGGAGCACACACTCAGGGAAGCACCTCTCAGGGAGCGCACACTCAGAGGAGCACACACTCAAGGGAGCGCACACTCAGGGGAGTGCACACTCAGGGAGCAAGCACTCAGAGGAGAGAACACTCAGGGATCGCATATTCAGGGAGCTCACAGTCATACAAGCGAATACTCACGGAGCGCCCAATCAGGAGTGCACTCAGGGGAGCTCACACTCAGATGAGCGTACACTCAGAGGATCATGCACTTAGACAAGCGTGCACTCAGCGGAGCGCGCACTCAGGGAGCACGCACTCAGGAGCATACACTCAGACCAGTGCGCACTCAGGGAGTGCATACCCAGATGAGCGTGCCCCATGGGAGCATGCACCTCTGGGAGCGCACTCAGGAGAGTGCACACTCAGGAGTGCACACTCAGATGAGCATACACTCAGGGAGCATGCACCCAGAGGAGCATACCCTCAGGGAGCATACACTCAGGGAGTGCACTCAGGGAGTGCACACTCAGTGCACACTCAGATGAGCATGCACTCAGGTGAGTGCACACTCAGTGGAATGCACACTCAGGAGAGCACACTCAGGGAGTGCACACTCAGGAGAGCACACTCAGAGGAGCACACACTCAGCGGAGAGCATGCTCAGGAAGTGCACACTCAGAGGAGCACACACTCAGGAGCGCACTCAGGGAGCACACACTCAGAGGAATGCACACTCAGGTGAGTGGACACTCAGGAGAGGGCACACTCAGGGGAGCACGCACCCAGAGGAGTGCACACTCAGGGGAGCGCACACTAAGTGCAGTGCACACTCAGGGGAGTGCACTCTGAGGGGTGTGTACACTCAGACGAGCTGGCACTCAGGGTAGTGCACACTCAGCGGAGGACACACACAGGGGTGAGCACACTCAGGGGAGTGCACACTCAGGGGAGCGCACACTAAGGGGAGTGCACAGTCAGACGAGCGTGCACTCAGGGGAGCAAGCACTCAGAGGAGTGCGCACTCAGTGTAGCGCACACTAATGGGAGTGTGCACTCAGGGGAGCATGCACTCAGAGGAGTGCACACTCAGTGGAGTGCCCACTCAGGGGAGAGCACACTCAGGGAAGCGCACACTCAGAGGAGTGCACACTCAGGGGAGGTCACGTTCAGGGGAGAGCACATTCATAGGAACGCACACTCAGACAAGTGCGCGCTCAGGGAAGCGCACACTCAGCGGAGTGCGCACTCAGGGGAGAGCACACTCAGGGGAGCGCACACTCAAGGGAGAGCACACTCAAATGAGATCACACTCAGGGGAGCACACACTCAGAGGAATGCACACTCAGGGGAGTTTGCACTCAGGGGAGCGTGCACTCAGGGGAGCATGCACTCAGGGGAGCGCGCACTCAGGGGAGCATGCACTCAGGGGAGCACACACTCAGGGGACTGCTCACTCAGTGGAGCGCACACTCATGGGAGTGCACCCTCAGAAGTGCGCACACTCAGTGGAGTGAACACTGAGGTGAGCGAACACTCAGATGAGCACGTACTAAGGGGAGCGCACATTCAGGGGAGAACACACTCAGGGGATCACACACTCAGGGGAGCGCACACTCAGGAGAGTGCATGCTCAAGTGAACGCACACTCAGGGGAGTGCATGCTCAGGGGAGTACTTACTTAGGCTAGCGCACACTCAGGGGAGTACTATCTCAGGGGAGTGCTCACTCAGGGGAGTGCACACTCAGGAGAGCGCACATTCAGAGGAGTGGACACTCAGCGGAGTGCAAACTCATGGAAGAGCACACTTAGTGGTGTGCACACTCATACGAGCGTGCACACAGGGGAGTGCACCCTAAGGGGAAGCCACACTCAGGGCAGTGCACACTCAGGGGAGTGCACACTCAGAGGAGTGCTCACTCAGGGTAGGGCACACTAAGGAGAGCGCACACTCAGGTGAGCGCACACTCAGGGGAGTGCACTCTCAAATGAGATCATACTCAGGGGAGCCCACACACAGGAGAGTGCACACTCATGGGAGCGCGCACTCAGGGGAGGGCTCACTCAGGGGAACACGTGCTCAGGGGAGTGCACTCTCAAGGGAGCACACATTCAGGGGAGAGCCCACTCAGTAGAGAGCGCACTCACGGGAGTGCACACTCGGGAGAACACACTCAGGGGAGCACATAGTCAGGAGTGTGCACACTCAGGTGAGCATGAACTCAGTGGAGCGCACACTCAGGCGAGCGCACGGTCAGGGGAGTGCACACTCAGGGGAGAACACACTCAGGAGAACGCACACTCAGGGGAGTGGACACTCAGGGGAGTGCACACTCAGGGGAGAGTACACTTAGCGGAGCGCACACTCATACGAGTGTGTACTCAGGGGAGTGCAACCTAAGGGGAGCCCACACTCAGGGCAGTGCACACTCAGGTGAGTGCACACTCAGAGGAGTGATCACTCAGGGGAGCACACACTAAGGGCAGTGCACACTCAGGGGAGTGCACACTCAGGGAGCGCACACTCAGGTGAGCGCACACTCAGAGGAGTGCTCACTCAGGGGAGAACACACTCAGGGAAGCGCACACTCAGGGGACTGCACAATCAGGGGAGCACACACTCAAACATGCGCGCACTCGAGGGAGTGCACATTCAGAGGGGTGCTCACTCAGGGGAGCGAACACTCAGGGGAGTGCACATTCACAGGAGCCCACACTCAGGGCCGTGCGCACTCAGGGGAGTGCAAACACAGGTGAGCGAACACTCAGATGAGCGTGTAGTCAGGGGAGCGCACACTCATGGGAGAACACACTCAGGGGAGCGCACACTCAAGTGAGCGCACACTCAGGGGTGTGCACTCTCAAATGAGATTATATTCAGGGATGCCCAAACTCAGGAGAGTGCACACACTCAGGCGAGCGCACACTTAGGGGAGTGCACACTCAGGAGAGTGCACACTCAGGTGAGTGCACACTCAGGGTAGTGCTCACTCAGGCGAGTGCACACTCAGGGTAGAGCACCCTCAGGGGAGTGATCACTCAGGGGAGTGCACCCTCAAGAGAGCACACACTCAGGGGAGTGGACACTCAGCGGAGTGCACATTCAGGGGAAAGCACACTTAGCAGAGCACACATTCATACGAGCGTGCACTCAGGGGAGGGCACACTAAGGGAGCCCACATTCAGGGCCGTGCTCACCCAGGGGAGCGCACTCTCAGGGGAGCACACACTCAGTGGAGCGCGCACTCAGGGGAGTGCACTCTCAGGGGAGCGCACATTCAGGGGAGAGCGCACTCAGGAGAGCGCGCACTCATGGGATTGCACACTCAGGGGAGAACACACTCAGGGGAGCGTGCACTCAGGAGAGTGCACACTCAGGTGAGCGTGGACTCAGTGGAGAGCACACTCAGGGGAGTGCTCACTCAGGCGAGCCACACTCAGGGGAATGCACACGTAGGGGAGTGCTCACTCAGGGGAGTGCACACTCAGGAGAGCGCACACTCAGGGGAGTGAACACTCAGGCGAGCAAACACTCAGACGAGCATGTACTCAGGGGAGCGCACATTCAGGGGAGAACACACTCAGGGGAGCGCACACTCAGGAGAGTGTGGGCTCAGGTGAACGCACACTCAGGGGAGTGCACGCTCAGGGGAGTGCTCACTCAGGCTAGCGCACACTCAGGGGAGTACAATCTCAGGGGAGTGCTCACTCAGGGGAGTGCACACTCAGAAGAGCGCACACTCAGGGGAGTGGACACTCAGCAGAGTGCAAACTCATGGGAGAGCACACTTAGTGGAGCACACACTAATACGAGCGTGCACACAGGGGAGTGCACCCTAAGGGGAAGCCACACTCAGGGCAGTGCACACTCAGGGGAGTGCACACTCAGAGGAGTGCTCACTCTGGGTAGTGCACACTAAGGGGAGCGCACACTCAGGTGAGGGCATACTCAGGGGAGTGCACTCTCAAATGAGATCATACTCAGGGGAGCCCACACTCAGGAGAGTGCACACTCAGGGGAGCAGGAACTCAGGGGAATGCACTCTCAGGGGAGCCCACATTCAGGGGAGAGCACACTCAGTAGAGAGCGCACTCATGGGAGCGCACTCAGGGAGCACACACTCAGGAGAGCACTCACTCAGGGAGCGCACACTCAGGGGAGTGCTCACTCAGGTGAGCGCATGCTCAGGGCAGTGCACACTCAGGGGAGTGTTCACTCATGGGAGTGCACACTGAGGAGACTGCACACTGAGGGGAGTGCACACTCAGGTGAGTGAACACTCAGACGAAGGTATACTCAGGGGAGCGCACACTCAGGGGAGAACACACTCAGGAGAACGCACACTCAGGGGAGTGGACACTCAGGGGAGTGCACACTCAGGGGAGAGTACACTTAGCGGAGCGCACACTCATACGAGTGTGTACTCAGGGGAGTGCACCCTAAGGGGAGCCCACACTCAGGGCAGTGCACACTCAGGGGAGTGTACGCTCAGAGGAGTGCTCACTCAGGGGTGCGCACACTCAGGGGAGTGCACACTCAAGTGAGCACACACTCAGAGGAGTGCTCACTCAGGGGAGAACACACTCAGGGAAGCGCACACTCAGGGGAGTGCACAATCACGGGAGCACACACTCAAACGTGCACGCACTCAGGGAGTTCACATTCAGAGGAGTGCTCACTCAGGGGAGTGAACACTCAGGGGAATGCACACTCAGGGGAGCCCACACTCAGGGCCGTGTGCACTCAGGGGATTGCAAACTCAGGCGAACGAACACTCAGATGACCGTGTACTCACGGGAGCACACACTCAGGGGAGAACACACTCAGGGGAGTGCACACTCAGGGGAGCGCACACTCAGGAGAGATCGCACTCAGGGGAGCACACACTCAGGGTAAAGCACACTCAGGGGAGCGCACACTCAGACAAGCGCACACTCAAGTGAGCGCACACTCAGGGGAGTGCACTCTCAAATGAGATTATATTCAGGGGAGCCCACACTCAGGAGAGTGCACACTCAGGCGAGCACACGCTCAGGGGAGTGCACACTCAGGAGAGTGCACACTCAGGTGAGTGCACACTCAGGGGAGCGCACACTCAGGTGAGTGCACACTCAGGGGAGCGCACACTCAGGGTAGTGCTCACTCAGGGGAGTGCTCACTCAGGGGAGTGCACCCTCAGGAAAGCGCACACTCAGGGGAGTGGACACTCAGCGGAGTGCACATTCAGGGGAGAACAAACTTAGTGGAGCACAAATTCATACGAGTGTACACTCAGGGGAGAGCACACTAAGGGGAGCCCACACTCAGGGCAGTGCACTCAGGGAGTGCACTCAGAGGAGTGCTCACTCAGGTGAGCGCACTCTCAGGGAGCGCACACTCAAGTGAGCGCACACTGAGGGGAGTGCACTCTCAAATGAGATCATACTCAGGGGAGCCCACACTCAGGAGAGTGCAGACTCAGGGGAGTGCACTCTCAGGGGAGCGCTCACTCAGTGGAGCACTCACTCAGGGGAGTGCACTCTCAGGAGCACACTCAGGGAGCACACTCAGGAGAGATCGCATTCAGGGAGCGCACACTCAGGGTAAAGCACACTCAGGGAGTGCACTCAGAGGAGCACACACTCAGGAGTGCACACTCAAGTGAGCGCACACTCAGGAGTGCACACTCAGGAGCCCACACTCAGGGCAGTGCTCACTCAGGGAGTGCACACTCAGGCGGCGAACACTCAGACGAGCATGCACTCAGGGAGTGCACACTCAGGGAGAACACACTCAGGGGAATGCACACTCAGGGGAGTGGACACTCAGCGGAGTGCACATTCAGGGAGAGCACACACTCAGTCGAGCATGCACTCAGGAGCGCACACTCAGGAGAACACACTCAGGCAAGTGCAAACTCAGGGAGTGCACACTCAGGGAGCACACACTCAGGTGAGTGCCCACTCAGTGGAGAGCACACTCAGTGGAGAGCACACTCAGGGAGTGCACTCAGGGGACTGCACACTAAGGGAGCCCACACTTGGGGCAGTGCACACTCAGGGGACTGCACACTAAGGGAGCCCACACTCAGGGCAGTGCACACTCAGGGGAGTGCACACTAAGGGAGCCCACACTCAGGGCAGTGCACACTCAGGAGTGCACACTCAGGGAGTGCACACTCAGATGAGCGTGCACTCAGGGAGTGCACACTCAGGAGGCGCACACTCAGGGAGTGCACACTCAGAGGAGTGCACACTCAGGAGAACACACTCAGGAAGCGCACACTCAGGGAGTGCACACTCAGGAGGCGCACACTCAGGGAGTGCACACTAAGGGAGCCCACACTCAGGAGTGCACTCAGAGTGCACTCAGGGAGTGCACACTCAGCGGAGTGCACATTCAGGGAGAGCACACTCAGGAAGCGCACACTCAGGTGAGTGCCCACTCAGTGGAGAGCACACTCAGTGGAGCGCACACTCAGATGAGCGTGCACTCAGGGGACTGCACACTAAGGGGAGCCCACACTTAGGGCAGTGCACACTCAGGGGACTGCACACTAAAGGGAGCCCACACTCAGGGCAGTGCACACTCGGGGAGTGTACACTCAGGGGAGTGCACCCTCAGATGAACGCGCACTCAGGGGCGTGCACACTCAGACGAGCGCACACTCAGGGGAGTGCAAACTCAGAGGAGTGCCCACACAGGGGATATCACACTCAGGGAAGCGCACACTCAGGGGAGTGCACACTCAGGGGCGCACTCAGGGAGTGCACACTGAGGGAGCATACACTCAGGGGAGCGTGCACTCAGGAGTGCACATTCAGGGAGAGCACACTCAGATGAGCGCGCACTCAGGGGTGTGCACACTCAGCGGAGTTCACACTCAGGGGAGAGAACAATCAGGGGAGCGCTCACTCAGGGAGCACACACTCAAATGGGATCACACTCAGGAGCACACACTCAGGAGAGTGCACACTCAGGGGAGCATGCATTCAGGGAAGGGCACACTCAGGGGAGCGTTCACTCAGGGGAGTGAGCACTCAGGGGAGCATACACTCAGACGAGTGCTTACCCAGGGGAGAGCACACTCAGACGAGCGCACACTCAGGGGAGTGCAAACTCAGAGGAGTGCCCACACAGGGGATATCACACTCAGGGAAGCGCACACTCAGGGGAGTGCACACTCAGGGGAGCGTACATTCAAGGGAGTGCACACTAGGGAGCACACACTCAGACGTGCGTGCACTCAGGGGTGTGCACACTCAGCGGAGTTCACACTCAGGGGAGAGAACAATCAGGGGAGCGCTCACTCAGGGGAGCACACACTCAAATGGGATCACACTCAGGAGCACACACTCAGGAGAGTGCACACTCAGGGGAGCATGCATTCAGGGAAGGGCACACTCAGGGGAGCGTTCACTCAGGGGAGTGAGCACTCAGGGGAGCATACACTCAGACGAGTGCTTACCCAGGGGAGAGCACACTCAGACGAGCAAATACTCAGGGGAGTGCACAATCAGAGGAGTGAATACTCAGGGGAGAGCACACTCACACGTGGGTGCACTGAGGGGAGCATACACTCAGAGGAACGCACAGTCTGGGGAGTGCACGCTCAGGGAGCGCACACTCAGATGAGCACGCACTCAGGGAGTGCAAACTCAGGGAGAACACACTCAGGGGAGCACACACTCAGATGAGCATGCACTCAGGGGAGCAAGCACTCAGAGGAGTGCGCACTCAGTGTAGCGCACACTAATGGGAGTGTGCACTCAGGGAGCATGCACTCAGAGGTGCACACTCAGGAGTGCACACTCAGGAGGCACACTCAGGGGCGCACACTCAGAGTGCACACTCAGGAGGCGCACATTCAGGGAGAGCACATTCATAGGAACGCACACTCAGACAAGTGCGCGCTCAGGGAAGCGCACACTCAGCGGAGTGCGCACTCAGGGGAGAGCACACTCAGGGGAGCGCACACTCAAGGGAGAGCACACTCAAATGAGATCACACTCAGGGGAGCACACACTCAGAGGAATGCACACTCAGGGGAGTTTGCACTCAGGGGAGCGTGCACTCAGGGGAGCATGCACTCAGGGGAGCGCGCACTCAGGGGAGCATGCACTCAGGGGAGCACACACTCAGGGGACTGCTCACTCAGTGGAGCGCACACTCATGGGAGTGCACCCTCAGAAGTGCGCACACTCAGTGGAGTGAACACTCAGGTGAGCGAACACTCAGACGAGCAAATACTAAGGGGAGCGCACATTCAGGGGAGAACACACTCAGGGGATCACACACTCAGGGGAGCGCACACTCAGGAGAGTGCGTGCTCAAGTGAACGCACACTCAGGGGAGTGCATGCTCAGGGGAGTACTTACTTAGGCTAGCGCACACTCAGGGGAGTACTATCTCAGGGGAGTGCTCACTCAGGAGTGCACACTCAGGAGGCACACTCAGGGAGTGCACACTCAGCGGAGTGCAAACTCATGGAAGAGCACACTTAGTGGTGTGCACACTCATACGAGCGTGCACACAGGGGAGTGCACCCTAAGGGGAAGCCACACTCAGGGCAGTGCACACTCAGGGGAGTGCACACTCAGAGGAGTGCTCACTCAGGGAGCACACTCAGGGGAGCGAACACTCAGATGAGCACGCACTCAGGAGTGCACTCTCAAATGAGATCATACTCAGGAGCCCACACACAGGAGTGCACACTCAGGAGCGCACTCAGGAGGCACACTCAGGAGCGCACTCAGGGAGTGCACTCTCAAGGGAGCACACATTCAGGGGAGAGCCCACTCAGTAGAGAGCGCACTCACGGGAGTGCACACTCGGGAGAACACACTCAGGGGAGCACATAGTCAGGAGTGTGCACACTCAGGTGAGCATGAACTCAGTGGAGCGCACACTCAGGCGAGCGCACGGTCAGGGGAGTGCACACTCAGGGGAGAACACACTCAGGAGAACGCACACTCAGGGGAGTGGACACTCAGGGGAGTGCACACTCAGGGGAGAGTACACTTAGCGGAGCGCACACTCATACGAGTGTGTACTCAGGGGAGTGCAACCTAAGGGGAGCCCACACTCAGGGCAGTGCACACTCAGGTGAGTGCACACTCAGAGGAGTGATCACTCAGGGGAGCACACACTAAGGGCAGTGCACACTCAGGGGAGTGCACACTCAGGGGAGTGCACACTCAGGTGAGCGCACACTCAGAGGAGTGCTCACTCAGGGGAGAACACACTCAGGGAAGCGCACACTCAGGGACTGCACAATCAGGGAGCACACACTCAAACATGCGCACTCAGGGAGCACACTCAGAGGAGTGCTCACTCAGGGAGCACACTCAGGGGTGCACACTCAGAGGAGCACACACTCAGGGAGTGCACACTCAGGGAGTGCAAACACAGGTGAGCGAACACTCAGATGAGCGTGTAGTCAGGAGCGCACACTCAGGGGCGCACACTCAGGGAGAACACACTCAGGAGGCGCACACTCAAGTGAGCGCACACTCAGGGGTGTGCACTCTCAAATGAGATTATATTCAGGGATGCCCAAACTCAGGAGAGTGCACACACTCAGGCGAGCGCACGCTTAGGGGAGTGCACACTCAGGAGAGTGCACACTCAGGTGAGTGCACACTCAGGGTAGTGCTCACTCAGGCGAGTGCACACTCAGGGTAGAGCACCCTCAGGGGAGTGATCACTCAGGGGAGTGCACCCTCAAGAGAGCACACACTCAGAGTGCACACTCAGAGTGCACATTCAGGGGAAAGCACACTTAGCAGAGCACACATTCATACGAGCGTGCACTCAGGGAGGGCACACTAAGGCAGCCCACATTCAGGGCCGTGCTCACCCAGGGGAGCGCACTCTCAGGGGAGCACACACTCAGTGGAGCGTGCACTCAGGGGAGTGCACTCTCAGGGGAGCGCACATTCAGGGGAGAGCGCACTCAGGAGAGCGCGCACTCATGGGATTGCACACTCAGGGGAGAACACACTCAGGGGAGCGTGCACTCAGGAGAGTGCACACTCAGGTGAGCGTGGACTCAGTGGAGAGCACACTCAGGGGAGTGCTCACTCAGGCGAGCCACACTCAGGGGAATGCACACGTAGGGGAGTGCTCACTCAGGGGAGTGCACTCAGGAGAGCGCACACTCAGGGGAGTGAACACTCAGGCGAGCAAACACTCAGACGAGCATGTACTCAGGGGAGCGCACATTCAGGGGAGAACACACTCAGGGGAGCGCACACTCAGGAGAGTGTGGGCTCAGGTGAACGCACACTCAGGGGAGTGCACGCTCAGGGGAGTGCTCACTCAGGCTAGCGCACACTCAGGGGAGTACAATCTCAGGGGAGTGCTCACTCAGGGGAGTGCACACTCAGAAGAGCGCACACTCAGGGGAGTGGACACTCAGCAGAGTGCAAACTCATGGGAGAGCACACTTAGTGGAGCACACACTCAGGGGTGCACACTCAGAGTGCACTCAGGAGGCGCACACTCAGGGCAGTGCACACTCAGGGGAGTGCACACTCAGAGGAGTGCTCACTCTGGGTAGTGCACACTAAGGGGAGCGCACACTCAGGTGAGGGCATACTCAGGGGAGTGCACTCTCAAATGAGATCATACTCAGGGGAGCCCACACTCAGGAGAGTGCACACTCAGGGGAGCAGGAACTCAGGGGAATGCACTCTCAGGGGAGCCCACATTCAGGGGAGAGCACACTCAGTAGAGAGCGCACTCATGGGAGCGCACACGCAGCGGAGAACACACTCAGGTGAGCACGCACACAGTGGAGCGCACACTCAGGGGAGTGCTCACTCAGGTGAGCGCATGCTCAGGGCAGTGCACACTCAGGGGAGTGTTCACTCATGGGAGTGCACACTGAGGAGACTGCACACTGAGGGGAGTGCACACTCAGGTGAGTGAACACTCAGACGAAGGTATACTCAGGGGAGCGCACACTCAGGGGAGAACACACTCAGGAGAACGCACACTCAGGGGAGTGGACACTCAGGGGAGTGCACGCTCAGGGAGTGCACTCAGGAGCACACTCAGGGAGCGCACACTCAGGGAGTGCATGCTCAGGGCAGTGCACACTCAGGGAGCACACACTCAGGGAGTGCACACTCAGGGGAGTGCACTCAGGGGAGTGCTCACTCAGGGGTGCGCACACTCAGGGGAGTGCACACTCAAGTGAGCACACACTCAGAGGAGTGCTCACTCAGGGGAGAACACACTCAGGGAAGCGCACACTCAGGGGAGTGCACACTCAGGGAGCACACACTCAGTGGAGCGTGCACTCAGGAGCACACTCAGGAGTGCACATTCAGAGGAGTGCTCACTCAGGAGTGCACACTCAGGGAATGCACACTCAGGGAGCCCACACTCAGGGCCGTGTGCACTCAGGGAGTGCAAACTCAGGAGTGCACTCAGGAGCACACTCAGATGACCGTGTACTCACGGGAGCACACACTCAGGGGAGAACACACTCAGGGGAGTGCACACTCAGGGAGCACACTCAGGAGAGATCGCACTCAGGGAGCACACACTCAGGGAATGCACACTCAGGAGCGCACACTCAGACAAGCGCACACTCAAGTGAGCACACTCAGGGTGTGCACTCTCAAATGAGATTATATTCAGGGAGCCCACACTCAGGAGTGCACACACTCAGGCGAGCACACGCTCAGGGAGTGCACACTCAGGGGAGAGCACACTCAGGTGAGTGCACACTCAGGGGAGTGCTCACTCAGGGGAGTGCACACTCAGGTGAGCGCACACTCAGGGGAGTGATCACTCAGGGAGTGCACCCTCAGGAAAGCGCACACTCAGAGTGCACACTCAGAGTGCACACTCAGGAGAACACACTCAGGGAGTGCACTCTCAAATGAGATCATACTCAGGGAGTGCACACTCAGGGAGAGCACACTAAGGGAGCCCACACTCAGGGCAGTGCACACCCAGGGGTTGCACTCGGAGGAGTGCTCACTCAGGTGAGCGCACTCTCAGGGAGCACACTCAGAGCGCACACTCAGGGAGTGCACTCTCAAATGAGATCATACTCAGGGAGCCCACACTCAGGAGAGTGCAGACTCAGGAGTGCACTCTCAGGAGCGCACACTCAGTGGAGCACTCACTCAGGGAGTGCACTCTCAGGGAGCACACACTCAGGGAGCACACTCAGGAGAGATCGCACTCAGGGAGCACACACTCAGGGTAAAGCACACTCAGGGGAGCGCACACTCAGACAAGCGCACACTCAAGTGAGCGCACACTCAGGGGAGTGCACTCTCAAATGAGATTATATTCAGGGGAGCCCACACTCAGGAGAGTGCACACTCAGGCGAGCACACGCTCAGGGGAGTGCACACTCAGGAGAGTGCACACTCAGGTGAGTGCACACTCAGGGGAGCGCACACTCAGGTGAGTGCACACTCAGGGGAGCGCACACTCAGGGTAGTGCTCACTCAGGGGAGTGCTCACTCAGGGGAGTGCACCCTCAGGAAAGCGCACACTCAGGGGAGTGGACACTCAGCGGAGTGCACATTCAGGGGAGAACAAACTTAGTGGAGCACAAATTCATACGAGTGTACACTCAGGGGAGAGCACACTAAGGGGAGCCCACACTCAGGGCAGTGCACACCCAGGGGGTTGCACTCTCGGAGGAGTGCTCACTCAGGTGAGCGCACTCTCAGGGGAGCACAACTCACGTGAGCGCACACTGAGGGGAGTGCACTCTCAAATGAGATCATACTCAGGGGAGCCCACACTCAGGAGAGTGCAGACTCAGGGGAGTGCACTCTCAGGGGAGCGCTCACTCAGTGGAGCACTCACTCAGGGGAGTGCACTCTCAGGGGAGCGCACACACAGGGGAGAGCACACTCAGGAGAGATCGCATTCAGGGGAGCGCACACTCAGGGTAAAGCACACTCAGGGGAGTGCACACTCAGATGAGCACGCACTCAGGGGAGTACACACTCAGGGGCGCGCACACTCAGGGAGTGCACACTCAGGGGAGCCCGCACTCAGGGCAGTGCTCACTCAGGGGAGTGCACACTCAGGCGAGCGAACACTCAGACTAGCGCGCACTCAGGGGAGTGCACACTCAGGGGAGAACCCACTCAGGGGAACGCACACTTGGGGGAGTTGACACTCAGAGGAATGCTCACTCAGGGGAGCACACACTCAGTCGAGCATGCACTCACGGGAGCGCACACTCAGGGGAGAACACACTCAGGCAAGTGCAAACTCAGGGGAGTGCACACTCAGGGGAGCACACACTCAGGTGAGTGCCCACTCAGTGGAGAGCACACTCAGTGGAGCACACTCTCATATGGGCGTGCACTCAGGGGACTGCACACTAAGGGGAGCCCACACTTAGGGCAGTGCACACTCAGGGGACTGCACACTAAAGGGAGCCCACACTCAGGGCAGTGCACACTCGGGGAGTGTACACTCAGGGGAGTGCACCCTCAGATGAACGCGCACTCAGGGGCGTGCACACTCAGACGAGCGCACACTCAGGGGAGTGCAAACTCAGAGGAGTGCCCACACAGGGGATATCACACTCAGGGAAGCGCACACTCAGGGGAGTGCACACTCAGGGGCGCACACTCAGGGAGTGCACACTAGGAGCACACACTCAGATGAGCGTGCACTCAGGGGTGTGCACACTCAGCGGAGTTCACACTCAGGAGAGCGCACACTCAGGAGCGCACACTCAGGGGCACACTCAGGAGTGCACTCTCAAATGAGATCACACTCAGGAGCACACACTCAGGGGAGTGCACACTCAGGGGAGCATGCATTCAGGGAAGCGCACACTCAGGGGAGCGTGCACTCAGGGGAGTGGACACTCAGGGGAGCATACACTCAGACGAGTGCTTACCCAGGAGAGCACACTCAGACGAGCAAATACTCAGGGAGTGCACAATCAGAGGAGTGAATACTCAGGGAGTGCACACTCAGGTGAGTGCACACTCAGGGAGCATACACTCAGAGGAACGCACAGTCTGGGAGTGCACGCTCAGGGAGTGCACACTCAGGCGAGCACACGCTCAGGGAGTGCAAACTCAGGGAGTGCACACTCAGGGAGCACACTCAGAGGAGCACACACTCAGGGGAGCAAGCACTCAGAGGAGTGCGCACTCAGTGTAGCGCACACTAATGGGAGTGTGCACTCAGGGAGCATGCACTCAGAGGAGTGCACACTCAGTGGAGTGCCCACTCAGGGAGAGCACACTCAGTGGAGCACTCACTCAGGGAGCACACACTCAGAGGAGTGCACACTCAGGGAGCACACTCAGGAGAGCACATTCAGAGGAACGCACACTCAGACAAGTGTGCGCTCAGGAAGCGCACACTCAGCGGAGTGCACACTCAGGGAGGCACACTCAGGAGCGCACACTCAAGGAAAGCACACTCAAATGGGATCACACTCAGGAGCACACACTCAGGAGAGTGCACACTCAGGGGAGCATGCATTCAGGGAAGGGCACACTCAGGGGAGCGTTCACTCAGGGGAGTGAGCACTCAGGGGAGCATACACTCAGACGAGTGCTTACCCAGGGGAGAGCACACTCAGACGAGCAAATACTCAGGGGAGTGCACAATCAGAGGAGTGAATACTCAGGGGAGAGCACACTCACACGTGGGTGCACTGAGGGGAGCATACACTCAGAGGAACGCACAGTCTGGGGAGTGCACGCTCAGGCGAGCGCACACTGAGACGATCACGCACTCAGGGGAGTGCAAACTCAGGGGAGAACACACTCAGGGGAGCACACACTCAGATGAGCATGCACTCAGGGGAGCAAGCACTCAGAGGAGTGCGCACTCAGTGTAGCGCACACTAATGGGAGTGTGCACTCAGGGGAGCATGCACTCAGAGGAGTGCACACTCAGTGGAGTGCCCACTCAGGGGAGAGCACACTCAGGGAAGCGCACACTCAGAGGAGTGCACACTCAGGGGAGGTCACGTTCAGGGGAGAGCACATTCAGAGGAACGCACACTCAGACAAGTGTGCGCTCAGGGAAGCGCACACTCAGCAGAGTGCACACTCAGGGGAGAGCACACTCAGGGGAGCGCACACTCAAGGGAAAGCACACTCAAATGAGATCACACTCAGGGGAGCACACACTCAGAGGAATGCACACTCAGGGGAGTTTGCACTCAGGGGAGCGTGCACTCAGGGGAGCATGCACTCAGGGAGTGCACTCAGGGGAGCATGCACTCAGGGAGCACACTCAGGGAGTGCACTCAGGAGCGCACACTCAGGGGACTGCTCACTCAGTGGAGCGCACACTCAGGGAGTGCACACTCAGAGTGCACTCAGGGAGTGCACACTCAGGTGAGCGAACACTCAGGGAGTGCACACTCAGGGAGCGCACATTCAGGGGAGAACACACTCAGGGGATCACACACTCAGGGGAGCGCACACTCAGGAGAGTGCGTGCTCAAGTGAACGCACACTCAGGGGAGTGCATGCTCAGGGGAGTACTCACTCAGGCTAGCGCACACTCAGGGGAGTACTATCTCAGGGGAGTGCTCACTCAGGGGAGTGCACACTCAGGAGAGCGCACATTCAGGGGAGTGGACACTCAGCGGAGTGCAAACTCATGGAAGAGCACACTTAGTGGTGTGCACACTCATACGAGCGTGCACACAGGGGAGTGCACCCTAAGGGGAAGCCACACTCAGGGCAGTGCACACTCAGGGGAGTGCACACTCAGAGGAGTGCTCACTCAGGGTAGGGCACACTAAGGAGAGCGCACACTCAGGTGAGCGCACACTCAGGGGAGTGCACTCTCAAATGAGATCATACTCAGGGGAGCCCACACACAGGAGAGTGCACACTCATGGGAGCGCGCACTCAGGGGAGGGCTCACTCAGGGGAACACGCGCTCAGGGGAGTGCACTCTCAAGGGAGCACACATTCAGGGGAGAGCCCACTCAGTAGAGAGCGCACTCACGGGAGTGCACACTCGGGAGAACACACTCAGGGGAGCGCTTAGTCAGGAGTGTGCACACTCAGGTGAGCATGAACTCAGTGGAGCACACACTCAGGCGAGCGCACGGTCAGGGGAGTGCACACTAAGGGGAGAACACACTCAGGAGAACGCACACTCAGGGGAGTGGACACTCAGGGGAGTGCACACTCAGGGGCGCACACTCATACGAGTGTGTACTCAGGGGAGTGCAACCTAAGGGGAGCCCACACTCAGGGCAGTGCACACTCAGGTGAGTGCACACTCAGAGGAGTGATCACTCAGGGGAGCACACACTAAGGGCAGTGCACACTCAGGGGAGTGCACACTCAGGTGAGCGCACACTCAGAGGAGTGCTCACTCAGGGGAGAACACACTCAGGGAAGCGCACACTCAGGGGACTGCACAATCAGGGGAGGGAGCACACACTCAGGAGAACACACTCAGGGGCGCACACTCAAGTGAGCACACACTCAGAGGGGTGCTCACTCAGGGGAGCGAACACTCAGGGGAGTGCACATTCACAGGAGCCCACACTCAGGGCCGTACGCACTCAGGGGAGTGCAAACTCAGGTGAGCGAACACTCAGATGAGCGTGTAGTCAGGGGAGCGCACACTCATGGGAGAACACACTCAGGAGGCGCACTCAGGGGAGTGAGCACTCAGGGAGCACACTCAGGGGTGTGCACTCTCAAATGAGATTATATTCAGGGGTGCCCAAACTCAGGAGAGTGCACACACTCAGGCGAGCGCACGCTTAGGGGAGTGCACACTCAGGAGAGTGCACACTCAGGTGAGTGCACACTCAGGGTAGTGCTCACTCAGGCGAGTGCACACTCAGGGTAGAGCACACTCAGGGGAGTGATCACTCAGGGGAGTGCACCCTCAAGAAAGCACACACTCAGGGGAGTGGACACTCAGCGGAGTGCACATTCAGGGGAAAGCACACTTAACAGAGCACACATTCATACGAGCGTGCACTCAGGGGAGGGCACACTAAGGGAGCCCACATTCAGGGCAGTGCACACTCAGGGGAGTGCACACTCAGGGTAGTGCTCACTCAGGTGAGTGCACACTCAGGGTAGAGCACACTCAGGGGAGTGATCACTCAGGGGAGTGCACCCTCAAGAAAGCACACACTCAGGGGAGTGGACACTCAGCGGAGTGCACATTCAGGGGAAAGCACACTTAACAGAGCACACATTCATACGAGCATGCACTCAGGGGAGGGCACACTAAGGGAGCCCACATTCAGGGCAGTGCACACTCAGGGTAGTGCACACTCAGAGGAGTGCTCACTCAGGTGAGTGCACACTCAGGGGAGCGCACACTCAGGGGAGCGCACACTCGGGGGTGCACTCTCAAATGAGATCATACTCAGGGGAGCCCACACTCAGGAGAGTGCAGACTCAGCGAGTGCGCACTCAGGGGAGTGCTCACTCAGGGAGCGCACACTCAGGGAGTGCACTCTCAAGGAGCACACATTCAGGGAGAACACACTCAGGAGCGCACACTCAGAGGAGCACACACTCAGGGAGTGCACACTCAGGGAGAACACACTCAGGAGAGCACACACTCAGGGTAAAGCACACTCAGGGGAGCGCACACTTAGAAGAGCATGCACTCACGGGAGTGCACACTCAGGGGAGAACACACTCAGGAAAGCACACACTCAGGGGAGTGCACACAAAGAGGAGAACACACTCAGATGAGCGTGCACTCAGGGAGTGCACACTCAGAGGAGCACTCACTCAGGGGAGTGCACACTCAGGGGAGTGCACACTCAGGGGAACCCACATCAGGGCAGTGTGCACTCAGGGGAGTGCACATTCAGGTGAGCGAACACTCAGCCTAGCACACACTCAGGGGAGCGCACACCCAGGGGAAAACACACTCAGGGGAATGCACACTCAGGAGTGCACATTCAGGAAAGCACACACTCAGAGGAGTGCTCACTCAGGTGAGCGCACACTCACGGGAGAACACACTCAGGGGAGCGCACACTCAGACGAGCACGCACTCATGGGAGTGCACACTCAGGGGAGAACACACTCAGGGGAGTGCTCACTCAGGAGAGTGCACACTCAGGTGAGCATGCACTCAGGGGAGCGCACACTCAGCGGAGTGCTCACTCAGGAGAGTGCACACTCAGGGGAGCGCACACTCAGAGGAATGCACACTCAGGAGTGCACACTCAGAGCACACTCAGGGAGCACACACTCAGAGGAATGCACACTCAGGAGTTTGCACTCAGGGGAGCGTGCACTCAGGGGAGCATGCACTCAGGGGAGCGTGCACTCAGGGGAGCATGCACTCAGGGAGCGCACTCAGGGGAGCATGCACTCAGGGGAGCGCACACTCAGGGGACTGCTCACTCAGTGGAGCGCACACTCAGGGGAGCGAACACTCAGGGGAGTGATCACTCAGGGAGCGCACACTCAGAGGAGCACACACTAAGGGCAGTGCACACTCAGGGAGAACACACTCAGGGATCACACACTCAGGGAGCACACTCAGGAGAGTGCGTGCTCAAGTGAACGCACACTCAGGGAGTGCATGCTCAGGGAGTACTCACTCAGGCTAGCGCACACTCAGGGAGTACTATCTCAGGAGTGCTCACTCAGGGAGTGCACACTCAGGAGGCGCACACTCAGGGGAGTGGACACTCAGCGGAGTGCAAACTCAGGGAGTGCACACTCAGGGAGTGCACACTCAGGAGAGCACACTCAGGAAGCGCACACTCAGAGGAGTGCACACTCAGGGAGTACACCCTCAAGAGAGCACACACTCAGAGGAATGCACACTCAGGAGCACACTCAGGGGTGTGCACTCAGGGAGCGCACACTCAGCGGAGTGCACACTCAGGAGAGCACACTCAGGGAGCGCACACTCATGGGAGAACACACTCAGATGAGCATGCACTCAGGGAGTGCACTCAGGAGCACACACTCAGAGGAATGCACACTCAGGGGAGTTTGCACTCAGGGGAGCGTGCACTCAGGGGAGCATGCACTCAGGGGAGCATGCACTCAGGGGAGCATGCACTCAGGGGAGCGCGCACTCAGGGGAGCATGCACTCAGGGGAGCGCACACTCAGGGGACTGCTCACTCAGTGGAGCGCGCACTCATGGGAGTGCACCCTCAGAAGTGCGCACACTCAGTGGAGTGAACACTCAGGTGAGCGAACACTCAGACGAGCACGTACTAAGGGGAGCGCACATTCAGGGGAGAACACACTCAGGGGATCACACACTCAGGGGAGCGCACACTCAGGAGAGTGCGTGCTCAAGTGAACGCACACTCAGGGGAGTGCATGCTCAGGGGAGTACTCACTCAGGCTAGCGCACACTCAGGGGAGTACTATCTCAGGGGAGTGCTCACTCAGGGGAGTGCACACTCAGGAGAGCGCACATTCAGGGGAGTGGACACTCAGCGGAGTGCAAACTCATGGAAGAGCACACTTAGTGGTGTGCACACTCATACGAGCGTGCACACAGGGGAGTGCACCCTAAGGGGAAGCCACACTCAGGGCAGTGCACACTCAGGGGAGTGCACACTCAGAGGAGTGCTCACTCAGGGTAGGGCACACTAAGGAGAGCGCACACTCAGGTGAGCGCACACTCAGGGGAGTGCACTCTCAAATGAGATCATACTCAGGGGAGCCCACACACAGGAGAGTGCACACTCATGGGAGCGCGCACTCAGGGGAGGGCTCACTCAGGGGAACACGCACTCAGGGGAGTGCACTCTCAAGGGAGCACACATTCAGGGGAGAGCCCACTCAGTAGAGAGCGCACTCACGGGAGTGCACACTCGGGAGAACACACTCAGGGGAGCGCTTAGTCAGGAGTGTGCACACTCAGGTGAGCATGAACTCAGTGGAGCGCACACTCAGGCGAGTGCACACTCAGGCGAGTGCAAACTCAGGGAGTGCACACTCAGGGGAGTGCACACTCAGGGAGAGCACACTCAGGGAGCACACACTCAGGGAGCACACTCAGGGAGTGCACACTCAGGTGAGCACACTCAGGGAGTGCACACTCAGGGGAGCGCACACTCAGGAGTGCTCACTCAGGGAGAACACACTCAGGAAGCGCACACTCAGGGACTGCACAATCAGGAGGAGCACACACTCAGACAAGCGTGCCCTCGGGAGCAAGCACTCAGAGGAGTGCTCACTCAGGGGAGCGAACACTCAGGGAGTGCACATTCACAGGAGCCCACACTCAGGGCAGTGTGCACTCAGGGAGTGCAAACTCAGGTGAGCGAACACTCAGATGAGCGTGTAGTCAGGAGCGCACACTCATGGGAGAACACACTCAGGGAGCACACTCAAGTGAGCACACACTCAGGGGTGTGCACTCTCAAATGAGATTATATTCAGGGGTGCCCAAACTCAGGAGTGCACACACTCAGGGGAGCATGCACTCAGGGAGTGCACACTCAGGGAGTGCACACTCAGGTGAGTGCACACTCAGGGGTGCACTCAGGGAGTGCTCACTCAGGCGAGTGCACACTCAGGGAGAACACACTCAGGAGTGATCACTCAGGGAGTGCACCCTCAAGAAAGCACACACTCAGGGGAGTGGACACTCAGCGGAGTGCACATTCAGGGAAAGCACACTTAACAGAGCACACATTCATACGAGCATGCACTCAGGGAGGCACACTCAGGGAGCACACTCAGGGAGTGCACTCAGGAGTGCACTCAGGGAGTGCTCACTCAGGTGAGTGCACACTCAGGGTAGAGCACCCTCAGGGAGTGATCACTCAGGGAGTGCACCCTCAAGAAAGCACACACTCAGGGGAGTGGACACTCAGGGAGTGCACATTCAGAGGAGCAAATACTCAGGGAAGTGCTCACTCAGGGGAGCGAACACTCAGGGAGTGCACATTCACAGGAGCCCACACTCAGGGCAGTGCACACTCAGGGAGTGCAAACTCAGGGAGTGCACACTCAGATGAGCGTGCACTCAGGGAGCGCACACTCATGGGAGAACACACTCAGGGGAGCGCACACTCAAGTGAGCACACACTCAGGGGTGTGCACTCTCAAATGAGATTATATTCAGGGGTGCCCAAACTCAGGAGAGTGCACACACTCAGGCGAGCGCACGCTTAGGGGAGCGCACACTCAGGAGAGTGCACACTCAGGTGAGTGCACACTCAGGGTAGTGCTCACTCAGGCGAGTGCACACTCAGGGTAGAGCACACTCAGGGGAGTGATCACTCAGGGGAGTGCACCCTCAAGAAAGCACACACTCAGGGGAGTGGACACTCAGCGGAGTGCACATTCAGGGGAAAGCACACTTAACAGAGCACACATTCATACGAGCGTGCACTCAGGGGAGGGCACACTAAGGGAGCCCACATTCAGGGCAGTGCACACTCAGGGAGTGCACACTCAGGGTAGTGCTCACTCAGGTGAGTGCACACTCAGGGTAGAGCACCCTCAGGGGAGTGATCACTCAGGGGAGTACACCCTCAAGAGAGCACACACTCAGGGGAGTGGACACTCAGCGGAGTGCACATTCAGGGGAAAGCACACTTAGCAGAGCACACATTCATACGAGCATGCACTCAGGGGAGGGCACACTAAGGGGAGCCCACATTCAGGGCAGTGCACACTCAGGGTAGTGCACACTCAGAGGAGTGCTCACTCAGGTGAGTGCACTATCAGGGGAGCACACACTCACGTGAGCGCACACTCGGGGGTGCACTCTCAAATGAGATCATACTCAGGGGAGCCCACACTCAGGAGAGTGCAGACTCAGCGAGTGCGCACTCAGGGGAGTGCTCACTCAGTGGAGCGCTCACTCAGGGGAGTGCACTCTCAGGAGAGCACACACTCAGGGTAAAGCACACTCAGGAGCGCACACTTAGAAGAGCATGCACTCACGGGAGTGCACACTCAGGGGAGAACACACTCAGGAAAGCACACACTCAGGGGAGTGCACACAAAGAGGAGAACACACTCAGGAGAACACACTCAGATGAGCGTGCACTCAGGGAGTGCACACTCAGAGGAGCACTCACTCAGGGGAGTGCACACTCAGGGGAGTGCACACTCAGGGGAACCCACATCAGGGCAGTGTGCACTCAGGGGAGTGCACATTCAGGTGAGCGAACACTCAGCCTAGCACACACTCAGGGGAGCGCACACCCAGGGGAAAACACACTCAGGGGAATGCACACTCGGGGAATTAAACACTCAGAGGAGTGCTCACTCAGGTGAGCGCACACTCACGGGTGAACACACTCAGGGGAGCGCACACTCAGACGAGCACGCACTCATGGGAGTGCACACTCAGGGGAGAACACACTCAGGGGAGTGCTCACTCAGGAGAGTGCACACTCAGGTGAGCATGCACTCAGGGGAGTGCACACTCAGCAGAGTGCTCACTCAGGCGAGTGCAAACTCAGGGGAGTGCACACTCAGGGGAGTGCCCACTCAGGGGAGAGCACACTTAGTGGAGCACACTCTCATATGGGTGTGCACTCAAGGGGAGTGCACACTAAGGGGAGCCCACACTTAGGGCAGTGCACACTCAGGGGACTGCACACTAAAGGGAGCCCACACTCAGGGCAGTGAACACTCGAGGAGTGCACACTCAGGGGAGTGCACCCTCAGATGAGCGTGCACTCAGGGGCGTGCACACTCAGAGGAGTGAATACTCAGGGGAGTGCACACTCAGAGGAGTGAATAGTCAGGGGAGGGCACACTCAGACGTGGGTGCACTGAGGGGAGCATACACTCAGAGGAGTGCACAGTCTGGGGAGTGCATGCTCAGGGAGCACACACCCAGACGATTACGCACTCAGGGGAGTGCACGCTCGAGGAGAACACACTCAGGGGAGCACACACTCAGACAAGCGTGCCCTCGGGGAGCAAGCACTCAGAGGAGTGCGCACTCAGGGGAGCGCACACTAAGGGGAATGTGCACTCAGGGGAGCATGCACTCAGAGGAGTGCACACTCAGTGGAGTGCTCACTCAGGGGAGAGCACACTCAGGGAAGTGCACACTCAGAGGACTGCACACTCAGGAAAGGTTACATTCAGGGGAGAGCACACTCAGAGGAATGCACACTCAGACGAGTGCGCGCTCAGGGGAGCGCACACTCAGACGAGTGAACACTCAGGGGAGAGCACACCCAGGGGAGTGAACACTCAGGGGAGAGCACACTCAAATGAGATCACAATCAGGGGAGTGCACACTCAGGTGAGCATACACTCAGGGGAGTGCACACTCAGGGGCATCCTCAATCAGGAGAGTGTGAACTCAGGGGAGCGAACACTCAGGGGAGTGCTCACTCAGTAGCTCACACACTCAGGGGATTCCTAACTCAGGCGAGTTCACACTCAGGGGAGTGCACACTCACGAGTGCGTGCTCAGGGGAGCGCATACTCAGTGGAGTGCACACTCTGGGGAGCGCACACAGGGGAGAGCACACTCAAATGAGATCACACTCAGGGGAGCACATACTCAGGAGAATGCACACTCAATGGAGTGTGCACTCAGGGGAGCGTGCACTCAGGGGAGCATGCACTCAGGGGACTGCTAACTCAGTGGAGCGCACACTCATGGGAGGGCACACTCAGGGGAGGCGCATTCAGGAGTGAGCACTCAGGTGAGCGTACACTCAGGGGAGCACACAATCAGGGGAGCATTCACTTAGGGGAGCGTACACCCAGAGGAGTGAATACTCAGGGGAGTGCACATTCAGAGGAGCAAATACTCAGGGGAGGGAACACTCAGACGTCGGTGCACTGAGGGGAGCATACACTCAGAGGAACACACACTCTGCAGAGTGCACACTCAGGGGAGTGCACACTCAGGAGAGTGCACACTCAGGGAAGCACACACTCAGGGGAGCACACACTCAGATGAGCATGCACACAGGGCAGTGCACACTCAGGGGAGAACACACTCAGGGAAGCACACACTCACATGAGCGTGCACACATGGGAGCATGCACTTAGGGGAGCGTGCACTCAGGGGAGCGCGCACTCAGGGGAGGGCACACTTAGATGACAGTGCACTCAGGGGAGCATGCACTCAGAGGAGCACACACTCAGAGGAGCACACACTCAGGGGAGTGCACACTCAGGGGAGTGCACACTCTTGGGAGCACACACTCAGACAAGCGTGCCCTCGGGAGCAAGCACTCAGAGGAGTGCACACTCAGTGCACACTCAGGTGAGCACACACTCAGAGAAGTTCACACTCAGAGGAGCACACACTCACAGGAGCACCCTCTCAGATGAGCGCACACTCAGAGGACCTCACACAGATGAGTACACACTCAGAGGAGTGCACACTCAGGGAGCACACACTCAGGGGTGCACTCAGGGGTGCACACTCAGAGGAGTGCACACTCAGAGGAGTGCACACTCAGAGGAGCACACACTCAGGGAGAACACACTCAGGGAGCACACACTCAGGGAGTGCACACTCAGGGAGCACACTCAGGGAGTGCACACTCAGGGAGTGCACTCAGGGAGCACACTCAGGGAGCACACTCAGGGAGCACACACTCAGGGAGCACACTCAGAGGAGCACACACTCAGGGAGCATGCACTCAGAGGAGTGCACACTCAGGAGTGCACACTCAGAGTGCACACTCAGGGAGTGCACTCAGAGGAGTGCACACTCAGGGAGCACACTCAGAGGAGCACACTCAGGGAGCACACACTCAGGAGTGCACTCAGGGGCACACTCAGAGGAGCACACTCAGAGGAGCACACTCAGGAGTGCACACTCAGGGAGCACACACTCAGGGAGTGCACTCAGGAGCACACTCAGGGAGCACACTCAGGGAGCACACTCAGAGTGCACACTCAGGGAGAGCACACTCAGGAAGCACACACTCAGGAGCGCACACTCAGGAGTGCACACTCAGGGAGCATGCACTCAGAGGAGTGCACACTCAGGAGTGCACACTCAGGGAGCACACACTCAGGGAGCACACACTCAGGGAGCACACACTCAGGGAGTGCACTCAGAGGAGCACACACTCAGGGAGCACACACTCAGACAAGCGTGCCCTCGGGAGCAAGCACTCAGAGGAGTGCGCACTCAGGGAGCGCACACTCAGAGGAATGCACACTCAGGGAGCATGCACTCAGAGGAGTGCACACTCAGTGGAGTGCTCACTCAGGGAGAGCACACTCAGGAGCACACTCAGGGAGAGCACACTCAGAGGAATGCACACTCAGGGCAGTGCACACTCAGGGGCACACTCAGGGAGCGCGCACTCAGGGAGTGCACTCAGGGAGTGAACACTCAGGGGAGAGCACACCCAGGGGAGTGAACACTCAGGGGAGAGCACACTCAAATGAGATCACAATCAGGGGAGTGCACACTCAGGTGAGCATACACTCAGGGGAGTGCACACTCAGGGGCATCCTCAATCAGGAGAGTGTGAACTCAGGGGAGCGAACACTCAGGGGAGTGCTCACTCAGTAGCTCACACACTCAGGGGATTCCTAACTCAGGCGAGTTCACACTCAGGGGAGTGCACACTCAGGGCAGTGCACACTCAGAGTGCACTCAGGGGCGCACACTCAGAGGAGTGCACACTCTGGGGAGCGCACACAGGGGAGAGCACACTCAAATGAGATCACACTCAGGGGAGCACATACTCAGGAGAATGCACACTCAATGGAGTGTGCACTCAGGGGAGCGTGCACTCAGGGGAGCATGCACTCAGGGGACTGCTAACTCAGTGGAGCGCACACTCATGGGAGGGCACACTCAGGGGAGGCGCATTCAGGAGTGAGCACTCAGGTGAGCGTACACTCAGGGGAGCACACAATCAGGGGAGCATTCACTTAGGGGAGCGTACACCCAGAGGAGTGAATACTCAGGGGAGTGCACATTCAGAGGAGCAAATACTCAGGGGAGGGAACACTCAGACGTCGGTGCACTGAGGGGAGCATACACTCAGAGGAACACACACTCTGCAGAGTGCACACTCAGGGGAGTGCACACTCAGGAGAGTGCACACTCAGGGAAGCACACACTCAGGGGAGCACACACTCAGATGAGCATGCACACAGGGCAGTGCACACTCAGGGGAGAACACACTCAGGGAAGCACACACTCACATGAGCGTGCACACATGGGAGCATGCACTTAGGGGAGCGTGCACTCAGGGAGCGCACTCAGGGGAGGGCACACTTAGATGACAGTGCACTCAGGGGAGCATGCACTCAGAGGAGCACACACTCAGAGGAGCACACACTCAGGGGAGTGCACACTCAGGGGAGTGCACACTCTTGGGAGCACACACAAAGGCGAGCATGCACACAGGGGTGCATGCACTCAGGTGAGCACACTCAGAGGAGCACACACTCAGGGAGTGCACACTCAGAGTGCACTCAGGAGCACACTCAGGGAGAGCACACTCAGGGAGTGCACACTCAGAGGAGCACACACTCAGGGAGCACACTCAGAGGAGTGCACACTCAGAGGAGCTCACAATCAGAGAAGTGCACACTCAGGGAGCACACTCAGAGGAGCACACTCAGGAGTGCACACTCAGAGTGCACTCAGGGAGTGCACACTCAGAGTGCACTCAGGGAGCGCACACTCAGGGAGTGCACACTCAGGGAGCACACTCAGAGGAGTGCACACTCAGAGTGCACACTCAGGGAGTGCACTCAGGGAGCACACTCAGAGGAGTGCACACTCAGGGAGTGCTCACTCAGGGAGTGCACTCAGGGAGCACACTCAGAGGAGTGCACACTCAGGAGAGTGCACACTCAGGGAGCACACTCAGAGTGCACACTCAGGGAGCGCACACTCAGGGAGCGCACACTCAGGAGTGCACACTCAGGGAGAGCACACTCAGGGAGTGCACACTCAGGGAGAGCACACTCAGGAGAGTGCACACTCAGAGTGCACACTCAGGTGAGCACACACTCAGGAGCACACTCAGGGAGCACACTCAGGAGAGTGCACACTCAGGGAGGCACACTCAGGGAGTGCACACTCAGGAGTGCACACTCAGGAGCACACTCAGGGAGCACACACTCAGGGAGCACACTCAGGGAGTGCACACTCAGAGTGCACACTCAGGGAGCACACTCAGAGGAGTGCACACTCAGGGAGTGCACTCAGGGAGCGCACACTCAGAGGAGATCACACTCAGGGAGAGCACACTCAGGGAGTGCACACTCAGGGAGTGCACACTCAGGAGCACACTCAGGGAGCATGCACTCAGGGAGTGCACACTCAGGGAGCACACACTCAGGGAGTGCACTCAGGGAGTGCACTCAGGGAGCACACACTCAGGGAGCACACACTCAGGGAGCATGCACTCAGGGAGCGCACACTCAGAGGAGTGCACACTCAGGGAGTGCACACTCAGAGGAGCACACACTCAGGGAGCACACACTCAGGGAGCACACTCAGGGAGCGCACACTCAGGGAGTGCACTCAGGGAGCACACACTCAGAGGAGCACACACTCAGGAGTGCACACTCAGGTGAGCACACACTCAGGGGAGTGCACACTCAGGAGAGTGCACACTCAGGGAGCACACACTCAGGGAGCACACACTCAGATGAGCGCACACTCAGAGGAGCTCACACTCAGACGAGTGCACACTCAGAGGAGCTCACACTCAGGGAGTGCACACTCAGGGGAGCACACACTCAGGGGAGCACACACTCAGGGGAGCACACTCAGGGGAGTGCACACTCAGGGGAGCATGCACTCAGGGGAGCATGCACTCAGGGAGCGCACACTCAGGGAGCGCACACTCAGAGGAGTGCACACTCAGGAGTGCACACTCAGGAGCACACACTCAGAGGAGCACACACTCAGAGGAGCACACACTCAGGGGAGTGCACACTCAAGGGAGAACACACCCAGGGGAGCGCACACTCATGGGAGCACACACTCAGGGCAGTGCACACTCAGGGGTGTGCACACTCAGGGGAGCACACACTCAGAGGAGTGCACACTCAGGGGAGCACACACTCAGAGGAGCACACACTCAGATGAGCGCACACTCAGAGGAGTGCACACTCAGAGGAGTGCACACTCAGAGGAGCACACACTCAGAGGAGCACACACTCAGAGGAGCACACACTCAGAGGAGCACACACTCAGAGGAGCACACACTCAGAGGAGTGCACACTCAGAGGAGCACACACTCAGAGGAGTGCACACTCAGGGGAGTGCACACTCAGAGGAGATCACACTCATAGGAGCACACACTCAGATGATCGCACACTCAGAGGAGCATTTGTTTTGTTCTTGTTTGTTTTAAGCAAACTCTGGGTTGATTTTAAAAGAAAGTAGGCTATCTCAACCTCATACCACCCCACCACCTGAGTTGTATACTGATAATTCTCTTGTTAAAAATCCGAGTGATTGCATTGGGATATAATTTTATTATTGCTGGGCATCTGGGCATCATTTAATAGGTGCTTTGAAATTTTTTAAAGTGCCTGATAATAGAGTCATGATAGAGAAGTGTCCCTTGGATATGTGTAGTAGTATTGTAGCCCCTGGAATTTTGGAGTTAGCCATCGTCTGTACCAACCACACATTCTCCCACCCCATTTTCAGCTGAGCAAACAGGTTTGGAAAAGATTTGTTCAAAGACTCACAGCTGTGAGGAAGAGGGTCAGCATTAGGATTAAAATCAAGAGCCAAGTGGATGAGTCTTCAATGAGCATGTTCAGATTGAGGGGGCGAAGCAACATCAGGCCCCAGTGGGTTGTCAGGATCTGCAAATGTTCACAAGTGATTATCTTCAGTGTAATCCCCATGGCAATGTAGCAAAGTACCTGCCGTAACTGGATGAGAATGATGATTATGCTAGAGAAAGAAAGAAACTCCTAGGGACAGCTTGATTGAGGAGGGGTTGTTATGCATGTCGCCTCGCAGTGTTGTTTCTCCTTAGGCAGCCGTGGCAGCGATGCTTGAGAGGGGCCTATGGAGCTTGTTTACATAATCAACCGGAAAGCACTTGTTCATGTTGGTCTGTGCCCAGGGGCTGATAAGCAAGCCAGAAATCACTCTGGTTTGTGTTTCTGTAGTTCTTGAAGATGTTCAAAGACGGACACTCCTCCACATGATTTCTGCCGTTCGCTATGGGGATCACCAAACCCAAGCAAGCTGCAGAGCTTTAGGGTAAGGAACAGATGTGATGGTAGTTTTTCCAGAGAAAATGCTTGCCAACCGGCTGAAGAAACTAGGCTTAACAAACATGTGGACAAATTCAAGGCAGGGCTCCCCATGAATTACTTTCCCTGGGTTTTAAAAATTGGTTTACAAATGTTAAATGTTTTTTGTTAAATGACATGTCTCTATAAATCAGAGCCTGCAAGTGCCTTTAAGAGAGGCAACTAAGTAGCAACCTGATCTAATTGGTTAATACCACGGCTGTAGACACGAAGGTGTGTTGCTGGATTCTGCTTCAAGGATGGGCTTGCTGGCTAGCTGTGGGTGGTGCAGGCACCAGGCAGCCAATAGTCTTCATAGCCTTCTGTGTCTGCTTCAGCTGCAGAGAGACAACTGCTCTTTCGCCCTCAGCCTGAGCATCCCACCTCCATTGACTGAGACGGAAAGAAGAATAGCTGCCCAGCCACTTTTGCCTAAAGGGGTCATCTCTGTTGGATCCTACACTTCTGAGCTCCCAGTCGGGTTGCCTCAGGCTTCTTGGGCCCACTTGGCAATCTTTCTTTTTCCTTTGCCGAATCCATCTTTGTTTCCTACCCTTCACAATAGTTGATCCAAAATCCATCTTAGTATCTGCTTTTAGGAAACTCTGCAATATAAATCTATCTTTTCTGCTTGGAAAACAGTAGAAAAAGAACTAATTGGTTCCATGAAGTAAATGCCTAAAAGCCTTTTCAGATAACTTACCTTTTCAATAATTTCTATGGAAGAGAGGAAAAGATTACATTTTTAAGTTTTTTTACAGTCTCAGGAAAGAAAAATTATCTAGTATTAATACTGTAGACGTAGCTAGTTGTATAGTAAGTTGACTATTAACATAGACCACTTAACCACTTTTTACAGTGGGAAGAAAAGGTTCCTGATTTCTTGATTTATGAGGCTCCAAAAACTCATGTTCTGAAGGTTTTCACACCCAGTTCCTGATTAATTAATAATCATCCAGAATGTTTTCCCACATGTGTAATTATGCTTTGCAGTTCCATTAACCTTCCTAGGTAGTCTCAAAATACCAAAACATTGCCTTGCCCTTGTTGTGGGCATGGTCAAGGTTTCCTCTCTTGGGATTCCTTGCATGGGGTATGACGGGTGGTGTGGGGGAGCAGGAGAGGGATGGATAGAATGGAGAGGAGAGTGTAGGGCGCTCATCCCTAGGACACCAGCCTCTACCCTGTTGCCCCAGAAATGTTTCCAGATGTGTATCTGGACTTCACCCTTTAACTACCTAATTGGGTAGGTTGTAGGTAGTATGGAATCTAATGAATTGGATCAGGGGAAAGAAATCTGAAGGAATAAGTGATCTCGCCTTGAAGGTGCTGCAGAGGTAATGAGCAGAGTTAATGAGTGACTGATCCATCGTGGTGGTAAATTTAATTTCAGTACTGAGGTTGAACACACGCTAGATGTAACCTAGAAAGTAATATTCATATGCAGCACATTGGGTTACATAAAATCTGGAAAGTTTATACTTTAAAGATACAGACACACAAAGCAACGATTCAGCCCAAGTCAGATTTAGAACTGTTTTTTAAGATGAGCCAGAGGGATGATATCCTGGATCTCACAGGGACTGGATTTTGCATGAGTGTTTGAACTAAGATAACATCTAGTTCTTGTCTATATTTCAAGGAGCATTCTTATTAGGACCATCTCCTAGAAGAAAGAAAGTTACATTTAAACAGATTGAAGCATGAGTCAGTTTTCAGTATTGGAGAATGATGAAAAACCAAATATATGAATTCTGGAAAATTTTGTGAAAGTAGACACCTTAAAAAAATAAGAAAACATTATGAAAAACAGTTGGTCTTCATTTTTAGGTTTGATGAATCCTATTAATAATACACAGATATACTTTTGGCTGGGCGTGTTGGCTCACGCCTGTAATCCCAGCACTTTGGGAGGCTGAGGTGAGTGGATCATGAGGTCAGGAGATTGAGACCATCCTGGCTAAAACGGTGAAACTCCGTCTCTACTAAAAATACAAAAAATTAGCCAGGAGTGGTGGTGGGTGCCTGTAGTCCCAGCTACTCCAGAGACTGAGGCTGGAGAATGGTGTGAACCTGGGTGGCGGAGCTTGCAGTGAGCCGAAATCACGCCACTGTACTCCAGCCTGGGCGACGAAGTGAGACTCCATCTCAAACAAACAAACAAACAAAAAATAAAAAAATATATAAAAATACTTTTATCATATAAATATTGTTTAGGTTTTACTCAGTAAATTGTGAGAGCTATTTTGCTTGCTCCTAATTTAGTTCTTAGATTTCATCTCATAGTAGAAAATATTACAAACTTCTTACAAAATGAAATTATGCTTTCCCTTGGTGATGATTCAAAACAGTCGATAATATTTTCTCACAATGCCACTGATGGGGTATTCTCAGAACTCTCCATTTTTAATTCAGATACGCTTCCAGTCAATTTGTTGAACCTCACAGTGGGAGGTTTAAACTAAGTGACGTCCCTTTAGGTATACTCAAATTGGCCATGCAAATATTTCCTTTGTCACCATAGGCTTCAATGCACTCCCAAATATCCCATTGCAGATTCCAAGAAAACAGTGTTAGCAAACTGCTCCATGAAAAGAATGGTGTAACTCTGTGAGATGAATTCACACATCACAAAGCAGTTTCTCAGAAAGCTTCTTTCTAGTTTTTATCTGAGGATATTTCCTTTGTCACCATAGGCTTCAATGCACTCCCAAATATCCCATTGCAGATTCCAAGAAAACAGTGTTAGCAAACTGCTCAATGAAAAGAACAGTGTAACTCTGTGAGATGAATTCACACATCACAAAGCAGTTTCTCAGAAAGCTTCTTTCTAGTTTTTATCTGAGGATATTTCCTTTGTCACCATAGGCTTCAATGCACTCCCAAATATCCCATTGCAGATTCCAAGAAAACAGTGTTAGCAAACTGCTCAATGAAAAGAACAGTGTAACTCTGTGAGATGAATTCACACATCACAAAGCAGTTTCTCAGAAAGCTTCTTTCTAGTTTTTATCTGAGGATATTTCCTTTGTCACCATAGGCTTCAATGCACTCCCAAATATCCCATTGCAGATTCCAAGAAAACAGTGTTAGCAAACTGCTCAATGAAAAGAACAGTGTAACTCTGTGAGATGAATTCACACATCACAAAGCAGTTTCTCAGAAAGCTTCTTTCTAGTTTTTATCTGAGGATATTTCCTTTGTCACCATAGGCTTCAATGCACTCCCAAATATCCCATTGCAGATTCCAAGAAAACAGTGTTAGCAAACTGCTCAATGAAAAGAACAGTGTAACTCTGTGAGATGAATTCACACATCACAAAGCAGTTTCTCAGAAAGCTTCTTTCTAGTTTTTATCTGAGGATATTTCCTTTGTCACCATAGGCTTCAATGCACTCCCAAATATCCCATTGCAGATTCCATGAAAACAGTGTTAGCAAACTGCTCCATGAAAAGAAAGGTGTAACTCTGTGAGATGAATTCACACATCACAAAGCAGTTTCTCAGAAAGCTTCTTTCTAGTTTTTATCTGAGGATATTTCCTTTGTCACCATAGGCTTCAATGCACTCCCAAATATCCCATTGCAGATTCCAAGAAAACAGTGTTAGCAAACTGCTCAATGAAAAGAACAGTGTAACTCTGTGAGATGAATTCACACATCACAAAGCAGTTTCTCAGAAAGCTTCTTTCTAGTTTTTATCTGAGGATATTTCCTTTGTCACCATAGGCTTCAATGCACTCCCAAATATCCCATTGCAGATTCCAAGAAAACAGTGTTAGCAAACTGCTCAATGAAAAGAACAGTGTAACTCTGTGAGATGAATTCACACATCACAAAGCAGTTTCTCAGAAAGCTTCTTTCTAGTTTTTATCTGAGGATATTTCCTTTGTCACCATAGGCTTCAATGCACTCCCAAATATCCCATTGCAGATTCCAAGAAAACAGTGTTAGCAAACTGCTCAATGAAAAGAACAGTGTAACTCTGTGAGATGAATTCACACATCACAAAGCAGTTTCTCAGAAAGCTTCTTTCTAGTTTTTATCTGAGGATATTTCCTTTGTCACCATAGGCTTCAATGCACTCCCAAATATCCCATTGCAGATTCCAAGAAAACAGTGTTAGCAAACTGCTCAATGAAAAGAACAGTGTAACTCTGTGAGATGAATTCACACATCACAAAGCAGTTTCTCAGAAAGCTTCTTTCTAGTTTTTATCTGAGGATATTTCCTTTGTCACCATAGGCTTCAATGCACTCCCAAATATCCCATTGCAGATTCCAAGAAAACAGTGTTAGCAAACTGCTCAATGAAAAGAACAGTGTAACTCTGTGAGATGAATTCACACATCACAAAGCAGTTTCTCAGAAAGCTTCTTTCTAGTTTTTATCTGAGGATATTTCCTTTGTCACCATAGGCTTCAATGCACTCCCAAATATCCCATTGCAGATTCCAAGAAAACAGTGTTAGCAAACTGCTCAATGAAAAGAACAGTGTAACTCTGTGAGATGAATTCACACATCACAAAGCAGTTTCTCAGAAAGCTTCTTTCTAGTTTTTATCTGAGGATATTTCCTTTGTCACCATAGGCTTCAATGCACTCCCAAATATCCCATTGCAGATTCCAAGAAAACAGTGTTAGCAAACTGCTCAATGAAAAGAATAGTGTAACTCTGTGAGATGAATTCACACATCACAAAGCAGTTTCTCAGAAAGCTTCTTTCTAGTTTTTATCTGAGACATAAGCACTATTTCTTTTCCTCTCTATAGGTTAGTAAGACAACACTTTCCATCAACTTTAATTTTACTACTCCTGATAGTGTGACCTTTATCTTCTAATCCAATTACATATTCAAATCTTTTCCTTCTGTTCATTCTATCTACCTTTAGATGAGTCAACTGAGAGATGAACATTTAAAATGCATAAATACGTATTTTGCCATACACTGTTTTTTTTTCTTTATGCTTTATATATCATGAAATTTACTAGTAAGACATCAAACATTTCTTGAAGGCTGATATGGTCTGGCTCTGTGTCCCTACTCCAAATCACATCTTGAATTGAAATCCCCATGTGTCAAGGGAGGGACCAGGTGGGAGGTGATTGGATCATGGGGGCAGTTTCCCCTATGCTGTTCTCATGATAGTGAGTGAGTTCTCATGAGATCTGATGGTTTTATAAGTGGTGGTTTCCCCTGCTCTTTTCTCTCTTCTGTCACCTTGTGAAGAAGTTGCTTGCTTCCCCTTTGCCTTCTGCCATGACTGTAAGTTTCCTGAGGCCTCCCCAGACATGCAGAGCTGTCAGTCAGTTTATAAATTACACAGTCTCAGGTATTCTTTATAGCAGTGTGAAAACGGACTAATAGAAAGGCCTATGTATATTTTTGACTTTTTACTGGAAACAGTTTCAAACTTATAGAAGTTACTCGAATAGGAATAGTAGAAAGAACGTCAGTTAACCTTTTACCCAGCTTCTATTGTCAACATGTTAGTCCATTTGCCTAATCATTTGCACACTCTCCGTTCTGTTTCTTTCTTTCTCCACATATGCATATATATGTGCATAATGTATATCTACACACACATATATACATACATGTATAATATTGTGTATATACCATAAAATATTTTGTTTTTACTAAAGAATTTGAGAGTAAGTTTTACGTAGCATGGTCTTTTATCCCTAAATAGTATTTTTTATATATAGGTATATTCTCATAAATAACCACAGGGAAGTCCTCAATTTCGGTAAATATAACATTAATACTTTAATTTGTATTTCAATTGTCTCATTGGCCCAATGTTTGTTATGGCTTCCTTTTCCTCCAGTACTAGATCCAGTCTCAGGAAAGATACTGCACTTAGTTGTCATGTTTCTTTAATCTCTGAAACATTGCCACAGCCTTTTTAAATGTTTTTTTCCTTTTGTGACAGTGACAGATTTGAAGACAGAGTCCCCCTACTTTCTATATACAGGAGTTTCTGTATTCTGAATTTGTCTGATGTTTCCTCATCAGTGGATTCAGGTTCTACATTCCTGACCAGAATATTGCATATGTGACATTGTATGCTTCTCAGGCAGCCATATCTGGAGGCACACAATGTCTATCTGCCCCTCCCTGGTGACACTAGTTTTCCTCACACAGTAGGAGTGTTGTCCTATTTCTCCAACAGTAAAAAGTTACCATTTTCTCCCTTGCAAATAATGAGTTTGAGGAGAGACGCTTTAAGACCATGCAAATATCCTGCTCCTCATTACAATTTCCCCTCAGATTTAGCATCTATTGGGATTCTTACCTGACCCAGTCTTTGCTGTGATGGTAACAAAATGATGAGGATCACTTCAGCACTCCTCCATGTTTACCAGTCAGCATGTGACATTGTAGTTTAACCAAGGACCCTGTCTTTTCCTCATGTATGGATGAATGTGTCTTAGTCTGTCCCAGCTGCTGTAACGAAATATCTTAGACTGGGTAGTCTATATATAGTGAAAATTTATTAGTCACAGTTCTGGAGGCTGGGAATTTAAAGGTCAAGGCACCAGCAGATTTGGTGTCTTGTAAGGGCTCTTTCCTTATACATGGTGCTTTCTCTCTATCCTCACGTGGTGGAAAGAGTGAATGAACTTCCTCAGGCCACTTTTATAAGGATATTAATTTCTAATCACCTCCCAAAGATCTCATCTCTTGATATCATTACTCTAGAGGTTAGGTTTCAACACATAAATTTTGGGGCGATACACATGTTCACACCATAGCAGTGTGTATTATCTGTATGAACTCATGGATTTCTGTTTTCTACCCCACTTTCCCCCAAGTGGTGTATAATTATTATCCTTATTTAGCCTGGTGATGGATTATTCCAGATTTGGCCAGTTGGATCCTTTCAAGCTGACTAGGTGTGCCTGTGCCATATGTCCATTATTCTTTGGAGCACATCCTTACCTCTGGTATAACAAATGTTCCAGGTTTATCACGCTTCCCCAGCCCTGCTTTGAGTCACTTCTCCAAGAACCCCTTGTTCCTTTTGGTGGGGAATAGTGTTAGAGATAAAATCCATGCACTAGCTGTGCTGTTTGCTCCTGGAATATCTCTGCTTCTATACCTTTTAAGTGAACGGAGCCAGGAGATATATGCATGCATATACATAAACTTACATACATGTAAATGCACATACACACACGATATGCACATATACATGTTTATACACATACATGTGCATATTTTAGATATCATAAGTGAGCACCAATACTTCCAATTTTAATTCATCTTTTACCTTCCCCATTCCATATTTGCATGTACCTTCTTTCACAGTGAAAGTCTTGGCTTCTAAAATCAATAGATTTACTCATTTGCTCAATCTCATAATACATCCAAAGTAGTTTCAGAATGACTTCACCCATACCTACAAAAATGCAAAGCTACTCAAAAGAGTTCAGGATCCCTAGTTTCCAGTTTTCCATTTCCCTACCCTGCCCAAGACTGAGGGCTATAGGATGTGCAGTCAAAACTGTTGTAAGTTCCTCAAATTAGTTATTTTTTGCCCTCCATTGTAATTATAGTATTCATTTGAAATACAGTTGGGTTCATTGTTTCAGTTTCTCCCTTTCCTATCCCTGCCGACTTAATTGTTTTGAATACGTCAAGCATTAAAATGCTTTCAAAAGTCAAAACTTACAGAAAGGTATACTCAGAAAAGTGTTCCTCCCTTCTACAACCATGGCACTCTCGTTTCCTTCACCATTTGTAGGCAACCAAGGTATTAATAATTGTTTCTGGCTTTTCATTCTGGTGAATTTTTGGTAAATATAAGATATATGTATGTTTTCTTATTTTTCCTTCTTTCCAAACAAAGATAGTGGTATTATATACAGTCTCTGGTGCTTTGATTTTTCATTTTACAAGATCTTTCGACCATCATTCCACATCAGCCCATAGAGAGTTTTCTCATTCTATGTTTACCATGACATAGTATCTATTGTGTCTTTGTACCAGTTTTTTCAACAATGTCCTATGATTAGACAAATAGGCAGTTTTAATATTTGCACTTTTTAACCTGAAAATATTTCCTTTTTCACCACTGGAGTCTGGGCACTCCCGAATATCTCTTTGCAGATTCTACATAAACAGTGTTACCAAACTGCTCAATGCAAAGAAAAGTGTAACTCTGTGAGATGAATCAAAAAGCAGTTTCTCAGAAAGTTTCTTTCTAGTTTTTATATGCGGATATTTCCTTTTAAACCATAGGCTTCAATGTATTCCCACATATCCCATCTCAGACACCATAAAAACAGTGAGGTCAAAGCGCTCCCTCAACAGAAACGTTTAGCTCTATGAGATGAATGCCCAAATTAAAAAGAATTTTCTCTGAAAGCTTCTCTCCAGTTTTCACCTGGAGAATTTTCTTTTTTCACCTTAGGCCTTTATGTGCTCCAAAATATCCCATTGCACATTCAACAAAAACAGTGTTACCAAACTGCTCAATGAAAAGAAAGATTCAACTCTGTGAGATGGACCCACCCAACTCAAAACAGTCTGTCAGAAAGCTTCTTTCTAGTTTTCATCTGACAGTATTTCCTTTTTCACCATAGGCTTCTCTGTGCCCTGAATATCCCTTTGTAGATTCCTCAGAATCAGGGTTAACAAACTGCTCCATGAAAAGAGTAGTTACATCTGGGAGATGAATTCACCCATCACAAATAAATGTCTCCAGCTCCTTTCTAGCTTTCATCTGTGCAGCAAATTTGCTTTTGTACCATCAACCTCAATGTGTTCCCAAATGTCCCTTCTCAGACACCACAAAAACAGTGATGCCAAACTGCTCAATCAGCAGAATGGTTTATCTCTCTGAGGTGAATACACACATCAGAAAATAGTTTCTCAAAAACCTTCTCTCCGGTTTGTATCTGCAGAGATAAAAAGTGGAGAGAAGCTTTCTGAGAATCTCCTTTGTGATTTTTGCATTCATCTCACAGAGCTAAATGTTTCTGTTGAGGGAGCACTGATATCACTGTTTTGTGCTGTCTGAGAAGGGTATTTGGGAGTGCATTGAAGGCTATGGTGGAAAAGGAAATAACCTCAGAAAAATTAGAAAGAAACTCCTGAGAAACTGATTGGTGATGTGTGAACTCATCTCACAGGGTTGAACGATTCTTTTCATGGAGCAGTTTGGTAGCACCGTTTTTGGGGAATTTGAGAAGGGATAATTTGGATCACATTGACGTCTATTGTGACAAAGGAAATATCCTCAGATAAAAACAAAAAAGAAGTTTTCTGTGAAATTGCTTTGTGATATTTCAATTCATCTCACGGAGTCACAAAGTTCCTTTAATTGAGAAGTTTGCTAACACTTTTTCCCTGGAATCTGCAATGGAATATTCCAGAGCTCATTGAGGAATATGGTAAAAAAGGAAATATCCTCATATAAAAACTAGAAAGAAGCTTTCTGAGAAAGCGCTTTGATATGTGTCAATTCATCTCACAGAGTTACACCATTCTTTTCATGGAGCAGTATTGTAGTACTGTTTTTCAGGAGTCTGAGAAGGGATATTTTGGATAACATTGCAATTACAAACTACTGCCACAATGAATCAATTTCTGCATATGTATTTTGTAGTTGTAAGACTATCTTTAGAATAAATTCCTAGAAGTGGGATGGTTGGGTTTAAGGACAAATGCATATGTAATTTTGGTTGCTATTGTCCAATCCTCTTCTATGGAGTTTGAATCATTTTGGATCCCCAACAGCAATGTATGAAAGTGCCTGTTTCCTCACAGCCTCAGCAATGAACTGTATTGTTAGGTTTTTGGATTTTTCCCAAAGGGACAGGTGAGAAGTGGTATCTCATTGTAGTTTTAGTTTGTGTCTACTATTATTAGTGAAGCGAAACATCTTTTCAAATGCTTGAGGACCATTTAAAACATCTTTTTGTGAGTTGTCTACTTATATTTTTTGCCCATATGTCTATAGGATATTTTTTTCCTTTAATTTGTAAAAGTTTGTTTTTATATTAGGAATATTAATGTCTTATCTATGAGATATTCAATATCACTTATTTATTATATATACTATATCACATATTATATATTCATATATTATATATCATGTATTATATATAATATAAATGTTATTGTTCAGTCATATCCTTCTAAAAGATAGTAGGGCAGGGAGAAAAAGGATACAATTTTTTAGCAACTACCAAATCTCGGGGAAAGTGTTCTTACCACGTCACCTGGGGATAAGCAAGGCAGTTTGGAGGAGATTTTCTTCTGATTGTTTTCCATTTATTTATGCTTTGAGTGTCAATGCTTAGTTTCAAATTCCCATTGAGAATGTTCTCATTTTGTCATGAAATTTGAATTTAGTCTCTTAATTTTTCTCTTGATGTATCACACTAATGTCCAGAGGAGTCATTAAGAAATTGTAAAGAGACCCCAGTGCTATCTGTATTTATGATCTCCTTCAGAATGTGTTTATCATATATTTGTGACTCTCTTCGCAGAAGTAAAATACTGACAATAAAAAAGAGATTACGAGAGGGCTCAAAGGTGCATCATTATCTTGGGTTTTACTTGTCAACAGTTTGAAATGTAAGAAAAACTGAATGTATGAATGTAATCCTTTGGAAAAGTGACTCTTACTGGTGGACTTGGTCCTCTGAAGTTGAATGAATGCTTCTGAGACATAAGCACTATTTCTTTTCCTCTCTATAGGTTAGTAAGACAACACTTTCCATCAACTTTAATTTTACTACTCCTGATAGTGTGACCTTTATCTTCTAATCCAATTACATATTCAAATCTTTTCCTTCTGTTCATTCTATCTACCTTTAGATGAGTCAACTGAGAGATGAACATTTAAAATGCATAAATACGTATTTTGCCATACACTGTTTTTTTTTCTTTATGCTTTATATATCATGAAATTTACTAGTAAGACATCAAACATTTCTTGAAGGCTGATATGGTCTGGCTCTGTGTCCCTACTCCAAATCACATCTTGAATTGAAATCCCCATGTGTCAAGGGAGGGACCAGGTGGGAGGTGATTGGATCATGGGGGCAGTTTCCCCTATGCTGTTCTCATGATAGTGAGTGAGTTCTCATGAGATCTGATGGTTTTATAAGTGGTGGTTTCCCCTGCTCTTTTCTCTCTTCTGTCACCTTGTGAAGAAGTTGCTTGCTTCCCCTTTGCCTTCTGCCATGACTGTAAGTTTCCTGAGGCCTCCCCAGACATGCAGAGCTGTCAGTCAGTTTATAAATTACACAGTCTCAGGTATTCTTTATAGCAGTGTGAAAACGGACTAATAGAAAGGCCTATGTATATTTTTGACTTTTTACTGGAAACAGTTTCAAACTTATAGAAGTTACTCGAATAGGAATAGTAGAAAGAACGTCAGTTAACCTTTTACCCAGCTTCTATTGTCAACATGTTAGTCCATTTGCCTAATCATTTGCACACTCTCCGTTCTGTTTCTTTCTTTCTCCACATATGCATATATATGTGCATAATGTATATCTACACACATATATACATACATGTATAATATTGTGTATATACCATAAAATATTTTGTTTTTACTAAAGAATTTGAGAGTAAGTTTTACGTAGCATGGTCTTTTATCCCTAAATAGTATTTTTTATATATAGGTATATTCTCATAAATAACCACAGGGAAGTCCTCAATTTCGGTAAATATAACATTAATACTTTAATTTGTATTTCAATTGTCTCATTGGCCCAATGTTTGTTATGGCTTCCTTTTCCTCCAGTACTAGATCCAGTCTCAGGAAAGATACTGCACTTAGTTGTCATGTTTCTTTAATCTCTGAAACATTGCCACAGCCTTTTTAAATGTTTTTTTCCTTTTGTGACAGTGACAGATTTGAAGACAGAGTCCCCCTACTTTCTATATACAGGAGTTTCTGTATTCTGAATTTGTCTGATGTTTCCTCATCAGTGGATTCAGGTTCTACATTCCTGACCAGAATATTGCATATGTGACATTGTATGCTTCTCAGGCAGCCATATCTGGAGGCACACAATGTCTATCTGCCCCTCCCTGGTGACACTAGTTTTCCTCACACAGTAGGAGTGTTGTCCTATTTCTCCAACAGTAAAAAGTTACCATTTTCTCCCTTGCAAATAATGAGTTTGAGGAGAGACGCTTTAAGACCATGCAAATATCCTGCTCCTCATTACAATTTCCCCTCAGATTTAGCATCTATTGGGATTCTTACCTGAACCAGTCTTTGCTGTGATGGTAACAAAATGATGAGGATCACTTCAGCACTCCCTCCATGTTTACCAGTCAGCATGTGACTTTCTAGTTTAACCAAGGACCCTGTCTTTTCCTCATGTATGGATGAATGTGTCTTAGTCTGTCCCAGCTGCTGTAACGAAATATCTTAGACTGGGTAGTCTATATATAGTAGAAATTTATTACTCACAGTTCTGGAGGCTGGGAAGTTAAAGGTCAAGGCACCAGCAGATTTGGTGTCTTGTAAGGGCTCTTTCCTTATACATGGTGCTTTCTCTCTATCCTCACGTGGTGGAAAGAGTGAAGGAACTCCCTCAGGCCCCTTTTATAAGGATATTAATTCCTAATCACTTCCCAAAGATCCCACCTCTTAATACCATTACTCTAGAGGTTAGGTTTCAACACATAAATTTTGGGGCAATACATATATTCACACCATAGCAGTGTGTATTATCTGTATGAACTCATGGATTTCTGTTTTCTACCCCACTTTCCCCCAAGTGGTGTATAATTATTATCCTTATTTAGCCTGGTGATGGATTATTCCAGATTTGGCCAGTTGGATCCTTTCAAGCTGACTAGGTGTGCCTGTGCCATATGTCCATTATTCTTTGGAGCACATCCTTACCTCTGGTATAACAAAATGTTCCAGGTTTATCACGCTTCCCCAGCCCTGCTTTGAGTCACTTCTCCAAGAACCCCTTGTTCCTTTTGGTGGGGAATAGTGTTAGAGATAAAAATCCATGCACTAGCTGTGCTGTTTGCTCCTGGAATATCTCTGCTTCTATACCTTTTTAAGTGAACGGAGCCAGGAGATATATGCATGCATATACATAAACTTACATACATGTAAATGCACATACACACACGATATGCACATATACATGTTTATACACATACATGTGCATATTTTAGATATCATAAGTGAGCACCAATACTTCCAATTTTAATTCATCTTTTTTACCTTCCCCCATTCCATATTTGCATGTACCTTCTTTCACAGTGAAAGTCTTGGCTTCTAAAATCAATAGATTTACTCATTTGCTCAATCTCATAATACATCCAAAGTAGTTTCAGAATGACTTCACCCATACCTACAAAAATGCAAAGCTACTCAAAAGAGTTCAGGATCCCTAGTTTCCAGTTTTTCCATTTCCCTACCCTGCCCAAGACTGAGGGCTATAGGATGTGCAGTCAAAACTGTTGTAAGTTCCTCAAATTAGTTATTTTTTGCCCTCCATTGTAATTATAGTATTCATTTGAAATACAGTTGGGTTCATTGTTTCAGTTTCTCCCTTTCCTATCCCTGCCGACTTAATTGTTTTGAATACGTCAAGCATTAAAATGCTTTCAAAAGTCAAAACTTACAGAAAGGTATACTCAGAAAAGTGTTCCTCCCTTCTACAACCATGGCACTCTCGTTTCCTTCACCATTTGTAGGCAACCAACATATTAATAATTTTTTCTGGCTTTTCATTCTGGTGAATTTTTGGTAAATATAAAATATATGTATGTTTTCTTATTTTCCTTCTTTCCTAAACAAAGATAGTGGTATTATATACAGTCTCTGGTGCTTTGATTTTTCACTTTATAAGATCTTTTGACCATCATTCCACATCAGTCCATAGAGAGCTTTCTCATTCTATGTTTACCATGACATAGTATCTATTGTGTGTTTGTACCAGAGTTTTTTCAACAATGTCCTATGATTAGACATATAGGCAGTTTTAATATTTGCAATTACAAACTACTGCCACAATGAATGAACTTCTGCATATGTATTTTTGTAGTTGTAAGACTATCTTTAGAATAAATTCCTAGAAGTGGGATGGTTGGGTTTAAGGACAAATGCATATGTAATTTTGGTTGCTGTTGTCCTATCCTCTTCTATGGAGTTTGAATCATTTTGGATCCCCAACAGCAATGTATGAAAGTGCCTGTTTCCTCACAGCCTCAGTAATGAACTGTATTGTTACGCTTTTGGATTTTTCCCAATGGGACAGGTGAGAAGTGGTATCTCATTGTAGTTTTAGTTTGTGTCTACTATTATTAGTGAAGTGAAACATCTTTTCAAATGCTTGAGGATCATTTAAAACATCTTTTTGTGAGTTGTCTACTTATATTTTTGCCCATATGTCTATAGGATATTTTTCTTCTTTAATTTGTAAAAGTTTGTTTTTATATTAGGAATATTAATGCCTTATCTATGAGATATTCAATATCACTTATATATTATATATATTATATCACATATTATATATAATATATAATTATATATTATATATATATATATATATTAACATTATATATTATATTATATATAATACATGATATATAATATATAATATATTTTATATTAAATATATTATATAAATATTATATATAATTATATATTATAGACTATGTATCATATGTGTTATATATATAATATTTATATATAATACATTTAATATATAATATATTATGTATATATAATATATAATATATATAGCATATTAATAATATATTATATATAATATGTATAATTATGTAATATATAATATTAATAAATAATATATAATATATTATATAATTATACATAATATATTAATGATAAAATAATATATAACATATTATTTTATATATTATATATGGCATATATAATATATATAATATATGTATAGAGAGCATGCAAATATTTTATCCTAGCTTGTACTTTGTTATTTGATTTTGCTTATATGTTTTCCTTGTAAAACTTTAATTTTCATTTAGTTAAGTTTATCACTCGACTCTTTAATTACATCTGAATTTTTAGTCACAGTTAGAAAGGCTTTTCTTATAGAGGAATTCATCCATCTTTATCACCTAGGACTTGTAAAGTTTTATTCTTTACGCTTTGATTCATTTGGAATTTATTCTTGTATATGGTGTGAAGAATTGATCTAATTTTATCTTTTTCCAAATGGCTAATCAGTTGTCCAGCATGACTTATAAAAAGCCAATCTTTGCGTTAGTGATTTGCAATACCAACTTTATCATATACTGAATTCTCTTTTTTTTTTTTTTTTGAGATGGAGTCTTGCTCTTCTTGCCCAGGCTGGAGTGCAATGGCATGATCTTGGCTCACTGCAACCTCTGCCTCCTGGGTTCAAGCAGTTATCATGCTTTACCCTCCCAAGTAGCTGGGATTACAGGTGCCCACCACCACACCTGGCTAATTTTTTTTTTTTTTGTATTTTTAGTAGAGATGGGGTTTCATCATGTTCGCCAGGCTGGTTTCGAACTCCAGACCTCAAGAGATCTGCCCGCCTCAACCTCCCAAAGTGCTAGGATTACAGGCATGAGCCACCACGCCCGGCCTCATATATTGAATTTTGTATATAATTAAGCCTTATCCTTTTTAAGGCAATACATGTAACAATAAATAGCTGAATTAAGTAAGCCCTCTGAATTAAGTCAGTGGACCCTCATAAAGGATAAGTTTTAAAATTAAATATTATCTAAAGATTTTGATAGTCTCCTAATGGGAGTATCTGAATTAAGTGTCACAGCTAAAAATAGTAGAGCGGTCACATTCCCTAGGACCAGTTCTCAAACTTTGTTAAAATGCAGATTCCTGACCTCTATCATTAAACATTTTCATTTAGAAGTGGGGAGTGTGGCCTTCATATTTTAGCTGCTTAACTAGTAGCACAGTGAAGATTGCATAAGGGTCATTGGATCACTTTTTGAAAAGCATGGTCTTAGAGAAAAGGGACATCCCACACTCTTTCACAGTGTAGCAACACGCGGGAAAGAGAACAGTCAAATTGTTTTGATATGACGAAAGGAAATGCAGGCTTTCTAGTATACACAAAACATATTCAAAAAGCTAGAAGTTTATCACTAAAGCTTCTGGAAGTAAATCTACGTTTAGCAACTCAATTTTTTAGATTTTATTCTCAATTATCCGGACATGAGATTTAGGTCTGTGATTCTCAGGTCTTTTTAGTTATGCATATCACTCAAGGAGCTATGGACTTCAAATGACTTACGTTTGTGATAAAGCCTCATTTAACCCACAATAATAGGAAGGCTGCTCTGATTTTCTGAAGTTAGAAATGAGAGATTAAATAAGTACATTTGTTGTAGTTTAATATTACACATTTTATGATGAAAACATGGTCTCCTACACTGCCTCCTACTATCTGGAAAATCAGTAATCCTAAAATGTTCTTTCAAAACCAGAGACCTAAATGGCTAGAAGCAATAATTGCTAGAGCTCTCTACCAAGCTTTGACTATAAATATTTGGCCATGTTGTGTGTTAGAAAGTATAAGACACACTTGCTTTCATTTCCTGAGCCTGACTCACTGAATTTTCTCGTCCAGATTGGTTTTCATCTGTTTATTCCTTTATAGCATAGATTAGGTCCACTGTGGTTCTAATCTCTGTTATGCATGCTTTTTTTATGAATAAAATGCCAGGCACACAGAACATACATATGCACATTTTACTACAAGATAGTAAAAGCTCAATGTGCTGGGACTGCATTCCCAATGTGACCTTATTTTCCCACTCTTTGCGGTTTTAAAATGTTATGTTAATCTCGCATTCTGGACGATCCCCGTCCAGAATGGGGATCTCTTTAGATTTCTTCCTTACAGTGAGTCCCGGCAGTTTATAGCAGCCATAGAATAGCTAAATTTGAAAAGGCTTTTTGGCAAAGATTTGAATATCTGTCCTCTGACCTTTTCTGGTTCTTGTCTGTATTTCATAATACAAAACTAATGAGGATTTCACTTTGGTGAAATCTGCCTTGCTAAATGCTGCTTGCAAAAACACACTCATTTGTTAGCATTTGGGATTCTGATTAAATCATTGTGCTTTAGTGACTGTTAAAGAGTATAGTTTGAAAGAAAAAAAATGTTTTTAGACTCCTGTATAGTGTACCAAAATCTATGCAAATTGTTACAAGGCCTTTTAATGTACAGGTGAACCCCAGCACTTATTATCATCTGATGCACAGATAATGCACATGTCATATGTTGGTAATAAAATATCAAAGTTAGACTGACACTCTTAGAGTGTTTAACACTGTTTTATTGGCTTACTAGCCCTAATTGGATTCATTGCATCCATATTTTTCACGCCGCCACTTAAAACATTTGCCACGTGTTTTATCCATGCTTTTGTCACAGCTTTGTCTGTAACTACATTGACTTGATTACTCATATTCTATGGCAATTCCTGGCATTTGGCTTATTTTTCCACTAGCCTCCTTACTTTCAAAAATCCCTCCATCTCATTTGTCGACAGCCTCTGATTATCTCAAAGGTGCCTCAGATTATCCTGACATGTCCTTCCACTTCTGAGAATACTGACCCAGTATTTCAAGACTGAGGTATCTCTGAGACAGAAGATGGATGTCCTCCCTTATTCACACTCTTTGAATAATGCTTTTTACTCACCCTATGGACTCTGCTAGAAAGACACTTTAATATTTTTGCAATTTATATTTTTCTATTATTGAAAAATAATAGAAACCACTGCCTTAGTCGGTTTAACAGTTTAACAAAGTTGTTTTCAAAAGAACAGAGAAAACGTAACTCCATTTAGGTTGCCTTTCATTTGCAAATACTAACTGAAACTTGAGTTAGGGATTGTATAACTTGGAAGCAGTATTAATAAAATGAAGTCATTGGCATATTAAAAATGTCCTAATGTTCACTTCAAGTGTATTTTTAAAAACCTCACAGGTAATGGTGTGAAAGAAACCAAGGAGATGTTTGCATTCATTATGTTCCACTGGAAAAAAACGGTTAATGTAATTGTATAGATTTTTCCCTTCTTGTTTTTGTGTATGGTATAGCCCATTCTTTGCTTTATGTACAAATACCCTGGTTTCTAAGTGCTACTTATTTTCTGCTGAAATAAAATATCCTTTCAATTTAGTGAGTAACTTTGTATGTATGTGCATTTGTTTGGAAGAGATAGTAAATAATAATAATTTAATTCATGTAGCTCAGCTTTTTCTTCTAAGAAGTTTCATTAATTCACATATGCTATAATTATTTTTTATTTCCCTTTACCAGAATAAATCTTTCCCCCTAGAATGATGCTTTTTTCTTGATGCTTTTTTCTTGAGTAGATACTGCCCCTCTTTAAAGTACCTTAGCTTAGAATTAAAAAAAAAAAAAAAAACCAGTTAATTTTTACCAAAAACAAATCCCGGACATTATTGGATGGTGGAGTTGGCTTAATGACTTAACTATGTCAGGTCTGACATCTGTGTTAATTCTCTAAGCCTTTTCCTTGTGATTACAACATGGCTGCCATCAATCTAGCCATCATATCTACTTTTAAGTCAGGAAGAAATGGAAAGGACCTGCCTTTTGCTTATAATTTTAAATATAAATATAAACTATTCTCAGGAAGTTCTGTAACCTGAAAATAGAAATGCTACTCATTTTCTACTTGAAATAATATTTTTATCTTTCAAATTAATTATCTGAAAGATTATAAAATATATCTTTATTACATGATTTCACATATATTCATTTAAGAAATATTGTTCATTAACTATGTTCCATACAATGTTTTAGAATTTAAGACTACAAATACTAATAAAACAGGGATTTTGCATTTGAGTTGCTTCTGGATTCATCATGAAGAAATACAAGAAAACAGACAAGAATAGTACTGTGTGAATGATAAAGCATAGAGCTTTTCACTGCAAAAGCATCAGATAGGGTGTGGAGTTGCTCTCTGTTAGCTGGAACAGATGAGACTTGACCTGGGATCTGGAGCATGAAGATAAGGTGATTGATAAAAGCAAGAGGAAGGTACGGAGGTTATCTAGGCACCAGGGCCTGCATGTACAAAGGCCTGGAAGTGACAGAGTGTATGGTTTATTCAAGAACAAGTGATTGCATATGACTGGATCACAGGCATGAAGGATGGAAATTTAGGAAAATACTTTACTCAGGACTTTGGTCTTCATCCTCTCCATGATAATTGTGCTATAGCCTTATTTTACCTGACGCTAATTACTTAGAACTTAGTTTTGGTTCCACTCTTCTGGAACTTGTAAACCAATAAGGCAAATATTTTTCTTGTATTAACATTAGTATTTAGTAGAGGCTGTATATTGGTGATCTGCTGGCCTACTTTGATCTACAGGCATGGATAGTGGGGTATTTTTGTTTTTTTTTTCTTTTTTAACCTGTACAGAATAAAAAGTTGAATCAGGTTCCAACATTTAACAATCAAGAGATTTCACAGATGAAACTAGTTTTTCTGGAAAAATGAGAAGATCTGGAAATCCTGGGCCTGCATTCCCATACGGCAACAGTCCGCTGGAACTGATAAGGGTAGGCAGTATCTGGTTCACTACGGTCTTCATTTTCTGTTGTTTTACAACATGCTCACCTAACTAATTAAAAGTGCTAGGTTGACTGGTGAAGACACTTATATTTGTTATCTCTAGTGCTGATAGAGACAGGGGGAAGCCAAATGCCTAGGCAGATAGGAGTGGGTACCCGGTGAAACCCTATCTTCAAGCGGAAGGTTTAAAGCCTGCAACCCAGCCACATGGGGGACTTTCCCGCCTTTGGATAAGGTAATCACCCACTGTTTCCCCTTTCTACTGAGAGCTGTTCTGTTGCTCAATAAAATTATTCTCTGCCCTCCTCACCCTTCAATGTCCAGTGTATCCTCATTCTTCTTGGGTGCAGTACAAGCTCTGGAATCACCAAATGGGGTTACAAGCTATGACACAGGTAAGCTGGGGCATGCCAGTGTGGCAGAGTGAGGCCCGGGCAGGGTGTTGCAAGCTGGGAGTCCCCAGCTTGCAAAGTGACCGAGAAGAAAAGTCCTGCATCTGTGCAGGACATAGAACTACATACATTTGGTTAACTTGCACAATAGCAGTTCTGGACAAGATGTAGAGATGTAGTTCTGTTTTCACTGATGCAAGCTGATCATGTGGTCAGTGGGTTCACACTGGCCAATAGCTTGCTTCAGAGAACAGAAATGAAGCACCTCTGTGTTATGAATCTTGTTTTTAATTATCTTATATAATGTTTGTAACTCTCAAAATGGTTGCACCGATAGAAGGGATTTTATAATCTAAAAATCCCTTCAGCAAATTATAAGAAAAGGATTATGAGTCTGGAGGCATGATGACTTGATATTAACAAACATCCAAATGGTATTGGTTGACCATTTAATTTCCTTGGCCCTCAGAAACTTCTGTTAGAAAACGTCTATAATGTCGCCCCTAATATCTATCTGAGAAGGTTATTACTGGCATTCAAGTGAAACAGGGTATGTTACAAGAAAAGCAGGTAACTACTGAGGACCCACAGATGAAAGGAGATGTTGCTTATGGTTGGGAGTCTTGGGATCTTGGTAAAATGTCTGACCAGAAAGTACGACTGGCTAAAGGAAACTGTCCAACTTTAAACCAAAATATGGTTCCATATGGAGACTTTAAGGGATGTGGTTGGTAGACAGACTAGCAGTAGACAAAGATTTCAAGAACTTTCTGCATTATGTTTTGCTCAGAGAGTGGATGGAACTTATTGAGCCTATTACTGTATGGTCATTATTAGATTTAGTGACAAAAGCCTGTCTCTACTAAAAATACAAAAATAATTAGCTGGGTGTGGTAGCGGGCGCCTGTAATCCCAGCTACTAGGGAGGCTGAGGTAGGAGAATTGCTTGAACCTGGGAGGCGGAGGTTGCAGTGAGCCGAGAGCACCCACTGCACTCCAGCCTGGGCAACGATGTGAGACTCTGTCTCAAAAAAACAAAATAAAACACAAAATATTTTAGATAACAAAAAGAAAAAAAAGTAAAGATTATATGGCCTAGTTCACTCATTTTAATGACAAAAAGTAGATTCTCAGTGAGACAAAGTAACTAATTAGTATCAGAGACAAAACAAGAAACATTGGACATTTAAACTCTCAATCCAATGATCCTTCCGTTGTGCCTCTGGTGTCACTTAGAAGAGAAAGATTTTGATGCTTACACGGGATTTACCTGAAAAGCTGTTGGTTTTTCTGTTTCCTAAGAAAGCTAGAGAAGACCCTTTTCTTTTGTATCATTCAAGGCTTATTTACTTTGTGGGTCAGTTAGGGGAGCCTCAATAAGTTGTGCTGGATGGATTTGGGGATCAACAGGGATTCTTATGAGATCTGATTTTTCAGTAGTTAGAGGAAATAGGAGCAAGATTGCTTAATTACTTCAAATATTCTGGAAGGCAAGCATTCCAAGCACATCTTACTCTTTTGTCTGTTGGAGTCATAGGTCTTCAATCCTCCAAACACAAGAAGAATCTTCACCGCTAAAAATCTAGCATAATTTTTTTACACTCACAAGAAAACCTGTTGTAGGTGAGTAATATCATGTATCACCTCTAAGAAATTTTCTTACTTTTATAAAGTTTTGATAGCATTTCATATGAAAAAATATTTTCATATTTGAAATTTTAAAAACTATAGTTTAATAGTGGCTTTTTCTGTTCAATGTGCTGCAAGAGGCAAAGGTTTCCCCAATGGGAAACATTATCAAAGGTTTAAAATCCTTTGGTAATGCTAGAATTGGACTATTAGTATGCTTATGTAAATCATTGTTGCCAATTATAATTTATATATCAATTGAGATATTTCTAATTTTAGCTATGGTTAACCCTAAAAATAAATTCTTTATATTTGTTTAGTAAATTGCCAAATCCACTTGCATTTTTTTCCTGTTTCTTAAATCATTTTTTCTCTCTCTACTAGTCACATCGTACATGGACTTTTATAACATAGCTTCCTAACTGATTTTCCTGCATCACTTTTTGTCTTGAATTATGCCTATTGACAGCCTGATTAAGCTTGGAAATACAGTAGGAGAATCCCTTTCCTGTAGCATTAGTCAGGAGAGGAACTTTAGTGGAAACACACTATTGGAAGTACACCAGATACAGAGATGAATAGATGCAGAGGTACCTGGTGAGTCCCAGTTTATCCTCACTGTCCTCCACATGGTGGTCCTCTCATCATCCAGACTACAGGACCTGCTGACCAGACTACAGGCCCACCACCAGATGCTTGATTTCAGACCCACAGAGGCAGTAGCTGCCAAAGACAAAAGCTCTCCTGAGCTCCTGCTCACAGCCCTGCTTCACAGGTTGGCTGTGCTTCACTTCTTAAGTCTCTCTGAAAGCGTTGTCTTGCCAACCCGAGTCAGTGCTTCCTGACTTTTCCATCCTCCGACTCCCTCTTCCAGACCTTTCCTTTCCTTGCTTTTCCCACAATTGTGTAAACTCTAATTCCTATGGTAAATCCTTTATGGATTTATCATAATGCTCATAGTGGCTCTGCTTCCACTATTAAAGCCCAGCTGATACACCTTGAACTCACCCATTGCCTTTCCCAGAGCAAAACTTTTATAGTGAAAGTGATCATGAACTGACTTAATTCCCCCCTCCCCTTTCCTTGATTAATCCTTGAGCCTGTTCATCTCTTTCAAAACTCTCACTTCCTAGGTTTCAGAGCTGTGTCTCCCTGGGTTCTGCCCTTCTGGGCCACACACCCACATACTTTTGAGTTCAGGGCTTTTGCTCGGACTCACTTGCTAATACAGCAGGCTAGGATTTTATGTGGAGCAGATCTCAATTCAAACTCTTGTGTTGCCCTTTCTATCTGGGGACTTAGATAAGTTATTTGACATTTGTTAGGTATAACTTGCTCACATGTAAGAGGGGGATAATGTCATAGTTACCTTATGAGGGTGGTAAGAGATGTAAATTGAAATTGAAAAGCATCTAGCAGTGCCATATACCTGGGGGTGCCTCCACAGATATTGACTTTCTTCCTCTTTTTCTGTATGTTGTGAACAGTCCTCCATTGTCTTAATGGAGAAGAAGTGACCTCATGGTCCAAATGTTTTACTGCCTCTAGTACTGCAAACCCCAGTGGAGAAGGTTCCTAGTTGAACCATGAATTGAAACACTAGCACTGAAGTAAAAACATCTTGGTTCAAGGGCAAGGGGCTCTATCTTTTAATGTGGGTGATTGTTCCTATGAGTAAGATTACAGTGAAGCTGTATTTTGAAAAATTGCTGATATTGATGCTGATTACAGATATGAAGAATGGACAAAATGAGAAGAGAAAATTGAAAAATTGAACTTTCCTGTAAAAGCAATACTAATTACAGACATTTATATCCGTGGCTTATTATTTATACTTAATTAGTATGCAGCACAATGGCAATGATGCCAGTCATTACATATATCACACGACTAACTTGTTTCACTCAGTTGCAACAATAATTTCTCTCCATGGACCCTTGGCTATTGGTTTGTTGTTCAGGTTTGTTCATCTACTGACAACCTAAAGTAATTAGAGAATGGCAGTTTCCACAAAGAGAATATTGATGTATAGTGATCATTTTTTGCACTTCATCCCTCAAACAGTACTGTGGCAAAGTTGCTATTCTTGTCTGCATTTTTCTGATATGAAACTGAGGCCCAAAGAATGTAAGTAAACGCCTAAAGCCATAAATATAGACATTGGACTCAAATACTTTTATTTTCCAACCTCTTACTGGAACCTATGTGGTAAAGCTGATCTGTTGGAAGACGTTTAGTGATACATAAATGTCTTTAACTAATGGCATGAAAATGACATGAGATGGATTTGTAAAATCAAGATTTGCAGGTTTAGGCTTGAGTTCTACATCCTAGCACAAAGATGTGACTGCTTATCTTTCCCTGGGGTCAGAATTCCTGATATTCTTGTTTTTTAATGCTTGTGTCTCCCTGCACTTTGTAATCTGTAGGCTTCCTAAAAGCTCCAAAAATTAAAAAAACAATGAATCATTCGACGTCTTCTAGCTTGTTTGTTTTTCTTTTTTAGAGACAGAGTCTTGCTGTGTCACACAGGCTGGATTGCAGTGGTGTAGTCATAGCTCACTACAGCCCTGACACCTTGGGCTCAAGGGATCTTCCAACCTCCACCTCCCAAGTAGCCAGGACTATAGATGCACACCATCATGCCTGGCTCATTTTTTAAAATTTTAAAATATTTTTTGTGGAGACAGGGTCTTGCTATGTTGTCTAGGCTCATGTTGAACTCCTGAGCTCAAGAGGTCCTCCTGCCTCAGCCTCCCAAAGTGCTGAGATTAAGAGTGTGAGCCACTGTGCCCAGCCCTTGTTGCATTTTTGAGCTACCCAAATGGCTAGCACTGTCTTCGATATTTCAGAAGTACCATACTCTGTTCCAAACAAAACGTAACAGTCCCTATGGACAGTGTGGTTCCTAACCCAAGTGGACAGTGGGTCCTCATGCCTGATGGCTCTAGAGAAGAGAAGGCTGCAATTGAACCCAAGTTGTTCAGTGAGACCAAGAAATACTCCCTGTTATTCTGATCTGATGATTTTGAGATTTATCTGCAAGGTGTAGGGGAGAAGGAAAGTCTATTTGCCATGCTTAAAGGAAAGGATAATGGGTTAAAGAAGACTTTGATGAACCTTTGAAGTCTTAAAAAAGCTAGATTACATAATTCTCTCCAAAGGTGTTTCAGTTGCCCTTTTTACCTTGGGATTTGGCGGTTACTTTATGCCCCCTAAAAACAATGTATCAGTTATCCAGTGACTAGTGTTCCAATTAATTTATGGACATGAAGATTAACATGCAATCTGCTAATGCATTAATGAGTTTATAATATTTAGAAATAGGACGACCAAAACTGGTAGACCAATTCTGAGTTTTATCAACCTCAGTGGTTGAAATTAAAATGAAAATAGCAACATTTGTTTTCATTTTCCCTACAAAGAAACTAATTGTTTTCCTCTGGGTAATGATAATTAACAAAATCCCTATTGTGTTCCTGATCAGTTCACAGCTGGTACTTCGATAATCACAAATACTTGGTTTTATGAGGTGACATTAAACTCCTGCCTAACTTGGGAAGTACATTAATTGTATACTATTGCCTGAGCTTATTAATTCTAAATTATGCCTCAATGAACTTCTCAAATTGGGAGCAACATTTATATTAATAAACTGTAGTCAGTGAGAGGGAGGGAGGGAGGGAGAGAGAGACCATAGGAATCTACTACTGAGTGCAGATTTTGTCTGCTCCAGATGTTATAGTTGGGTTTAAAAAACTCTGATATGTTTGAATAAATTCCAAAGGAACGTCTCATCCCTTCCTTTTTTTTTTTTGAGATGGAGTCTCACTCTGTCACCCAGGCTGGAGTGCAGTGGCATGATCTTGGTTCACTGCAACCTCTGCCTTCCGGGTTCAGGCAAGTCTCCTGCCTCAGCCTCCCGAGTAGTTGGGATTACGGATGTCCGCCACACACACCTGGCTATTATTTTGTATTGTTATTAGAGGTGGGGTTTCACCCTGTTGGTCAGTGGTCTTGAACACCTGGCCTCAATTGATCCGCCCACTTCTGCCTCCCAAAGTGCTGGGATCACAAGCATGAACCACTGCGCCCAGCCTCATCCATTCTTATAATGCATTTTTAGGCATTCTTTTTTCATTAAGCAGGAAAAACGAAGTGCTAGGGAGGCCTGGGATTTGTGGTTGAAATGTGTTCAGAGTGCTACCCTCCCTCATTCCTTGGAACTTTCTGAAGGACCAGAGCTGACCTGAGGACCTGTTGGGTGTATATCACTGAGGGAGTTCCAGGGCTATGCAGGGAAGCCCTGAGTGGGATGCAGTGATTCTTCTCTACTGTGTCTACTTCTATGAGGGCTGCCATCCTTCATGTAACAGTACCTTTAGGAACAGGGACCATATAGCTATATATTTCTATCTCTAAGTTTCAAACAGTGCTTGGCAGCTAACAGGTGGTCAACTAATGTTTGTCGGATGAATGAATGGTGGTACCAAGGAAGATTGGCATGTTTAGTCCAGGCTGCTAAAGGAGGTTTAATGGTAATTGGCCAATGTGTGGTGATTAAGCCTCAACAGTTACATAGAAGAAACCATGTTTATACTGATGTTGCTTTAACAATGCCATTAAAGTCTGGCACCGTGGCTCATGCCTGTAATCCTAGCACTTTGGGAGGCTGAGGCGGATGGAGCACTGAGGCCAGAAGTTTGAGACCAGCCCAGCCAACATGGCGAAACCCCATCTCTACTAAAAGTACAAAAATTGGCCAGGTGTGAGGGCACACACCTATAATCCCAGATACTCAGGAGGCTGAGGCATGAGAATTGCTTAAGCCCAGGAGGTAGAGTTGCAGTGAGCCAAGATTGCACCATTGCACTTCAGTCTGGTGACAGAGTGAGCTTCTGTCTCAAAAAAATAAAAGCCAGTGAATGTTACTTCTATCTTAAATTTCCAATATAGCAACTTAAAAAATGATCTTTAGTTTTTACGGATACATAGTAGTTGCATATATTTATTATTTATGGGGTACATGTGATATTTTGATTCAAGCATACAATGTGTAATGATCAAATCAGGGTAACTGCAATATCCAACACCTTAAACATTTATTACTTCTTTGTGTTAAGAACATTCCAATTCTACTGTTTTAGTTATTTCAACAATAAATTATTATTAACTATGGTAAATTTTTAAATACAATAATATCATGCTGATGAGGATATGTGAAAGACACATTCATGCAACTCTTTCAGAAAGAAATTTAGCAGTATCTATCAAGAACGTGGACAATTTTTGTTATCTTCATTCTGGTAAAATTCAGCATCTGTAAGTCAGGTTTTTTTTTTTTTTGGTATGAGTCCCAGGTCCAGCTTTATTACCTAATACAAGTCCAGCTTCTGGAACATTCAAATTCACTGTTCCAAAGTTTAATTAAAAACACAATTTACAAATATTTAATATCTTCTGAAAAGCATTTCTAAGTTAAGAATGAAAAAGTATGTACATAATATATAATCAAATACCAGGTGGCCTCAACTTCCACCAGGTCCACAGTCAGCAACATCCATCTTTTTAGGTTCTTCAATATATTCTGTCTAATCCACAAAGTTGTTTTCCATGACAGGGGAAGGAATGGAAATCCCTATTGCTTTCTGAACTCCATAGGTGCTTACGATATCACCCGGAGTTACTTGCTGTGCAAATTCTTTAAGATTACTGGTCACTTGTTCAGCAAGATGCATTTCTCTGTATGAGGGACCCAAGAGACAGATCATGCTGGGAAGGGGTCTGGTGCTCAAACATTCATTCTGGGATTCCTGGGGTTCCCTGAGCAATCTGATGGTCTCATCAAGTTTCCTCTGGAATAGTTCAGCTTCTTCAGAGTCAAAAACTTCAGTTAGAACGCCAAAGTTTGCTACTGCTTTCAGTGCTATGAGCCTGTCCTCAGTATTGGAGTTCAAACCTCCTGGTGGCTCTACTTCCGTAATCTCCATTTCTTTTGCGGTGTCAAGTGTCCTAGTGTGGCCTTCCATCTTCAGGCAATGACATCTCCAACTCTTGTAGGGTCCTGGAATGTCCTCCTTTTGTTAAAACAACCAGTAAACTATCTGCCATCTTGGCACGTGGCCAAAAACTCATGGATGCTGAAATCGCTTGGAAGATCAGAGTCTCCCCCATAGGTTGAATGGACTAAATCAGAATTATCCTTACTGATATTTGCAAATGTGGAGTCATAATGTGGTGCCTAAGAACTGTAGGGCCCGTAATTCAAAGATAACACTGGAGTGACTTTATTCTTTTGATGCTCTTTGAACCCCTGCAAAGTATTCACTCCAAACGGAAGTCTTCCAGTTGTCATTCCCAGTCTCACAGGGCAGTAGCTTGGCTTTCCTACAATGGGATCCACAGGATGGAGAAGTCCCAACATCGTTGTTCCCTCTGGTTTTCTTCTTTCAAATTCGCACTCACAGTTTACAAGCCGCCTGGTCAGTTTTCTTCCAGATTCCTTCACGATACGGTCAAGCTGCTCCTGCTCTCTCTCTAAAGTATTGCTTTTAAACTTATCTTCAAGCATATGTTATTTTTCTTTTTATTTTGTTTGCTGGGACTCTTGATAGTGTGTGCTTTGGCATCTCCAGAGTTCTCTCTCTCTTTCAGTCAGCAGCCTCCCTCCTCCCCACTCTGTGAGGTGTCTGTTCTATCTTTCTGTTTTCGAGTTTTCTACAAGTCAGCCATGAAGTCTATGCTCTGCTTCAGGCTCTGAATTCTTTCCTGGCTAAGAATTGTCATCCCTGAGTGCAACAGCTTATTTGCAGCTTTATAATAAATGGTCTCTGGGTATTGTAAGTCATGGCATTAGTACACATTAGTTTGAAGTTATACTTTAGTTCATCTCTGGGCTGGTAGTCACTGTTCTTGATCTTTTCTTTCATGGTACTAAAATCCATTGGATGTTTAATGATCATGGAGTAGCCAGGAGCAATACAATCAGTAATAGGAAATGAAAAGAAAGCACTTGGATCTTTTCTCTGCAATTGTCTCATCAGTTGGATTCAAAGCTTCTTGAAGGGGTGTCTGTTTTACTACTTCTTGTTTGGCTAAAGAGCTTGTGAGAGGCTTCTCAGGAGACAAGTCTAATCTCACAGGGACGTGACACTGGAGGTCTTTTTCCGCCTCATTCTCCACCCGGTCTCGATCTCGCTTCTTTTTATCCTCCTTAACGCTCTCCATTTTCTCCCCTTTTCTTTCCCTGGAACCTGCTTCTCTTCTTTCTCTTTTTCCGCTTTCTGTCCTTGTGTTTGTCATGATCGTTTTTGTCTTCAAAGAGGCTGGAGTCGTGTCCCGAGCTGCCCACGGAGAGTTTGGTGACTTCGTTCCCTCCTACTTTGAGGACCAGCTTCAAGGGCTTCTCTACATACTCCTCGTAGAGATGTTTGTCTGACTTGTGCTTCTTGGGCTTCCTGCCCATGTCCTACCGGGCCCCAGTGCCCGCTCCCCGCGCCAGGCCCAGGCGGTGCGGTGCCACTTCCGGTCAGGGCCAGGCCAGCGGAGGGCGGGAGCAGGGCCCGCGAGACCCCGCGCCATGAGGCAGGAGGGCGGCGCCGGAAGACAGTTTTAATGAAGTAACTCGAAATAGAAAAATAGCTTTCTGCACACAAAAGTGGTGATCTCAGAATTATTTGAAATCATGGGAAATAATCTGAGTTTCCAATGAAGTGGGAATGGTATTGGTGCTTTACTGATTTAAAATGTTTTTCAAGACTTTACAGTAATACGACGAATTCTTAAGGGTATAAAGTGTATACATCATTATCACAACAAAAATATACTATATATAGAAAAGCCTAGAAGGAAATATTATTAAATGTAAGAATAGAAAAGAGATTGGGATAAAATCCAGGGAAATATAAACATTTTTTAGTTATATTTTTGGTTTGTTTTGGTTTTCCCAGTTTTTAGTAGACCCTTTTAATGATGCCTCCTCAACTCCCTTGTGTTGAGAATATGTGACTCTGCCAGGTCTCCTCCTCCCTCCCTCACCCACCGCCCCCTCTAATCTCCCACTACCCATTGCAGATTGGATCATGATGGACACCTGACTCATGCCGGGCAAATTGGAGTTTTTCCTCTGGGAATTTAGAACTGGAAATTCAGAGAAAGCAAGTCAGTTTGTATGCATGCCTTGGATTGAGAGACATGAACATTTTGGACTAGAGGTGGAGTTATCTTTTCCCACTTGCACAAAGAAAGCAGATTTTAAGGAAAATAAGATGAAAGCAGATATACAGAGAAAGATAAAGATAAGAGTTCATGGGATCTAACAGAGGAACTGGTTGATGATGACTTTCTAGTTTCTGGTTGTAGCTCTCATGAAACCTGGCTGAGTACCATGAGATATTCTTGTGCCTTATAGTATACAGTATTGTTATTATTTGTTCTCAAGTCAGTTTCTGTTCCTGCAATCAAGTATTACTATATAAGTTGGCTTTACTTTTGGGTCTTTAAATCAGTGAAGCACTGTAATTCTATGTCCATGAATAACCTATGCTTCTTACTTGCTATAGTGTGTCAACAGGAGCTCTTGATAAAACATCTATTGTTTTTGGAAATACATCAATCATTATGTACTCTATAATATTCTAGTAGTAATACATGATAACTACAGACATTTCCAAAAACATGCTAATTCACCAGGCTGGAGTGCAGTGGCCCGATCTCGGCTCACTGCAACCTCCGTGTCCCAGGTTCTTCTGGGACGATTCTTCTGCCTCAGCCTCCCAAGTAGCTGGGATTACAGGTGCACACCACCATGCCCAGCTAATTTTTGTATTTTTAGTAGAGATGGGGTTTCACCATGTTGGCCAGGAGGGTCTCGATCTCCTGACTTCGTGATCTGCCCGCCTCAGCCTCCCAAAGTGCTGGCATTACAGGCCTGAGCCACTGCACCCAGCCAGAAATATATCTTAATGTTAACTGTGGTATATTTGAGTTGTGGTTTTACAGATAATTTAAAATTTTCTCTTTGTATTTTCCAAATTTTCTGTGGTGTATATACATTTAGTTGGTAATAAAATAAAAAGTTATTATTATTTTTCAATTTTATTGGGGGTGGGTTTAGGAGTGGAAAGTTTAATAGACCAAAAAAAAAAAAAAAAAAAAAAGAGAGGAAGCTTCCTCATGCTGAGAATGGAGGTTGCCCAGGAGTGGGTCTCGCAAAAGTTCTATTTTTAATGAAAAAATAATTACCTTAGTCACCAAAACAGTATTGTCAGTCTTCCCTTCTTATTCCATCAGGTGTAGGAGTTTAAGAAAGAAAGAAGGATGGAAGGAGGAATAGAGTGTGGGCTGCCTGGGATGCTCTACCTGTGGGCTTCAGGCCCTCTTGTTGTTCTCTAGGGGAGTGTTGATAAGGACTGGGATTTTTTTCCTGGCGGGGCTTAGAGTAGGTAGCGGCTGAAAGGTCTAGTTTGGAAGTAAATACCAGTTTTGAATCCTGGCTCTACTCTTTTCTCTCTATGTAGACTTGGAAAATTACTTAACCCTTGTTAGTGTTGGCTTTCTCATCTGTGAAACGATGGAGCTAGCTCTTGGGATTGTTGAGAGCACAAAATGAGATAGCATAATCAATCATTTAGCAGAGTCACTGGGTCCTAATAAGTGGTTGTGGTGTTTTTTACCCTTACTGTTAGGTGACAGACGTAAATCCTCCGTAGGCACTCTATTAATCCTCTATATCTACTGGCTTTCATTATTTTTGTGTACACCTGACATGTCCGTCTTTCTATATCTCTAGCAATTCTAAAATAGTTAAATCAGTGCTTCTGAAACTTGAATGCCCATATGATTAACCTGTAGACCTTATTAAAGTGCAGATTCTGTTTCTGTATGTCTGGGGTGGGATTCAAGTTTTTAATTCTTAATAAGCTCTCACATGACGTAAATGTTGATATCCAAAGATCACTTTTAGCAGCAAGGATTAGGATGGCCCAGCTCAAATCTAATATCTGTGTGAAATCATGAACAATGTCCCCAGACAGAATCGTCTTTTCTTTCTTTGGCTCTTGAAGCACATGATTTATATTCCTAACTCGGCACTTAGCACATTCGGCCTGCTGTGGTGTATGCGATTCTGTTCATTTCTAACTAAACTCTTGACAGTAGACTGTGTGTTCAACTCCTGAAAGCTGTCAATGTCCACATGGGGATGTTGACGTACTTGACCCATGATTATCATGTTACTGAACTGGATAGAAAATAATCGAATAATGTCCTAAAATAACATTGTTTTTTACATGAGCATTCACTTAGAAATCACCAACATCAATCAACTCAACTAGTGGGAATCATGAAAGAGAATAGTGGTACCATATAGCAACCATAATGGATGATTTTGGTTGCTTGGCAGGTGTTAACCCAATTGCCACAACCAAGGAGGATTTAACAAGGGCATTCTGGTTACTTGCAACAAGTAAGGAGAACACTGGGGGTAGTTCCCAAAGCAGTGCGTCTCTCCGAAGGAAGGTGAGAGCGGGGCTTTCATTATGCTGGTTGGCTGAGTCGCTGTATGAAAGGCGGGGTAAAGGCAGTGAAGGCACAGTCCTGATCATGCCTCTTCATACATTGCAGGTATAGAAAACGGTGAATAAAATCCTCCCTAGGAAGGGTTTTTAGTATGGTAATAAGGAGAGTTCACCAAACTTCATCTCCAACTCAGGCAACTCTGGTTTTACCTGGTTTTTGTTTTACTGTAGCTGAGCTTCTTCCTGGAACCTTTTGAAACCACAGAAACTCAGTGTGCCACAGTTACGAGTTACTAGGGTACCTGGAGTTACAATGTGAATGATCCCAAAAGGCAAATAAATCATTGTGATATCTTCCTTCTTTTAAAAATACACTATAGAAGGCAGGTGGGATGATTTACCGGGTGGGATGACAAAGCTAAGCTGAGATGATTTATTTTCCACAGATAGTCAAGTAAATGAGCAATAATTTGCCTTTCAAATTCTGAGTCTCTTCCCTGGCCATGCTTTAAATGGAACTTCCACATGGGCCGGAGCCCAAAGTTGGATCCCTTTGCACAGAGGCTAGACATCGAAGTAGTGGCCTTTAGGGTAACACAGACTCACTTCTGTTGAGATTAATTAGCAAAGAAAATTTGTGGGAACTGAGGAAGGTTCAGCAGAAGTCTGCCCTCTCTGGACATTTTTTGGTGGCTAGGAAGCAGGGCAATTGTCCTGCCTGACTGTGGGGTTTGTTCAGCCTTATCATGGACAGCTTTTGCATAATTCCGACTTTCCTTCTCTGGAGTAATTGACATTTCACTTCAGAAGGACTTTCAATTTTATTTTAAAAATCCAGTAAACATAAATAGAAGAGAAATTCAATTTTCAGTAACATTTTACTCCGCTACCACTTATGTCCTTAGGGAAGCTTAACGAATTTTCATCGGTACACTAAAAATTAGATAGTTGGGTATGTTGCAAAACTTTGAACACTTGATTCAAAATTCCCACTATTGCTAAGACACTCTTATAAAACAATATTTTGGGGGGAACTTAGCAAGTACTGTTTTTGTGAAGTGGTCCCAGTGGGAATGAGGTTTATGCCTAACTCTTTTTTTAAAATTTGGTTTGTGCCTCTTGTGCCTGGTATCCAGTATTAGTTACAGAGTAAACAGTATTTTCCGATGACTGACAGGGTCAGCTGTTCTGGGAATGTGGCCGTTGACCTCCCTGATGGATTACTGTCCTGCAGGCTGCTTCCAAGTCAGTAGAAAGGTAAGCATTCTTTCTGTATCAGTGCAGATTGCTTTGGAATGTGTTACAATTTCAACTGATAAAACTGAAAGTACATTTTGGGCACACTGTCTCAAAGGGCACGGAGCTGTTACTTTGGGGGCGAAATGATTTATCATGTCAACACAACCATGACCGTTAAGCTGCTGGGTTTAGGGGAGGGGTGAGCTGGGTGTTGAATCTGGTTGTGTTGATTAAGTCACAAAGACCCAGGAAAGCTTAAATCCGGAACTCCTTTCCAAAGTTGGAAACACACATTGTAATTCTGTTTCGGAGTCCTTTTCCCTAAAATCTTGTGAGTTTATCTTGGTTTGTTGTCTTTACTCCTGAAATGGTAATGGTGTGTGTGTGTGTATGTGAGAGAGAGACAGAGACAGACAGACAGACAGATAGACAGAAAGTGGCTACTAGGAACTACTAGGAAGTTGAAAGGGCCTAGAAATATATTTATTGCAAATGCAAGAGCAAAACCTCTTCAACCAAGTACCTCTGTGGATGTAATCATGCACAAGAGAAAATATATTGAAAGCCCCTTGAAAACGTGCTATTATATAGTAGTTGAGAAAATGGAACATGCTGGACTTGATTCTCAACTGATTTTAGCCAGTTTGTTTTATAAACTCTGAAGGTATGAATTTAGTTTTATATCCTAATTACTATTGTTATGTAGAAATTGTCATCAGTGTTAATAGTAGCAGTTTTTTAAAACCTCACATTTTACTTTCAATAAGTTTCCAATAAAGGAATTGCATTTTTAAGATGACGCACAAATGAAAAAAAAACACTTTTCAAAGTTCTTACAGTTCTCACTTGATTCAAATATTTTCTAATGCTTCAAAAACACTCTACCTCAGAAGTGATTTTAGAAAGACCCTGTTTTCTCCCTTAGATGGAATAAAATGTCTTTTTTACAGTCATTCAAAAAATATGGCCCAGAACCAAAATAAGGGGAAAACCAGTAGCAGAAGAAGTTAAAAAAGTCACATTCCAGTAGAAATAGTTTATGTTTTGCTGAAGAACAGTAATTACAAAGGTACAAGTTTGTTAAACTGTCATTATCATAATTATCATCTACTGATATTTTGGCGTTGGTTTTTTTATCGGCTTGGCAGCTTCAACTTACAAACAATATTTATTATATAGTGACGAATTCAACTTTAAGAAATTTCTCTATAGACATTATCTTTTCACAAGCTCCGAGTACCCACCACAACTTTTAGAACTCAGTACTGCTTGCCTACAGAATCCATAACAGATGCCTTAAAAAGAGTGGTGATGGGAGGTTAAAAGTCTTCCTGTAGAAGAGTTGACAGCTGCTCCTTGAGAGTTTGCAGCTGCCAAAGCTGATAAATAGATTCAGGTAAGGATGCTGAGACAACCAGAAAGAGCTGGGAACCATTCTCTTGCTTGCTTCCACCCCTCTGCCTCCCCAATGCTGTGACCACCAATTGGAACACAGCTTTCTAGAGACAAAGGCATAAGCTCTGGACTAAGAGCAACACCAACAGATCAGAAGTTAACTGTTTGAGATCAGTGCTCAGTGCTTGGTCTGAGCTACCTTTGGATTAGGCTCTTGGGTACCTGATGCATGTGCTGAGTGTAGTATCCTGGTCCATCATTAAATGGGTGTGGAGATTACATGGGCTTCTGAATTGATCAAGGGGGGAATAACAGACTCAAGTTCTGAATGGGCTATGTGGAAATGATAAGAAACCCATATAAAAGCATCAACTGTCCCAGAAGAGGACCCCTGTCTTAGTAAAAAGATATTTATCCTTCGAGCATATAATGGGGAAGATCCTGGGTTGTCTATACCATGTTCAGCAGATTGTCATTCTTTCAAAAGAAAACAGCATTTGTTTTCATTTATGCCTTCTCTACCTTGTGTGGTTTCAGCAGTAGAGCATCTATCTGTGCTTTTTTTTTTTTTTTTTTTTTTTTTTTGGAGAAGGAAGTTTTTAAAATGGCAGTTGAGTTAAATTAACTTTAACCACTATTAAGGTTAATTTACATTTGGCTCTCGAATCCAGTACATGAACAAGCAATTTTAATTGCTGTAAGTTCCACTTTCCTCCAGTTTCTGAATATGGGCACAAACTCATCAGGCACTTATTTGGGAAGCATGTGTATTGAATACAAAGGAATGAAATGAGGTGGGAATATCTTGAACCAAATATTATTTGCCAGCAGTCATTTGTTTCCATTTTGAATGGAATTCTTGCTTGGCTACTGCAGTTTACATTTTAATTTCCTGTTTGGAGTGACCCTATGTGTGTATTATATTCCTGGGAAAAATAATAACTTTCCAGCTTAAAAAGGAATTACAAATCTTCCTCTGTCATTTTTTTTAAATAATAGCCTTCTTAACATATAATTTATATGCTATAAAACTTATCCTTTTACACTGTACATACACTTCAGTGATTTTTAGTATATTTTCAAAGTTGTACAAAAGCATCATCAATGTCTAATTTCATAAGGTTTTCATCATCCAAAAGAGAAACTCTATTCCCATTAGTAGTCACTCCCTGTTCTGCCTTCCCTCCTATCACTGGAAACCACAAGTGATCTTTCTGATTCCATGAATATGCCTATTGTGGACATTTTATGTAAATAAATCATGTAATAGGTGATCTTTCGCGACTGGCTTCTTTCGCTTACTGTATTTTCAAGGTTCATCCCTGCTCTTGCATGTATTAATACTTAATTCCTTTTTATTGCTGAATAATTTTCCCTGTATGGATATACCACATCTGTTTTACCATCCATATACTGATAGATATTTGTGTTTTTCCCACCTTCCGACAATTACAAATAATGCTGTCATGAACATTTGGGTAGAAGTTTTGTGTGTACACATGTTGTCACTTCTCTTGTGTATATAGATAGCAGTGGAATTTCTGGGTAATATTGTAATTCTATGTATAACATTTTGAGGAATTGCCACATAGTTGTTTAAAGTGGCTGTGCCCCTTTATAATCCCAGGAGTAATGTAAGAGGGTTTTAATTTCCTCACATCCTTGCCAATGCTTGTTATTGTTTGTGTTTTATTTTAGCCATTCTAATAGGTGTGAAGTGTTATCTCCTGGTTTGGCTTTGTGCTCTCTAATCACTGTGATGTTGAACATCTTTCCATGTGCTTGTTGGCCATTAGTTTTCTTTGGAGAAATGTCTATTCAAATCTTTTGTCCATTTTTTTACATTGGGTTATTTGTCTTTTTATTGATGAGTTGCAAAAATTCTTTATGTATCCTGGATACAAATCTTTTATCAGATAAATAACTTGTAGATATTTGCTCTTATTTTCTGTTTCAGCGGTTTCCAACCTCTTTGGTTTCCCAGAAGACAATTTTTCGACAGATGGGGCTAGGGGTGGGGGATGGTTTCTGGATGAAACTGTGCCATCTCGGATCATCAGGCATTTGTTAGATTCTCATAAGGAGCATGAAACCTGAATTCCTTACATGTGCAGTTCACAATAAGATTCACGCTCCTATGAGAATCTAATGCTGCCGCTGATCTGACAGGTGGCGGAGCTCAGATGGTAATGCTCGCTGACCTGTCACTCACCTCCTGCTGTGCAGTCCATTTCCTAACAGGCCACAGACCAGCACTGGTCCATGGCCCAGGGGTTGGGAATCCCTTGTCTAGTTAATTTTTTTGCCACACTTATTAGGGTTTGGATAGTATCTTTGAAGTCACCTTTTCCTACATAAATATCATGTAGACTAGAGAAATAATGTCACACACTTTTACTGAGGACCCACTGGGTGCCAAACATTCTGTTAAGTTCCTTACACACAAAATACACCACATTTAATTTTTGCAGCAACACACGAGATTGGTATCATCCCTCTATTTAGGGGACAGGGAACTGAGACTCCAATAATTAGGTAAACAGTTTGCTCAAAAGGAGCCAACCAGAGAGTAGCAGAATCTGTAAACAAATTCAATTGTCCCTGCTTCCTAAATCCATTTCTTTCTCCTTTAGTAGTTATGTGAGTAGGATATGTGTCTTGAACAATCAATATACAAGATATTCATTGTAGTATGATTTGTGTTGGATTAAAATAATTTTATTCCTGTTTCCTATCAAAAGTCTTATAAACAATTATGTATTAAGTGTCTCAAGTCTCATTCATTGGATCAGTTTTCTCCCCTGCCTGCCCTCTCATTCTTTCTTTCTTTGCTTTTTTCTTTCCTTCCTTTTCCTCTTGCCCTCCTTTGTTTCACAGGTATTTATTTAGCCCACACTACATTGTACGTGCCTGAATAATATGATGAATAAAGCACAGTTTCATGCTCATACTCTAGCAGGGGAGGCAAACTACAAAGAAGTTCATATGGATAAATTTAACATATAATGTGACACAATTAATAACAAAGATCATAAGATCTATGAAGAAGAACACAGCAAATGAGTGAACAAAGAGTGATGGGTTTGCTGTTTGTGACGGGGAAGGCCTGGATGAAGTGAGAAGGGAGCTACGTGACTATCTGTGGGGAGAGCACTCCAGGAAGACAGCTCCAAAGGAACATGTTTGTTGTGACTCACAAATGGAAAGGAGACCAGAGAGGCTCAATCTCTTTTCTGTTTGACCAGTAAGTAGATGAGAGCTAGCTTTTGCCTGGGCTTAATTTCATCTAAAGAAAGCTTCTGTACCTCAATCGTATCTAAAGCATATTCAGACATCTCTGAAAAGGCATGGAAGAGAGAGCATTCTCCACACAGTGCTGGTGCTATTTATCCAGTCCCCTGCTACACCTGTGAGGAAGTGATTTGTTCAGAGGAGAAGCTAAAGTGCATAGTGGCTGGAGAGGAGCTTAGGCTAGGGGCCTTGATGGCTGCTTATTAGTTGTGTAACTGTGTCTTGCTTTTTCAACTCTGAAATGGGTATATTAGTTTGATTTGTCTGCCCTACCGAATACCACAGACTGAGCGGTTTAAACAGCAGAAGTTTGTTTCCTCAAAGTTCTGGAGGATTGATGACTGAAATCAAAGTGTCAGCACAGTTGGTTTCTTCCTTTAATAAATATTTGTAAATTTATTTTTTATTTAAAAATTTTTTCCACCTCTAACTTCGTTGTAAAGACTAGTTAGTACAGCAAATGTTATGGACAGTTTGGAGGATGGGGGCCAACATTAACTGACCAAGAACAACTTCCATCCAAATCATCAGAAACAATGTTTAAGTAAGAAAAGAAAAAAGTAAAAGTGAAAAAGGGGGACAAGAAGAGCTTCAGGTTGAAAAGGACCCTCACATTTATCTAATACATGCAATACTGGCTAGAGTGTAACCAAATGGAAACAGGAACACTGTAATCCTAAACTTCCACTACAGCTTGTTCTTTGTACACACCTGTGAAGCCCACCCTCATTCTCCTAGTGCTTCCAACTCGATTACGTCCTGGTCTGTTAGGCCTGCTGATCCAGGAGCATGTAGATCTTCTCTTTAACCCTATCTTTGTTGTAAGGCTGGCATGTCTGGTTATCAGCTTGCTAAACCAGGCAGCTGAGGCCTGCCAGATTGTTCATAAAATCAAACAACCGATGATATTAATGTGACAGAGGGGCTGCTGGGATCTTTCTCTTCAGGTATTCTTCATTTATTTTACAAATGCTGTCCATGCATTTGTTCACAGATTCATAGTCAGCCTAAGTTCTGTCTTCTGACTTTTTGGTAGGCTGTGCCAGCAAGATGGTGTGAGATCCCCCACCAAACTCTTCTCACGGTAGCTGCTGCTTACCCTGCAGCACCGGGGTTGTTTTCATCTAAGGCTGCTCTCTTTGACTTATAGATGGTCATCTTCTCAGTGAGTCTTCACAGGGCTTTCCCTCTGTGAGTGCCTGTGTTCTAATTTCTTCTTAGAAGGAACCACTCATAATGGATTAGAGCCCACCCTAATGCCTTCATTTAACCTTAATTATCTCTTTCAAGAACATTCTTTACATACAGTCACATTCTAGGGTATTGGGGGATGAGAACATATGAATTTTGGGGGCACAAATTTAGCCCATAACAATGGGGAAGATAATAATATCTACCTTCTAGAGTGATTTTAAAGGTGAATTGAAATAACACTTGGAAAGCCTTAAAGCAGTACCTAGCACACGGTGAGTATGCCAAGGAACTGTGCTATATGAGGGTTATTATCCCACTACTATCCAGTCGCACCTCGGTTGTGAGTTTGTTGAGGGCCAAAATCCAGAGATTGTATCTTAAAATTGTATTATTATTTTCAATTTTTTTTTTTAAAAATCTACCTCCCCCTAGGATAATCTTTATGTATTATAGGTACTCAGCACATGTTTGTGTAACTGAAACTTTTCATGCCTTGTACATCTCTTCCAAATCACTACCATATTCTCATCTGTCAACCAACTCTGCATCACACACACCATTCCTTTTCCTCCTAACCGGATCCTGGATTTAGTCTTCATGAATTGAGTTTCCTTTTGCAGTCACAGCATGATTCCTTTTTTTTTTTTTTTTTCTAGAGAGGTTTAGGAAGTTCGTTCACTTAAGATTTTAACAATTGCCTTGCTTTTAACACATACCAATCTTGCATGTTAATCGATCTTTAAGATTTTTGTTTTCCAACTTGTTAGGACAATAACCAGCATAAATAATTTCCTTTCTGGAATTTAGATTTGAGTCAAAAGGGGAAGCCCCTTTTGCCCATGAATCTAATAGAGTGTTTCTGAATTTATCATCCTGAAGGATAGGTTTATTGCCTACACAGTGTTTCACTTCTGAAGCCTTCAACCCTTCCATCATGATGCAGAATAAATTCTGGAGCAACCCTGCCTGACAACAGAGGATTGACTGCGATTGTTTGAAAGGATAGAGCTTCACTACACATTTTCTGAAATGTTTTCCTATGAAGGAAAAGCTGATAGGGAATTTGAGTTAAAGTAAAAAACAAAGCAAAACAAAACAAAAAACCAAAACCAAAACACACGTGTTAAAAGGATGTTTTAAACAGGATGAGGGATTAAATCACCATAGAGAAGCAGTTTTAGTTTACTCTGAAATCCATTTATATTCTTCCATTACCATCCATGTATTTTGTTTTGCTGCAAAACACTATTTACCATTAAGTTGCCCAATTAATTTTCGTTAAGGCATGTAACATTTTCTAAAGAAAGCTGAAAATACTCGTTCCACTGAAAAAATGAGTTTTACCTTCTATATCATAATTTTGCTCCCAGTGAAAAAGCCAGGATAATGGAGAACCAAATCCGTTTTTGTGAAGAAAAACGCTTTTATTTCATGGTATTTTTAAATGTCATTTTGTCTACTCTCCATGGAATAAAGTTGACAACACCCCTTGAATATATGTTTGCATGTCTTTATAGTTTTAATTAGTTATACTTTTGCTCTTCCTCTTTAAGCAACATTTAAAAAAATCTACAAAGTAATACATAAATATCTACACTACTAGGATGCAAATTGGAATTTGGAAGCCCTAGATCCACTGATTTTATTTGCTATCTGACTATCACATTTGTTCTTTTTAACTGATTTATTAGGTCTATATTCTAGAGTATATTTTATTCTGTTGCAACAGCTATTAATGAATTCTTTGATCGTGGGTTTTTGTCACATACATCTGTACCGGTTCAGAGAGCCTAACCTGTTGGAATATTCTGCTGAAGAGTTTGCTTTTATATCTAGGGACATTTATCATTATCTAAGGCCAGCTGCCTGACTTCTCTTCAGTGCTCTGTTTATAGGGTTTGAACATCTATAAATGGAAACACTAGCTAACCAGAAATTATCGCTAGGGCTCTCTGATAGTGTCCTAGGCTCTCACAACTTGGAATGTCCTGCCATATCTAACATGTAAGCACGTCGAATCATTTTCTAGACAGAATCTGAACCTCTGTCTCTCAGTCTTTCTCTCCTTCTCATTCTCTTTCAATATGGAACTTGAAAAGCGTGAAAAAAGAAGCTTATTAAACAAGAATTTAGAGGAGAAACTGACGGTAAGACATGAGATCTAGCACACACAGATTTATAACAAAATTGACAGGGTAGTAGAGCAACTGTCATAGATTGGAAAAGTTATGCTAGCCAGCCTCTGTTTCCATGTTTTGCTGGTCAATAACTTTAAAATTAATGAGTTCCATGGGCTTTCCTGAAAACAATGTAATAAAGTTATACATAAAATGCCATTACACAAATGAGGGCAAATTTGATTTAGTTAAATGATGTGGTTTACCTTCATTTTAAAAACTGGAATCCATTTATTTTGACCTCTCATTGTGATTGCCTCAGCACTAGAAGATTGTTTTATTTATGTATGTGAAGCTTAGCAAGTGTTTAAAGTCCATCTTTTTCTCAGAGATACCAGGAATATGTGCCAAGAAAAATAAGTATTATAGAATATGTTAATGTTTTATTAAGTTTAATGAACTTCTGGTATAAGGATAAAGTTTTTTACTATAGAAGTTATAAAAGTAATTTTGCCTCAATACTAAGCGATTAAATGTCAATGATTAATAATGGTCACTTATATTTGCTGAAATAGAAAATATACTATAACCTTGAGTTAAATGTGCTGTCCATGGCTCATCTGATGTATATAGGTAGCTAACTATGTTTGTAAATTTACTGTGGCTACAGAGTTAACATTGGAACAGGTCATAACTAATTTTAATACCAGCATAAATGAAAAAAGTAAGATAATATAGCCCATAATAAGACCAAATTCATGGTAATACATTGTTCTAGACATATGAAGTTGAGGTTTATGGACTATTCAAGATATTAAAACTAGAAAAATGAAAAAAAGAACCATACTGGGTTGAAAACTCCTGAAGTGTATTAGAATCTCAAGGTCTTAAAGTAATATATTGAATAAAATATACAACCTTTTCTTAAAGGAATCAGGTTATCATTTTCAGTACCCACTTTTGACCTCTGCCCTAGGTGATTGTCCAGACAGGTAATGGCCACAGAGTATTTTGCTTTTTGACTATTTGGAAAGGCCATGTGTCCTTGAGCTAACCAGTGATTTTGAGTCAGAAAGGGCTTGGTGAAAATTCTTGCCCACAAGTACCAAACATAAGACCATGGGTTTTGTTTAATCTTTCTGAGTCTCAGTTAATTCATGTGTAAGATAGGGAACAGTAGTAACTAATCTGAAGGCTTTTGTGAAGAATAAAAACTATAATGTATGTGAAGTCCCTAGCCTAAACCTATTTTTAGACTGTTTTTGGCCTGATTCACTTAAAAAGCACATGCCCAAAGTTTACTAATATGGAAAGAAAAAAGTTAAAATGCATTTAAAAGTAAAAAGAAAACCCAGATATGGTAAGCATAAAGGCTTAGTGTTTATAAAACCTTTATGGAACCAGATAGGGAGTAAATAAATACATGAATAAATAGTTGCTATGAATTAGTGTGAAATTTGACCCTGAGCTTCCTGGCAGTCTTTTACAGGAAGTTTTGCAAGTGAACATAGTGGACATCGGGCAAGTGCACAAAGTGAAGATGGATTCTTCTCATTTGAAGTGATTCGATGTATTAGCATTTCACTTTCTGGAAAGTCAGACATTGTGCATGCCTGACTCTATTTTGAATACAGCTATAAATCTAGAAGTGAGCAAAAACCTTTCCTTAGAGGAAGTAGCTGTCACAAAACTCATGAACATTACTATGTAGTAGAGGCCTAGGGCTAGCCTCAGATTGACTTCCAAAGATTGTGGGGAAATATGGCGGCACATCAGAGGCATAAGAACATTCACCTGCACTGAGAAGAGAGGCTGTTCTGTGGGTGGGGGAAACACATGAAAGCCCAGTGTCTGGGGTAATTAAGTGTACAAGCAAATAGAGCTAAGGAACTTGACACCTTTCAGATACAGGAGATCCGATGACAATGTTATCAAGAAAAGGTTCGCCTATGCTCAGTAATTTCTATTTAAGAGAGTTGGAAAATCTCTGATATATCTTTGAGAGTTTCCAATAAAATTATTTTGGCTGTTTACGTGAATAAATATCCAAAAACTTCAGTTCGTCGAGCATTATGTTTCATGTTAATACCAATGAAACACAGTATGACTGGCTAGGTTGCTGAAGACAGTTGAAAAATGTGTTCTTGAGAGTTCACTATTTTCTGAAATTTATTCAATTTATTTATTACAAAGAGTAAAGTTTGTAAAAGTCTGGTTTTTAAAAGAAGACAATATTTTTCCCATTAAAATATTTAAATATGTGTACATTATAATATCATGTTATATGTTTGTTTAAAATTAAAGCTGTATTTCTCATAAGGATCTTTATTATGAACAGTGTTACAGTATGTGTCACACACTTAAGCAATGAACATTACTGACTTTATTTGAAAACATTTCTAAGGTAAGATCTATAGTAAATAAGTAAGAAAGTCACCAGTCTGCAGAATTTAAAAATTCTTCAGTTTATTCCATACAAAGATAAAACAAGACAAAATAAGACAAAGACAAGACAAAAGTTAAGCAAGATTCTTTGCCACGCATCCAATATAAATCTTGTCTTACCCTGGGTGAGTGAATTGCTACTTTTAAATATTGATTTTTGCCCTGAGTTTATTGCTGTTTGCCGATTAAAAGATTGCAAGGTTCTGAACCAATTGAAGGCACCTCTTTTATATCTGTTAATCAATACATAATCAGAAATAAAGGAATGATATCAAATTCTTCAAAATTTCTTAAATCTACCAATGCCAAGTGAAAGTTCTCGTAATTTGGTTGATGTTATTCCAATATTTCAAACATGAGAAGAAAAAAAATCAATTAACATGGACTTAGAAGGACATTTCCACCCCTTTGAATACCATCTATTAAACCATGTGGAATACTTAGTCACTGATTCTGCTAAGTCAGATGACAGTAAAGCTAATTTTTGTGGGAAGTGGTAGAGAGGTGGAAGAAGGGAGGAAAGTATTTTGTTACAATACGTTTCAGTTTGGTTAGTTCCACCATAATTGCTGTTGAGACTGAATGGATCTTTTGTTTTTCCTATCATGTATTTTCTAAACTCTATTCCTGGGAATTCTGATTTTCCAAAGTGCGTCACAAAATGTGGTTCTGGTTTATGCTCAAGAATATTCAAAAAACACTGAGCAGGAAATGCACTATACAGCACATTTCCCCTCGGAGACTCATATTTGTATTGTAACATACTAAAGACTGTGAGGTTAATTCAGTGTTTCTTAAACTCACCTACCAATGTAATACATTTTAATGTGTGTGCAATAGCAGTGCATATTCTGAGGAACTAGCGGTGTTCTCTGCAACATACTTTAAGAAATGATGCGTTGGCCTATGAATTTGTAGTCTGATTTTATCTTTGAGTTGCATTTTTGGAATAATGATAGACAAAGCAATACATTCAAGTTGGGTATATTTGTATCTATAACATGAAGTTACTTCTGGAATAGTTTTAGAAATAGGTACTAGTTTCTATGTATTATGTTTAATAAATAAGTAAAACTAAGACAACAAATCTTGACTATTTTCTAAACTTCTTTTAGATTATAAATGCATCAACAAAGAATTTTACTTATATTTACCTTCAACTGAAATTTCATAATGAAAAGAAAAAAAACATATATTACTATAGTAAAAATGATCATATACTTCAGGGCATTCTGATATAATAATGGTTTATTTCTCTAAGAGATTATAAGAACAAACAGATCTCATGCATAAATTTAATAATTTCTATTGCATTAACATAATATGTCTCAAGAGACAATTTTATCTTGTTAGATAATGAATGTTCAATAATATTACAAAAATAATGGTAAGAAGAGTATATGATTCAACTTATTTTATATTGAAACTTGGTACAATCAAATCAACACAGTAGTCAATTTCTAAATGTTATAAATATTGCTTCCTTGAGTAAAAAGACAACTCTTTGAGATTGAGAAAGAAAACAGATCATCTGACATTAGTTTTTTTTTTTTTTTTTTTGAAACAGAGTCTTGCTCTGTCACCCAGGCTGGAGTGCAGTGGCGGGATCTCCGCTCACTGCAAGCTCCGCCTCCCAGGTTCACGCCATCCTCCTGCCTCAGTCTCCTAAGTAGCTGGGACTACAGGTGCCCGCCACCACGCCCAGCTAATTTTTTGTATTTTTAGTACAGACGGGGTTTCGCCGTGTTCGCCAGGATAGTCTCGATCTCCTGACCTCGTGATCTGCCCGCCTCAGCCTCCCAAAGTGCTAGGATTACAGGCGCGAGCCACCGTGCCCGACCACATTAGTTTTTTTTATTTTTTTTTTTTTAACAGGGTGTATCTATATTCGATAGGAACTGAAAAATTATATTTTAAATAATTTAAAATTTACTTTTTATATTTGAAAATTTTATTTTGAATTTAAGGGAGAAAGACTTATCCAATGATATGTAGATTTACTTATGATCTCATAATAAAACATTCTTCTTGATTTCAGAAAAAAGGGTTCATACCACTTATTTATTTTTGATTTTATTCATTTATTTATTTTTTGAGACTGAGTTTCACTCTTGTCGCCCAGGCTGGAGTACAATGGCACGATCTCAGCTCACTGCAACCTCTGCCCCCTGAGTTCAAGTGATTCTCCTGCCTCAGCTTCCAGAGTAGCTGGGATTACAGGTGTGCACCACCACGCCTGGCTAATTTTTGTATTTTTAGTAGAGACAGGGTTTCACCTCGTTAGCGAAGCTGGTCTCAAATTCCTGACCTCAGGTGATCCACCCGCCTCGGCCTCCCAAAGTGCTAGGATTACAGGCCTGACTCATTGCACCCGGCCCATACCACTTACTTTTAAATACAACAAAAGAGAAAAGAAATGAAAAAAACTGTTTTTAAAATGTGAAACTACAAAGAACTATACATTTTAGAATTCTGTGATAATTCAGTGAAGGATAGTTTTTTAAATAAGATTAATTAATTAATTTATTTATTGTGAGTTCGAGTTTCACTCTTGTTGCCCAAGCTGGAGTGCAAGGGTGCGATCTCAGCTCACTGCAACCTCCTGCTCCTGGGTTCAAGCAATTCTGCTGCTTCAGCCTCCTGAGTAGCTGGGATTACAGGCATGCGCCACCAGGCCCTGCTAATTTTGTGTTTTTAGTAGAGATGGGGTTTCACCATGTTGGTCAGGCTAGCTTCGAACACCTGACCTCAGGTTATCCGCCCACCTCGGCCTCCCAAAGCATTGGGATTACAGGCGTGAGCCACCATGCCCAGCCTAAATTATTTATTAATTCATAGCTTCATTAATACAAATAAAATTAATTACTGTCTAAGAAGGAATCTGTTAACAAACAAAAAACACGAGGTTAGTGCTGGGTTCTAATTCCTCATATCATTATCTGATGACAGGTTTGAGTGTTGTCGATGAGCATCTTCAGAGATGCAACCTAGTGCCTATAGGATGGCAATGTACTTAGAAAAAACAAAACAGACTTTCAAATCAGTATACATCCTTAGGCACTTATTTTGAATAAGACAAAGTACTAAGAGCTACAGTGGGAACATATGGGATAAAGAAAGTCCTAGCCCTCAAGGCAATTATTATGCTTTATTTTTAAGTACATTATGATATAATAATGATAGTTTTTAGCCACTTAAATACTCTAAGTGTACAAAGCATTGACACCCCAATTTCTCACACGAACCTGTGGTAGCAAGTGTATAATTATTCTTCAGAATGTCTTAACAATGGGAATGATTGTAAAGCATTTTATGCTGTAACATGATAACATTATTATTATTATTATTATTATTTTGGAGATGGAATCTCACTCTGTTGCCCAGGCTGGAGTGCAGTGGCACGATCTCAGATCACTGCAATCTCTGCCTCCTGGGTTCAAGCAATTCTCCTGCCTCAGCCTCCTGAGTAGCTGGGACTACAGGCACACACTGCCATGCCCAGCTAATTTTTTTTTTTTTTTTGTATTTTAGTAGAGATAGGGTTTCACTGTGTTGCCCAGGCTGGTCTCGAACTCCTGGGCTCAGGCACTCTGCCCGCCTCGGCCTCCCAAAGTGCTAGGATTACAGGCATGAGCCACCACACCCGGCCTGTAACATGTTTTATTCTGCCATAATATCTACTTATATATTTATTTCTCTTTCTAATTGTGTCTAACTAGAGTCATTGGTAATAGGCTCTCACTCAGAAGGCCCTGACATGCCTGAAAACAAGTCATCTATTCTGCCAATGTTTCTGATGTGTTATCTATGTGTTATATTCAGTATGGCTTGAATGTTGCTGCTGATCCATATGTTATTCCTTACAAGGCAACTTCGTATAATAAAATAAGTAATAAATGCAAATTAAATGTAATAAGTAGGAAATCTCTGGCAGTAAGGTACTAGAGGTATGTATCTTTATACCACAACTGGTTGCATTCATTCTTAATAAACTAATTTTGGTGATGACCTAAATGAAGGAAAGAAGATAAAAACATGCAACAAATGATTTTTTTTTTGGCATTACATCATTTATTTTGGAAACTTCCTTTCATGTCTCTGCTACTCATAGAGCCGACCAATGACTCTTGCTATGTTTTGGATTCAACTGATAAAGTTGCTTTAGATGTCCGTTTTGTCTGAGGGACAATTTTGATGGTAGAGGATGTGAGTTGCTTTGCCCCCATACCTTAACTCCCCTAAGCTGCCGGCTCACGTTTGATTTTTATCGGTGACATCATCATGGGCCATGGTAGGCACTTCAGCATCTTTAAGGCTGCAGCTGCCCTCTCCAAGGTGTTTGTGTTGCCTACTGTGCATTCTACGTCTTCACTCGGCACATCTCCCACAGTGGCCCATTCATCATTGGTATATTTTAAATTTATTATCCACTTTTCTCCAGAGATGGCATCCAGAGTTGACATCTAAAATACCCTATGGAAATAATTATTTTCATAAAACAGATGGGCGGTAGAGATCAAAATTTTATGTTAAGTTTTTCAGGAAGCATTCCTCAACTGGAAGGCAACTGGAGGGAATTCAGAACCAGGATTCTCTGAGTTTCTGAACCCTGTGTCACTCCTGAATTTTTAGTAAAATTAATTAATTTTTCCCTTTCTTAGGGAGGTCAGACATTTCTGACATGTCAATAAGGGGATTATAGGATTGATCTCTCTGCACCAGATATTAGAGATTTGATGATTAAGATAATGTTCTCCAAATAACTGAGACAACCCTTAAACATTATGAGTAATTAAAAAATTCTGGTCTTACCCCAGGTGAAGTATAGTAGTAAATAGTAACCATGAATCCTGATCATTTGGCAGACCAAAGTGAAAAACTAAGTAGTTGAAAAACTTAAATCTCTTTTGAATAAGAAATGATTCCATCTTAACTTCTTTCTGGCCTCTTCTTTGAACCAATAACAAAAATTTAAAAATTGCGGAAAAATCTATATATGACATTTTTAAAAAAGGAGGACAGGAAATATGCTATGATAGTGGTGGACCATGAAGATCACTGGGAAATGCTAAGCAGAGAGAATTAAAGTCCTAATGTGCATAATGGCAGAATGAGGAGAGACTGGAAAAATGAAAAAGTGAGTGTGTACAGGTGTTTAATTGACATGCCTATGAAAATTTAAATGAAGAACCTGTGTCTTCAGCGTGTGTGTGTGTGTGTGCGCGCGCGTGTGTGTGTTAATGGTGCAAGGATTCTTATTCCAAAGAGGTTTTCTATCTCTCCCTAAGTGCCAACTAGTATGGTGAGGAGCATGTTGGATCTGATTCCAGGAGACTGGTATTACAGTTGAAGTTGTGCTTATATGGCCTTTGACAAATCACTTAATCTTCGGCTTCTTTATCTACAAAGTGAAAGGTTGGATTGGATTTGAAAAGATTGCTATGCTCTTCCGCATTTTATACATCTATCGAAAGTGCTCTCTGGCTGTGGATTTATTAAATTCTTTCCATACCAAATAATGCCTATTTATTCAAGCATTAGGAATCTTGAAATAGTTTGTATTTTTATATTATCACTGATCAAATGTAAAGTAGAAGTCCTTGTTATTAGATGAAACATTCCTTTTAGAAGAGAAAGTTCGCAGTTCGGTACTGATGAATTAAATTTCATATTTTTTCTATGTTTTCACCAAGAAATAACCAAGATTTAGGAATTGGATCATGGGTAAATATTGTGAAATAGATGAAAAAAGTAGCCAGCCAGTGACTTAATGTTTCTATTGAAATACCCAAAATAAAGCATTATATTTTCTCACACTTAACCCAAAATAAAGTGGATGCTGTGTTTTCATTTGGAATAAAAATTAATGTACACACACACGCACATAAAATCTGTGTGTTAAATGTTATTTTTAAAATGGTTTATTTGGCTCTTATTCATTCTCTTTTTGTCATTCTTACCACTCCTTGCTACGTACCTGACACAGATATCTTAGTCCCTTTGCAACCTTAATTTTAGCCCCTCTGCATCACTGGTGGTTGAGGAAAAAGTGGACGCACAAGTATTGCCAAATTCTAGCCACCATTTTCGTTTTCTTTCTTACATTAAGAAAAATGAGGGCTGTGTCTATTGGAACCCAGGGAGGGGAGCTGAGAGTTGAGAAGTGAAACTGATAAGGATCCAGATTTCTACTTTATGGTTCAAATCAAGTTCTCGAAGCCATCCAGTCCTTTGAAAACCACTGCTAATTAAAGCAGTGTCTGCTGATAATGTAAGTCTGAGACTCACTGTTTGAATGGATCTTTTGATATAGCTCTGTGTGATGGTGAATAACAGAAAGGAGCTAGATGGATTGCAGGCTTTAACCGAGCTGTGCTTTCACAGTGACATTTATAGCATACTGTACGTGCGGCGAAATATTTTCTAGGTTCTCATTGTGAGAATTACAATTATATATCTAGTTGTTCTGTCCCAAGTACGGCTCCCCTAAGGGAATGACAAATAGACTGTGGTATTAGTGATGGAATTACATTAGAGAATCATCTGCTTTATTTTGCTACATGACCTTCAAGAAAATAAGGAGATGGTTTAAAAAAAAGGTTAGAGGATGTTTGTAGTTCAGTTGCTGGTCTTTTGTTATTATTTACAACCTAAAAATTTCTCAAGGGTCCTTTTATTAATTTTCTTCTCAGTTAATGTGTATTTTCTTGCATGGGTAGCTTCTGGGAAGATGTCCCCCTGAGCTTGGTCTCCAAAATAGGCCTAGTACCTGATAGCTGTCAGAGTGTAGCAATTTAGAGACTACCTCGTGATTTTAAATACTAACTTGATGATATTTGTCTTAGGAGCAGTTGAGAGAGCTCATAGGATTGCTTTCCTGAACCTGTTATAATTTCTCTGGGGACATCATGTCATAGTGGGAGGCTGAAGGAAGAAAATGTTAGCATCAATTAATATGCTCATTACAGAGAGTGGGGCATTAATTTAGAATGTGAAGGAAATATATGGGAAATAAAACATTTTTTCATCCCTATTTTGTTTTTCCACTCAAACTCAGCTTTTAGTCTTAGAATTCTGGCATATTTTGTTGTGCCACTTGCTTCTGCTTATTCATTCATTCAGCCCAGCAATCCTTTGCCTGCAGCTTGTAGACCTCCTGCCTGCTGGTCTGTCTTTGCATGGGGTGGGAAAGGACAAGAAAGAGCTGGCTTTAGAGACTTTCAGTGAATCCCCTTCTTTTCAACCCTGTTTTACAGTCATGCCTTTGTGGAATTTGTCTTCCTTGACTCTGGCACCCTCCAGGGTTTGCAAAGGCATTTATACTAAGGTCTCTTCTTGGCAGCTCATCTTCATCTGGCCGTCTACCTCCTCTCCTTTGCATGTTCCAGAAATTTACAATGTGCTTTTTCATACTGATTTTTCTCTCTGCCAGATCTCTTATTTTTGTGGGTTTATGATTTAAAATTCCTTTAATTTTAATAGCATCCAGAGAAGAATATGAAAGAAACATGTGTGTTCCATTAGTGATCTTGACCCAGAAGCCCCTCAATTTATTTTAAAAGCTTGCTCTCAATGCTCTATTTGTGCTGGAAAATCGTTTCAATAAATGATGGGTGCTGTGGGACATCTTTATTCTTTTTTGAGAGATGCTATGGTCTGGATGTGTCCTCCAACATTCAGATGTTGAAACTTAATCATCAACTGATAGTATTAGGAGGTGGGGCTTTTAAGAGGTGATAAAGCATGAGGTTGGAGTCTTAGTGGACGAGAGTAGTGCCCTTATAAAGGGGCTTGAGGGGATGAGTTCATTCTCTTCTGCTCTTCTGCCATGTAAAGACACAGTGTTCCTCTTTTTTTTGCCTTCTGTCCCTTCCACCATGTAAGGATGCCTAGAAGGCACCATCAATGCGAAATGAGCCTTTACCAGACACAGAACCTGCTGGGACCCTGATCTTGGACTTCCCGGAGTATATTTCTGTTCTTTATAAATTATCCAGTCTCAGATATTTTGTTGTAGCAGCAAAAATGGACCAAGACTAAAGACAATTTACTATCTGAAATCATCGCTTAAGTTATGTTATTTGGCATACCAGAAATTCTGATCATGTAACTAAAATTATGTCATTTCTGAAAGTTTGAAAATTTCAGTTTGTATGACAGGTTATAATCTTTACTCTTTTTCTTAGCATAAGAAAATCATTTGCCATAGTAATTTTGGTGGTTAAATGCTGGGACTCTGGGGTAAGAATCAAATCTGGGCTCTTATGTGTTTAACCTAAATGAGCCATCATTTTCTCATTTATAAAATGGGCTATGACTTGTCTCAGAGAGCTGTCAGATGAACTAAAAATGTGGAAATATTTGAAAAGCACCCGCACACAGTAGGCATTCAGTAAGTGGTATGGTAGCCATTAGGGAAATGAGAATCACAGTGGTATACAAGTTACTTCTTGGGTCTGGAGAAATCCTGGACTTGCGACTGAGGATTGTTTCCTTCAGAAAAAAACCACATATGATTTCAAGCAACTGTCAGTCAAGAGACAATGCTTACGTTCCCACTAGGAAGTGTGCCATGAACATTTTATTAACTTTTAACTGTATTTTTGTTCTGTGAAGTGGCAAAGTTTCAAAAACAAGAATGTTTAAAATATCGTGCCTATTCTGAAAGGTGTTATGGCCTAATCTCAGTGGAGAATAATTACATTACATGAATGCAAATATTACATAGAGATAAAAATAAATGCTAAATTGTGAGGTACAAATAATTGGGACCATACCTAACATGTGCTTCATAAAATTAATTTAAAAAACCCCCAAAGCTGCTAGATTTGTCAATGTGGGATTCTTGTAGGAGGTGAAGAATACAGGTAAGAAGAAGAAGGGTTAAGGAAGGGGTCCTGGTATATGCGTATGTGCACAGAATATTCAAAAGAAGAACTTAAGTACACAATTGACAGCACAATCTGATCCAAATAAATTTTAAACCCAGCAACTATTTGTTTTCTGCTCAGGGTATCATACTATATGCCTCTTACTTTCATCTGGCATTTTTATTCCTTGCATGTAAGATATTTTCCTAGGAAAGCAACACTTCCAATAATTAAGTTTTTACTTAAGAATTTTTCTAAAAAATATGCAGTCTCATCTGCAGATAGGACTATAAATTGCTACCATTTTTCTGGAGTATAATGTGTGTTGAGATCTTAATTATTTACATACCTACTGGCCAGATAATTTTACTCTAGACATTTATATGAAGCAAAGAAATATACAAATATTTGGTTTAATGATGTTTATTGCAATATTGTTTATAAAAGTAAAAATAGTGGACATAGTAGGGAAATTAGTTACTAATCTATGATAACATGATACAAGGAAATGTAAAGGCCTTGGTATAGTGGACAGTATTTTCCTTTTTTCCACAGAAGTACAGATGTTATGCAAAGTGGAATGCTTCTTTTATAGATCATGCATGTTGACAGAACATTAACATGTAAACTAGTGAATATATTTGTGCAGCTCTATTAGCCAAACCCTAGAGTCTTAACAAACCAGATAAAGGCAACAATATTATAGGTTAAATTGTATTTTTCAGTTTTACTAAGATTTCAAATAGCTCAGAGTAATTTTTTCTGTAACAAAATTGTACTGTTACCTCACATTTTTATGATCTTGCTGACTTGATGAGATTGTGTCAGAGAAGAATGCAAGGCCATCTGATTCTGTGCTTTATTCCTTATCCAAGAGCAGATTTATGGAAGCCTGGAGTGCTTACATCCTTCTGCCTGTACCACTTTGGCTACCAGCAGACTGCAGGCTCCTCAAGGTTAGGAACTGTATGTTCTTGGCAGCTTGTAAGCCTGATACGTGGAAAGTGGTACTCAAACCTTGTTTGAACTGTCTAGGATGGGTTTTACGTGTCTGAGTGTGTGTGTGCACATGCATGCACATGCACTTTATCTGATTTGTTATGACAGGGATTCCAAGCTAAGTCTAAATTAAATTCACCTTGAGAGTCAGCCACATCTGGAGAGCTGGTAGTTTGGCACTTCCACAGACCATTTTCAAGAGACAATGAAGAGCTTTTCAGGAAGGGACTTGCCCTGAGGGAAGAGACAGATGAGGTATGGTTTTTGTTCATGGAAAATGAGAGACCCTGAGCATGGCCGACTGCCTCCACCTTCTGATTGACCTCCAACTCAACCTCATCAGTCATGCTCAGTAAAAATTTTCCATGAAATCTTTGTATGATATACAAAGCACTAAATGCTGACATGCTTGTTGCTGGCAGTTTACTCCCTATAGTGTGGCCATTGGTAGGCAGCCATGGCATTGGTGGCAGAATTGCAGATTTTGGCATTGGAAAAGCATCAACAGAGTGTGACAGGAGGAGAATGGCAGTCTCCTGTCACTTAGCCGAAGTACTAGTTCACAGAGCAATGACAGAATTATGGAGACTATGGAACTTTCTGAGAGTAGGTGAAAGTGGAACTGGAGAGTTCTATTTTTTTCATACTATATTTGCTGATTAATTTGGCCTCATTTTTTGCCTCGAGAATAACCCAGTAAAACCCAGTGAGAGGTTATATGTACTATTCCCTTGTGAAAATTAAGTAAAATAAAAATGGTTTTTAGTATCTATTAGATATTTTCGGATATCGTGAAATTCTTTACCACTGGCAGTTATGATTACAGAGATGCTTATGAAATCAATAAAAATTGGGTTATCCTTTGAAATTTTTCCTGTTTATTTTGAAGGAATTTATATTTTGCTTAGATTTTTATTCATATTCTACCAAAATCCTGTGCTGAGGGATAGCTTCTCCTGCATCACACTCTGCGATAACAACCATACACAATATGGATAAGGTAGAGCAGAGTACTTTTGAACATCTGGAACTTTTGGTTTGGGTTTGTTTTTATAATACTCAAGAAGTAAAAGGGATTTTTTTTTTTTTTTTTTTGAGACAGAATCTTACTCTATCACCCAGGCTGGAGTACAGTGGTGCAATTTTGGCTCACTGCAACCCCTGCCTCTTAGGTTTAAGAGATCCTCCTGCCTCAGCTTCCTGAGTAGCTGGGGCTACAGGCGTGCACCACCATATGCCTGGCTAATTTTTGTATTTTTAGTAGAGACAGGGTTTTGCCATGTTGACCAGGCTGGTCTTCAACGCATGGCCTCGAGTGGTCTACCTGCCTTGGCCTCCCAAAGAGGGATCATTTTTTGGTTTCTTTCTTTTCTTTTCTTTTTTTTTTTTTGAGACGGAGTCTCGCTCTGTCACCCAGGCTGGAGTGCAGTGGCGCGATCTCGGCTCACTGCAAGCTCTGCCTCCCGGGCCCACGCCATTCTCCTGCTTTAGCCTCCCAAGTATCTGGGACCACAGGTGCCTGCCACCGCGCCCAGCTAATTTTTTGTATTTTTTTTTTTTTTAGTAGAGACGGGGTTTCACTGTGTTAGCCAGGATGGTCTCGATCTCCTGATGTTGTGATCCGCCCCCCTCAGCCTCCTAAAGTGCTGGGATTACAGGCGTGAGCCACCGCGCCCGGCCATTTTTTGGTTTCTTATGTGTTTAAAGTTCTAGGTACAATTTTAGATTGGTGTCTATCAATAATTGTGAGAAGGAATAAGCTCTCTGCCATTTCGAAAAGAAGATGCATGCTGACATTTTTCTTATTACTCAGATTGTATTGATATCTTATCATTAATAATAGGACACCTAATGATGTTTTGATCCAGTAGTCTAAATATTTCAGGACATTACTTTTACAAAACATCTTTAATTAAATGTTTTAATGTAACATCAGAATTGAAAACCAAATCCCTGTTGATTGATAGTTTAAGATAAACTGAGAAATCTTGCCTGATGATAATGATGATAGAGATAATAGGCAGAACATGTTCCATGTTCTAAGAAGTAGGTAAAGTGCTTAGTTTGCGATCATCACCACAAATCTTGGAGGTAGATGCTATTTTCTCATTTTGCAGTTGGAGAACTAATTTTTTTTTTTTTTTTGAGATGGTGTTTTGCTCTGTTGCCCAGGCTGGAGTGCAATGGTGAGGTCTCAGCTCATTGCAACTTCCGTCTTCCGGGTTCAAGTGATTCTCTTACCTCAGCCTCCAGAGTAGCTGGGACTATAGGCATATGCCACCTTGCATGGTTAATTTTTGTATTTTTTAGTAGAGACAGGATTTTACCATGTTGGACAGGCTGTTCTCGCACTCCTGACCTCGTGATCCACCTGCCTTGGTCTCCCAAAGTGCTGGAATTACAGGCGTGAGCCATCGTGCCTGGCTGGAACGAAGTCTTAAGTCTGTGGCACAGGACACATAGCAAGCCAGTGGAAGAGTTGGCCTCAGGACAGCCTGAGTCCAGATCTACTCTCCTAACTCTCACCTATATCCCTCTCATGACAGGCCCAGAACCTCAGCTCCCCATCACCCTTTATGATGATTTCCTATTCCCCTCAGAGGAAACATATACTTTGTATTTACCCCAATGTGTAATAAACAAATAATCAAAACTGACATTTACCTCATGAGGCCGTTACTATTCTTCATTCTTGAAAAATTGGACTAATGTTTAGGCATCATGGAATGAAATAAAATCTTACTACTATAGACTTTAAGTAAGTAATAGTAGTTTAACATTCTTCTAAATTTACCTAACATCTTGTTAATAAGTTTACTTAACTTGTTAAAACAATTTCTCTTTAACTAGGAAAATATATTTGAATTACATGTTAAAATGTTACTAGAAATGTAATTAGATAGGTGATAACTTTTATATCACATATAAAAAGCTGTCTTGCCAAAATTTTGACCACCTTTTGGGGACCTACTTTATTGGTCAACTATTATTGTCTAGTCTTGAATGCAAATGAAAAACAAACCAAAAAGAGGATATGTGACATAATTTCTCTTCAATTAATGTTAAGTAATTCTTTCAGATTTCTACGTTAGTGTGTAAACCTAGCATACATGAAACCCCTGATAATCAATAATCTGCTCTTCATCTATATTCATCAACAATGTCATCAGCAAGTATAATTATATTATTTCACTAATATTAAATAAATGAAATTTTGCAGTGCAGTCATGTGCTATGTGATGATGTTTTGGTCAATGATGAACTGCATATAGGATGGTGGTCCTGTAAGATTATAACGGAGCTGAAAAATTCCTGTCATTTAGTGACATCTTAATGATCTTGCTCCTCCTGTGTAGGCCTAAGCTAATGTGTGTGTTTTTCACTTAGTTTATAATAAAAGCATTTAAAAGGTTAAAAAAAATTAAAAATAGAAAAAAGCTTATAGACTAAGGATATGAAGAAAATATTTTTTGTGTAGCTCTACAATGTATCTGTGTTTTATGCTAAGTGTTATTACAAAAGTCAAAAAGTTAAAACATTTAAAATGTTCATAAAGTAAAAAAATTAAAGTAAGCTAAGATGAATGTATTATTGAAGAAAAAATATTTTTATTTATTTAGTGTAAAGTGCACAGTGTTTATAAAGTCTACAGTAGTGTACAGTAATGTCCTAGATCTTCATCCTCATTCTCCACTCACTCACTGACCCACCCAGAGCAACTTCCAGTCCCGTAAGCTCTATTCATGGTAAGTGCCCTATACAGGTGTGCCATTTTTTATCTCTTTTGCTATATTTTTACTGTACCTTTTCTATGTTTAGATACACAAGTATATACCATTGTGTTACAATTGCCTATAGTATTCAGTACAGTCACATGTTGTACAGGTTTGTAGCCTAGGATCAACAGTCTATACCATATAGCCCAGATATGGTCATATGGTATAACCTACTGCTAGGTATGGTAGATGATACCATCTCGGGTTGTGTAAGTTTACTCCATGATGTTTACACAATGACAAAATTGCCTAAGGACACATTTCTTAGAATGAATCTCTGTCATTAAGTGATGACTGACTGTATACAAGCATTTTTGGCTTTTTTTGACTCAGCATCACTTCCTTAAGGTGAGTCCAAGTTGTGAGGATCCACAATTTCTTTTTGCTTCTGAGTATTATTCCATGGTATAGCTATAGCTGTATCACAGTTTGTTTAATGATTTGCCCAGTGAGGAATATTTGTGTGGTTTCCCATGTTTAGCTATTATAAATAAAGCTGGTACAAATATTTGTGTATATATTTCTGTGTAAAAAATAGGTTTTCATTTCTCTGGGATAAATGCTAGAAGTGTAACTGCTGAGACATATGGTAAGTCCTTTTTTTTTTTTTTTTAAGTTTTAAAGGGAATTTTCAAATTATTTTTCAGAGTAGCTGTACCATTTTACATTCCTATCAGCAATGTAGAGTGTCACAGTTTCTCCATGTCCTCACCAGCATTTGGTATTATTATTTTTTGTTTTAGCTGTTTTGATAGGTGTGTGGTGGTATCTTATCATGGTTTTAATTTATATTCCTTTGATTGTTAGGGTGTTGAACATCTTTTCATGTACTTGTTTGTCATGTGTATATCTTTTATCTTTTATGGTGAAGTGTCTGTTCAGATCTTTAGCCTAGTTTTTAATTGGAGTTTCGTTTTGTTTTCTTCTTATTAAGTTTTGAAAGTTTTTTCAAAAAATATATTCTAGATGCATGTTCTTTGTTGGATATGTGATTTGCAAATATTTTCTACCAGGTCATAGCGTGTCTTTCATCCTCTTAATAGAATATTTTGCAGAGCAAATATTTTAATTTTGCTGAGGTCCAATTTACCTATTTTTTTTCTTTTATGGATCATGCTTTTGGTATCAAGTATAAGAACTCTTCACTTAGTCCTAGGTCTTGAAGATATACTCCTAATTTTTAAAGCTTTATTGTTTGTCATCGTACATTGAAGTCTATGATCCAGAATTCTCATCTATGAAATGAAGATAATAATATTACTTATGTCAAAGGGTTATTATTAGAAATAACATGTGCAAAAGTCTTGACAGTTTATTTTCCTGTAATTCTAATTAGTCGCCAGTGTTTTAATGGGAAAAATATTGGGCGAATGGTTTGTATTTGTAGAGTAGTCTAAGCTGCTGTTATAAGTTTACCAAAATATATTGACAACTTAGCAGAAAACTATTTTTTCTTTCACACAATAGCTCTAGAATGGCTATTCCCAAAAAGATCAGCAATAGTGTTAATGAGAATCAAAAAAGACCAGCAATAAATGTTGGAGATAATGTGGCAAAAGGAAACGTTTGAACATTTCTGGTGGGAATATGAATTGGTACAATCAATATGAAAACCAATATGGAGGTTCCTCAAAAAATAAAAAATAGAACTACTATATGACCCAGCAATCCTACTCCTGGGTATATATCCAAAGGAAATGAAATCAGTAGGTCAAAGAGATGTCTGCAGTCCATGTTCATTGTGACATTATTCACAATAGCCAAGATATGGAAGGTTTCAGGCTGGCTGTGGCACGAGGAATGAGAGAAGTAGGGTCTCTGATATGTTCTGCTGAGTGATTACCAAGTGGAAATTAATACTTCATAACTGTTGGGTGTTGGGATTAGGGGAGAAACACATATACCTTCCTGGGAACTTGTGGACAATGCCAGGACTTAAAAATATTCTTGCAGTATTACCCTTTGAGAAATACAGTAGGTATTTGTGATATTTATGAATCTTGTCCTTGGTCCGCACATGGGACTATGGCTAGTCAGAGTTTGGGCAGTCAGAAGGGGCCTCTAACCATTTGTATTGCTTTTTTACATGTCATGTGCTGAATTTTTCTTCTTTGATGGATACTTCTATGTAAACTCTGTGAAAGATTGGTGACAATGCTCATGGTATCTCTACAACCCTAAGAAGCCAGGGGTACATCATACAGCTGCAGCTCTGCATGCATCAATTCACATATTTGGTATCTGAACTCTTGCTAATCTTCTGTGGCTTTTCTGGACTCTGTAATCCAGCACAATTAAAGGGGTCCGTATATGGGATTGCTTGTCAAAGAATGTTTACAAGACACCAAAACTGAGTAGATGCTTGTGTGTCAGTGTGTATGTGTGTGAGTGTGTGTGTATGAGGTATATATAGAGAGAGATCTAAAGCCTGTGAAAGAGGCTTAATAGATGTCTCCAAACAACAGCACTGTTTAATGGGAAAAATATTGAGCTAATGGACTTGTATTTATAGAGTAGTCTAAGCTGCTATTATAAGTTTACCCAAATATATTGACAACTTTGGGTTGTCAGTCATGGTTTTTGGTAAAGGCATTGCTGTTGTGAAATGATGTCTAAGGGAAAGAGTAGTCTGCTAGTCTTTGGGAGGTGTTTGTAAATTTGCAGAAGTTTATCAGATTTGTTGAGAAAGCAAGGGTCAGCACCCTCGGGTTACATTTTGACAGGAGAATGATTGTTTTAGAAAAGAGATATATGAGTCCTCACAGGAGAGGATTGTGAGTAATGGTAAAAACAAAGTTACCAGTGCTGAGTGCTTAAGGCATCATATTGGATTCAAACCATTAATTCCAGTTTTGATGCCCTCCAGTTGTGGGGTTGTGTTTGGCAATTTCTCCTCAGTGAACTTCAAATCTGTTAGTGTATTGTAATCTCAGTATTGTTAATAATATCTACTGACAATATTTTTCTGTTTAATATGAGATTAAATAACAGAATCACCTAGATCAATATATATGCAGTTCAGAAATTATTTGTTCATACCTCACCTCACTCCTTAATGCCCTCGGTGTTTTACCACAAATTGGATTAGGTCCTAACTTGTGGTATGAGTACCCATAAAAAGATGTTGAGTAAGGGGACATACTAGACTATTCAGTATGCCCTCTGATAACTAATCCATCAGTAGATATTTGTTCTGTGATACGACTTTGGCATAAATTAAGGTTACTAGTTTCACAGTGAGGTTTCCGCTTATGTTTGATCAGAAGGCCTGAAACTTCTTGAAAAGAGATTCTTAAGACAGGGAAAACAAATCTCAGAAGCACCTTGTTCATTCCTGAGGCTCTCCACAAGGCTGATGTCAAAAATGGTTTGGATTAGTGCTTGTCTGTGATGAGGTTTTACTCACTCTAGAGTAAATGAGGAAAATAAGAACAATTGCAATTTCTTTAATAGAATAATTTATGTTTATTCAATTTATTAAAAGCTCTGCTCTTTTGAGATCATATCATCTCTCATTTTTTTGGTTTAAAAAATTTTTCTTTATATTTATGAAGTTATGATGATTCCTTAAAAAACAATTACTGATCCTTGAAGTCCATATGTCTAGAAAACCACTCTTTCTGACACTTTGCTCTCTGCTTTCAGATGTCCTTAAAAAGTCTCCTGAACTTTTGTTTTCATTACCAATCTCTAATTTTTTAGCATGTATTATGTATAATTTTCTTTTGTTTCTTTTTGAAATCTAATTTTCTTATCCAGCAAACAAATCAGTTTTATTATGTAAAATAACTCAAATTAAAATTGTTTTCTATTTTATCATTTTATCACATGTGTAAATAACCACATTTACTTTTCATATAAGGAAATTAGATTGAAAACTAGCAAAGATTTTGAGCACATACTTGCCAAAGACATCATATAATTTAATAGATGTAGAGTTTATTATTGAGAAATTTCTCTCTGGTTGAACTGGGAGAAACATAATCTCCACAGAAATCTATATAACTGATTTAATTAACTTTTTAAGATTGCCATCCTTTGGATTTTTGAACAATAAAAGTTTCACTAAAGAAAGGTATGAGCAAAACTACGTAAGATCTTTGGAAATTGGAATTTCTAGTAATTTTATGTCACGTTTTGTAAAAAGTGTAAGTGATTTAAGTTTGACTTTCATCTTGGTTTCCTGGGTAATTTGCTAGAGAAAATGGAAATGTGTGATGACATTTTATGAACTTTAAATCATTCTTCTCTGAAAATCACGCTGGGAGCTGCCATTTAAAAACAAACACAAATAAAATAACTGAAGAGGAATAAGTATGTTGGATTAAAATGGGTGAATATTATTGAAATATATTAATGGTAAAGTCTGATCTCAAAGCCAGAACTCTCCTGTCTTTCAAAATGAAAGACACCGTGTACCTTTGGCATAGTGCGAATGTGGGCAATTGTGTCTCTCAGATTTAAAGATGGAAAGAGTACACAGATCAGAAATTTTCGATGTGGTGCTCATCTGTGAATCTGGTTTCAAATGAGCAAATGGGAGCTAGCCTCATGTGTAAAACTGCACAATGTTTGTTTATTCTCTGACCTAAACAAGCAAGACCTGAAAACTAAGAGCAGTGAAGCTTAAGTTTTCACTAAGATCACTTAACGTCTTTTGATTTTTTAAAATCCGTAAAATGAAGTTGAAAGGAATAGAGATAACGTAACATGTAAAGCAAGCATCATCTATGTTCATTTCTTTGCATGTTTTCTTTGTTGTGCTGAGTTGTAGGCTGAAATGTTCAGCCATGCTATAATGTTAAACATTTTAGATCAACACCAAATAATAACTGTAGAATTCTCCACCTACAGAGAGCTAGAGAATTTAAAAATCAGAAAGTGTCTTCTCCGTAGACAGTGACTATGGCTATGCAAACCCAATATATTTGACCTGAAAAAGGATTTAAGAGCACAGGTACTTGTTAACAGGTCATATTTTTGTGTTGAATATTGTAGAATTATAGAGGTTGAGATATTGTCTCTCATCATTTTTGAGCACTTAATGTGCATCAGACTATTTACCTTATTCATTAGTAATTCATTAATCTGTTAAAATATCCTTTGAGAATCTACCATGTGTCAGATATTATTTTAGGTACTGAGGATACAGTAGATCACAGTCTTCATGGGACCAGCATTAAGGTGATGGATGGTAAGAGGACTGATGATAATCCATTCAACAAATTAATAAACAAGGTAATTTCAGTTAACGATAAATAGAAAAAGAAAATAAAACAGAATGAAAGAGTAGAAATTTTTTGAGGTAAGAGAGTACATGGTGACTGCTCAAGAGTCTTCAGAATGGCTATTACTAAAAGTCAAAAGTAACAGATGTTGGCAAGGCTACAGAGAAAAGGGAACACTTATACAGTGTTGATGGGAATGTAAATTAGTTCAACCACTGTGGAAAGCAGCTTGGAGATTTCTCCAAACTTAAAACAGAACTACCTTTTGACCCAGCAATCCCATTACTGGGTTTATATGCAAAGGACAATAGATTGACCTACCAAAAATACAGTTGCACTCATACATTCATCACAGCACTATGTCATAATAACAAATATGTAGAATGAACCTAGGTGCCCATCAGTGGTGGATTAGAGAAAGCAGATGTGGTACATATATGCCATGGAATACATTGCAACCATAAAAACGATCAAAATCATGTCCTTTGCAGCAACATGGATGGAGCTGGAGGCCATTATCCTAATAGAATTAATGAATAAACAGAAAACCAAATACTGCGTGTTCTCCCTCATACGTGGGAAATAAAGAACAGGTACACATGGACATAAAAGACAGGAATAATAAGCACTGGGGACTCCTAGAGGTGGGAGAGAGGAAGAAGGTCAAAGGCTGAAAAACTACCTGTTGGGTAATAAGCTCACTACCTGGGTGAGGGGATCAATCATACCCCAAACCTCAGCATCACACAATGTACCCATGTAACAGACCCGCACATGTACCACCCAAAGCTACCATGAAAGTTGAAATTAAAAACAAAAAATCTGTCATGGAGACAAAATATGAAATTTCAAACTGCCGCTTTTTAGTTCTATCTTTCCCTACTCCCAACCCCTGGAAACCACTGATTTGTTCTCCAACACTATAGTTATATCTTTTTGGGAATGTCATAACAATATTGTTCCATGCCTCAATAGACCAATACTTAGTTTCTGTATTATTGAGTAGTATTGCACTGTATCGGTGTTCCACAGTTTGTTTAAACATTAACCAACTGAAGAACATTTAAATTGTTCATGATTTTTGGCAGTTAATAAATGAAGCTGTGATACAGTTTAGTAGGTATAGGATTTTGTGTGAATATAAGTTTTCCATTTCCAGGGTAAATAACTAAGAGAGGGCTTTCTGACTCATATAAGTATATGATTAACTTCACAGAAAACTGCCAAACTGTTTTTCCAGGGTGGCCAAAATATTTTGTATTTCCACCAGCAAAGCGTGTGAGTTCCTACATCCCTATCCACACTTGGTCTACGTCCCTATCCACACTTGATATTTTCAGTATTTTTTATTGTAGTAGTCCTAATAGACATATGCTAGTATCTCATCATGGCTTGAACTTGCATCCCTAGTGGCCAATAATGTTGAGCATCTTTTCATGTGGAGACTTCCCATTTGTATATCATTGGTTAAGTACCTATTCAAGGATTTTTGTCATTGGCAAAATGTTTTGCTGTTGATTAGTTTAGGCCAGTGTTTTTTTCATCAGCCTAGAATTGTCATTTTGGTTGGTACAATTCCTGATTATATAGGCCGTTCTATACATTGTAGCTAATTTAGCTTCCCTGGACCTCCGGCACCAAATGCTTATTATGACAACCAAAAATGTCCTCACATATGTTCACATTCCACTAGGAGGATGGTACCACTTAGTGAGAACCCCTAACTTAGAAGTTAGGATTTTTCCCTGTTGCTGGGATCAGGTCAATTTTTCCCAATTCATATAGGGTTTGTGGGGGTAGGGTGGATCCCTTAACAATATCAGGTTCTTCTACATAAGAAAGGAATAAATCTTAATCCAGAAACCAGCAGTTCCCCAAGGGTTTTACTCAACTTCTTTCCCAACAGTCTATGCAATTTTTGGCTTTTACTCATAGCCTTTCTGTGAATAAAACTGACGAGACTCTCCCTAGATGTAATAAATGTTGTCTGGACTAAGTTCTCCTATTACCTAAAGCATCTCTTGGGATTTTTGCGAGGCCAGGTAGAAGAGGGATGTAGCAGTTCCTATCTGCTTTCTTCTTCTCTTCCTCTACATTCTCCTCCTCCTCATCCTCCTCTTTCTTCTCTCTCCCTCCATCTTGTTCTTCTTCGATTTTAATAGATATATTTACAGATGTATAACTGAGTTTTCAGCTTATTTCCCTAGCAATTGATTTTAGGGTACCAAACATACTTTTTAAAGTCATGATTCTATCACAACAGAAGGTATATTACCAGAAAGTCACGGTCTAGTTAGGATAAAATGTGAAATTACATAAGGACATTTATAAAACATCTGTAAACCAGTATTCTGTGACATGAACTAAGTAAGTTGAGGAAACAAAGGACAGAGGAGTTGTAGACAGAGTCTTAGAGTGAAAGGGCAGCAGATATGGAGTCATAAGACTATCATCACCAGGGACAATATACCTAATCTCTTCTTCAGTTTCCACATGTATAAATTAGGAATAAAGTTCCTCTTTAATAAAGCTAACATCAGTCGAATAACATATATCACAATGTCTTGAAATTTGGAAATGTAGGAATCTATTCATTACTACTGCAACCAACGTCATTATCATCATCATCACTTAGTAATGAAATTTTTGTTGACTTGGGAGGTAGGGAAGGAACCATGAATAGTAACGGAAACATAAAATATAAAGGGAGTTAAGGTGACATCTGGGAAGATTTAGACACAGTTGTGTCTGTTTAGGATAAGCTGCAGGCAAAAGTCTCAAGACTCTCAGAGATTTACTATTCGTTCACTCTGAGATTTTTGCCAGAGCAGCACCTCACGACGCTCCTACAAACATCCTCAAACTTCTTTAGACCCAGTGTTGCTCCCTTTTAGCAGTTAAGTCAGAAGAGTGGGAACAAGTTCTCCCAAAGAACTTGGCTACAGCCTAAGGCCGTCTTCTCCCATCTGGGACTTCTTAGATAATGTCTTCATTTTACATCAACAAATGAGTGTGAATACTGTGCTTTATTCCATGATACGTTTGTATTTAAAAGTGATGTTTTAAATGAATAAGAGCACCATTTACCTATTCCCTTTGTGGCTAGTTAAGATGTAATGAATTGAAATGATCCATCTTGAAAAAGCTGAGCTGAAATGAAGGAGCTAACATGGCATGTCATCTATGTAATTTATCTTGGTGTTTGGATTTATCCTACACGTTTTCATTCTTGCCACCCTCAACCCTCTCTAAAGAAAGCTGCTCCACCCACAGCCTGATGACTTCCATGTTTCGTGCCAAGTATGTTCTCTACCCACTTCTGTGTAAAGCTAACTGAGCCAGGGGAATCAGCCCACTCAGAATTAACACTGTGAATTATGTCTGGTACAGAGATGGGCTGAGGCCTCTCTTATAATTAGGGAATAGGATGCCAATTAGTGATAGGAGTTAGCATGTGAAAGAAGTTGTGAGTGACATGGGGGAAACAAATCTTGATCCAGTAGCGGAAGCCCACAGTCTTAACTAATTTAAGGGAATGTCAAGTGACCAAAATGCTGAAGAGGCATTATAGAAAATGTGTGTCATGGTGACAGTTGCGGAATGGATGAGAATGAGGAGAAAATGCAAGCAGGGAGCAAGATAGAGGCTTTCTCAGCTCAAAAGTGTGAAGTGAAGGTTGACTGGAGTGGGGTGTTGGCTGTGGAACCAAGATGAGTCAGATCTATGGGAAGCTGTGGTTTGCTACTTTATCTTAAAGTGTACCAGAAATGATGACTTTAGTGCTTCTTTATTCCTTTGCAAATAGAAAACAACCTAAATTTCTCAGACTTTGGAAAAAGAACGCTTATCATTCTGTTGCTGGTGCAGACTTGGTGATTCATAGCAAACACAGTAAACAGTCTGGTCATCTAAGTATTTAGTCCTTAAATTTGACAAATGTGCCAATTACCATGGTCTCTGGTTTCTGGTTCAAGAATTAAAAGCCACGATCAATTTTAAAATCTGCCACAGTTCTTTAAGAGTGAATGGAAACAGAATGTCAAGCAGCTGTCCTCCACTGATGTGCCTTGAGTTGCCATCTTTAAGCATGATGGATTGGATGCTATTTGTGTGATGTGGCACCACGTTCTTTTCGTATATAAATCTGATTGCTCTGGCCCAAATGGGGCACTCTGTGCCCAAGATCTCTCAGTACTACTTAAAACATACTCTTGAGGTTTTTGTATTTTTGTTTTTGAAATAATGCAATGTTTAGGAAATATTTCAAGTAAATAGGCCCTTGTTTATTATTGTTCAAACACATAGGTAGGTCAAACATATGACTGCTTTTGCCAATTTTTAGATATTTGAAAGCAATCTATTCCAGTAGTGGTAGACTTTTTTTTTTTTTTCTCTTCAACATCACCTTATTTCAAAAGAAGACTTGAATGTTTACTATACAACCATTACTTAATTTACTTCCACTATGAAGACTTTAGGTGGGTGTTAGGTCAGTGAAATTAATGCCACATGTATTGGAAAGAAATAGCAAGGGCTGACCAATGGAAAGGACAGAGGGAACTAAGAGCTCTTGCTTGAAAATTTTATCTAAAGGTTTTTCTCTAGCACTGATGAAGCATATCAGTTTGCTTTCAGTTTGCAATAGGCAGAACTAGAGTAAAATTTCATATTGAAGTTTAATATTTGATATGTAGAAAATTATAGATTTTCATTTAAAAATGTTATATTTGCTTTAATCATAGTAATTTTAAACTTGGCTTCAAATTGTTGTATGATACCTCTTCCTTCAGTAGAATTCATGAAGAAAGGGTCCAGCACAGTGGCTTATGCCTGAAATCCCAGCACTTTGGGAGGCCGAGGCGGGGAGGTCACTTGAGGCCAGGAGTTTGAGACCAGTCTGGCCAACATGACGAAACCTATCTCTACTAAAAATACAAAAATTAACCTGGCATGGTGGCGGGTGCCTGTAATCCCAGCTACTCAGGTGGCTGAGGCAGGAGAATCGCTTGAACCCGGGAGGTGGAGGTTGCAGTGAGCTGAGATCCGCCATTGCACTCCAGCTTGGGTGAAAGAGTGAGACTCCTTTTCAAAAAAAGAAATTCATGAGGAATGGTGATGCACCGTGCATGATCAAATTTTGAAAGTTTTACACTTCTCAATGAACATGCTAGTGGCAAAAATATAAATTTAATTTTCTTGTGAATCATCGTGACCTATTTTATAATGCTGGTAGACTTGTCATGAAACTTAAGAGAATAACAGCATATTCAGCAGTGACCTTGATATGGTCTGGATTTGTGTCTTCCCCCAAATCTCATGTTGAATTTTAATTCCCAGTGTTGGAAGAGGGGCCTGTTGGGAGGTGATTGGATCATGGGGGTGGATTTTCCCCTTGTTATTCTCGCGATAGTGTGTGAGTTCTCATGAGATCTAGTTGTTCAAAAGTGTGTAGCACCTCCCACTTTACACTCTTCCTCCTTCTCGGGTCAGGTAAAATGTAACTCTTTCCTCTTCACTTTCTGCCATGATTGTAAGTTTCCTGAGGCCTCCCCACCAGCTATGTTTCCGGTACAGCTTGTGGAACCGTGAGCCAATTAAACCTTTTTTCTTTATAAATTACCCAGTCTCAGGTAGTTTTATTTATTTTATTTATTTATTTTTTTGAAATGGAGTCTCGCTCTGTCGCCCAGGCTGGAGTGCAGTGGCGCAATCTCGGCTCACTGGAAGCTCTGCCTCCCAGGTTCATGCCATTCTCCTGCCTCAGCCTGCCGTGTAGCTGGGACTACAGGTGCCCACCACCACCCCTGGCTGATTTTTTGTATTTTCAGTAGAGACGGGTTTTCACCCTGTTAGCCAGGATAGTCTCAATCTCCTGACCTCGTGATCTGCTGGCCTCGGCCTCCCAGAGTGCTGGGATTACAGGTGTGAGCCACCGCACCCGGCCAGGTAATTCTTTATAGCAGTGCAAGAATGAGAACTGTGAGCCAGTTAAACTTATTTTCTTTATACATTTCAGTTTCAGGCAGCTCTTTACAGCAGTGTGAGAATGGACTAATACAGACCTCTAGTTTTGCGTTTCTTTAAGGTTTGTTGTTGGTACCAGCCTCTGTCTATGTAAGATTATTCAGTGGGGAAGATAATATTTTCATTCTCCCCTTCCTTTGATCAGCCAAGCCACTGGTGGCTATATTTCCCTGAGTTCCATTGTCTTCAGAAACATGTATCTCTTTTCCCCCAAGAGTCCATTAAAATACCCTTTCCATAAATGTTGATTAACCTAACTTATAATAACTTTAAATTTGACCAATAAAGACTATCCTAAAAGGGATGGACATTACTTCTTTTTTTTGATGGTTATTTCTAATGATAAGAAAACTCATTTTTTCTTTTTATAATTTAATACATTATCATTATAGACTATATAGAAAATGGAGTTAAACAAAAGAAAAATATTCCCACAATCTCATCTCTCTAAGAGTTCTTCTGCTACTCGTGATATACATTCTTCATATAAAGAAATGGAACTATCCTGGGTGCAAGTTTCAAACTGTATCTTTTCTTAATGTATGATGGTATTTTCTACCTTTAAACATGCTAATAAACCGTATTTAATATCTCCATGGTTGTGTATTGCACAAGTGTTCCCTACATCATTTAAATAATACACTATTATTTGACATTAAGATTGTGTTAATTATTTCAGTATTATAAATTGTCAGAATTAACATTCTTTTGTTAATTTCTTCATATACTATCATGATCACAGAAGAATAAACCCTGGCTGTGATACCTCATTGCCAATGAGCCAGAGACAGAGAAATTTCTTGTCCCGTGAAATTGTATCTAGTCATTCAGACATTTTTCCGCTTGCTGCTGAGGATAGCCTTGATTGTCAGAACTTGCAAATTAACTAAAATTGAGCTAATTTGGCACTCACTGAGGGAGAAAAGTAATAGCAAATGGCAGAAAGTTGGGAAGTGCTTTACATTAGGTTGAAAACAAAAAAGTAAATTATCTCAACCCAAATAACTCTAATGTTTGGAAATATAGTAATGAAACAGAGTTCACAGCACTTGTGATTAGCTGCGGAGTCTTTCACATGAAAGTTATTCATGACCAATATATTCATGATCCTCGAATGATTTCTTTGAAGCTGTAATTCTTGGTCAGCATCAAAATGACATGGTAGATGGATCAGAAACTTTGCTTGAGGCAGGTGCTGGGAAATTGAACAAAAGACATATTCAGTGAATGGAAAAAAGATGGGTGTCACAGAAAAAAAGTTTGTGGGTTTTGACACTTCATTGGCTACTAAGAGAGAGAGGAAGATAGAAGGATGAGTGATACAAACTTGAGGTAAGAGGATGATTCTCCCATTTATTGTGGAGGAGCAAGTTGTATGGATATGGGACAAATTCCATTGCAGGCATTTAGGCTGAGCTTCTGCCAATTTAATTTAATCCCAGCAGGGAACTGGAAATGCAAAATTGGAGCTAGAACAGTAAGTGCATAAAATTAGTAATTTTAACTAATAGGGAGAATAAGTACCCCTTTAGAAAAATAATGGCTACATTTGAAGGTTGAAGCAAAAATCTATGATGACAGAGGGTAAGCAGGCAGGGAAGTAGGAGAATGCAGAGTCAAGCAGAACCCGGGAAGAATGGAACTTTGGGGACAGAAGAGGATTGAGACCTGCTGACATATTGACTTGATGTCATTGTTGAACTTCAACTAAGCAGTTCCAAATGACTGTGGGTGTAGAAGCCAGATAATAATGAAAACTATCAACAAGAAGAGACTAGAGTGTGTTAAGAGTTTACTGTGTGACAGTTACTGTGCTATGCACATAGATTGCATTAGATCATTTAATCCTTACAGCATTGGCCATGAAGCAGAGGTTTTCATTGTCCCCCTTTCCAATAGTCTACAGAGATGAAATATTTTTTCCAAGATCATACAATGTACTATATGCAAGGCACAAACTCAGGACTGTGCTCTTAACTTCTCTACTGGTTTAATTAGCTATACACTGTGCAAGGAATTATATAGTAAGTGGTTGATGAGAGAGGGCACCCCTCTTTGAGCAAGCTTAGCTCTGTATTAAAGAAGACCATGAGAGTGTCCTGAGAAGGGAGGTAGTACTGTAGGAGGGGTATTTCTAGACTTAGGCATTGAGAGAGGAGCTGTTTCCAGTGGGATGGTGATGTCTGTCAGTAGGTGGCTGAAGTACAATGGAAATCAAAGCCATTTTTGCTGAAAAGGTCAGGTTCCACTTTGAGGCCAGGGTTCTGGAAAGGTTATCAGCACTCATACTAAAGGGATAGAGAAAGGAATGAGTCTCATGAGAAGTAAGATGCTGAAATCATTATGGAAAATGGGTGATGGTCCTGTAGCCAGGCAATGACAGATACAGGGCTGGGAAGATTCAGTGCTTGGGGATGAATGTGCATTTTGAGAGAGCAGAGGTTATTCAGAGATGGCAGAGAACAATGATTATAAAGGGTATCAGGGGTTGAGGGGTGCTTCGGCATGTACCCAGTTTCCAGTGGGCATGTGCTCATGAAGGAGCATAACTGCAGCTGACTTCAATCTACTTTATTAGAAAGATGTTTATGGGAAAGGAAACCATTGAGGGAAGGGGCAGCCATCAGTTTTTGGGGAGGAGCTAAAAGGAATGTTCGAGGCATAGGTTAAATATATGTTTCCCCTCAAGAGCAGAGTGGTTCCACAGGGCACAGATGAAGGCTCTGGCCTGTGCCTCTGGTGATATTATTATGTGTGAAGTATCTGTGGGTAGGAGGTTGGGAATAGACTGGTGACAGCTGTTAGTGATGGAAAGTGTAGAATGGGGAGGAGTCTTGTATTGGCTGAGTTTTAGATCATATCCCCCTTGCTGAAATTTCTAAGTAGAGTTGAATTTTTGGTGTTTGCAACCTACTCCTCAAAATTAGGACTCAGTACTCAAGGCTGGTCTTGAGAAGAAGTCAGAGATAGAGAGCGTTGGTGGCACACTTGAGACAAAAATGCTGATATTGTCCTGGGTCATCTGGCTACTTTTAGACTTTCCTTGAAAGTCTATGTAGTAATATTACAAAATTTGTTTTTTAAAAAGGATACGACATTAATGTCTTAAATGTGGATATACATAAACCTAACACTGAATCAGGGCTCTCAACCTTGGCTAATGAACTAGAATCCTCTGAGGATTTTCAGGAAATACCTAAAGCCCACAAAAGATAAGTGGAAAGCTAATCTCTGTGGATGGGGCCCTGTTATCAATGTTTAAACAATACTCCTCAGGCCTTCCAACATACAGTGAAGGCTGAAAGCATCTGCTTTATATAAAGAGCAGAAAAGCAGAAGCATAGCTGCACAGTCTTTTTGTAAATGTGAACCCACCTGCATGTTCACACTTCTGCTGGGTCAGTGGTCTAGTGTCATGAGTAAGTCTTGGTGTCACTTATTGCTGGTTTGTTATTAAGCTGCAGAAATACTGACACATATGCTAGATTGGTGCTGATGGTACTTGTTTTACAATCAGTAGTACTCTACCCTTCATCACCCACAAAGATTAATGTTAGATGAAAGGAAGCAAATTGGGAAACACCCTATTTACTTGTAGTGAGAGGATCAGGCATAATTAAGGTACAGCTTTATTTTGGAGAGATGCTTCTTACCCTACAAGATGGGTTCTGTATGCTCAGCTAAACACCACTGCTTACCCCCAATCTCCAATTCTAAGTCTTATTTTTAAAGCATTATTCACAATATGTAAATTGAGCTCTTCCATAATTTACATCTTGCATATAATTAATAATCTCATGAAATTGTGTTTTCAATGAAGTAATCATTAAATAGTTTTGGAATATCACTGTGAAGTAATATCCAAAGGAAATTAAAGAGTTTAATCCCTTTCTTTGGGTTATCTAAAAATATGTTATGTAAAACTTTATTATACTACAGTTCAACATTGTATGTACTCTGGTTGAAATGTTGGTGACAGTTTGATAATTGTCTCAGAATTTAAACAACAAATTTAAGTTTGATTACACGATTTGATTACATTGCATAGTGGGTAGAGAGGGTTTTTCACGTGGGAGCTCTTGTTACAGAAAAAAAGAACATCTTTTCATTGATTTATTAATTTTTTTAAAAAAAATTTTTTTTAAAGTAAACATCTGAAGCCCTAGTGTCTACTTTAAATTCACCTTCCCTCATGTAAAGGATTAAGCCTTGTACATACCTAAGTATATACACATACATATTATTTTTACTTTACAAAAGTAATACATGTTTCTATAATAAAGGCTTGAAGCACAAGTAATCAATGGAAAGAAAATGAAAACACATGTAATATCTTTTACCTTACCATCTGGGAATAACCATGACTAATGCCTTGGTATATCATCTTGCTTTACACAAACACATACATGTACATGTACAGATATACACATTTGCACACAACAAATTCATTCTGCATATAGTGTTTAGTCCTCTTTTTTGGGTCACGCATATTTGAACATTATTGTTCTCATTAAATATTCCTCGCAATGTTAATTTGTCTGGATAGTATTCTATGGTTTGGATATTATCATTATTTGACAGTCTGCTGCTAGACATTTAGATTGTTTATAATTTGGGGTTTTTTGTTTTGTTTTGTTTTTGATTTCCATTTTTCCTAATACAGTCATTGCTTGATTGCCTATCTTTGTAACTAAATTCAACATTTTTATTGATGAAACATAAAATCGTGAAAGAGAAGTTTGTTTTGCCCCAGTTGGTTAAAATAGAGAATTGAGTGCAGTTTTTGTATTCTGGCAAGCTGTATGGGCATCATGGTATTATTTCCCTACACTCTGAGGTTTTGAGAATTCTGAAAGCCTATTAAAGACAGGAAGTTCTTCTGATATTCTTCACCTAACACTAACTATTTTTATACGCTTATCTTTCACATGAACTCACAGGTCCATCTGTGTTTACAAAACATACTCTGAACTCTCTGTCCTCGTGCTGTTTACTACATCTGGAATGTCTTTGTCCTACAGATGTTTCCAATGCAGGCTTTTGAAATCCAACCCATCAGTAAAACTAGCTCAAGGCGCTTTTTCAAGAAGGTCTCCCCAAGTCCTTCAGGAGGAATTTGTTTCCATCTCTTTTGTGTTTCCTGCTCCACTTTCCCTTCTCCCCACTCTCCGCCTCCTTGTTGGACCTCAAGCAGTCTACTAGTATAAATATTTGTATATTATAAATATATAAGTATTAGTATAAATATAATATTTGAAGAACTATCCTGTAGCAAGTATGTTTTAGTCATCTTTGTTTTGTTTATAATACTTTGTAGAGCGCTTTTTGAGTGCTTGAAATCAATGCATTCTTTGAATTCAATTGTTTAATAATTTTAATTTAAATATGTCACATCAAATATTATTTTTTTCTTTTATTTTTCCTTTCAGTACAAAGGCAGGGAATGGGTCGTTGTAACATCAATGGAAAACTCAAATGTACTGATTATTACTTTAATGTTGTCTGAAAAATGTACCAAAGCCCAAACATACAAAACTCTTAAACTCAGCCTAAAGGAGACTGCTTTTTCCTCTTTACCTGTGTTTGAGACTTTTAATGTCCCTCCCAGACCTTAATTAATCCTGATAGTGTCTATATTGTAGATAATTTTAGGGGAATATGACACATAGGAAAAAGAAAATCTGGGATTCTGATCCCAGATGTGCAAATAAAGAGCAATTTGATTGTGAGGAACACTTGAACCTCTCTGGGTCTCAGTTTCTCTAAAAAGTGAGGGAACAGGAATGGAAGATCTTGATGGTTTTATCTAACCGTAAAGTTTATAATTTTTAAAAACACAGTTTTTGGGCTATATAAATATAGATAAAGTTTAGAACACTTAGTATGGACTGGCATTATGGCGAGCATTTTACATGTTTCCTATTGTTGTTTGCTGGTAACAAATACAATTCAAATTCCCTTTTAAAAAAGGGAATTTATTGGTTGGTATAACTGGAAGAACAGGGGTATATGGTCTTCAGGCAGAGCTGATCAATTCAGAGGCTAAAATGATGTAATCGGTGTCTGATTTTCTCTCGGTGTCTGATTTTCTCCATCTTACTGCTGCTCTGCTTTCTCTCTTCTTCTGACTTCTCTGTATTGGCCTCACTCTTAGGTAGGCTCATGGATTATGATAGAAAAGATAATGGTAACAGTGTTAAGCTACAAAATTATGGGTGAGAACTCTGACTTGCCTAGTTGAGATCATAGGCATAGCCCTTTGCTCTATTACTGGGTCCCAGAGAAGAAATATATGATCCTCTTAGGCTCAGATGAACATCTACCTGGATGGCTGCAGGACGACGACGATAAATTGGACCATGACCAATGACATCAGGAAAGCACATTAAACTCCTGTGAAAATCATGGCACTCTTAGTGCAGAAGGAAACTTTTAAGTTCATTTATCCATTGTTCAACCATCTACTGAGAAAGCCTGAATTGTTTCTGCAACTCTGGTATGGAAAGGAAAGGTTTAGATTATGTTTAATAACACTGATTTTAGAGAATTAGCATTTTTGTTTTTAGCAAAAATTTGAAAAGACACAAAGATCTATTTTTATTTTACACAAAATAACTGAAAAGGGTACATAATTACCCACATAAAAATGGACACACATTGTCACAATTGTTTATATATAGTGTCCTAACAATCTCTGAGTTATAATAATTAATTTTAGCACACATTCAAGAATGCCCTTCTTTCACTGATTTTTTTAGAGAGAAATTATAAGGAAAAAATTACACTGCTTATTGAAAAGGGGAGATAGTCCAAGATAGAAATATGAGAAAACATTGTGACAAATTATAAATATAAAATTCTAGAATGAGGGACTAAATTAGAGTGCAAAGCTGAATCTATTGGTTTCTAAAATGAATCTGAGGTTTATTTCACAGGATAAAGGAATAGTGGTGAATGAAGTCTCTCTCTTTCTTTCTTTCTTTTTTTTTTTTTTTTTTTTTTTTTGAGATGGAGTCTCGCTCTGTCCCCAGGCTGGAATGCAGTGGCGCAATCTCGGCTCACTGAAAGCTCCACCTCCCGGGTTCACGCCATTCTCCTGCCTCAGCCTCCTGTGTAGCTGGGACTACAGGTGCCCATCATCACGTCTGGCTGATTTTTTTTGTATTTTTAGTAGAGACGGGTTTTCACCGTGTTAGCCAGGATGGTCTCGATCTCCTGACCTCGTGATCCACCCGCCTCGGCCTCCCAAAGTGCTGGGATTACAGGCGTGAGCCACTGCGCCCGGCCGAGGTCTCGTATTAATATGATGGTCTACTTTGAGGTATTGTAAGAAGGAGGTATGTGGATTGGGGAAATTGTTGGGTCGGTTTGAAAGTAGATGAATAACAAATATGGTGGTCATTTCAGAGCATTGCTGACTGCTAAGTGCTTTGTACGTCATCTTCTCGCAAAAGTGAGCACTTTTATTAGCCCCATTTTATAATTAAAGGACGTAAGACTAAGAGCAGTGATAGTGTGCTGGGAACACAGAACTAGAAAGTGGCAATAGCAGGACTTGAACCTAGGTCTTCCTGGCCGTGATACCCAAACATTAAGCACTACTATGTTATCTAGTGGGTTGAACCATTTGAAATTCCCATTTTGTGGTTCAAAACAGTCAAATATCAGCTATTTCATAAGATAAAAGAATATGCTCAGAACCATAATTTTGGGATGTTAAAGAGATGATATTTATATTTTTCTACCTTTAAACTTCATATGAGAATGAACAACATTTATGATGTCTTTTCTTTCACGGTTTAGAGAAATTATCTTTTTTTCTCCTAATTCTCATTCTGGGAAAATGCAATATAAAGTTTAAATTAATAGTCTTACTTACATAGGCAGGGACTTGTACAAAATCTCATTATAAAGTTCAAGTGACATGATATTAATTTCTTGATTTACTATAGCAGGTGGTTGTGAAATTAAAATGAAAGAAAGTAATGCCAAATTGCAGAATGCTATCATGATTACTAGCTTTGTGACTGTGGGCAAGTAACTGAACTTAATTTAGTCATATTAATCTAATATACTGTGTAGAGTTATTGTGCAAATGAGATTAGAAAATGCATGTAAAGGGCTTAGCACAGTGCCTAGTTGAGTAAAATTTCCCTGTTACAATTTTTATTTTATTTCCAGATTTTTAAGTGTCTATTTGAGAATTGCATCCAGGTGGGAGATTCTGAGATGTCTGACTGATACAAGTGCACTAGTGGCTAATATAATAAATAATACAGGAATAACTTGAAATGAAGCATGTACAAGCACTCCCAGGCTGTTTAAACCTTCGCTCTACTATCTAAGCCTGTGGTGCTGTTTATGAGCAAAGCATAATTGAGAGTTTAGATTTTCTTTAATGGAAACCATCCAAATTTGCTATCTGAGCCACAAGGGAGAAATGTACCCGCGTGTCACTCACTGGTGCTCAGGAATGTGGCCTATGTACAAGTTTGCTTTTTTTTCACAAAAACACCAAAGTGGTGAAAGTTCTTAGCAACCCATTAAAAAGGCTCTCTTGCTGAAAGACTCCTTTTTTTATCAGTGCTCTCATAAGAATTTACATCCCACAGTGAGTCATGCAGTAAGTTTAGTGCTTCCCGGCAAGCAGCTTAGAGTCAAGTTCTGCAGCTATTCTTAGCTGCTCCACACCCTGTAGTGGATGGAAGAGACTGGATGAACTTGCAAATGACACATCGTACTGATGACAAACAGGGTGGATTGTGTCAGATTGAGTTTCAGAGTCTCTGCTTTCTTTCGTGTATTAAGAACAGTGGGGAAAAAAGGCAAAAACAAACAAACAAACAAAATGACAGGTCTCCTTGAGATTCAGTACTGTACCAGATATAGCATCCTGTAATGGAATGTGAACTGAAAGCAGAAACATACATTTTTGCAATTCACTGAATTTTCACTCTGTTCCTATCCATATTCAGGGTTAGATTAAAGATATCAAAGCAATAATAGTCAATATTTCACTTGCAAGATCTCATTGTGATCATGAATAATATAGAAATCATGCTTTGCTTTTGAATGGTAAATAGAACGTTGCATTATCATGTGCAAGATAACAGTTTCCCTGGCAGCTTCCCATTAAAGTCAGTGTCCTTGTATAAAGCATCTTTCCTCTAATGAGATAACTGTTTCCTACCTTTTCCTACACATTTTCTCAAGGAGCCAGACCTCTCCTAAGGCAGAAGTAATTCATATAAGTATATTAGTTACAGTGCTTATTACATTGTTTCATCACTATCTTTTTTATACCTCTGTTTCCTGAGTACACTTTTTCCTTCTATGTGTCCCCAATATGTAACCTGATCCTGGGCACATAGCAGGGATTATTTATCAATATAAACATACAAATACGTGTATATATATTGAAAATGAGGTTATATCATATATATGTTTTCATAATGTGGCTTTCAAAAATCTAACAAATTTATGGTAGAAATTTTACATGCTAGTAAATGTAGAAATATATTTTCAAAATACCTTTTTAAATGAAAGTATCAATCTATTTAACTAGTCCTCTCTTATTGGGCACATAGTTAATTATTCAGAAAAAACTACATGAAGTATGTTTTCATTCAATCCCTGTTCATTCATTAATTTAGTCAACAAATATTAGTTGCCTTATATGTTTCAGGCACTGTTTAAACTCTGGGAATGTCATAGCAAATCAACATTTGAGTGACAGGAGAGAGACAATAAAATAAACAAATATAACATGGTACACATAATACATATGATTATTAAAAATATATATACTATATTCAAAGGTGATCAGTAGCATAGAGAAAAATTAAATGGGGAATATTGGAAGGAAATTTATAATAAGGTGATCAGGGACTGCCGAGAAGGTGACATTTCAGTAAAGTCCTGATGGAGGAGTGCCTGCTAAACTCCTTGAGGGCAGAGATGATGTCTCTTTTGCTTACCCTTATTGGCAATTTCTGCTTTCATGAAGTTTAGAATCTAAGGTCTAATGTGATATGGGTTATCTGCAAGTTATTACCATGTAGATGGCTGTTGCATTTTACATATTTATATATTTGTTAATATTTTAAAACTTTTCTACAACAGCCATATTCCGCTTTTAAATTTTAAAATGACATCTTAATTTTAAAAATATTTGCTTAAATTATTTTGTTAGAGTCATCATACTGTGGACACGTCATGTTTACAAGCATCCTACCCAGCAGCTTTGTTTCCGTGAATTATTTGAAATAAAACTCATCCATCACGCACCGCGGTAGGCCTTTTCTTGACCTAAGTGCATGGCTTTGCCTTTTCATCTTTAAGTTTTGGCTCTAAGTTGACCAAGCTTGAGGAATTGAAAGGTTTCATGAAAAGCTGAAATAGGACACGCTGTACAGCAGCTTGAACGTGAAAGGTCAAGCAGACCTTTGGGAGCAATTCATAAGGCTTTTGCTAATGTCTTCTAGCTTCCCTTCCTCATTTTTGGAAAGATGTTGCTTTCTCCTTTTGTTAGAGGTCATTCTGCTACCTGCACCTTTGATAGATTGTTCTATCAATTGATGCACTAGGGAATACTTGCAGAAGTAAACAGTAGGAGACCCAGGAGTGACAGACCTCTTCTACTTCTGAGAGAATGCTTTTATATTTTTGTGTCATATGTTTTTAGTTCACTCTGTGATACTGAAAAAGCCCCAATCTTCTATATGCAGAAAAATGCTAAAACCCATCTCTAGAAGCTCGCCAGCAAGAATGCCTTTATTTCCACAGTTATTATCTACATTGATGTACAATTCCTAGCTCTTTTTAGTGAAACATTTCTCTTACAGAGTGAAGAAGAAGGTTTAAAAAGTATTTTCAATGGAAGGAAGAAAGAAAAGAAGTTTCTTAGTAGTTCATAATATTAGTTTAATTCACTTTTGATATTTGCATAGAAGTTAAAATATTCCAAAGCCTTTTTTTACATTTCTACCATGATTTTTACAATGTTCTAAGATAGTAGGTTATTTTTGCTTTATAAATGAGAAAAGTAAGTCACAGAAAAGAAAAGAAAGTTGCTTAAAGGCATAGAGTTAACATTTATTGAATGCTTGCCTTTGTCGGACATGTTCTAAGCATTTTATATGTATTCACTCATTTACTCCTCACAATAGCCCAGGTGACTTTGGTACTACTTCTATCCCAATTTTTCAGATCAGGAGACAAGGCACTGAGAAATTAAATGATTTGCCCAAAGACATGCACAGCTAGTTGGCACCAGAGATGCCATTTATCCACAAAACCCTGGTTCTAACACACAACACATAACAATTCCATATGGCTGCTACACTGGGTAGATGGGAAGTTGGGACTATAATCATGCAGTCTGAACTTTGGAGGGTTCAGTAGTTACAACTGTGTATGACTACTGCCCCAGGATACAAAAATAAACCAAACTTGTCTCAGACTTTTCATAACTATTACAGTGAACTCACAACAAACTATCTTGCTAGAGATTTTGTTACATTCTTTTGTCTGTAAGGATTAATAAACTTATAAAATGCCTGCATATTTGCATTCAGGGGGAATAGTAGTTGCTTTTTGTTGTAGCAGAACTTGTATTCTTAGAAATGCTGAGAATATAGACCTTTTCAGACTTTCCTCCTTCTGCAGAAATCTCTTTGAAACATCCATGACAAATACTAATCCATTTCTGCTAGATCACTTCCAGTCATGGCAAGTCCACTAATTTTTTTTAAGGCAGTTTTTTCCATTTGAGATAACTGATTGTTGGGAATTAATTTTCTTTTTCTTTTTAAACATTGGATTAATATTTTTTTCTGAATGTAGTAAAATGTTTTGCTTTAAGAATTCCAAGATACAGTATGAAATTTCTGCCATTAAATAGAACTCCTGTTTTATTGAAGAAATGCAAGAGACCTTTCCAAACTGAGACAGAGAGGCAAAAATAGAGAATAAAGGTTCAACAAATGTGTTGATAGTATTTAACAGGGAAGAAAATCTGACCTGTAATAATATACCATGTTAACTTGCATATTTTCTTCTACTTTACCCCTGAAACTTTAAATATAAAGCTAAGTTATAGTAGTCGGACTTTCTAGAAGTCAAATTAGGCAAATAATTTTGGATCACAGGCTTAGAAAAATATAATCTATACTTTGTATAGAGACATTATATGTGTGTGTGTGTGTATATTTTAGGGGGAATAGAAAGAAAAACATGTAGGAGAATTAATTGGGCAAATGAATGGAAAGGTTGTGTTTATAATTGGGTCTTACTTTCCTTTCAAGTATCAAAATTCAATTTGATAAATAATTATTAAGCATCTTCCAGGTGTCAGACTTTGTGTTATGTACTGGGGTTACAGTGGTAAAAACAAAGAGGCGATCTCTGCATTTTGGACACTGTGTGTGATTTTGCATGTTTACCACCAAGGACTTGGTGGGAAGCGAAATGCAGGCAGCATTCCACTTGATAAGTCGAACACTATGGCCAGGGTTGCATCTGTCTGGAGGAAGGGTAGCCTTTATCTAACCAGCACTGATGTGCTCTATGGCGTTATGGCCATCTGCCTACTTTATGAGGCTTACATTCTAATAGAAAGGGCAGTCTTTAAACAAGTAGCTATGTGATTAGTGTTATAAAAGGGAGGGATAAAGCATAGACCATTTAATTCAGGTCAAAAGGCTCATAAAATTCTCCTTGAGAAAGTAACATTTCATATAAGCACCAAACAATTTGACTAGGAATTGAAGCCACGTTGTTCTAGATGAGAAGAAATAGCTCTCTTTTCCATACCTCATACAAAAAATTGTTAGTGACATTGGGCCCTCAAACAAATATCAGATATCAGATATTGGCTCAAAGACAATTGTTATAATTCACGATTAGTTGGGGGTAGAAACCAAGTATCTAGAGGAAGATAGAGAGAGATAGAGGGAGGAAAAGGAGGTAATTCAGAAAAAGGTACGTGGAAATTGACTTACCTTCTACTTCCACCATAGTAAATTCAAGCTTAAACCTCTGTAATTGAACCTGGATGGTTTTAACAACATCAATAACAAAAAAGTAAATTCTACAAGTCTATAAGGCATATCTGCTGTACTATCATTTAGAAACTGATATATTGGTTGGGTATACATTTTCAAGACAAAGAGATAGAGAGATTTGAATCAGTGTATTCAGAGACTTTTGTCTAAGGGCCTACCTAGCTTGCATGCTTTCCTTCCTTCCCTTTCTTCCCTATATTCCTTTCAACCCAGATGTGCTGCTTCTAGTTTTCTGGATAAAGTAAAAGACTATGCTTAGGGCTCAGATAGGGCTCAGATTAATTCAGGCTTTTACTCAGTCTTTCACTGAAGAATCTGGCGCTCAAATTTTACTTTGATTTGTCTTTGTGTATATGGATCCCTCAGAACTCCTTGGAATTTAGGTGACTTGCAAAACTCAGGCATTCCTGTGTGCATGCCATAATGCTATTACAATACTTCTGCTAATTCTTATTGATACTTCCTCTCTATTCTCCAAATTGAGAAATTAATATATGAGGAGGAGAAATATTCAAGTAAATAGGATGTGAATTAAAATTTGATGACAGTTCATAAACTTTTGGAATATGGGGACGAGAAAAGAAATAATCATCTCTAGATTTCTCACTTTATCAAAACAATATAGAAATGAAGGTGCAAAGTCACACAATTCATGAGTGAACAACCCTGGATTCACTAATGAATGTTGTTCTTAATTCCCTGCTGACCATAATAAATAACAAGATTAGTATTATTGGTATATCTAAAGGCTAGCATTTTTTAAAATAGTGTTTGGTTATTTAACTAATGGACATTTAAAGAGAAAAGGAGGGCCATGGAAAATGTCTAACTTTGTCTGTTACTTACTACTTTGGTTTATGAATGGAATAATCACTCTATTGTACTGGCTAAACTTAGTTTCATTTTTACAATGATTATTTCCTTTCTAGTTCTCAAAATATTTTGAGCCTTGATTGACGGAAAATGAGATCCTTTTCATTCAGCATAGGCACGTAGTGATTGCTCCTAAAGTTTTATCCACAAAAGTAGACGTTTGAGGAAAGATTTTTAAAATAGTAAATTTAATGCTCCTGTATATAATACCTTTAAACTCACTTTATAAATATAGAGAGAGCAATGGCAAAGTGGAAATGACAAATTACTATGTGTCCTGAGAGATCCCTGGAACGTCTAGATACCTTCAGAGCTGCTGAAAGCTATAGTTATCTACTCTACTTTTTAAAGATGACAATATTATGTGTTAAATATATGGCATTCTTGCCAAAATTCTCAAGTGCTTCATTGTTAAATGACATTCCTGTATCCTAGTTATTTTAGCAACGCTTTCTTCATAACAAGTTCAACTGAGATATAAGAACTCTTAGTAAAGAAGTTATTTACCTGTGTTGTAATTTGGCCTTTCACTGTTACAACCAGCATTCCTAAATGTCTCCATGGGGCTAGAGTCAGAGAAAACAGGAAGGAAATCACAGTCGGGTGAGAATGTTCTTTGGCTACATGCTTAGTGATTATGTGTTGAGGTCAGAGTTGTAAGATGTGACTCCCACTGTGCATTCTAACGTGAACCATGCTATCTCATTTACTGTCATTCAGCTAATATACATATCAGTTACATTTAAATATCTTTAGATGAAAATGAAAATCTATGGAATGGGGGTAGGAAACATTTTAAGTCAAGGGTTACATAAATAACAATTGTTCTAATTTCTTATTTTTGGAACTAGATAGATGCAAAATGAAATAGAGAAAAAAAGGTATTTAAATAGGACAATAATTTAGCAGAAAGGGAGTTAGAAAGGATAGAAGGAGGATCCATCGCAGTATGAAGATGGAAAACAGACAAATAGAGAAAAAATTATATATATACATTTGATAAAGAAAGAAGATACACAGGCATCAATGCACAGCCCCCAACAATGCCCTTGGGAGAAATCAGATGGAGGGAAATAGGAAAGAGAGATCTTGGGATCTTGATTAGGGACACAACAGAGGTTTCAAGTTTTACTGGGTTTTTTTGGTTTTTTTTTGGCTGAATAATTTTAAATCTGTGTTTCACATATCTAGTCATAGTTGATATGGACAATGGTAAAAAGCTTACAAAAACTTCAAAGGGGTTGAGATATCTAGGAGAAGTGTCTGGAACTCTAGAAACAGTAACCAAAAATTTGTTAATTTCACCCATCTGAGCCATTTTTCTGACTTGCTTTTGCTGTGCAAGTAGAAACACAATTGGCTCAGGAAGGAGATGGAGGCAAGGAAATAGAGATGGCCAAGTTAATTGAGTGACTTTTCTTGAGGACAAGGACCAGATCAGCAGTAGACAAAACTGTATCAAGAGAAAGCTGAGTGCTAGACTGCACTAACCAGCTGAGTTGTCTTGAGCTGGTTCCTCAAAATGTGAGCTTGTTTCCTTATCAATAAATACAAATAAAACCATGGCTTGCTGGATTGCTTGAAGATTAAATGCACTCGTATATGTCCTTCCCTAGTTGTAAAGTGGATAAAATCAGCAAATAACCACTATCATTGTTATCATTGTGCTCAAAGCTTCATGCCAGGCAACAGGCTCTGATCTTTGAAGAATTTATATAATTCCAGAAGTAGGACATACAAATTGAATTTAAGTGGTATTGAATAAATGAGACCCTTTGTGTATTAAACACCGTGCTAGTGTTGGGATGCAGAAGTGAATATATTACCCATGCCCTCAGGGAGTTTACACTGAAGAATTAGTGTAAACCATGGATGCAACTTGTAATAACATTAACAATGAAGATGTAAAAGACTAAAGAAGAGATCTGAGTATTACAGGGTTTATTAGAAAAATCTCAGCATGGGTGGGAAGATAAAGCAAGGGTTAGTTTAGAAGTCCTATTTTGGTTATAGCTCCAGGATTGCCTAGGGATTTGTGTCAATCCCATTACTTTCTCAAGTTGATTGTATATATTTTTTAAACCATTGCCTTTTAAAAGACCTTGCTTTGAAATGTACTTATTTTCCATCTACACATTTTAAACATTTCATTTCAGGATATTTCTGAAATCGTTTCCAGCTGACCTGATTTTACATTAGACACCTTCGTGATCAAAAAGGTAATCGCATATGGAAACATACATTCTATTCCTTTACCATCTGAGTGACAGGGCAAAGAGGGACTAGAATAGAGAATCATTTGTTTTCTATATTAGCAGTATGTAGTTTTTTTCTTTTTCCTTTGTAGTGTTTCTTACTTCCAATCCAAACAATATCTATTTCATTACTCCTAAATGAATTGTTCTTCCTAACACATTTTCCATTCACGATGTCCTTATTAGCCCACCCTCAATTTTCACTTTTCCCTGTTTTCAAGTTCTGACAAAGCTTTCTGTAATATGTTGTTTGAATTCATCTACTCTGTTTAACTAATGTTTGGGATGTTTTAAGGGCCTTTTGCCAAGTATCCTCTCCACAGTGTATACATAATATGGCCAAGTCAATAGCCATCAAAGCACCTTTAAAATAAATTGGGCTATTTCCTTATTTAAAAACTCAACATCTGAACCCTTTGCTATAATCCCATTTACTTGCCTTCCGTAAAGTGGGGCTCTGTCATTTTCTGTTCCCAGGAGTGTGGGAGGATCAAAGGGAAAGAAGAGAGGTGAGGAACAGGGAATACTGAGGTGGCACTTACTCATCCCCCAACAGAATTCTGCTCTAAGCCTCTTCTGATGCTGGCTTAATTTCAATATCTATTTTTTAATTTTTTAAAATAAAAAAGGAAATTATCCTCGATTATTGAAAAACAAAACATAAGGAAAAAGTCAAGTTTAAGACAGCCTTTTCATATATATTTTGGACAGAGATCAGGTCGAGTGCCCATCACAAAGTGGGCGCGTAGTAAATGTTTGTCAAATAAATCAATTAATGTGCAGGGCTAGAATTAATATGGGTCAAATTGGGCTGGGCACAATGACTCATGCCTTTAATCCCAGCACTCTGGGAGGCCAAGGCAGGTGGATTACTTGAGGTCAGGAGTTTGAGACGAGCCTGACCAACCTGGTGAAACCCCGTCTCTATTAAAAATACAAAAAAAAAAAAAAAAAAAAAAAATTAGCTGGTCATGGTGGCGTACACCTATAATCCCAGCTACTTGGGAGACTGAGGCAGGAGAATTGTTTGAACCTGGAAGATGGAGGTTGTATGAGCCAAGATCGTGCCATAGCTTTCCAGCCTGGACAACAAGAGCAAAACTCTGTCTTAGGAAAAAAAAAAAAGTGAGGGTGGGGTGCGTCAAAGGTCAAATTGTAAGGTCTTTTTCTACTTACCCATATCTCTCAGATCCCCCTTTTTCTCTATTACCTTGTTTCTCTTTTAATCTGAGTACTCCTAATACTCTGCACCAATGTGTGTGTGTTGATAGGGATGGGGAGGATATGTGTACTTTAAAAATTAATTGCTGAAAAAATTCCGCTTTAAACTTATTTGTTTTGTAATATTTGCAGGAAACATTTTGGATGTGATAAAAATATTATGAATTTGGCATATTTAACAATGATGTGCTAATTCTGTACATACGTTTAATTTTCTTGCTTACCCTTTAGGTGTAAATGTACAACGGATAGGCATTAAACAATTTAAAACATTTATTTGGCTTTATCAGGTCAAATATTGTTATGGTAAGTCCAAGGTAGATTCATTCTAAAAAGCTTTTAAAAAATAGACATGATTAGATGGAGTGGGATGGGGGTAGGCAGAACTAGGTCAGTGGCGTGTGTGTGTGTGTGTGTGTGTGTGTGTTGGCTTTCTCAGCATGTATAGTAATAAAAATCTTGCTCTAAATTTTATTGCTCAAGGCAGATATTTGTCCTTAGAGAATTCATTGTGTGCTTTTAGAATTCTATGTTGAAGTTAATTGGTACAATCTAAGAGTTAGAAAGGACACTTACGGCTTCAAATTAAATAACTTGTTTTTATCAAGAACTTCCAATTAGTGTTTAATTGGAAACAAGTTAAACCTGCTTAAGAAATTATTCTTGTTTGGATTTTTGTTGCTTGAGGTTATAGTATTGATGATCTCTTATTTTCCAACCACTAAAAATTATTGATTTTAGTTTGGAATAATTCAGATGTGTGGGAATAATTTTGACTTAAAATTAAGAGACTGAAAAATGATAGACTCCGTTTAATTTTCATTTCTGTGTTTATTTTGTGTGTTTAGCTTCATTCAATCCTCAGGGTCGAGAGTTAACAACAGGTACACATTTATGTCACCCAGGGCCTGTGATTAGATTTATTTGATTTTGGGAAGGGAGCATTAGAAGTGTGAAGATTTTCACAGTATTAGACCACTAGCTGTTCATGGTTAAAGGTTTGTCACCCTTTGACTTGCTCCCCTGCACAATCAATGCCTACGATATTTAATTTACTAATATGCTTATTTAATTTATTGGCACAGTAAAGGTAACTATGTGATACAAGAATCTTGAGACTCAAAGTCTCTTTCAAAAGCCCTTCAAACTTTGGTAACTACAAGAATAAATGTATCTCTTCCACCCCCTAAACACCCCCCCGCCCACCAATGCACCCCTGACATGGGAATCAAGGTCAGCTTGCAGCCCTGGTATTCTTAAAGGACATTTATGAGGAAAAATAAGAGTCAGGAACACCTAAGATAAAGAAGTTAATTTACAATTACACTAAGCCAAGTAACTTATCTTCTGCAATTGATAACTTTTGAAGCATAAGGGAGTTAAACTGTATAGATACACCAGATTGTTACTTCTCAGTTTAGGTTTGGGGGACTCTAGAATTAGCAAGCAGCTGCCTATCATGGGGTCCCCTGTATATAATATATGTATTCACAATATATGTGAATATATAATTTATATATTCATCTTCCTTTATATGTATATTAATTGTTCCTAAGACTAATGACTTTTTACAAATTTTAGTAGTTTACTTAAGTATTAGAATTCTCTTTTTAATGCCCTGGTTTAAGAGTAACCTACCAACATACAACAACAACCACAGAAAACACAAACTGATCTCAAGGCAGAATTTTATAGTTCTCTTAGTTTCCAGTATTAGACTCGTGATTTTTAATGGAGACAATGTTAAATGTGATTGATTGGCTCTTCGTTTAGATTATTGGTCTAAATCCTAGCTCTGTTAGAACAAAGTTGTAAAAGCCTGGACAATAAACTTCTTTGTCCCTTGGTTTTCTTATCTGAATGGAGACAGAGCTATACCTTCATCATAGGTAGGCTGTGTGGCTAAAATCAACTGATCCATGCTAAACATCCAGAACGGTACCTGATAAATTCTTATGTGTTTCCTATTGTTATTAGGACTAAATTGTAAAGAATTATCGTTTCTGATTACATTGAAGCCACCTCTAATTAAACAGAATCAAGGAAGAATAGAGTTCTCATTCTTTTAAGAAGGATTTAGATGCATATTCAAAGATATTACTAACTATATAAAGGGATTTGCACCAAGGATAAATGTTAACTACATCATTATTTCTTTCCAAGGAAAAGCAATTACAAAAGTCTTAAACAACAGCACAAGGGCATTTGAGAAAATGCAAGGAAAAATATACCAGTGAGATTTATGAATAATTCTGAATGAGGTTATGAAATCTCCTCTAAGGAAGACTCTTGCCTCTCTGGGATGCTTCAGGCAGGTCAATCTTAGCATCTGAAGTGATTGGGTGGATTTTGGTGCCCTCCACTCTCTTGTGTTTCCAGCTATTTTTCCCATGCTCTATCCCCACATCACCCCAGGCCACCTCTGACTTTCCTAGTCAATACAAACTTTCATTCACCTCTCCATGTCCTTATATCAAACTTTCTGTGAATTTGATAGTTTTTACTTATTTAATAATCTTTTCAATAGCAGAAAATGGGTTTCTGACTCTGTTAACTGTATGTAGTCTTTTTTTTGACAAACTCTTCCAGTTTTCATATATTATAAATTATATGTATATACAGCAAATACATAAAAATGTATATATAATTTTGTATTTTATTTTGCCCACTCAATATTATTTTACATATCCTTTTTACATTTATCTTAGGTATAGAATCATAACCAAATTTCTGCTTAAATCTCATTTAATGATTTTTCTATTGACAATTTGAACTGTTTTTGTTTTTTCCTTTAAACTGCTGTTATGAATGTTCATTAAAAAGAATTTCAAATTATTTACTTGGAATAAATTTCAAAATTTGAATTATTTGGTCAAAGACTTAAACATTTCTATGTATCAGAATACACATGAGCATGCATGTGCACACACACAGCCAGGTGTCCTTCTCAAAATAATAAACACATTTTTATTTCTATCAGCATTAAACATGTTATTTATTTGGCTCATAAAACCCTCATTATCCTAATTCCTGAGGCTTTAGGAAACACAAAATTTGACTAAAGTAACTCAAATTGATGTGTAAATAGCAGATGGACTTTTGCTTCCTCATTTGGGAAAGAAATTCTAAGCAGTGTGTGTGCGCGCGCACATGTTTATGCAGAACCGTCTGAATATTTGGGGCAAGTGAACTTCTGGTATTTAGATTGCTCTGTATACTGACTGAGGGAAGGCAATAGACGTTACTCTCAGCATTATATTATAATGAGAAATAGATTGGTTTCACAGGTGAGTTGTTACTTCTGCAAACATTATATACAAGATCCTGAGTCAGGTGCTGTGGGAAGCTATGGGGATATATAAACCACATTCACAGCCCTCAATGCCATTCCAGTCAAGTAAAGAAGATAACACATGACCACAAATCAATGAAATATTAACTAAGAAGTGATGTTTTATACATAAAAACATGGGAGTTAAGTAAAAAAAGAGATTACTTTGATGAAGTAAGGATTTAGTTTAAACCAAAATATTCAACATGGGTGATATCCAGAGGAAAAAAAATCTACTTTCATTCCCATTTTGAGGCCATGACAGTTATTTCCAAACTAAATTACCCAAACTTTTCTGCCTTTATCAGTGGCATTGACACATCAAAGTGTTCGAGAAACCTTATGAAATTCCAACATCTGTGTGGAAAACAAATACACTGTAATTTACTGAAGGCATTTATTTATCAAGGCATAGTCTCTTTTGGGGGTTAATGGGAGAACTATCATGAATTTTAAAATTCATGAGTTGGCATTTGATCTTTAGCATGACATTAAGATTAATTCAATATATTGTATGTATTCACAAATGAATTAATCAAATATACTGAAATTGATAAAAAGAAGATAGAAATTGACTTTGACATACTGTTTGATAGTTGCCATTAATTAAATGCCCAAAAAGTTCAACAAAATTCACAGTTAGGCAGAAATAAAACAAAGGGGAAAATCCAAAATTGGCACTTTATTTAATTTTTTCTTTTAGAACTGTCCCTAATTAACCTTCCATGGCTTCTGTAGAATCCTTAATGTAGCAGATTACTTAGAAATAGAAATAAAAGTTTCACTTCTTTAGAATTATCACCTTATTCTAATTCACACTTTAAATTTGGTCACTTTCTCCAAGTTAAGGCTAAATTTTACTGCTGTCTTCTAAACAGACAATCAGCATTTTGAGATTCTCTTAGGTTGAAGGGCACATGGCCTGAAGTGAATTCCGTATTTTAATATTCACAGCACAAAGGCAGGAAAGTTAAAAGCTTTCTTCTGTGTACACATTGAACAGTTGTAGGTGGAGGCTGAGGAAATCCAGGATGCCACAAAACTCACTATAGTAATCAGTTTAGAGTGCAAGTGATGGGAGTCAAACTTTATATACTTAAGGCTAAAGCAGTATTTACTGACCTACACATCAAGACACGATTGAAAATCCCAGTCTCAGCTGAGCTAGGGATGCACAAACCCTCAGGAACATCTGAAGTCGGGTTTATACTGGCCAGGTTCTCCTCTGGGTACCCATCTCTAGTTCTTTCTTCATGTCAGCTCCCTTCCTTCCTTCCTCTCTCTCTTTCTCTCTCTCCCTCCCTCCTCCCTCCTTCCTCTACCCTCCCTTCCCTCCTCTCCCTCCCTCCCTCCCTGACCTCCCTCCCTCTTCTCCTTTCTTTTGACTGAGTCTCCTTCCATCACCCAGGCTGGAGTACAGTGGCGTGATCTCGGCTTATTGCAACCTCCGCCTCCTGAGTTTAAGTGATTCTCCTGCCTCAGCCTCCTGAGTAGCTGGGATTACAGGAACCTGCCACTATGCCCAGCTAATTTTTGTATTTTTAGTAGAGATGGGGTTTCACCATGTTGGCTAGGCTGGTCTCGAACTCCTGACCTCAAGTGACCTTGGCCTCCCAAAGTTCTGTCATTACAGGTGAGCCACTGCACCCCACCCAGCTTCTTTCTTTCTGACTGAAAAATATGGTTGTCATGTGGCTGACAACAGACCACTAGCAGCTCTTAGATTTTATATTTTAACACTCTGCCATCAAAGGAGGATGGATTTCAACAATCCATTCCCTAATTTAAGAAATCCAGAAAAAAATTTCTTGTTAGTCTAGCTTAGGTCAGAAGTTAATACTTTAATATGGACTAAGAAAATAATGGAGTACTTTCTGTCAGACACTTTAAACAGCAGTCTTAAACACTGTGAATGTATTTTTAACCTTGTTTCCCATGACAACTTATAAAATGGGATTTATATAATTTCCATTTGATAGATGATATATTTGAGACTTAAAGAGTTAGGTAACTTGCCCCTTCACCAGCTAGCTAGTCAATTTCAGAGCCAGGACTTTGATCCAGGATTTGATTCTGGGTCTGGCTTTTTCCAGAGCTCTGCTATCCTCCACTGTCTATCTCTGTGATTAACCTTGTCTGGGCCGTGTGTGCTCTAATTCATTGTCAGGTGGTGTAGTTATGAAAGACATGCCAACTCTGAGAAGTCAGATGGGGAAACATTCTAGGAAAAAGGACAGTTTTACAGATGTGCTCTACATTCATACTATCACCCACAGCCAGTGCTGATTGCCTTGACTAGTACGGGGATACATCTGCAGGTCACTTTATTCATGTTCAAGGGTGCTCCATGTGTTTTAAGAATCTGTGCTGTGTCTCCACGTCTGCAATCCAAGGTTGCAACTGCACTTTAAATTTATTGGATTTTTATACTAGTTTATTCATTTATTTGTTAGATCTAGGAGATGTATTTGTCTCTTGAGATAATTTCAGTATTATTCAGAGAATGGTATGCTTTTCCTCCCAATAAAATGAATGAATCTTTCTCATTAGAATGTTTACAGGTAACAAATTGAAACAAGTACATTAACATATACATGTTCTGCTGAAGACCCTTACAGTTGCTTGATGGAAATAATGCTTCTTATTTCAAAATTTAACTACAGTCTTCCTTTGACATTCAAGGGGCATTGGTTTCAGTACCTGTTGCAGATACCAAAATCTGAGGATGTTCAAGTCCCTGATATAAAATGGTGTAGTATTGACATATAATCTATGCATATCCTCCCATGTCCATTAAATTATCTCTAGATTACTTATAATGCCTAATACAATGTGTTATATAAAGAATTGTTATACTGTATTGTTTAGGAAATAATAACAAGAAAAAAAGGCAATGCAGACACATCTTTTTTCTGAATATTTTTGATCTGTAGTTTATTGAATCCAGGGATGCAGAACTCATCTATATGGAGGGCCAACTTCACTCAAAAATTTAAGGAAAAAATGTTTCTTTAGAAAAACACTTAAATCAGCTGTATTTTAAATTTGAGCATAATAGATTGAATCACAAGACAAGCTTAAACTATTTCCTGTTTCTCCCTGGTACTATAAAGTTTTGTCAATGTAATTCTTTGGAAAGTTGTAGGGAAACAACCTGGAAAAATATGGAGTGGTTAAGTTCAAAAGTGATTCCTTTTGGCTCACTAAACAATCTTTTTTGCTAAGGGTTTTAACATTTTTGTCACAGTGTGTCTGCTGTATAGTTTCTCACTTTCTTCCATTTTTCCCCTTCTCTGTTACTTTTAGGGGTAAAGCACACCAAATAATTGTTCGCTCTCTGTCCTGTTAAGTGTTAAACGTGGGCCATTCCTGGCACCCATGCACGACTGCTTTACTGTTTACTGTGACAGCTGTCCGTAAGTCAGTCTTTCTGCCTCGCTCATCATTTTTGTTATTCTCCTTCAATTTTCAAAGAGCCTTAGAATCGTGATGGTCTAGCACAGTTTGATATGACGTTAGATTTGTTTGTATTTTTATTTCCCCACCTCCCCCCATGATTAATATCCCAGATAATAGATTGGTAACAATCCAGTGCTTTAAGCATGGATTCTCTGCTTGCATTTTAGCCACAGAAACATACTAGTATATCCAGTCAATGATTTCCAAACTGATAGCTCACGTAATGTGCCTCTAGAACCATGTCTCTGTTTTTGTTTCTGGAAAAGGCAAGGCATGTCAAATTTATTACATACAAAATTTGCCTTCCAACCTTGTGGAAACTTTTCCACAGGTAAAATGGTATCCTGGGATTTTTTTTGGTTGCCTGGTCAAAGAGAAAATAAACATTATAAGTTAACTCATTATATAAGGCAAGGATTCTTTATCTTTTTTGAGTCATGCACTCTTTTGGCAGTTTGAGGGGTTTATGGTCTTCTTTTTAGCATATTGTTTTTATGTGCATAGTACAAGATTCAGAAATAGTTCTAAGAACTATTGAAAGTTCAAAGCAGTGGTGAGAACAAGTGATATTTTGCTATATATGCAACACTTGTAATGTAAAATATTTATGATTTTTGTAGGTATCAATGTCACAGATAGTGCTAATTCTATAGTGGTTGATTGATTGCATTCGTAACTGAAAGAAATGTTAAATTCCAGTTAGAGATTAATAAAAACAAAACATAATATATTTCCCATCATGGACCCATTGAATGCTCTTCATAGACCCCTTAGATAGAATAAGATGAACACTTCAGATAGAGTTAAGAACCACGTCTATATAATGTAAGTGACTTAATGTATTGATTCTCTCCTACGTATTTGCATTTTTAAAAAGATCTTCAGGAGGAGATAAATGGTTTACTTAAAATAATAAATTTATAATAATAAAATATCAAGTACTATATGGTCTTCTATTATGATGATGTATCTGCTTTGCATGCATCTGCTTTGCTGTAACAATGGTATATGTTTTAACGAACATGACAAACTTGAATATGCATGAATGCTGTTTCTATCAAAGTTATCTTCATAGGCTATATTCATATTTCATTGTATTGCTAATTTCAAAAACTTCCTAGAGAAGAATTCTTTCTCTATTTTTTTATAGCTAGCATCCTAATCTTTTGAGTCACTTGAGACATATGATAAATCTTTGTTTTTCAATAGAGGATTTTATTTTTAGAAAGAGCTAAAAGTAATAGTGAGTTACCTGTTTAGGGTTTATTTTAAAGGTATAAATTTAAGGCAATGGAACCAATTTTCTTAAAAATATAAATGATTTTAAAGTTAATTCAAAGAGAGAAGTTTCAAAAATACTTTGAAGGATAGCAGAAACATTAAGTAAACATACAGACTATCCCTGGTAACATCTTTGGAGGTAATTTCATATAAATATATGTTTGTTTTTAAAAAATCTGACTTCATGGGCCATGTCTTGTAATTTTGGAACTGCCCCTATAAAATTCATAAAATCTGTCAAGAAAAAAGAGAGAAATGAAAATAAACCAAGCTTACTGCACATGAGACATTAGTCATGAAGTCAGCTTGCTCTCTGACCTGCTTCTTCGGAGTTCTTTGGTGCCTATTGCCTCACAATCATGTAGACCCTGTTACAGAATTATAGTTCCCCTTAACTGTTCCACAGGTAACAGCTTGAACATTATAAAACATTAAATTTTCCCTGTGATCATTTCAGAGAAATGGATCATCCTGATGTTTACCAGAGCCATAGGCTTTAGTGGCGAAAGGGTCTTGCATACTGATGCAACTACTAATTCCAGCTGATTCCAGTGACCCCCACTGATACCAGCTGATCTAAAAGGCCCCACCGACTCAGCTGGTCTGAAGGACCCCATGAGGAACTGACTCATCAAAAAATGCAGTTTTCACATCCTGATGATTTCATCTCCCTTTCCCTGACCAATCAATGACCCCAATTTTCCAGACCCTCATGCTCAAAAAACCTTTTAAAAACCCTCCCTAGAACTTCTTTTCCCCAGAGGAGATAGATTTGAGGATCTCCTTCCATCTCCTCACTTGGTGCTTTGCAATCATTAACCCTTTCCCTGCTGCATTTCTGCTGTCTTAGGGTAATGGGTCTGTTACTGGGCAGTGGGCATACAAACCTGTTGGTCCTATAACAATTTGGAGATAGAGGAATCCTCCCACTGAACTTGGAAATCCCATGATTCAGGCATCTGTCTTCTCTGTTTCAGAATGACACTATTATAGTTCTGGCTCCTGTAGAGTCTGCCATATTCTGAGTGAAATGAGGCACTGCTTATGGTAATGCTCATTAATATTAGTAATAGTATTCTGGAGTTTCCCAAGATTCTGCTGCTTGAAGCTTACTGTGATTTACATTTAGTTGCCACTGTGATATCATTAAGCAGAGTAGAAACATCAAGTCTTGTCTGAGTCTGCTATCAGAAAGAATCCTGCTATCCTTCCTTCTGTGAATATTTTGTGTAAATGTATTGAGTGATTGATGAACCAAAGCTCTTTAAATTTCATTCTTCCCTGCTTACAAATGTCTGAGGAATAAATGGCCTACAGATGCAAAGAGATACTTTTCAAGCATTCCTTTTTTCTTCTTCTGCCTCAGGGACTGTTGTTGACTTTGTCAGCTTCTTGTGGGAAGCAGTAGATTTGAAATCCCTGGAGACTTTTGCCACCTCCTTCCCTCAACATTGCTCCATGTGGTCAGAAGTCCTATGGCAGCAGTCCTCACTCACCCTTTTCTGTCTGATGGGACCCATTCCCTGCAACTCCTCCCCTCAAGTCTTGCCCAACTTTCAAACTCTGTCCTTCCCTGCCAGTGGGGTTGGCCTGAAAGTGGGAGTAGGAGAGCTGGGGGGTGCAACTTGCAGTTCCTTTTTGCAGTTGCAAGCTGATCCTTCCTATACCTTGACCACCTTTTTGTATCAGCTTTCAGGTTTTCATAGTTAACTTTTCTGAAAGGACATTCTATTAGGATACCTATTAAATAGTATTCTTAGTATGATAGCACTAAGTTTATAAGTTGAATTGGCTTTGTAAATTAGACTGAGAATTTTAATACATTCATTTAGTCTATTATGGAAAAACAACAACAAAGTATTTTGCAAATAAACTTTTAGTTTCCACAAGTAGAGAATTGCTGTGACTTACTTTTATCAGTTAGTCCTAAACACATGTATTTTCATCGATTTTTGTAAACTAGATCACCTAAGTTTATGGATCTTAGAACAGTGGTTGTCATATTTTAGAATTTCCTAAAAGCTTGTTAAAACATGGTGTCCTGAGCCCCATCTCCAGAGTTTCTGATTTAGTAAGTCTGGGGTGAGGCCTGAGAATTTGCATTTCTAACGCATTCTCAGGTGACACCATGCTGCTGATTCGGAAAGAGACTTTGAGAACCACTAGCTTAGAGGACAGCTCACAAGTCTCAAATTACTATGAATCTTTGTAATTCTTAACATAACTGAAATCTCAAATTTTCAAGAGAATGCGAAATTTAAACTCCTCTTGCAAAGACACAACTAAATGAAGGTATATCCACATTCAGTTCACTTGTTATATTTAATTACTTATTTTCAAGGCTTATCAGATCAGGTATTAACTCCACAATTTAAAATAGAAAATTATTGCAAGCAGCAATGGGCTAGTATTCATGAATTCACATTTTTAATCTGTGCTAAACCAATGTAAATTTTACTTTTTTGAGATTGATTTACCTTACAGTGATTTCTTTTGCTTTCCAGCTGCATTTTGTTGGGTAATGTTTTTCAACAGTTTTAAAAGCGAAATATCTACCACGTTTGTTATCTTTTTAGTTTGAAATGATGTGTTTTTTTTCAAAGCACTGTTGATAAATGGCTCCCAGTATGTTCCTGTTGTGATAGGTAGAAATATGTAATTGATTTTATAGCACTTCTGAGTGCTCAGCCCTGGAACCTGCCTACACCTTGCAGATGTGTGAATTGAATTGGAATGGGGAAATTCTGTTGCTAATCACTACAAGCCTCCAGACTTGGTGTGGGAGGTGAGTGAGCATGGGATTGCTTTTCTTTTCTTGAGAAAAAATAAAATTAACGAGATGGTTTTTTTTTTTCTGTTGGCTCTCATATTCTCCTTTTAAAAAACGAGGATCTTTTGATTACAGTGTAAGTATCTTAGTTCCATTGTCTTCCTGAAAGATCAATAACTGATATTTTATGGTAAGAAGATCAGAAAATAAGTGAAAATAGCTGGGGTTTGGCTTAATTTATGCAAATTAATGGGTGTATCTTCTTGTGTTTAACACTGGAAATGACTGCATGCTACAAAGTATTCACACAGCTGCTGAGTCTGAGTGGCATCAAAAATGAGGCCAACCATGGGGACACCAGTCTTGAGTTCAAAACCCAACTGTGTCATCTATTAGTTATGCTAACTTGGGCAAAGATTCGGTTTTGCTGCCTTTAAAATGGGGGAAAATATGGAGCCTGAATGTCTGTGAGGGATTAGAAACACTAGATGTGAAACACCTGGTATACTGAAAGCAGTCAATAAAGGGAAGTGATAGGGACAGAAATTCTTAAATTGGCTAATAAATTCCAAATTTTCTAACTTCTTCATTTGCAAAAGAACAGCTGCTGCATTTATCTGAGAAAAAAATTCCTGGCCGGGCACGGTAGTTCACACCTGTAATCCCAGCACTTTGGGAGGCCGAGGCAGGCAGATCACCTGAGGTCGGGAGTTCAAGACCAGCCTGACCAACATGGAGAAACCCCAGCTCTAATAAAAATACAAAATTAGCATGGCATGGTGGCACATTCCTGTAATCTCAGCTACTTAGGAGGATGAGGCAGGAGAATCGCTTGAACCTGGGAGGCAGAAGTTGTGGTGAGCCAAGATCGTGCCATTGCACTCCAGCCTGGGCAACAAAAGCAAAACTCTGTCTCAAAAAAAAAAAAAAAAAATCCTAAAACCCTGAATAATAATCAGGGAAATGCCTCTGTGCTTCTTGCTGAATTTTTATTCAAGGTGATTTATGGTTATTTGTCCTTGCTTTTCTCTACAGTGTCTAGGTGGATTTGTGATTGGTTGGTTGAATTTTCATAACCCCATCAGAACTTTTACCAATTTGATCAAATTCTTCAAGGCAACTTTTAATTATGCAGTAGTTATAAATACCGTTGTTAATATGAGTCTATCAAATATTGAAAATCCCTACCAATGTTGCCTAGCACATAGCATTTACTCGATAGATATCAATGCTTAACAATAGATATTAGTGCTTATTGTTAGTAACTGTATTATTTAGAGATTCTGTCATACATGCTTCCAGACTGTAAATGTTTTAAAAAAGTCAAAGTGCTATTTTTTCTAACTACCATTTCTATGGGTCTATAGTCAGGATGCAAGTTCAGATATCAGCTGAGAGATACCTCACAAAGAGCAGTTTCCTCTTTTATTCCATGTGACCTCCTGGTGTCTCAGGTCACCAAGGTAGTTTTCCCGGTGATTAGGTTCCCAGCACCAAAGCTGCTATCTCCAAGAAACTTCTCTGATTTGCCAGGTGACACTGTCAGAGGTCAGTTCAAAACCAATCTAAGACTTCCAGTTTTGACTCAAGTTTTCTACACTTAATAGAGGGTGTTGAATATGTATGTTTCATCATTACGGAACCATTTTATTTTCATTTTATGTTTGACAAATAGTACAGAAAGCAGGAAGGAGTTAAATTGGATTAATACTGTTGTTCAATATTAGGATGAATTATTTCATTGCCTTTTAACCTACTAAAGCCTATTGCTCTGGTAAGCATCAGGATGATATGTTTCTCTGAAATGATCAAATAATCTCTCTGGAGAAACAATTGCCTGTCTCTGCAACTTCCAATCCTTTCCTTCCCCACGAGCCTAAAATCAATAGATGTGCCAAGGAGTGGGTCAGGATGAGGAAACCTAAGGCCCTTTATCATAATCTCTATTAACCTTCCCAAAGCCACTCCAAAGAAGCATACATCTAACTAAGAGTCATGCTGATTGTGCAAACATTGGCAATGTGTAGACCATGTGTAGACCCAATTCAAACCAGACTGATATCTCTGGGCTCTGTCTACACAGAGTCACATTTGGTATCTTCACTGCTCCTCCTTCCACAACTGTGTTGCAGAAGACTCTGGACCTATAATTTGGAAAGGCTATTGGACCTGTTTATGAAGGAAAGTGCATGTAGGCCATTGCAAGTGGGGTTTAATTAATGGAAATGCAACATAATGCTCACATTTTCTAAGATGAGGCATGTCTGTAGCCACCGTTTGCAGGATTTCCTCTTGGAAAGGGAGAGCAGCCTAATAGATTGCTCTGGGTGGCTTCTTCCAGGCTTCAAGGAAGACATTTTGCATAGCGTTGTGGAGGCATCACCAAAATCAAAGCCTGAATACAATTTTATCCAAATAGCCTTGCATGAAAAATATTCATCTCCTGTATTCCCACGGTGAAAATACATCAGCTGATCATGGGGACTGGTTGGTATTATTTCTAGGCTTGATTTAAGTCAGTGTTTTCTAGGGGTGAGGGTGAGATTTGCCAGAGGCTAGAACTTTAAAGGGTTTTTGGTTTTAAAAAGAGAAAAAGAGAAAGAAATCAAAATGGATTTGGATCATTAACCTGATCCTTACAGCAACTGGATAACTATTTCCTTGCTCTAGTCCAGGAGTAAAGGACTAGGGTGAGTGATCCACTGAGAACGTCTTGTGTTACGATCAATACTGAGGGAGTCTCTTTCATCAAATTTACTTTGCCTGTTGCTTTGCCAGATATTTTTAGTTCTGCAGTGTTTTAGACTTTATATCTCTCTGCTATACAAAACCTAAGTAATCAAGGCTGCCATACTATCTGAAAAATATGTAGATCAGCCCAGGGGAGTAATCAGTCCCCTTGACTGTTGGCAAATGTCTATTTAAAGCAAAGTTGACAAATCTTTTGTGTAAAGGGTCAAATAGTGAATATTTTAGGTTTTCTTGGCTACAACTACCCAACCTTGCCTTTGTAGCAAAAGACAACAGGTAAATGGAAGGATAAGGCTGTTTTCCAACAAAACTTCATTAAAAAAAAAAATAGGTGGCAGACCAGCATTCGTCTGTGCATCTTAGTTACAGCCTTCTGATTTAGACCATTACTGGCAAATCTATGAAAAACAGACTACATTCAAAGCTTTAATATTCAAAATAATTACACATAATTATTATTAATAGTTATACCTAATACGTGTTTCAAGATAATTTGCTTGAAAAACATACCAAACTCACTTTTTTCTTTAAAAAATTAAACAGAGCAGGGGTCTTTAATTGCATCCTCTGTAGAAGTTGTAAACTCTGTATCTTATTAACATAAAAAAGAGGCAGATGCCATGTGTCAGTGTGTACTGGGATTGATAGCTGCATAAACTTAAAGCATCGATTGGTCTTGGCATACCATTTATAAAGTTTGCAAGCAAGCAAATTCTTTAAGAAGCAGATGATAAAGCTCAGTCAAGAGCACTTACCTTCAAAATACATGGCTCAAGATGCGTGTTTTCTCGCCAGACATATAGTTGAATTATTTAAACTATTATTGGGGATTATGGAGCATTTTTCATGGATGAGCAAATAGCTTTACATGCAGGTCAAAATTAAGTTTCTATATCTAGATACTACTTTGCTGTGGTTCAGGTTGTTCTCATTTTCACTCAGCAATTTAGCAGAAAAATGAAATGATGACCTGAATAGGTTGTACGCCCACAAGACCTACTGTCATTTTGGTAGAAATGTTTCAACTGGCCCAATTTACCTCCCTTGATGGGCAGGAGGTTCACCTACTGCTTCTTACTGTCATCGATTAGGTTAACGGTGTTTGAAAATGGATTTGTGATCAGTTCATTTTCTCTATTTTCTACCTAAAATTTTATGTTTATAAAATATCACATAGGCAGTAATAGCTTAAGCAGTTCTCTAGCGCTTGTTAAGAGTTTAGAAACAGGCATGGAAAGAGTAATGTCAGCAGCTAGGCATGGTGGCTCATGCTTGTAATCCCCTCACTTTGGGAGGCTGAAGCAGGCAAGATCACTTGAGCCTGGGAGCTTGAGACCAGCCTGGGCAATGTAGTGAAACCCCATCTCTACAAAAAATTAGCCAGGCGTGGTTGTGCACAACTGTAGTCTCAGCTACTCGAGAGGTTGAGGTGAGCAGACTGCTTCAGTCCGAGGCTGCTGTGAGCCTGTGAGCCATGATTGCACCACTGCATTCCAGCCTGGGCAACAGAGAGAGACCCTGTCTCAAAAAAGAAAAAAACGTTGCCAGATTTAGCTAACAAAAATATAGGAGGAACAATGGACTAAATCTGAATTTCAGATATACAACAAATAATTTTCTTTTCTTTCTTTCTTTTTTTTTTTTTTTTTTTTTTGAGACGGAGTCTCTCTCTTGTCACCCAAGCTGGAGTGCAGTGGTGTGATCTCAGCTCACTGCAACCTCTGTCTCCTGGGTTCAAGCAATTCTCCTACCTCTGCCTCCCAAATAGCTGGGATTACAGGTGCCCGCCACCACACACAGCTAATTTTTGCATTTTTAGTAGAGACAGGGTTTCACCATGTTGGCCAGGCTGGTCTCAAACTCCTGACCTCGTGGATGAAGGGGTGGCCTGCCCCTCCACACCTGTGGGTGTTTCTCGTTAGGTGGAACGAGAGACTTGAGAAAAGAAATAAGACACAGAGACAAAGTATAGAGAAAGAAAAGCGGGGGCCCAGGGGACCGGCGCTCAGCTTACAGAGGACCCATGCCGGCACCGGTCTCTGAGTTCCCTTAGTATTTATAGATAATTATCTTTACCATCTTAAAGATAAGGGAGTGGCAGGACAATAGGATCGTTTTTAGGGAGGAAATCAGCAGTAAGACATAAGAACAAGGATCTCTGTGACATGAATAAGTTTAAAGGAAAATCCTGTGCCTTGAGATAAACCTTTTAGCAGCATTGTTTCATCCTATCACATGGGGATAAACCTTGGACAATACCTAGCTTTTCTAGGAACAAAGACACACCCTGCACGCCCAAAATCCATTAAACCTTGAGTTACCACAGCACATGTCTCTTGCAAGGACAAGGTTGGGGGTAGGGTCACAGATTAACAGCATCTCAAATACAGAACAAAATGGAGTCTCTTATGTCTACTTCTTTCTATATAGACACAGTAACAGGCTGATCTCTTTCTTTTCCCCACAGTGATCCACCTGCCTCGGCCTCCCAAAGTGCTGGTATTACAGGTGTGAGCCACTGCGCCCGGCCTGACAAATAATTTTCTAGTGTTAAGTATGTTGCACAAAATATTTGGGACATACCTATACTAAATAAATATCCTAAATATTTGAAGGGACAATTACACTAAAAACTTATTTGGTGTTTTTCTGAAATTAAAATTTAATGAGGCATCTTAATATACTGAAGCAGGATCTAGGAAATGGAGTTTTCACTATATATTATATTTTCTATCAGGTATGATGAAAATTATAAAATGCAAGTACTTCAGTTAGACAATCTTCATGGGCGAATCTGTTTAGCTACTCCTATGCCATGTCGTTAGCTGGGTGAGATTTGGCTTAAGCAGGTAAAGCACCTCTAATGCAAGCATGGGAAGGATACGGTTGCCGTAGGGGTATATTTTCTTAATTTAAGATGGGTAGGAAACATTTAAAATGATGGCTTGAGCTCATTCTCTATTTTAATAATGAATTTGCTTTTATTCTTTCCTTCTGAGTTTTATAGTGTATTATTTGGAAGTTGTAAAAGAAATAAAGATGCTAATACTCATATGTTCATTATCCAGAGCAAAGCATTGTAAACATTTTGCTGTTTATTGATCCAGGCTTTCACATACATAAGTAGGGCACATCAGATGTCTTGATTATTCTAAATCACTTTACCTTTGACATGTCATCTTTACCTTTAATTTCCAGATTAATGAGCTTGATTCCTTTCCCCCCACCATATTGTGGGAGTCCATGGCTGCCAGAATGGTTAAAAAGATTCACTGAAAGCAATAGTATCCTCAGCGTGGTATCATCTCTTGGTCCCCATTCCTCCTGTAATGGATCCTCCATCATCCCTGTATTTGTCCTGCCTCCTCTTTTATGTTATCTAATCTTATAGCATCAGTTGTCCCTCTTACTGCCTTCCTCCAACGACCGCTACACAAAACTGTGCTACAGAGTTGACTTTTACTGGAGGTTAGAAAGTTAGTGGAGGTGGACTACAGCATAGCACAGGATGGGAAGGAGCTGAATATGGAGTGCCAGGCATCCTGTTCTTAGAAATTCCTCTGGCATCATCAGCAGTGGGGCTTTTTCACCTGGGCTCTGGCCAGTTTCCATGCTGTAATTTACCAAACCTAATACTCCTTCCCCAGAACCTTTCCACTGGGTCCCTCCTCTCCTCATTTGAGAGTCCTGACAAACTGTTTCTTGGTTGCCTTTGCTTCCCTTAACTCCTCTGGACTCTAAACCTGCAAATGTACATTACTGTATTATTCAGAGCTGTAGACACCTTGTTTAACCCCCTTCCCTGTGCTGGACTTTCCCAGGAGTCTTACACTTTCTCAAACAAAAAAAATTATATGTTTATATAAACATACAGACTCCATCTTCACCCCTACCCCAGTTTTAGAAACCCCTAAACCTCTCCCATCACAGAAAATGAGATTGACAACTGATCAGACCTCACTAATTTTATACTGTAAAATGCTTTTTGAATGTGCATGTCCTTTTTTTTTTACAATAGTTTCGCTTTCTATTTAATATCAATGGACTAAGCTTCAAAAAATAATTGTAAATGATCGTATTCAATATTATACAGTGATAGTTTTACACTTACATATAACTAAACCCATGTGATAAAAAGTCATACACGTTTTTTGTCTGAGAAAACATATTTTATATATAAAATTGTTACATATGTAAATTTATTTCTATAAAATACATAAATTTATATAAGTAATTTATATAAAGATGTGTATTTAATATTTAATCTATAAAACAGACTATATAAATGTTATATATCTGTGTGTATATATGTATATACATCTATATAAAAACCAACTACCCAAAGGGCCAGAGGAAACTTTTCAAGTATAGTTATTTTTTTAAACTTGCGCCAGACAAATTATTGGGCAAGAATATCTTCATCACCCATTATCTCTGTGGGTGAAAGATTTATTCTCTTCTTTCATGTCCCCTTCCCCTCACCATCCTCACCCTGACCTCACAGAATTTTTTAATAAACTGTATTTCAGTTCTAAGATTCATGATTTTATGATTCTGCCTAAGTGCCCTTCAAGACTCAAGCCAAGGACTGTTTTATTTTATTGTTTTATTTTTCAGATCCCCCTTCTCACCTTCTCATCTGCCCCCAGTACCCTCTGACCCTGATGCGTCACTCTGCACCCCCCTAGTTTATTCACTAGTCTCTCTGGGAATTTCCTGGTACCATCCTGGGGGAGGTGTTACCTTCACAATCCTAAAATACCCGCAGGTCTCCGTGGTGGCAGTGAAGAGGGGAGCCTTCAATGCTTGTGCAAATTACATAGAATATTTGGTACTAGCAACTGGATTCAGTTAGGAGTTTCAGTGCACGAAAATCAGAAGAAAAGCACTGGAACCTATCAATCAGTGTTGGGGTTCGCAGGTTTTTTGTTTTTTTTTTGAGACAGAGTTTGCTTTTGTCGCCCAGGCGGGAGTGCAATGGCGCGATCTCTGCTCACTGCAACCTCTGCCTCCCGGGTTCAAGCGATTCTCCTGCCTTAGTCTCCTGAAGTAGCTGGGATTACAGGCTCCCGCCACCACGCCCAACTAATTTTTTTTTTTTTGGTATTTTTAGTTGAGACGGGGTTTCGCCATGTTGGCCAGGCTGGTCTTAAACTCCTGACCTCAGGTGATCCACCTGCCTTGTTCTCCCAAAGTGCTTGGATTACAGGCGTGAGGCACCGCGCCGGGCTGGGGTCCACACGTTTTTCTCAGAAAATTGTAAGACACTGACCTCTCCCCAGCAGATTTTTTGATGCCCATGATTACTCACCGTCATTTTATTCATTTTACTTTTGTCGTTCGTTAAATAGGACTGTTTGTTTTTTCAACTGTGCTTCTGTCATATTTTTCAGCTTATTTATTTGTGTTTAAAAATATTTCAGACACATGACCAAGAGAAATAATGAATTTTCAGTATTAATTGAAACTTCTTGTGTAGCTCTTTCTGTCTCATTCTCCCCAATTTTGCCTAGCGTTTTCTGTGCTAGCTTTAGTGTTTCTAATTCTCATTATAACTATATATAAAATTAATATAGTTGCTTCTGCATTTCTTGAAACATTACTCATATGATAACATGGTAGTTATTATTTTGTAATTTGATTATTTTTAGAATATTATGTTTCTGAGATACAGGTATGTTAATACATATAATTCTAGGTAATTCATTCCTTTGTACTATTTCACAGAATGAATATATTTATTTATCTATTCCTCTGTTGATGGGCATTTAGATTATTTTCTTATTTTCCTATTTCTTCTCATGCAAAACATCAATAAAATATTCATGTACACGATTTCTTGGGCTAAGTGCAGGAGTTTGGCCAGTTTGGAGGAACTGCCAAACATGTATAAAACCATCAGATCTTGTGAGAACTCACTCACTATCACGAGAACAGCATGGGTGACACCAGTCCCATGATCCAATCACCTCCCACCAAGTCCCTCCCCCAACACGTGGGGATTACAATTCAGAGATGAGATTTGGGTGGGGACACAGCAAAACCGTATCAAACGATGTATCCATATTCACCTTTTATGGAATATTGACAAATTGCTCTCCAAAGGAAATTTACCAATTTATTCTCCCTTTAGCAATAAGGGACCTGTTGCTCCACATTCTCACTAGCATTTGGTATTGCCAATTTGGTGGGTAGAAAATCATATTTCATTATGATTTTGATTTGCATTTTCCTGATTACTAGTAAGACTGAATATCTTTCATTTTTTTGGCCATTTGTATTTCTGTGAATTTCCTCCTCATATGATTTGCAAATGATTTTATTTTTAAAAACCTGAATTATAGAGCACTTAATATACTTTGACTTGTAAATCCCCTCTTGATTTTATTACTGCAAATATATTTTCCCCAGCTGTAGAATACTATAGTATTGTTTTCATAACTCTCTAGAAAGCAGTTAACTCATGTGTAATGTTTTGTATTTGTCTATCTCTTTTGCTCGTAAGGCTATAAGTGAGAACGGAAATAGAATTTTTCATTTTTATTTCTTTAGTTCCTGGCATATCCACTAAAACTGCTTGAATTTATTTGAGAGTACCAGTTAATTTAATGTAGAAGCTATTGTAAGTTTGAGTTTCTTACTTAAGGCTTTCTATTTGAAGGTATTTCTGTCAACCCTAAGTCATGTAATTTATGCATATATTAATATGTACTAATAAACATATTAAATGTGACATAGTTTTTGTAGCCAAGTCAGATTAGGTCCTTTTTTAACTTTTAAAATAGAGCTTCCCTCAATTTTCAGGCAAAGAGTTTCTCTTAGAACACTGCTAAGGTCAAGATAGGTTAATATATTCAGATGGGATTGAAATAACAGATGCATTGCTATTTCCAGTCCAGAGTTGTTGGGGAAGCAGGGAGGAAGGAGGGTATAATTTGTACCGTGCTTTGTCATCTTTGCAGCTCATCAATATCAGCAGCTGACACAGGCGAGTGTTTGTCAATGAGTTCTATTGGCTGACACTGACCTTGTCGTTACAACCACCGCTTTCTTGACATCTGCTAGTTTGACACGTGGCACCGGATTCCATGTGCAGCTGGTACCTTGGATTTGAATGTTCTGTGAGTTCTATGACATTAGTACAATTCCTCGATATTGTCACCCTGTTATACATTTAACATCAATGATAGCTGTGTACTGTCTTTGTATTTCTTATTTCATATCGCACTAGTTATGTTTTAGGTGGCGTGGCTGTTTATAATGGTATCAGACAACAGATGTTAAATTAGCTATGGACTAATTAGCATGCTCAACTTCAGAATTGCTCCAGGAAAAGTTGATTTTACTATAACTTTATATAATGGGAAATAATTTAATTAAATTGTGGGTAGGAATGAGTGTCATGAATCTGAAAAATTGCTTTGCATTTAAGCTGCAACATTTTAAGACTAAATTTGAGATTATATATTTTTTAATTTAAAAATAATTTTAAGTAGAACAAATGGGAATGTAAAAATGTTTCATGATTTTAATGATTTGATCTTGAAATAGGTTTCAACATGTAATTCTAATTTCTTAATATAGTCTCAGTTATGCTTTGTGACTATGAATTACAGAAGCCGCAGTTCTACTTTTCCCCCTTTGTCCTTCCTTGAACTTTTTTGCCCCCCCCATGACCCCTCCCTTCTCTCTTTCCTAAGCTGGCATCCCAGTTTTTGTACACTCTTTAGTTGAAGCTTAAGATTCCACACCTGAAGGTTCATTTCTTTCTTTCTTTTTTTTTTTCCGGTAGTGTCCCTGGAAACTATGAATTATCCACAGTAGTAATTGATGATAACAATTTTGTTTATGGTGCTGAACATGATCACATTTACTGCTGGGTGTGTCAAGCCTATGATGATGGAATAATAAGTGGGTACTGAACGTTCCTGCAGCTTTTATTCGCAAGGCACTGCTCTTGCAATCAGGGTCACATTACGTAGATGTAAGTGAAATAAGACAGGGAGAGGGTATTTATTTAATCCACCATGAATGCATTCCAGAGTGACTTAATTGCTTTTCTATACCTCAAGCAGGTGGATATGTGTACATATGCAATAGCTTGGAACCTTTTTAATTTGGGTTAACAATTTAACAAGGAGAGAAAAGTACTCTTTGCAAATTCAGGAATTATTTTTTCTTTTTGAATTCCTCAAATAGGGAAGATTAGTATATTTTCATTGCATTGTTTTAGCTTGTTCCCCCAGGGTAGCACAGCTTTGACTGTTCCCAATGTATACCTGTTATTGTAAAGGCATTTTAATCTAAGAGTCACGGGAGCAAATAAGATGGTGGATAAAAGCTTCAAAAATTCGGCCATTGTGAATTTCTGCAAAATCTTCTTTGCTTCATTTACTTTCTATCTAAAAGTTGTATATGTCAAGACTTGAAGGTTTTTTGAGATGATCCCAGGTGTTACTCTAGGAATGTATTCCAATTTTGTAGCAAACCTCCACTTCTTGAAGACCCTTCTTAAAGCATAGATAGACCAGATTTCAAATCTACTGTGTTCACCCTGCAGGTAGTTTTTCACTAGAAATTGCATCCATAACAGGCTTTTCATCTTTAGCAAGTCATGAGCTTCAACTGAGAGTTCCTTAAATGGATAACTGAGGCACAAGGCCAGACCAAGTGACAGTTACATCTTCATCCTACTCCTCTCTCCTGACACCAGCCCCACCATTTCTAACTGGCTGAGGTTCCAAGTGGCACCTCTGAGAGGCATTGAGAAACATTGTATGACAATAGCTAAGAGCTCAGTGCTATGGAGTCAGAAAGACCTGTGCCTGAGTGCTATAGCTATTGCATGCTGTATGACCTGGGGAGAGGTTAGTGAACCATTTTTAAGTATCAGAATTCCCACTTATTAAATAGGGATGATAGTCATACCTATTTCAAAAAGTTTTTGTGAGGACTCCATGAGAAAGTACTTAATAAATGTTTGGCACACAGTAAACTTCGTGTTTATCATGATATCATGATTGTCTTCATCATCTCTGGTCATGTCAAAATTCTCTGGGGAATATTCGAAGAGATCAAGTTTCTCATTTGTAGCTAGGCTACAAATAAACAAAAGGAATCAGTGAGATTAAAGGGTGGAAGCCCAGTAGAGTGAGCCTTAACAGCTTTACAAGCCCAGCTTCAGTGTCCTGTGAGAAGCCTTCAGCTTGCCAAGCACAGATCCATTCCTTTGAAAAGGTCATTGCGTGACGAGCTGCCTACTAGTGGCTGACTCACACAAGCATCTCTTCACATTCATTTTCCTACATGAATAGTTCCAGAGTTACCAGAGTTCTAGCCTCAGCTCAAGGCCTTCATTTATTTATTTATTTTCCCAGAGCAGTCTCATCAGGCTATGAAGCTCCAGCTTGCTTTATGTTGATGACTGCTGAGTCTACATCTGCTGCTCTCACTTCTTCTGAATTCTGAAGAAGAAATTCCTTAGGCTGCATTCCAGGCCCTTTGTATTCTCTCCTGGACCTGCCCTGACAGCCTGAATTTCCACTGCTCAGATTTATGTGTCCCGTGTCCTGGAATAACTGAACTATTGGTTATTTTCTATGAATACTCCATATTTTTCAGCCTTCATCCTCCTCACACTTACCACTGCTGCATGTGTGTTCGTTGGTTCTTTATCTACATTTACTCCTTAGCTAGGTAATATGATTCAATCTCAAGGTTGTACAGGCTCTCTGTATCTTTACAACTTCCACATTTACATCTCCAGATGTTACTCTATGTTTAAATTCTAGGCTCATATATCTAACTCCATATTCAGCATCTTCACTTGAATGTCTAAAAGACCCCTCCAGCCTAAGGTGTCCACAATTGAACAGTGGTTCTTTCTCTTCTTACCCCACTTATTTATGTGTGTATATTTAATTTTTAGTATTACTTTGTGCTTTTCTTGATTGAACTTTGGAATCAGCAATTTCTGCGGGAAACCTCATTCATTTTAGGGGAATGGGGCATAAAGAAACCAAGATTCAGGTGCTTAATATGCTCATTGCTACTAGGGAGTGAGATCATGTCACCACTTTGCTATGAATATTTCAATAGTTTCCCATTTCACTCAGAATAAAAGCCAAAGTCCGTTATAGTGGGTGACAAGGCCCTAGCAATCTGGCCCCTTCTTAAGAATCTTGCCACATCCCTTATGGCTCTTCTCCAGGGTCATTTTCTCCCGTCACACCAACCTCTGTTCTTCAGGGATGTCAGATAGTCTCCCACATTTGGGTCTTGGTTTTTGCTGTTCTCTGTTGGAGTATTTTCACCTAGTTATCTGCATAGTTTATTTCTTCATCTCCTTCAATCTTCTTCTTAAAAGTCGCCTCCAAGGAAACCTTCTCTGTCCAACCTATTTTAATCTGTTGTGCTCTCACCTCCATCTTCTGGTACTCCCTGTGTATATCTTCCATGCTTAGTTCCTTCTCAGCATGAACAGAATATTCTAAGATATTATATAATTTATTTTATTTATCATCTATCTCCGTCTTCTAAAATAGAGGTGACATGAAGGCAGGGATTTTTGTGTATTTATCTCACTGTTTTATCCCCAGGATCCGGGGTAACACTTGGCACCTAGCCAGTGCTCAGTCAAGATTTTTTGAACAAATGATGAGTAAATGAACATTATGAGTATACGGAAGTAGGGAGTGGTTTCTGGAAATCTATTCTAATATGGTGTCAAAGCCAAAAAGTCCTGTAGCTGAGTCTCTTCAGTGACTATGAGGGTAGAAGGCAAGGAGGTGTTACAAAATCTGCCTTAGGTATGTAAACTGCTGAAAAGGTGCAAGTTTCACATTTATAGCAAATAGCCTTGGATTCAGATTGTTTGTCTTTATCTATTAATGAGTCCATTCTGATGACTCAATGACTAAATTGAAGTGGGTGGTTTTATAGAGGGAAAGTGTTTCAAGAGAAATAAATGTTATTTGATGCAAAAAAAAAAATGTAAAAAAAAAAAAACCCCACAGAAATCAGGGATAAAAAATAGTAGCAAAGAGGAATGAATCTAATAGAGGGGCTAAAAAATTTCCGATAATTCAGGACATCTTTGAAAGCTTGTTGACTCCTCACTTGCACACCTTCTCCTTCCTCTGGGGGCCACTGCCCTCAGATGTGTGAGCGTCGGTGAGAAGGAAGAGGATCCAAGCTCTGGACCTGCGTGGGTTGTGAGAACATTACTTTGTCTAAATAAAATAATGTAGATTCTGCTTGGATGATGCTGCCATTTATTGAACTGATTAAGAAAAATTTTAAAAAACACAAGATACTTTATGATGCTTATGGGAAAGATACTCTTTTTTCGACTCCGCCACTGTTTGAGATTCTCGCTCTTTGCCAGAAGATCCATCTGCCAGGCAGCAACCAGGCTTTCTGCAGAGCCTAAAGCTCTACCTGGGGAATGTGTCCAGAAGGAGAACACCTGGGCAGGCTGAACCTACTCATGAGTTAATGCAACTTACTGAGCTAAGCAGCTTTCTTCTGGAGTCTTCAGAAAGGGCCATGGTATCATTTTCAAGTTAGCTCTTGTTCCCAAAAGGAAATTTGCATATTCTTATGCTTATGTGTTTTCCAAACTTGACACATTTGGTTTATGCAAGATGGTTTCTGAATTGAAGTAAAATAGTTTGTCTTTTCTGAAGAACAAGCCAAGGAAAAGCAAGAAACTTCTGCTTAGGTCTCTGAGGCATCAAACTTCCTGAATATGTCAAAAGTCAGATGCTGGAGGTTCAGGGAAGGAAGAAGTGAGGGTCTGGCCTAAGTGGGAGCACCAATGGATAAATCAAAGCATACATATATAGTAACTTATGAAATTACTGATTCATTTTACCCTTCTTAGCTTTCCCTGAGGTTCTGTAGTAGGTGAGACAATCTTGATGCCAGAGTTGAACGAGGTCAAAGAGCATGGCCAACCACAAAGACTGTGTCATTATTTAACCTTAGAAGATAAATGTCCCTCATCCCCATATCTCTCTAGCCCATATTTTTAATTACAGAGGGGTCAAAGAACATTCCAAAGCACATCTGTCTCACAGGTGTTTGAGCAGACAGGCTTCTCAACTTTGGTGGCCATTGTTTATCAGTTTCTGTGAAGCTCAAAAAGCTTAAGTCATAAAAAAAAGCCACTGTGCTTGAATAGCTTATTACACCTATTACAGTGGTCTCATAACTGGTAAGCACATCTCAGTGGTTGTGCCAGGTAATCCATTAGGGTATGGAGTATTCTGTGTTTTATTTTCACCTTTTAAATTTCTATTTAGGTGCATGTGTTACATTATACATTTGTCCAGGACCACATGTGCATGATAATGAATAAACAAATTAATAGATATTCCTATAGAAGTATGTGTTCAAATTATTTTATTGATAAGTCCATACTCCAGAAACCTTGGAGGCCACCTTTTTTCCCCTCAAGTTCAACATTTTTTGAGGCCTATAGCAAAGAGTTTTTACTGTTTCTAGTGGAACCTGAATAAAAGCGGGGAATAAAATATTTAGACTTATAATTCTGGTGGATTTTTAAATACTTTATTCCTATAACAAAGTACAACATTAGCCTCTTTATTTTCAAATAAACCTCTTTTATTTTTGGTGTGGGTTTTAGTTGAATTAATAAATTGATTCAGGATATAAAAGACATATGCAAATTTGCAGACATTCTCTACATACGTAGCCGTGCTGGGTTACGTAACATTAATCATTAAAAAAGAAAAGTCCCTTTACAATAATAACATTTCAGCAAGGCTAAAATATCTATTTTCAGGATATAAATTCCACTGGGAATTACCTTAGCTAAGTTTGATTATTGGGCCACCTGGTATTTTATGCTACCTGATTAGTTTTATATCCCAAGGCCACGTGATAATTTTACTCCCAGGATTCAAAGCTGTACTTTTTCTTTTCAAGGAGTACAGAATGTGGCTGAATACACATTTTGATTTTGAGTAATGACAGGTTAGCTGAAAGACTTGGGTTTCACGACAGTTCTATATCTGATGGATGGCTTATATGACATAGCTCTAAGACTATCCCTCTTACAGAATGCTTATACCTGACCCTTTGAGCCTTTCAGCGACAAGAATCAGAATCCATCTCAGAAACAAAACAAAAGAAACAAAATCCCATAATGCCAAATATATGTGAAGAATTTTCTAAAGCCTGAGTTGAGCCCAAATATTGACTTTATTTTTTAAACTAAAATTTGTATTGAACTTACTTCAGAATGTTTCTAAAGTATAGCCTGAACTGCTGCCGATCTTGAACATTTTTGAAACTATGGTACTATAACAAACTTAGGCCATCAATATATTCTCTGAATGAAACTGGACTTGATTTAGCACCTCTGTCTTAAGTCTCTGAATTGAACCTCCTCATAGCAGTGGGGTCCTCATTGTCTGCATACACCACAATCAATTTGTTCATTCATCTGTTCTGACAGTACCTCTCCCCCTTTTAAATAGCCTTGTTTCTGATTTGGAAGTGTCATTCTTAGTGAAACTAAAATGAGTTGCAGGATTGATCAGTTTTTATTGATCAGTTTTGTTTCTGTTGATCAGTTTTGTTCATTTTCTCATGTTTTCTTTCTTATGCTGTTCGATATTAACAGAAGCAGCATAAGCAGCAGTTCTTAAACTGCCTCTCAAGCATCAGAGGGAATTTGATGCTGTGAGATTTAGGCTTTCTTCTCAACTTTTCCATGGGTGATAATGCCCCCACCATGACTCTTCCAACAGAAAATGCCCAGACAGCTGTATGGAGTACATCAGTTATCTTATGAGGATGTCTTGAGATAGAAAAGTTAAGCACAGTAGTTAAGTGGAAGATACTTTGTTCGAATCTACTAAACTTAGAAATTACTTAGTTTTTCCCGGGAAGATAATCCTACCTCCATAACTAGTTAGCAAGTTTGACAGACATTCTAGGCTTTCCATTTTAACTTATTTTCACATTCTGTCTAGAATAACTTGCCTTGGTTATTCAGAAATTAATCCTACTGACTTCAAGACAGTCATTTTGACCCTCTCCATTTCAGCAAATATTGGTGTGAGAACCAGCCTTCATATTGTAGTGAGCACCGGTCGTGTGCAGGGCATTCTATGTTAAGTATTGTATCTGTGTGCGTGTGACAAAGAGAGAGAGAGAGGGACACACACATACACACACACATACACACAGCACAGTGGATTTTGGCATGCATAATTTTGACATTCATAAGCAATCCTAAAGTTCCGAGCCATGGACTCGTGGTGATTTGTAATTTTACTTAGCATGAATTTGAATCCCACTTATTTCAGATTCATGTAGGGGACAAAATAACTTTGCTAATGAGTAAGTCAACTGTACAGACAAAAATTTATCCTTGTTCTAATCATTTTTCATGTTTTTTTTTTTTATGGTGGAAATACTGTAAAGCAGTGTTTCTCAACCTTAATAATATTGACATTTGGGCCAAATATTTCTTTGTTGCCAGGGACTGGGCTGTGACTTGCAGGATATTTAGAAACATCCCTCGCCTGTACTCACCAGAGGCCAGGAGCACACCTCTCCCACTTTTTATGACAACCAAAATGTCTCCAGACATTGCCAAATGTACCCTGGGGGGAAAAATCTCCCAGAATTGAGAACTGCTTCTGTAGAGGAAACTCCTGGTTGATGAGTGAAAGTTGAGCCATCATAAATTGTACTCATATTTCCTATAATACGTTGTCATACATTGAGATTTTATTTCTGAGAGCACCTTCTATTCATAAAATTACAAAATTGATTTAAAATTTCTTAAGTCAGTTAATTAAACATGGAAAATTAAATACTATGAACTCTATATTCCTTTTAAGGGAGACTATCTTTTCCTATAGAGTATCAGCATATCCAATATAGGCATTTCACTTAATATTGTCTGAGAGAAATTATTTAGTAATTGAAGGTGGGATAAAATGGTGAGTGGGAAAGTTATATTCAAGGAATCTAGCCAGGAGACTGAATTAGTCTTGCCTATAAGATAGAAGGAAAGGTGGATTTTCAAGCTCATGTGGGAGAAAAATCACTGAGTTCCTAAAATGATCATTATTACTGCCAAGTAAATCTAGCCATTCCCCAATTGCAGTGAAAAGCAAGCAATGACTTGATCCTCAGTGTCTGAGAACAGCTCCCTGAGCTCAGCCCCAGTTCCAAGGGTCTCTTGTCATGATCCTTCTAAACCCTAGACCTCCAGTTACAGATCTCTTTTAATTATACCAACACTTGTTGTTTGAGAACTGTAAACTTTCAGCCCATTTAAACATTCGTATTTACTGTCTCACTTTTTTGTACTTAACTAATTTTATGATTTCTGCTATTAATTCTTTGGTTTTCAGAGTTATTTCTCTATTCAACAAGATTGTCTCTAAACTAAGCATGTGTTTTTGAATACCAATTCATGAAGATGGTTTTCAGAAGGGAAATTGCAGCTAAGTGAACACGGATAATTTGTCAACCTGGATAGTTTTTACAGCACGACTTGACTAGGATCTGGAATTAAATACCCGAGAGAGGATTAAAAATAGGATGGGTTTCAATATCAGAAGGTGAATGCTTGAAGTGTCTTTCCTGTCCTTTTCATTCAGTATATCACACGTACTGGCACTACAATTTCTGCAAATGAGTAGTGTTTCCTCTAGGGCTTCCAGATTTAAATGGAACCAAAAGGGCTGAGTTCTTTTGGCTGGATCATTCTACATACTTGTGAATTGCAATTTCAATGCAAATCATAATTATTGGCCTAGCAATAGCATATACTATATCCCTCAAATGAAAACAAGAACTAGAAAGCTTTGCCCCTTTTATATATCTTGGTACAAGTTCAAATCATTTCACAAGGATCCCATGTTTGACAGGCTATTGACATCTTATTTGATATTATTGTTTTATTCATAGATAGGCAAGTAGTACCATAAAAGTTAGGTGAGTTCTGCAGAACATATTTCTTTATTGATCATATTTTCCCAATAAAATATATTTAAATATAGGTATAATTATACCCACAGTGTAGCAAAAGTATCACTACTGTTAATATATAAATAGTGGTATAAGTGTATTATTATAATGATATAAATAGCATTATAATATAATTCATAATGTAATAATATTTAGATGGCTTTAATATTAAAATGGTTTATTTAAATTAAAATGGTTTTAAATTTTCTCAACAATTGCAAGACTAAGTTTCTGGGAGAACTGATAAGAATTATAGTCCCGTTGACTTTCCATCACTTCAGTGTGTGATTCGAGTGGTTTTATTGCAGGAAGCATGGGCTACAGAGTTACTGAATCTATTTTTTTTCTTTTGAGAGAGTCTTCACTCTTGCAGCCTAGGCTGGAGTGGTGCAGTGGCGCGATCTCGGCTCACTGCAACCTCTGCCTCCTGGGTTCAAGCAGTTCTCCTGCCTGGGCCTCCTGAGTAGCTGGGATTACGGGCGTGCACCACCATGCCCAGCTAATTTTTGTATTTTTAGCAGAGATGGGGTTTCACCATGTTGGCCATGCTGGTCTTGAACTCCACACCTTAGGTGATCTGCCTGCCTCGGCATCCCAAAGTACTGGGATTACAGGCATGAGCCACCGTGCCCAGCTCAAGTTATTGAATCTTAAAGCTGCACAGAGCTTTCAGGTCATCTGGTCCAGTGACTTTCAAATTTGTGAACCACAATACAGTGTGTGTGTGTTCATATATATCTGAAACAGAGCCTCTTCATATCTCTCTGAAATAGTGCTTACTAATGTATTTTCTATTAAATTTGATTTTGTTCTATTCTATTCTTCTTTTATCTAATTCATTTTAAAAATGCCAAACAGGACTCACTCACAGTCGTGACTTGTGGTTGGAAAAACACGGATCTAGGCAAGCAGCTGTGTTTTACAGATGGAAAATCTGGAGTCTGGCAACACAAGTGTTGTCTAAGGTCAAAAAGCTCATTAGCTGCTAAAACGAGGGGGTTTTTTAAAACACATGTGGAATTTCAAATTCAAGTCATTTAGCATTTGGTGCTTACAAAATGATTTATGGCTGGTCCAGAAAGCACTTTCGGACTGCTCTATTGGAAATTAGGAGGCAACCATGACCCATTACTACCGTGCATCCGCATAGGCACACTTACTCCCTCTGCTACAGGCCCTGTGACCCACCAGGCTGAAGGCTGTATTGGAACATAGGCACACCTATTTCTTTGCATATTTTCTTTGACTCCTTTTGTCATCCAGTGGCAGAGCTGAAGAGCTGTGGCAAAGACAGTATGGCCCACAAAGCCTAAAATGTTTACTTTCTGGCCCTTTACAGAAAGAGTTTGCCAACTTCTGGGAATTGTCTGAAAATGAATGTAAAGCATTTACAATTTATGACACGTGATAAATATCCAAAGAAGAGTAGCTATTTTTATTTTAAAGTGGTAATGGTGATGAAGAGGATAAGCATTATAATTATTATGTTGGTGATGACAGAAATAATAAATTATGATGGTGTTAATAGTAATAATAATAATGATGATGACAATAATATTAATAACAGCAATAATAATAATATTTTATTTGGCGACCAGCTTTGAATTCTTTTATCTTATTGTAGAAGCCACTCCTGTTACTGCCTAGGTTTTTCCTTTTCCCTGGTATCAAAATTCATTTTCAGGGAAGAATCTGAAATTTGCTGTAAGATAAGAAAAACGAAGCTCTACATGTTGAGGCTTAATTGGCAGGCATGGATAAGTATTTTGAGAGAAAACTTAGGTCTTCTCCTTGTCCATTTTTGCATAAAGCAGCCTCAGTCTGCATATTTTTATTTTATTCTGGACAACTCCTTTGCAAATATTTGCAGAGTATTCACAAGAGATTTCTGTTTTTTTCCCTAAGATCACACCATCGGCACTGTCAGAAGCTTTTACTTGTGTGGGGCTTGGTGGTGAGTCCTCGCAGTTTTCCCATATCCCACCAGTGTCCTGGGAAAAAATATTTGTCTTGTTTCTGACTGTTTTTTAATTTACAAAGCTAAGAAGAAGACAGACATTCTTGTTTTTTACCCATAATTTCTGTGCTACACTAAGGTTTCCTAAATTTTGGAGAATTTGCTATGTCTATGTCCTAAAAAATATAACCCTCACTGCTGCCACCCACCGACCCCAAATGTGTCTTAAAGTAAATTAGACTCACTCAGAAACTTAGCATCTGTTTCTTCTCTCAGTTATAAATTCACAAATAGGATCTGTTTCTCCTTTTAAAGTGGTTTCCCTAGCAACTAAACCACCCTTATATGATCAGAGCAGTTTGTCACTTTTGAAGTTTGATTTTCTGACAAGGCCTTCTGGCTCAGGGAAATGAAGAAAACAACCTCCAAACACAAACATTTCGAAAACACTCAAGTGATGATTTACAAATGGATTACATTTGGGTGACTTTTCTGTAGATTGTGTGTCAACCACCATCACCACCACGCTCCTCAGCCAGCCAGCAAAGATAGCTATCTCTTGAAGTAACTATCGTCATAGCAGAGAACAGATGGGAGTGATTCTTAAAGGGGCTAAATTACCATAAAGATGTATTTTGGGAAGCGGTGGGTAGACAGAGATATAGGAAGACTTGCAGCAGGCAGTCACACAAAGCGAACTCACCTTGTGATTACTTCATCTTGCTTATCTCGAGGCTAAAGTAAATGTATTGGTCACAATTCAGATACATAATGGGGAAGAGAGACTTTTGCTCCCTCTACTCAGAAGGAGTCAGAAGAAAGTGAGAGGAAGGTGGGTCTCAACTAACCCACCTTAGACTGACTTTTCACTTATTTTCATTATTTTTAAAATAATAATGACTATTATTTATCTTTGGTGCTTTTTTCCCCCGTGTTGCTGTCCTATTTACTGATGACCAGAGTTAGGACCTCATTCAATTCTGGGTTTTCCTTTCCCTCCCAATCCCTTTCTGACTCCTCCTGTAACTAGAATGCAGTTGGGCTTGGATAGAGTGATTGGAGTAAAAAAGAAGGGTACAGGAAACAGGAAAACTGTCTGATTTCTAATGACATTTTCTATTGGCCCCTTAGCAAAGGGAGAGAGAAATTATTTATGAGATCTGTAGAGACCCCCAAGTAATCTTCGAGTGAAAGAGCTTATGAGAGAAGAGTGGAAACAACAGCACAAGTTTAGTCAGAGTTTGCAGAGTCAGAATCTCTGTTCTCAGTTTGAATTCATGAATTTGTTTGTTCATGAATTTGCTTTCATGATCTCAAGATGAATCGCAAGTTTTCTTCCTTAGAAGATTTTCCCCAAGAGCACGGTGTTCCTCATAATAAGCAAGTCAAATGGGCAGGTCCCTCCCACTTGCTGGTACTTCAGATGGAGTATGACTGGAGGCCCTACCAGCATCTAGCAGGTAGGCGATGTATGAAGTGAAGTAAAAAAGGCATGTTCTGCACAACAAAAAATGTATATCTTATGCAAAGTGAATGCCAACTCCAGGAAGCAGAAGGGAAATGTTTTGAAAAGATTTGTTCTTACAAAGGAACTTGTTAAATTTTCTTGGTCGGGTATGGTGGTGCATGCCTGCAGTCCAAGATACTTGGAGCTTTTTAAGACTTTTCTGGGGTCACAGGAAAATTTATCTCCTGAACTTTGTACAGACTATATTTCTTATACCAAGCTTGGAATACATTCAATTGAAGAGCTCTGTAAGTATTTATCGAATACTTGCTATAGGTTTATTATTAAAATTGGTACTTTGGAAAGAGAAGCATAAAATGCTGACATAGTATGGCAGACACAGAAATGTGGTGCCCAGATCCCATTTTGAGAAAGGGCTTGCTGTTGAGCTGTGGAAGGTGTGGTTGGCAGGTAGCATCCAACTGTCACCTCCTTCAGGGTCAACCTCATCTGCAGAGAGGCTTTCCACTGAGGTTACCTTCTCAGGGAAGCCCACAGCGGGTGAAGCCTTGACTACTTTGGCTGGATATGGGAAGCACTTATGGGCAGCACTTCCCAATACCAAGTGTTAGGGAGCTCCTAAGCTCCTTACCCAATTAGCCCAGGCTCCGTTGGGTCTGTTTCATCATCCAACTTCTCCCTCTGCCAATCCTACCTCTTCCTTTTACTTCCCACCAGTTGCTCTTCCATAAATCTCTAGCACCCTGAATTTTGTTTCTGCGTCTATCTCCAGATAATCCAACCTGCAACACCCAGTTATTAATGATTTTGCAAACAATTCAAGAGACAGGACTATTCCATGTGGGTCATTCATGCTGTGGGACAGAATGTAAGTGCTACAATGTTTTTAGATGAGAGGAAGAGAGCTGAGCACTTCAAAATTGGAGAAGACTCCTGGTAGATCTGAACTCTTGACCTAAGATAGTGGAGGGTAAGAAGACAGGAAGGACAGGAAATGAAGCAACTGAGCTGAAGCAGGTAGTGCGACTGTGAGGAAGTTGGCCTGGCTACCAAGAAGGCTACATGTTAGGGAAGAGTTAGAATTAGGAATTGAATTGTTGTTAATTTACTTAAGATTAGATCTGGCTGTGCAAAAGAGAGAAAACCCCAAAATAGATGTTTGCTTTATTCTCACATTTAAAAAAAGTTCAGAAATTTAGTTTTGTTCTTGTTTGAGATCTCTTCTTGTCAATTTTTTCATGATTCTGTCTTCGTTAGAGTGAAGCCCTTATCATCAGGATCTAAGATGGCTGCTAGGGATCTGGCTATCACATCAATTCCAGACAGCACAATGGAGGATGAGATAAGGAAGAGCATGCCACATATTTTAAAGAAACTTACTTTTAATTACTTCTCATTGGTTACAACTTAGTTACATAGCCATATGTACTAATAAAGGAGGCTGAAGAGTATCCCTTCAACTAGGCAGCAACATACACAACTTAAAATTATTATTTTAAAATTACAGTTGAAATGTAGGACCACTCAGATGATGGAAACAAGTGAGACAAAATGATAAAAAAAGCTAAAATCTAGTGTCTTGAAAATGATGGTGGCAGTAAAACACTTCTAGAAATTATACAGAAGAAGAGTTATTTTATACATGTGTGTGAAATGTCAAAATATTTGGGGCATATTTAGTTGGAGGTCAATATTAATAATCATCTAACATAGGTTGAGGGTTTTCTATGTAGCAGGCATTATTTCAAATGCTTTATATCTATTGCATTATCTAATGGAGCCTAACAGATAGGTTTTATAAATGGCCTATTATATGTATTAGGAAATGGAGATTTTCAGGAAGGAAGACAATTGACCAAAGTCATACAACTTGTAAATGGCAGAACCCAGCCTCACACTCATGTTTGTCAAACTCCTCAATCCAGTGACTTGCACCGTGGTTGCTCATATTAGAGTCAGCAAGTGAAACATCAAAGAGGAGAAGCTGGAGCTCAGGAGAGAGCACAGACCTGGAAATGCGCATTGAAATCAGCCAGTTCTCATGAGCAATGAAACCATGAGAGTAGAGAACATGAGAGAGGAGAGTCAGGGAGCAGAGACCTCAGGCAATGGAAAGAGGAGGATGCCAAATATTAAGGCTTGGGGATCTTACTTTCTTTCTTTCTTTTTCTTTTTCTTTTTTCTTTCTTTTTTATTAGAGACAGGGTCTCAAAATTTTACCCAGGCTGGAGTTAAGTGGCACGATCATAGCTCATTGCAGCCTTGGACTTCTGGGCTCAAGAACTCCTTTACCTCCACCTCCCAAATAGCTAGGACTATATGTGCATATCACACCAGGCTAATTTTTTTTTTTTCTTGTTTTTTTTTTTTTTTTTTTTTTTTTTTTGTACAGACAGGGTTTCACTCTGTTGTCCAGGCTGGTCTTAAACTCCTGACCTCAAGTGGTCCTCCTGACTCAGCTTCCCAAAGTGCTGGGATTACAGGAGTGATCAGCTGGGTCTTTCTCTTGAAGGAGGAGGGGAAGCAGGGAAGTCACTGGAGAAGAACCAGGGCAGGATGGTGTCAGGGAAGACCAGGAGAAAGACTTTCTTGAAGATGAAAGGGACAAACAATATTTAGAACACAGAAGTTCAGGGAAAGAGAAAGTCAACTATCTGAGTAGCAAGAGGTCATGCATTGATTATCTTTAGAGTGTTGAAAGAGGATGTGGGAATGGCTAGAGAAAGGTGGAAAATAGTGAACGAACTGTTTAAAACTTGTATGGCAATCCTGTTGTGAATAATAGCTGATAATAGGGGTTAATATTTATTCTGTGCCTACTATGTGCCAGCTACTGTTCCAAAGGCTTATGTAACTTATGTAACCACAACCCTATGAGGTAGCTACTCTTACTATCCCTATTTTGCAGATGAGAAAATCGAGGCAATGAGAGAGTAAGAAATCTGTCCAAGGTCTCACTGCTATTAAGTGGGAAAACTGGGATTGAAGCTTGAAGCTCAGTTTGGCTGCTGAGCTCATGCTTAAGAGTCTAGAATGTCCAAAGATTTCTTTTAAAAGTAATGACTTTGCAAAAATCCACATTTATTCTTCTGATATAAAATCTCAGATACATTTTCATAGAAACTGTTAAGTGTGCTTAATGATCATCTATTCTTCTTTAACAAAAAAAGTTGTTTTGAAAAGGAATTAGTTTGTTGTATATTTCCCATGTCAGCTTTGACAGGAAATTTTATTATTTAAAAAATAATTTAAATTCAATTTGAAGTCTTGAAGAAAAATTTACTGCATTTTTACTGGTAACCTTATTGAGAAAACAGAAAACATTGTGGACCTTAGTAAATGTCTCCAAAAAGAAAGAAGGCTTTCTGTCTTTATAGCAAAACATTTTAATAACTATGCACTGAAACAATGATTTTTTTTGTGTCTCAAATTCCTTTTTGCCTACAGGCTACTCAATTGAATGTCATTAGAATATCTCAAAGCTATTTTCACATAGTTTGAAGGCTTGCCTATCTCCTACACAGTCACATGTTGATTTGGAAAAAAAAATATATAACTGTGCATCACAGAGTATGGGCAGCATATTGGAATCTAAGGCTTATAGATTGCCAGCCTGCTCAGCATCTCTAACCCTTTTCAGGTAACCAGATTTATTAATGCCAATGTGTGCTTTCAAAAGACTGAGAAGTGATTCTTAAAATGTTTTCACCAGGGATATCACAGAGAGGTTTTTAAATAAAATAGTTCTGTGATGTTCAAAAACAAAGACTTCTCAAAAAGTATTTATGTTTTTAGAATTGGTAATTAGAACAGGCAGATTTGAAGGGGATAGGCTTGCTTTCCACATAGACTTATCACTTAACAAAATCATAACTGGGAATACAGCTTCATTGTATGCAGAGATGTAAGGACATAAATGTAAAGGCAAGAAAAAAATGATAAAAGTTGATAAGAGAAAAAAGGAAATCAAAATGCCGATTTTAAAGAAAAGTGCTTTGGAGTACATTCAGTAATCATTTTTATGAAATTTTTAAATAATGATGATGTCACTGGCATGCATTGGCTTTACATACGTACTTAATGTTAGATTTCTAGTTACCTTGGAAACTCAGGATTATAATATGCTGCTACAACAATAATAACTAATCTCTTTTAAAAGCTTTTCACATGGTGGTCATCATGTTGGAGACATCCCATATATAATTTTATTTAATTCTTACAAAAAGTCTAAGTGTTAGATAACCTGTTTTATTTATGGAAATGATGGAGCCATTCTTTGTTGTGTTTGGTAGTGTCTTTATTTTAATTTGTGGACAAGCTTGCTAAGTACATAATGTGCTTTTTTTCTGGTAAGATGGTTGCTCTTTCAGTTTCTCTTTGATGATATACAAAATATCTTTATATAATGTATTATTTCAGTGACTTGAAATTTTTCCTTCTTCCATCCTATGTTATTGCTTTATTACATGCCATGAGAAGAAAATTTTTAAAAATGTTTTCCTCATGTTTTCTATGTTGCTTCTTAATATCTCACCTTTGAAATAGTAGTCATTTCTGTCCTAGAAAGCTTTCTATTAACTAATGTGGTTAGTCAGAGAAGTGCTAGTGAGGGATTATATTGTATTTGCAGCTACTGACTTACCACAAACTAAAAAATGCTTTGTCCTTTATCTACTATTCCTTTATACTTGACACATAGCACTGTCTTATTTTCTCTGTGGTAGGCCCACAACCATTCATTCATTCAACAAATATATATTGAGCATCTACTGAATGTTAAGCACTGGAGATACACTGGTGATCCAAACAGGCATCATTAATTCTTGCCTTCATGGATGATTGCGTGGTGTTGGTCCCCAGCACACCTCCTAGACTGAGAAAACACATTGGCAAACTGTAGCCATCAGCTGGTTTGTTTTGCCCAGGATGAAAATTACTAAGTGTCAAACATAAAATCAAAAGAAAAGACCATCCCAGTGTAATTTGATCCACCTACAAATCTTCACCCACTCAATGAAATTTTTACAAATATATATGTATATTCATTCAAAACAACACTTCAGTCTAAATGGTGATTGGTTCCAGAGGTTACAGAGCAAATGTTTAGATCAATTAACTTGCCACTGATTGTCATGTAACTTCTGATGAGTAAGATTTTCAGCTATTGTGGACAAGAGTCACAGGGTTTGTAAAAATCTTTTGGGTGATGGTAGACAAGGGTCAAGATTCTTAGCAACTGCCTTTCTATTTTATTTTGGAGTAAAAATATTAAGGGGAGAAACAGGAGGAAATAGTGTAAGTAAACATGGTGATATTCTGATACTCTTATCAATTAGAAATTTTTGTTCAATCTCATACATTTACTGTATCCTAAAAAGAAAGAGAGAAATGAATATTTATTGGGTATCTACTATGTGCCAGGCCACACACTAGGGCTCTTATATGTCATCTAATTTAATTTTTACATCCATCATATGAGGTTCAGATGCTTTTATTATGCCCATTTTATAAAAATAGAAACTAAAGTTCATGGAATTTAAGTAAGTTATATAGAATTATCCATGAATAATAAGTAGATTTATGTTTTTAAACTCAATTCTGACTCTAAATTCCATTGTTTCCATTAGTAGAATTAGTAAGTAGATGCTATAAAACACCATCTTAGAGCTCACATATTACCTTGGATATTTTGGAACATAAATATTGTTTGCTAACTACTTATGGTAACCATATGTAGTCATTCAACAATAATTTCCTGTGCTTATGTTGTACTATCCATATTGAAAAGTATGTAGCTTTAGTACGCATGCCAGTGACAATTTAATTGTATTCTTTGATATTCTTTATCTCATTTCTATTTTAAAGTTATATTCCAAAATAAGCATACATTGCTTTTATAGTAAGAGAATAACAGCTGTGAACAGTGGGAAACTCAGAGCATACAGTCATATTTTGAGAATGGATACTGGAAGCTTGAGAAAATTATTTCTCAGAGTGCAATTCTCCTGGGTAGGAACCATATTAGAAAGAAGATCCTGGCTGGCTACTGCATTGTTATGTACTCTGTATTTCCACCCTTCTTATCACCTTCCTATAAATGTATATCTCTAAAGTAACGCTGGCAGAAGAAGGGAGCAAACAAGGTGCAACATGAACCTAGGTTCTAGCCAGGTAGACCAGAGTTCAAATCCCATTGTCTCATGTGCTGGTTGAGCAAGTTATTTAATCTCCCTGAGTTTCATTTTTCTTACTTGTCTGGTGGACATCATAATTCTCTTGCTGGCTTCTGAGAAATATAAAAGGTAATACATTAAATATCAAGAGCAGCATCACATAAAACTCATTAAATGGTGTCTATGTGTAGGATGAAATCTGCTCTTGGTTTGAGTGGGTTGTTTAAGGTAGCCACGGTGACAGACTATGGTTGCCAACAGTGGGAGGAATGATCTAGACCAGAGATGCTTTTCTCATCTTTCTTTATGTACCCTGGCCTCTCATACAACCCTCTGATGCTGGCTTACTTCATAGATTCCTAAAGCATCCAAAGCTTTGGCATTCAGGTTCGGTTGCTATTTTTATATGTGGTATATCTTCAAAGTGACACTTTAAAGTGACAAAATTAATATAGTGTTTAAATCACTCTCATTTCCGACAGATCCTGAAATGCTTGAAACAGAAACCCCTCCCGTCCTCTCTGAATCCTCCATACATCTAGCATAAAGCATGCAACCATTCATTTACTTAATAAACATGTATTGACCTCCTACTATGTGACAGGCATTGTATTAGGTGCTGGGGATACAGCAGGAAACATAACAGATACATTTCCCCTGAGAGTGGCACTTATGTTCCAACTGGGGAGCCAGACACTAAAGAATTCACTGTACGATCATATAATCTGAAAGCAGCAAATACCATGTAGAAGTACAAGTGCTAAGAGAGGGTTCAACAGGAGGTTGTAGCTAACCCATGGAGCCAGGGAAGCCCTCTTTAGGTAATGATTTTATAAAGTGTGTTGTGTGTCAGAAATTATGTTAACCTCATGATGTGAATTAAAACATTCACCATGGAATCTCTGAGTTTCTTAGAGCTCAGCAGGACAAACAGGAGTTAACTAGGGAGAGAGCTGTGGGACAGCATTCAAAGCAGAGGGAGAAGATGCCTTACTTAATCTTACTCCGTTTTGAAAAGATAACACAATAAGCCCCTAATCTTGTCCCAACCTCTAAATTTTCTATGTGTGAGAAGAAACGAAATAACTGTTATTGAACACATGTATGTGTCAGACTTCTAAGATAACATATGTCATGCCATTTTAACCCTAATGGAGTGAGATATTATCTAAATATTGCAAATAAGTAGGCTGATTATGTCTTGGTTTGCTCAATATGCTTCTATCCCAGGGCAATAATTTATAGTGCTCCCCTTTTTACTCTTGAAAGCGTTTCAGTTTGTGTGATGAATTCTATGGTCATAAATAAATGAAGCTCAGAGGGATTACTAATTTGCCTTGGGTCACCCAGCTAGAAAGTGCAGACGGTGATGTGATGCCACATCGGTGCTCTCTGATCTGAAGCCCATGCTCTTGACTCTGTATCACACACACAATTTGTTGGCTCTACTCCTGTATTCTTCTCTATGTAATTCTTCCAATCACAGTTAAGTAGCCCAAGACTAAACTGAAAAAAATTGGCTTCTGACATCTGCCTTCACTAATTCTGCTAAGTCATGTATTTCCATAAAGTACAAATGAAATGAAGCACTAAGATTAAATATGAAACATGTATTCTAAGAAGTAGTTCTTTTCTTGATATGCTTATATTTATACTTATATTTAGCCTATTCTTTATGTTGCCCAAGTATGTGGGAACTAATTTAAAATGCAATTGCTTCTGAAATATGTGACTCTAATGACAAAACATTGGCTATCATTGTTCTTTTCTATTGTAGATACCTTGTGGGCTAGAGAGGTTTGTGACTTGCCCTGGTGAGTTGAGCCTGAGTGTAAGAAGTTTAGCACTTCTTAAAGTAATCAATTAAACCCTCTTATGTTTAAGGCATTTTAATTACACTTTCTAACACAGTTTTTATCTTGGTCAAAACTGAGTAATACAGATAAAGTTTTTTTTTTTCCTGTGGAATATGATAAAAACTTTTGAAAGCATTCTTCATATGTAAATATATCAAAAGCATGGAATAGGATGCTATTGCTTCCCCTTTTATTTTAAACAAAAAAGTCAGATTATGCCAACATCATATTATAAGTAAATATTACATTGTTTTGTTCCTTTATGGAATATACTGTCACCTCAAAATGTGCTGGCATCACTTTATCTGCTTAGAAACAAGATTTTATGAAGTATATCAGGTGTTAGAATTTGTTTCCTTTATGACGTGTGTAAAAATGATTCACTATGGAATCTCTGAATATTTTTTATTAAATAGTATTCCTAACTGTTTGCTACATGCCTTATTAATACCTCTTTGAATATACTTTAAGGTCTTTCAGTAAATCTATCATTCATTTATTCAATTCATATTCCTGTGCCACTGAATATGTTGCTTGTGCAACTACTGTTAGCACAACTGGATTTAAACTTAGTAGACCTGAAATATATACTACCTTCCTTCCTTGCTTTCTAACTCAGATAACATCTCCTGATCTTCATCTAGCTCATTCTGCTCTCTTCCCAGCCAAGACGACAAATAGAATTTTATTTAGTAATTTTGTGGAAACTCCCCTTTTTTCCCCAAAACTGTCTTCTTTTCATACATTCATCAAGTATTATGGCTAAAAGAAGGCTCTGTGGACTGTGCAGTTCAGCACTTCTGTCACACTGTGAGTGGGATGACAATGTGCATTATGAAAGGAAAGGGTTCTTTGGCCAAATAAATATGGGAAACCATGGGCTAAACAAAGCTTAAAAGGCCTTTTGACTGTGAGACTCCTCCAAATATAGGATATGGAATATACCAATTCCTACATTTATTTGACCACAAAATCCCTTGCTCACCATTTGTCTGGCAAGGATGATATTCTAAGAAGGGCACGTTGGGTAATGCTGATCTAGAACATCATTTTATAAACAATTGCTCCTGAGAAAATAAGTGGCTCACCCAAGACCTCACAGCTGTTTGGTAGAAAATCAGGAGACCAGAACCTATTTTTTTCCACTTCTGACCTAAGCAACTGAACATTTCACAGCTCTGAGAATCCTGCTGTCTCTTGCTGCATGCATTTGTGGGTGCGATTTACAAGACGGGATCTGATTGCTGTTACTTGCGTCCTGCGCCTTTCTTTAGCCCCTATACATTTGACTCTTTGTAAGGGCTGTGAACGTGGGTGATTTCCTATTTCAGTGGAACTAGGAAACTTGAGGAGATTAGGTTGATTCCATTTTCTTCTGAACAGTCAATTCAAAGTTTACTAAACTTATCTTTTTCATTAGAAAAAAATAGGTTTATGCAATAAAGAGTTCACTTTCAGTCAAGAAGTTCATTGGACAAGTATTTATTGAGTGCCTTTACATGCTACATACTATTCTAGGTGCCACAGAAATAGCAGTAATCGAAACAAAATCCTTGCCCTCATGGTGTTTAAAATCCGATGAAGGAAGTCAGAGAAGAAACAAGCATGAGAGGTTGGTAAGTCCTTTGGAGAAAAATAACATGGGGTAAGAAGGATAGAGAGTGCTGGCAGGGGAGCAGGTATGGGGTTGCAATTTTATATAAGGTAGTAAGGGATGTTTCACTGTTAATGTGATATTTGACCAGAGACATGAGGAAACAAAGGCATGGTAACCAGCTTGGGAAGAACATTGTGGAGAGTAGGATTAGCATTGAAGGTCAGTGTGTCTGGAGTTGTGGGAGAAAAGGGGAGAGTGGCATTGGGCTATAGGTGGTTATGAGAACTGATACTCTTGGTAACACAGGAATCTAGTGGAGGGTTTTGCATAGAGAAGTAACATAGCCTGACTTCTGTTTTAAAAGGTTTATTCTTGCTGCTATATGGAAGATATGACAGATTGGGTTCCCAGGAAGCAGGCTCTGAGATGGAGATTAGCATGCAAAGTTTATTAGGGAGTGCTCCCAGGAACTATACCTGTAGGAGATGGGAAGGAGGCAGAAGGAGAGACTGGGCTACAGGGTGGTCTCAAAGCCTAACTGACCTCATGAGGAGCTCTGGAATGGATTCCTCTCTAGAGTTGTTTCAAGCTGGAGTGAGGGGGGCAGGACTTTATGTGGATGCATCAACTAGCCATCCAATGCCCCTAAGAAAGCAGAGTGATTTGGGGCAAGAGGTTTTCTGTTTTTGTTTTTCCAGCTGAGAGGAGCTCCTGAAGAGGACTGACAGCTGATCACAGTTATAGCACTCCCGCAGCTGGGGAATAAGTCCTTTAGCCTGAAGGGGATATGGATGGTTCATCAGAGCATGCACTCAGGAGTCAAAGTGGAAGCAGAAAGACCAGTTAGGAGGCAATGATTCAGAAAGAAGATGATGGCAGGTTCTGCTACTGGGATGTTAGAAGTAAAAGTAGTGAGATAGATTCATTTTTTTGGATTTATTTTGAAGGGACAGCAAACAGGATTTACTAATACATTGATAAGCGATTCTGAAAAACCAAGAAGAAAAATATGAACTCATGATTTTTAGCTGAAGCAACTAGAAACAGATAGAAACTGTCGGAAGAAGTGAGGAAAATTTTGGGAGGTGGGGAACAACTTCAAAAGAAATGCAATTAATTCAGATTCAAATGTGCTGATGTTCAGATATCTATGAGATGTTCCAATAATGATGTTAATTGTGTGAGTGAAGTCATCCAGAGAAGCCATCTAGGCTAGGGAAATAAATTGGAATTCATTGGCTTATAAATACTATTTACAGCTAAGTAACTGAATGTGATCACCAAGGAGTGACTCCTGGGCTACTTCAAAGCTGAGGGGTCAGATGGCACAAAGCACAGAGAAGAGTGTCCATGGTATAGGAAGAGGACTGAAAGGAAGTGGATTGCCTAAAACCAAGCTAAGAAAGTAATTCAACAAGGAGAGAGTGAACCACATACACTTATTCCTAATGGATAAATGTTTCTTATCATTGTCTCTGTGCCTCTTTCAAATTCTACCCTGTATAGGGCTTACTCATTTCTTCTGAATATCTTGTTAGGTCAAACAGTACTTTGAGGCTTTTGGTTTACTTTAATCAAGGATTACTAATACCTTTTTAAACTAGGAGAATATACCCAGGAGAAGAGTAAGCAGTATAACCATATACTTATAGCAGTATATTACTTATAAGTTATAGTGGTATACTACTATAAGCAGTAATAACAGAAGTAGAAGTCTGTGTCCAATACAGATGAAGCCAAATTTAGACTGTAATGGAATTTCACATACCGTTGATGAGATGTCAGGACTCACTTTAAATATTGCACACTCAATTCTGAGCCTGTGAATCAATCAGGTTAGTGCTGATTAAGATCTCGGGAATCACTCATTACCTGAGAGACACGAATACAAACACCCGATGATTCCCATCTTTAGAGGAAAAATACCACCAAGGGTTGAGCAGAAGTGTCCCAGTGTTTGCCAGAATTAGGACCTAGGAGTGCAGAAGCTAAGAGTGAAATCTCCCTGAAAACAACCTGACATGCATTGCCTGTGCAGACTGTGTTCAGCACATGACTTGTCACCCTCCTCTGACTTCATTCACTGCTCCCGTCACAAGTGAAGGTGTCTCCTTAATGAGACTATAAGCCATGCTGAGAACAGGTTCTAAGCCTTTATTATTTTATGTCTTCAGAGCTTAGAATCGTGACTGGCGCTCAATAGATGTTTATTAAGATAAATAAATGACACTTGTAGTACCTTCTGTTATCAAGCCCAAGGCATAAAAACAGACAAATGGATGTCTGAATAGCCTTGGCAGCTGGATCTGTTTAATCACTTACATGTTTCTTGGCAAACTTTTGTGGACTAAACTATTTTTTTTCCTCAAATTTGTTTCGCATGTCAGGAAGAGAGATTATTTGTTCTGTATTATTTATTTTAAAAGCAATATCTTAAGAGTCTTTTGACTGAAAGGTATTGCAGTAGTATCTGTTTAGTAATAAGGGCGACGGATGCCTGCTTCAGCCATCAATAATGCCAGATTTTAAAGAGAATTTTGGATTTTATTCATCTATTGCAAACTTTGACAAACTTTATTTTCTTGTGAAAAAAAAAAGATGATTCTACAGAGCAGTTTGTGTTTCTTAGTGGGAGAGAGATCATTAAAAGTTTGTGATTATAAAATACTTAAGGGTGTTGGGCAGACCATAGATGACTCTCTTTGTCTATAGAAAAGTTGTTGTAATTAGCGGATAGACTCTCTTCTCTTCTCCACCCGGGTAATTTATATGCTCTTTTGTCATCCAAGACTAGGACCCATTTTTTGACCAGGTGCCATCACTTTCTATTTAAATACAGAATGGTTTCTATAGAAATTACCCAAAATATATGCACTCTTTGAAGCTATATGTGGTTACTATCCAGATGGCTGAAGCATGCTGTTATAATGCATGACCATTTATGTGTTTTTAAGTAAAAATTATGACTTCTATTATTATAAGAAATAGTCTGTAACAGCAATTATTAGTTAATAAAACAAGGGAAAGAAAATGGTTAGAGGAAAGTTACCAATAAGACACAGAGGAAAATGTCAAAACAATACATTGATTTAATTGTTTTTCATGTTGTAAAATGATTCAGGAAAGAATCTGAACAGGGAAGAGTAGGGGCTGAAGTATTTTCTCTTCTAAATTTGATTATGCCAACTTGCATAAGTATTGCTTTATGATTTTGGGAGAGAATGAGAGAAAGAAAAGATCAGAGAGGAAAGGACAGAATGAGACATAGGAGAAGAGTTTCATAGCAGTTTGAATCCACTTGTAATAAACTGATTGACCACTGACAAAAATCTGGACTGTCACTTCTTCTTGGGGAACCACTCTAGAACTTTGGGATAAGAATGGTCTCTAAGATTTATTGGTACTACCCTTTGGTGTTTTGATTTTTATATATATAACTTTATGTCTTCCTATATATATATCTTTATATATATAAATCAAAACACCAAAGGGTAGTATCAATAAATAAATATATATTTACATACATATATATTCATATATGTATATATGTGGATATTTCCATTTCTGTTCTTCACTGAATAAAGGTAAAACATGTTAACTCAAGATCTTTGATGACCTAGATTTAACCTACCTTATTTGTCTTACTTGCCTTTATTCTCATTTATGTTATTTATCACACTAGAAAACAATACCCACAGGAGTAACATGTATTAAGAATCTGCCTGGCACAGAGCTAAGAATTTGCAGAAATCTTACATGCTGAATTTAATTGTAATCCTCACAAGAACTCTATGAAATGAGAGCTATTCTCATCCACATTTCACAGGTGAGAGGACTGAGTTTTAAGAAGTTCAGTAACTTGCCTGAGGGCCCACAGCCAGTGGATGATCTGACTCCAGGGTCCTATGCTTTATGACTTTCTGCTCTTGCTGTCCTGATAGGTGCCTTCAATCCAGCCCTGTCTCTCTGCTTGAAATAAGTGCTATTCCATCCCACCTTCATAGGCTCCCTTTCCCCATCCTTCTAAGTGCAGCCCAAATGCCACCATCTTGAATTACTGCACTCCAGGTGGCTGTAATATCGCTCTCTGAAATTCCTCTGTCTTTGCTACTCAAAGTGTAATACACCAGCTGCAGATCTGGGGTGTGGCTCCCGGGGCATCTCCTGGGAGCTTCTTGGAAATGTAGAATCTGAGGCCACATCTCAGATCTCCACACTTAGAAAGTGCATTTTAACAAACTCCCCACGGGATTTCTGTGGGCAGTAGTTTAAGAAGAACTGCAGTATAAGGCTTTTTCTTGTTTTCTTTTTTCACTTTGTATCTCTGTTATTTGTTTACCTGTTTTATATTCTCAAACCATAAGTTTTTTGAGGGCAGGAGGGGATTACATTCTCTTTTGAGTATCCATAAATATGTGTAAAATAGAAGAAGGCACATAGTTTTTTTACAACACGGCACTTATATTCAGAAATTTAGACTATATTCTAGGTCTATGTTGTTTGGAATAGTTTCTCCCACTGTGCTAATAGAATCATTTGTAGCAATTATTTTACTCATTATGTTTCCATAATCTTAGGCTTTTGATAACATCGAAGATGTGAAGAGGCGTAGTCTAGGTTTCTAAAATAATAATTCCTTCCCATAGCCTTTGATCTATATCTAGTCCTTTGAACACAACATTTTTCACTTGCAAAGCACAAATGTAGATATCACAGATTTGGAGAAAAATCAATACTTAGAAAATAGAAATACTGAAAGCTAAAGACTCCAATCAATTTCACATATGAAGTTTTAAGGTTTGTCTGCAGTCAGGATTCTCACTGTCTTCCAGGAAGCTTGGAATGAAATTTTGTTTTGACAAGGATTTGATTCCAAGCTTTATTTTAGGGGAGATTTTGTTAATAGCATAACTTCAGTCACTACAGATGCTCCTGTATTGTTGCTTACAATTTATATACTAAGGATAAAGTTACTGATATTTTGAAATAACTGTGTGTTTTCTAGTTCTTTATTTGAACACAGTGTTTGCATGTATTTATACCTCTAAACGTTCTCTATGAGTGTGACCAACTGATTATTGAGATTGGCAGATGCTAGGGCCCTTCAATCAGCTTCTCATTGCTACACAATCTGGCTTTTCCCTTCCTTTCACAGAATATGTAATTGGAATACATGCATGAAAGGAAAAGAGGGCAAACACATATCAGTGGCTTTTTTTCTTTTTTCTTTTTTTCACTTCTACGGATTCCATTTCAACAGTTAGTATGACCTCTCGTGATGTTCCAAATCTAAAAATGGTCAAAACAGAAATCTACTCTTTGGAGCTGGCACAATTCCTCAATTTAGGAATGATTCTGCTTTACCTCTTTTTAGAATTTCTTCTTTCTGCGTGAGTGTGTGTGTGTTGTGTTAGTATGAGGCTCGCTTCCCACCTCAGTCACTGGTTTGCTCGCTCCCTTATGTGATGAATCAATGCTTTCAGAACAGGGGCTTCTGAGTGACTGCGGGAACAATTACTTCCAAATGAACTCGTGCATCTTATCAGGGAGCATTCAGACCACACCCCAGGTAAAAGGAAGTCTTTGCTTAATGCTTTCAGTAACTTTTAAAAGCAGTGTACGGTGCTGGTGGTATTTGCTGCACGGATGTGAGGAAGAGCTGCCCGGTGTAGATAAATTTGTCTGTATATTGAAATGAAATGCTATCTTCACTTAGAGAAAAGGGCGAGCTGATAAAGAAAAAACTGCTCATTGGGCAAAGAAAATGCTCAGGATTGCCCTTGGCATGGTGATAATGCTAAGATACCCTGTAATGCCTTAACAGTAGGCTAGAGGCCATCTGTGAGTGTGGGTGTCAACATCTGAAGGAAGATAAGTTTTAGGGAAATATAAGAAAGGAAGGCATTACAGTGCAAAACTGAGCAAAGGAGCTAGCTGTTAGCCTGTGTGGCATGGGGGAAAACAGTTTCTCAAATTATTAGGCTATCCGGTGAGAAGATGACGTTCTTAGAGATTTTGAGCATTTCAAAGCGTATTTAGAAACAGATTTTAATCCTTTTATCTCATATTTCTATGATTAAAATAGTTTCCCAAGGATAGAAATGAAGATATTTAAATAACATTGACAACCGAAAGTGTTAATTGGCAATTAACAAGTGCAATGCTGTTAACATGCATCTGTTGCTGCTTTGTGTGGAAAATGATTTTTCATCACCATAGCAATTCATTCTTAGGCTACATTGGAACTTAGCCACAGTATGCAGTAAACAGCAAATATTATTTTGTTCTCTCCTAAACAAGGGATTAAATAGTCTACTGGCTAACGTGTGGCTCTTTATCTGAATGTTGTGTTGCATAGTTAGTGTAATTTCAAATTCTTTTCCAAATAAAATTCCTTGCAAATGAGTATTAGATCCTTGCTAAGTTAAGGATGCTAGGTAAAGGCAGTGAAAGGAGCTAACATTGTACTGTTAGCTTAAAAGTGAATACTAAATGATTGCCCTTTTTGTGATTATTCTTCTGAAGATATGTATGTAGACAGGAATTTATCTCTCATCTTGTTATTCTCCAACAGTAACCCAGGAAGATGAATAAGACTTTAGTCTTAATAGATTTCCTGTTTCTGTGTTTTCTGGAATAACATCACATATTGGTTCAACTAAAATAAAAAAAAAAATGTTTCCCTATAGTGATGAGGAAATTTTTTGTAGGATATGGATTTTTACTTTTTTAGGAAAATATAACAATAAATTAGAAAGAAATAGGTTTTCTTCTTTTTGGTTGCCTTTATTATCAGCATGTGGTTATGTTTAGAAAGTTTTTAGACAGTATTTTTGTAAAAGCATACCTTATTCATTGAAGCATCAGTTTTCATTCATACTTCGTTTCTACTTTATTCACTGAAGTTATAGTTGTCAACTTTTAAAAAGTCCATAGTGTGTGACATACCAGTTGTGGAGCTGTATTTGTATCTTAGATACTTAAGTAGCATTGAATTATACAAATTGTGCAAGGTGTTTGAAGAAGTAAATTTTTGTCATTATATATGCTTTAGAAGGTAAATCTACTTACTGCTTAGAATGATTATACGCATTTTTGTAACCATAGGGTGCTTATAATAAAACCTTTCATATATTATTATTTAAATTTTATTTGGATGGAACCTAAGATAGATCTATAGTCATGACATGGCAAGATAAGGGAAGGCCTAGTTATAGAACCTGGGGACAAGGCTGCAATTTCATCTCTTTACTCCTAAAGGATTATCTTTATTTCCTGCTCAAATGAAATTATGGGACGGATTATTTGAACTACTTCAGCAATTTCCTTGCCAAAACCACTCTCCTTTCTATCATGATATCGATGAGATTAGTCATGTGATGAAACGGCCCTAGAAGATAATACATCTAGAAAGTCTGTTGTATTATATACTGCTGATGAGACAAGTGGGCTCCTCAAATCTCACGAGGGATCTAGTGTTCCTTCCTACAAAATAAAGTAGTGATTTATTACTTTTTGATGATAAGGTGCCACTCAGGAATTTTGACATGGCTACAATGAGGAAATAATGACACATATCTTTAAAGGTGAAAAGAATATTGAAAATTAAAAGTTTTTAAAACCTTGTCAACATTCTTGTCTCACAGTTCCTTGATCTTCACAAGCTCAGTGCCTTTCCTTTCATATACTCAGTCTTAATGCCAAAGCCTGGAATTTAGAATCATCTGGAATTATCATACTTCTAATTATTAAGTTAGTAAACTCTCATATCATATTATGACCCCATCCATTCTCTCAAACAGTCATCATTGTATTAACTTTGTTTCCTGAGCACAGAGACCTCTAGTTCCTTCAGCTTGAGGGTTCTTCCCCCTTACCCATACAAACTGAACTCCATGGTCAATCATTTGCTCTGCTCTCACCAGTACCCTTGATTTCCTTATACTTGCCACATCCTGCCAAAACCAGCTCCAAACATAAACTAGCAATGCTATAATGCACTTCCTCTGTTCCTATAGTAGGCAGTTCAGCATTCCTTGAGAGACTATCAAACAGTCAAGCAAATTGCCTCACTGTTCCTGGTTTTATATTTGGACTGAGTCTTCAGTATAGACTGTCAGTAATTTTGTTTCTGGTCAACCCTCTTTGCCACTACTGTCAGTGATGTTTCGGCCTTTTAAAATCTTCCTTAAAACTCCCAGGCCACCTTGGCTAGTTCTTCCTCAGCTGGTGGATCACTCAATGTTGGCCTCTGTAGGGTTCAGCCTTAAGCCTCTTATTTTTCTATTTGTGTTTACACCTTTATTGATCTCATCTAGTCTCCTGCTTTTAAATATCATCTATGGGTTAACAACCCTAGCAATTTTATCCCCAGCACAGAATTTCCTCTAAACTTGACTCACATACTCACATTTCCACTTGGATGTATATTGGGCACACAAAATTTGACCTTTATTCTCAAACCAGCTTCAACCATTGTCTTCCCCATTTCAGTGAATAATATCTTATTTCTTGCAGTTATTCAGTTCAAAAGTTTTCCACCCGTCTTGATTTTTGTGTATCTCTCATATTCCACCTCAAATTTTTCAACAAATTTTAAGTTTTTTCTTTAAAATATAGCCAGAATCTTAACACTTCTTACCACTATAACTGAAGCAAACTGCATTCAATTCACCAGTTTTTCTCCTATGGGTTATTGCAATAGACTTATAGCAAGTCTTCATAGCACTTATGAAGATTGTACTACATATGTTGTGTATTTATTTGTCTACTGTCTGTTTCCCTCCACTAGAATATAAACTCCATGAGGGTAGGGATTTTTGTTCACTATTATGGTACCAACCCCTGGAATAGTGCCTAGCATTTAGTAGGCATTTAATAAGACCTCATTCAATAGATGAAAATAAGTAGAAGACAAAATGTTAAAGTGAGGGTTGGTTTTACTAGGAGCATAGTAGTAGGACTGAAGGCCATAAAAAGGGCAGAGATGCAGATGAGTCAATACATGTGGTGTTGGGGATCTTGAAAATACTTTTCTGATTGCTTCCATTATCTTAATGAAATAGGAAACAAAGTCATCAGCTCCAAGTGAGAATGCTGGAGAGATGTTAGAAGTTTGAAGAAAGGGGGAAAAGTGTGAAAGAGTTTTCTAGGCCAGTGCGAGAGTGAATGGGCTATGAAAGTATAGTATGATTGTTGGGCAGCATTGAAAAGCCTTCTTGAGGCTCAGAGTCGTATATATGAAGTGAGACCAGTCAGTGTGGTTGTGTGGTTTCCCCCAGGCATGTTTACCTTCCTGTTGCAGAAATAGAGTAGGTAGGGGGTTAGATTTAGTGGGGGCTATAATGTACTCAAACAGGATGATGATATCAAGGAGGACAAGGGATTTGAGGGGTATCCAAAAGAGTAACTGTGGTCAGCTTGGTTTTTGAAACTGGTTAAGAAGACAAATGTGGGAAAATAATGTGGGAAGAATCAGTAGATTTAAATCATGGTAGAGTTAGAAAACATTAGAGTTGGACTAAGGGGATGGTATGGAGAAATAGAAAGTGATGGTCAGAGAATGAAGAAACAAATTATGGAAGGTTTGCAGCTCTTTGGCTAGGCTAGGGATATGAGAGGCAAGGAAGAGTAGAGGTCAAGGAAATACAATATAAAAATTATCCATTGGGTTATAATACTGGGTATTATACAAAGCATTGGGTTAAGAAGAGTCGCATTGAACCAGAAACTGAATCTTTAAGGAAAGAAGCATTTAGTATGGGTATAGGAAGATAACTGCAACTAAAAGAGATTGTGAAGGGTATAGACTGATGACTTGAGATTCAAAGCTGGAAGTTTTTAGGCAAGAGAGAAGAATAGTCTGAAAGCAGTGAAGATAAGCAAGGAGGACACCTCTTTTACTTCCAGGCCCAGTGGTGCAGGGGTGTGAGAGAAAACATTTATCATTGAAATAGAGTCATTCAGAGAGAACCATGTTTTAGTTATAACTAGAAAGTGAAGGGAGTATTTTGAAAATAAGATACAGATATGTAAGATTGTTTTAAATTGCTCACTGAATTCCAGAAGATATACAGTGAAAAGGTTTCGAGAGTTGGAGCAGGGTGCAAGATGGGAATAAAACTAAGAATGTGCATAGTATACAGGAATTGAGGGATGACACAGAGCCCAGGGTTTCTCATGGGCACTGACACGAACTGGGTTAAAAGGCATGCTCATAAGCGCATAAGGTCTGAGCGGTTCAAGGCATAGAAAGGTGGCAGGGCTTGAAGGGAGAGGGAGTGAGGGACTTGCCAGGACATGTTATATTTCTTCTGACATAGGAATGGAGGTGGCAAGGCAGTGTTACTCTGATTAGAAGGGATTGATTTTATCATGAAAATTAATTATAACAAAAGTGATTGCTCAATAAAGCAAAGAATTGGTTTTTTTGAAAGATAAATTTGACAAATCTTTAGCTAGACAAATAAATAGAATCAGATAATAAAAGGGAGACATTATAATTTATACCACAGAAATACAAATGATCATAAAACACTACTGTAAATAATTACATACCAACAAATTGAATAAGCTGCCAGAAATGGATAAACTCTTGGACACATACCTACCAAGAATGAATTATGAAGAATAGTAAATCTGAACAGAACAATCATGAGTAAGAAAGTTGAATCAGCAATAAAATATCTCCCATCGAAGAAAGGCCCAGACCTGATGGCTTCACTGCTGAATCCTACCAAATATTTAAAGAAGAACTAAGACCAGTTCTCCTCTAACTATTCCAAAAATATTAAGGAGGAGGGAATACTTCCAACCTCATTGTATGAGACTAGCATTACCCTAATGCCAAAACCAGACAATAATGCAACAAGAAAAGAAAATTACAGGCCAATATCCCTGATGAAGATGTATGCAAAAATTTCAACAAAGTGCTAGTAAACTGAATTTGAGAGCACATTAAAAAGATTATTTAACAAGATCAAGTGGGTTTTATCTCAGGGAGGCAAGGATGGTTCAACAAAATATGCAAATCCATAAATCTGATACATCACATTACCTGAATTAAAAACATAAAATGTATGATTATTTCAATAGATGCAGAAAAAACATTTGACAAAATTTCATATTCCTTCATGATAAAAACTCTCAACACATTAGGTATAGACAGAATGTACCTCAACATGATAAAGGACCTATATGACAAATCCGTAACTAACATATTGAATGGGGAAAAGCTGAAAGGTTTTACTGTAAGATTTGGAAAAAGACAAGGATGCCACTCTCACTATTTCTATTCCGCATAGGGCTGGAAGTCGTAGCTAGAGCAATTAGGCAAAAGAGAAAGAGATAAAAGTTTGGCATCCAATTTAGAAAGGAAGCAGTTAAACTGACCTTGTTTGCAGATGACAGAATCTTATATATAAAACATTTTAGACTCCACCAAAAACTGTTAGCTCTAATAAGTGAATTCAATAAAGTTTCAGCATACAAAATTAACATGCATAAATCAGGAGTGTATCTAGCAGTCATCTATCTGAAAAAGAAATGAAGAATACAATCCCATTTACAATAGCTACAAAAAAATAAAATATATAGCAATACATTTAACTAAAGATGGAAAGATCTTTGCACTGAAAACTGTAAATCATTGATGAAAGAAATTGAGAAAGACAGAAGTAAATGGAAAGATACACTGTGTTCATGAATTGGAAGAATAAATGTTGTTAAAATGGCTCTAACACCCAAAGTAATCTATAGATTCAATGCAACTCCTATCAAAATACCAATGACATTCTTCACAGAATTAAAACATAATAAAATTCTTATGAAACTACACAAGAGCCTGAATAACCAAAGCAATTTGAGCAAAAAGAACAAAACTGAAGGGATCACACTGCCTGAATTCACAGTATACTACTACAAAGCTATAGTAACCAAAATAACATGATGCTGGCATAAAAAATCAACACATGGACCAATGGAACTGAGCATTCCAGCTGAGAGTCCAGAAATAAATCCACACACTTACAGCCAGCTAATGTTTGATAAGGGTGCCAAGAACACACAGTGGGGAAAAGTCAGTCTCTTCAATAAGTGGTATTGGGAAAACGGATATCCACATGCAGAAGAATGAAACTGGACCTCTGTCATTAACCATATGCAAAACCTTTTAAAGACTTAAATATAAGACCAGAAACTATGAAACTGCTAGAAGAAAACGTAGCGGGAAAGTTCTATGACATTGGTCTGGTCAATAATTTTTTGGATATGACTTCAAAAGTATAGGTAAAAGTAGACAAATAGGATTTTAGCAAATTAAAAAGCTTCTGCACAGCAAGGGAAACAATCAACAGAGTGAGGAGACAACCTACAGAATGGGAGAAAATATTTGTAAATTATACATCTAATAAAGGGTTGGTAACCAAAAAATACAAACAAAACCTCAAACAACTCAATAGCAAGAAAACAATCCAATTAAAAAACGGGCAATACATCTGAGTAGACATATCTCAAAAGAAGACATGCAAATGGCCAACAGGTATATGGCCAATAGGTATGAATGAAAATGGTGCTCATAACGAGAAAGATTGTTACTAATCATCGTTGTTACTAATTGTTACTCATCATTGTTACTAATCATCAGGGAAATGCCAATCAAAACAGTAAGATATTACCTCCCTCTTATTAGAATGGCTATTATCAGAAAAACAAAGCGTAAGTGTTGGTGAGAATGTAAGAAAAGGGAACACTTACACACAGTTGGTGAGAGTGTTCATTGGTACATTCATTGTGAAAATGTTATGGAGGTTCCTCAAAATATTAAAAATACAACTACCATATGATCTAGCAATCCCATTACTGGGCACATAGCCAAAGGAAATAAAATAAGTATATGGAAGAGATATCTGCATTCTTAGGTTATTACAGCAGTATCTACAGTAACTAAGATATGGAATTAAACTAGGTTTCTATCAATGGATGAATGGATAGAGAAAATGTAGTACATATACACAATGGAATACTATTCAGCTATAAAAAGAATGGAATTCTGTCATTTTCAACAACACAGATGAACATGGAGGATGTTATGTTAAGTAGAATAAGCCAGTTGTAGTTGTAGAAAGACAAATACTGCATGATCTCACTCATATGTAGGATTTTAAAAAGCTGATTTAATAGAAGTAACGAGTAAAATAGTGGTTGCCAGAGGCTGTGGTCGGTAAGAGGGAGGGGGCTTGAGGAGATGTTGGTCAAAATATATATAATTACAGTTAGATAGAATAAATAAGTTCACAAGATCTATTGTACAGCGTGGTAACTATAGTTAATGACAATATATTGTATTCTTGAAAAATGCAAAGATAATAGATGTTAAGTGTTCTCACCACAAAAATGATAATTACGTGAGGAACTGTATTAGTTAATGAACTAGATTTAACTATTCCAAAAGTATATATATTTCAAAACATCATGTTGTACATGAGAAATACATACAATTTTCTCTACAACAAAAGTGGTTCTTATCACCTTTCCACTCTTTCCATTTCCACCACTTTACCACGTTTGTGAGCTCTTCTACATATTAGTCTATTTTCTCCAGTCTCAAAGGAGACCATGTTCCTCTTGTTGCTGCTGTAACTTATTTCACCTTCTTTCTTCAGGGTTTTGCTCCCCTTTCCTTCTCTACTCTCACCCATCCCTTAGTATATAGATATGTTCAAGTTTATTATAAGACAAACAAAAGCACCCTGTTGACTCTAATTTGCTCTTTAATTACTCTCAACCTCTCTTTTTACTTCTCATGTAAACTTCTTAAAAGAGAAATCTACAGTACTATCTTCTCTTTCTCCCTTTCCATTTAGTCCTCAACTTACGCTTTTGGCTTTTTATTCTTGAGTCTAGGTTTGTGACTTTTTTTTTGAGACGGAGTCTCGCTCTGTCGCCCAGGCTAGAGCGTAGTGGCGCAATCTCGGCTCACTGCAAGCTCCGCCTGCCGAGTTGACGCCATTCTCCTGCCTCAGCCTCCTGAGTAGCTGGGACTACAGGCGCCCGCCCCCACGCCCGGCTAATTTTTTGTGTTTTTAATAGAAACGGGATTTCACCATGTTAGCCAGGCTGGTTTCAAACTCCTGATCTCAGGTGATCTGCCCGCCTCGGCCTCCCAAAGTGCTGGAATTACAGGCGTGAGCTCCCGCGCCCGACCGACTTGTGACTTTTAAAACTAGATTTTATCTATCTACAATTCTAATATGACTATGTCATTTTTCAATCAACAATTTCAACGGAACAAAATCCAAGCTTGATACACTCTCCGCTGCTGCTGCTGCTTTCCATGCTTCCACTCATCTCCTTTTCTCAGCTTGGAATCTCCCTAGCCTCCTCTTCACCTGAACTTAAATTTCAGGTGCTGCCTATTATGAAGCTTCCTGGGTTGGGTAGACACCCTGCATCACTGTTCCCTTAGTAGTCGGTTCATGTCTTTTTTCTGCTTGTGAGTAGTCTACTGTTTCCTGTTCACCGTTGTTTTCCTACCTCCTGAGTATCTGTCACACAGCAAATGCTTCATACAGTTATTTTTGAATAAGTTAAGAATAAATGAAGGAGAAGGTATATCTTTAAGAGTAGCATTGGTATTCCGATAGGCCTACTTTCTACTTTAAATTTGTATTGTGGCGTTTTTCTTAATGATAAATGTGGGAATTTTCTTGCATGCTTATTGATTATGAGTTAATAAATTGAATGTGCTAACCTAGGGTTAAATGGATGAAAGCCAGTTTTGAAACAGAACAGATGATGAGTTTGTGTTGACCCTACTGAGGCAGAGATGCTCTGTGAGATTCCAGCTGATCAGCTTGCCAACCTGCTGTTTTATGCCATCCCCTACAACAGGATCTTCCCGGGGTAGTATTGTTTTCTCTGGTAAATAGTATCATAAAAAATGTTCTGATTCATTATGACTATTTTTATAGGTGTTTACTTTGACAGCCACATACATGATCACAGAACAATAGGCAATTCATCAAAATAAATGAGATAAATATTATGTAATATGGAGAATAAAGTCAAGATAAACCTTTGAGAAGGCTGAAAGTCTAATTAACTGCATGTCTCATAGGTCTCTGCTGGTGGTTCTGAAGCCAAACCTCTGATCTTCACATTTGTCCCCACTGTCAGAAGACTACCAACCCATACTCAGTTGACTGACACCTCTAAATTCCTTGTTAAAATTCCAGAAGAATCAAGTGATAAGAGTCCAGAAACTGTAAATAGGGTAGGATTATTTTTATTCTTTTATTATTTCAAACCATTATATTAAATTTTCGATAATGATGACTTGGAAATTTGTATATATTTCCTGTGCTTAAATTAAGGTGACTGTGACTCTAAGTTTGACTAAAAAATATATAATAATGCAACAGAAGCATAAATGTTATCAAATTGCATGTTCTCTCTAATGCGTTATCTTCAATTTTTTTCAGTTTGACATTCTATTGTTTGCTATTAACATGACAAATTCTGCCTACTGGCACCTTCTTTCAAATGTTTCTTAAGAAAATAAAAACAAAATTTAAAAATGTTTAAATTTATCTCAAAAGAAAATATAAGACAAAACAGTGAGATGTTATTATTTACAGGTAACAAATTAGAAACACTAAAAAATGTAATACCTGATGTTGGGAGAGTTGTGGAAATAGTGGCATGCTTACATTTTCCTGCCGGTTTTGTAAATTTATACAATTTTGGTGGAAATCCTTTATCTACTGTTATAAAACTGTTCATAACCTTTCAATAATCTAACTCTTTGAAAAGTATCCCAAGGAAATATTACAAAAGAAGAAAAATGTTATGTAGGAAAATAATTAGAGAAAAATTTAAAAAGCCTAATATCTAACAATCAGAAAAATTAAGAATACAATAATATATCACTTTGACAAAGCTATGCTGATGGTAATTAGATAATTCCATGGAAAATGTTAACGTTACAATATTAGGTGATATAATATTGTGTTCATATCTTGACTGTATCTATCTAAAATGAAACCAGGACTGGAAGTGAAACTAAACAAATTTAAAAAACTTGAAAATAACTTGTGTTAGAATAATAAAATTTTGAGTAAAAATGTTTTTCTCTTTAAAATGTGTTTTAACATTGCTTACTTATAAATAAAATGAGATGGGGCAACTTTGTGTTATTCTTGATACAATTAGAAAGGGACAAAATAATCAGATTCACCTTGTCTGCAAGGAAACATCTTATCTAGAAAGTAGTAATATTTCCATGATCCTGGCGTTTGCAATGCTGCCATCTTCTTTCAAAGACTAATGGGGCCATGAATACTATACATGGCACTTCTAGATAGTTTCTTTCCTACAGCACTCATTTACATAATATTAATGAGATCCTTTGTAATTAGGCCCTATGAGTGGTGTGAAACTGTAGCTACATAAACCAACCTTGGTTGCAAGTCTCCAGAGCTTCCTAACATGATAATATTTATCTGCTGATTGCAATGATATATATACAACTGCATCTTTAAAAGATTAAAGATTTTTTCACCCTGTCTTTTAGATAGTTTAACATTAAAATAGTGTAATTCCTCATTCATTTATATTCTTAGCAACTGTTTACTGAACATATGTTGTTCTCTTGGTGATTGGATTCCAACTGAAGAAAGACAATTCATATAGCTTAGTTGTTATTGGGAAGGCGGGCAATGAAAAAAATGAAAAGTGTGTAATAAAATCCCATATAGTGATAAATACAATGAAAAAAAAATAGAGTAAATAGGGAAAGATGGGCAGAGAAATTTTAATCAGAGGCAATTTGTGTTTTATCCTGACTATATCATCATCAGCTGAATAAAGTGGGATGAGTGTATAAAATCAACTTTTTAGTTATATTTAATCAGTGATTCGACTCCTGTCTTCGTACATACAACACATGCACACATAGGACACAGTAAATTGACCACCAGAGTTGAAATTGTTAGTTTATTTTCATTTAGTGGCTTAACTTTCTATTTTGAAATAACTTTAGCCTTACACAAAAGCTGCAGAGAAAAGAATAATAGTAACCATAGTGTAATTACAAAAACAGGAAAATTCACATTGGGTCTTTTAAACACAATCTTAGTATACATGGCTGTCATAGTTTTAGAAAAAGAAGTTTAGTAGCTTGATAAAGCTATCTTGATCCTGGTCTTGTAAACATATGTATTCACAGAAAATTGGATGGGAAAAGACTGAGAATTAGAAATCCAAAATAAAACAGTGAAAAATGCTTTGTACTAAAAATATCTATGTCTTCTTTTTTGGTGTTCTATTTATGAGTTCTCCCTAATTAACTTAGATTGTTTTGTCTGACTATGCATTTTGTTCCAATTTTATTTTTCCTTTCAGATTTTTAGAGAGATTTTGTATTATTTTAGAACCTTTCAATGGGGATTTCCTTCCTCCCTTGGCTTTTAAAGGATATACAGGTTGCTTCACCATTAACTAAACCCTTTCCCAATCCCCATTTTTTCCACAAATGTCTTCATGGAAAACATTGCTTTCTCCCTCTCTCTCTTTAAAATGTTGTATCATGACTTACTTGAAAACAGTTAGGTTTGCTTGTTGATGTTGATTACTATCCCAAAATTGTTGGGCTTAGACCAGGAAAAACAGGTGGGCTAGTGGGCTAGTAAAAATAAACCACTAACTTCAACCCAATCTCTTTCTTATGTCAACCTAATTTAATATATTTTTGAAAATATGAGGTGGTTACTTTTCAGTGTATGTGCCAAAAAAGAAGCATTTATTAAAGTAATGTCAATCCTTTTATATCTCTCACAGTCTAAATCCAATGACTACTTGACCTTGAATGCTGGGAACCAACAAGAGAGAGACCAAGCGACATTGACTTGTCCTTCAGAGGTCAGTGGAACGATTTTACAAGAAAGGGAATTTGAAGCAAACAAACTTCAAGGAATGCAGCAAAGTGACCTCTTCAAAGCTGAATATGTCCTTATTGTGGACTCTGAAGGAGAAGATGAGGCTACAAGCAGAAAAGTTGAACAAGGCCCTCCAGGGGGGATTGGTACCGCAGCTGTCCGGCCCAAGTCTCTAGCAATCTCTTCCAGTCTGGTCTCCGATGTAGTGCGTCCCAAAACACAGGGGACTGATCTCAAGGCCTCATCACATCCTGAAATGCTTCATGGGATCGCCCCTCAGCAAAAGCACGGGCAGGTAGGTTTTGTCTTCCTGCTGTCCATAAGGAAAAAAATAAGTGTTTATGCACCCTTTGTCTTGGGCGGTCTGCAAAGGCCATCCTGTTTAAGGCAGACAAAACTTTCAAAGAAAAATATATTAAAAAAATCATTATCTCAGGTAATAAATCATCGTAGTATAAACATAGATAATAAATCTATAAGATAAAAAGGATTAAGCAACTATGCTGTGAATTGGCTGAAGAGAAAATGTAAAACATTTAGCTGGAGTCAATTTGGGAGAATACTACCTCTTTCTTTTAAATAATTCTTGGAGAAGGTTGATATGAGGAGTTTCTTTAGCCAAGAGAGTGTGCTTGGTGAGCTGGGTCCATCAAGATGCATATTTCAGACATAAGAAAGATCTAGTGAAAAGATAACAATTGGACACTAGAGGTAGATTCATTGATTTTAAATTGGTAAAAGACTAATAAAAGGATAAACTAGGAAATAAGAGTAAGAAAAATAATTTTCCCTGTGTATCCTAAGGAAAACATCTTTTGTGGTCCTGGAAGCCCCCAGGGTGGGGCTGACCTCAGTGAGAGGGGGAAAATATACCACCCCAAAACTTAGTGGCAAGATTGAATGGTTCTTTTAAGGTAGAGAGAGTCTGGTACAATAGGTGAAGACCCATATCTGTGATGGCAGGAAAGAAAGGATGTGGACAAGGAGGCATTTTGAAGATAAAAATAGAATAATTTACCATTGACTGGCTATTTGCCATAATGAAAATGTAAGGTGACTTACGAGGTGTAGTTAGAATGTTAGGAATGCAGATGCTGGCTTTGAGAGTAGGTAGTGAATGCAGAGCTCTAACTTCTTGACAATGACCATGAATTGGTACCCAGATATCCTGTTTAGGATCTAATAGATCAGGCATTTGCAGTCAACCCAAAGTCGTTTAAAGGACATTTTACTGGCATGTTGGTCTTTTTGCGTTACTAGGACAGGACCAACGCAAAATGGTAGAATAGGCATTGAGTTTTGGTGCCACACCATCTTTATTTCTGTAGGCTTCACTGAGTTTCTGATGCTGCATTTTATTATCTTCAAGCATCTAGTTTCTTATATTGTCTTCTGGTAATAAAAGACACACTGCAGTACTCACATTTTTACTGAACTAAAATATTTATTTCTTCTTGAAGTTCTTTCTCAGCTAGGTATTGGAACAAAATGTAATCATATAATTAAAGGTATTCTCAATATGCTGTAATAGGTTTAAATATTTCTTGCTTGCCTCAGAAAAGATAATGAAGTAGTTGGAGATGTAGAAATGTGGAAATTTCCATTGTTAGGGGAGGATAGCTTTAGGTGACTTCTTTGAAAAGAAAATGTATTAATAAAAAAATTAACAAAGCAATTGTTAGGTCTTTGATTTGCTGTTTTCTCCAACTGATAGTTTTTTCCTCTGAATTGGCCACTTATTTTTATTTTTGTGTGTCCAAATATATAGAAGTGAATCTAGAGACTGAATATGTCCTTTAAAATTTTTTCCATAAAAGGTTATTTAGGAGCTCCAAATAAAAAAGCATGTTATTAGAGCTCCAAATAAAAAAGCAGAGCTCAACCTCATATTAATTGTGGCTGAAGATTATGATTACCAGTAATAGTGGAACACTATATCCTAAAGTGTTTGACCAATTACCAATTATTTGAACAATTACCATTGTTCTTGTTTCCATTTCCTATAATAATCCGTTTGAGTAAACAGTAGGTCATCATGAAATAAAAATAGGATGACTATTGCCACAAGTGTTGGGCTTAGACCAGGAAAAACAGGTGGGCTAGTGGGCTAGTAAAATAAACCACTAACTTCAACCCAATCTCTTTCTTATGTCAACCTAATTTAATATATTTTTGAAAATATGAGGTGGTTACTTTTCAGTGTATGTGCCAAAAAAGAAGCATTTATTAAAGTAATGTCAATCCTTTTATATCTCTCACAGTCTAAATCCAATGACTACTTGACCTTGAATGCTGGGAACCAACAAGAGAGAGACCAAGCGACATTGACTTGTCCTTCAGAGGTCAGTGGAACGATTTTACAAGAAAGGGAATTTGAAGCAAACAAACTTCAAGGAATGCAGCAAAGTGACCTCTTCAAAGCTGAATATGTCCTTATTGTGGACTCTGAAGGAGAAGATGAGGCTACAAGCAGAAAAGTTGAACAAGGCCCTCCAGGGGGATTGGTACCGCAGCTGTCCGGCCCAAGTCTCTAGCAATCTCTTCCAGTCTGGTCTCCGATGTAGTGCGTCCCAAAACACAGGGACTGATCTCAAGGCCTCATCACATCCTGAAATGCTTCATGGGATCGCCCTCAGCAAAAGCACGGGCAGGTAGGTTTTGTCTTCCTGCTGTCCATAAGGAAAAAATAAGTGTTTATGCACCCTTTGTCTTGGGCGGTCTGCAAAGGCCATCCTGTTTAAGGCAGACAAAACTTTCAAAGAAAAATATATTAAAAAATCATTATCTCAGGTAATAAATCATCGTAGTATAAACATAGATAATAAATCTATAAGATAAAAAGGATTAAGCAACTATGCTGTGAATTGGCTGAAGAAAATGTAAAACATTTAGCTGGAGTCAATTTGGGAGAATACTACCTCTTTCTTTTAAATAATTCTTGGAGAAGGTTGATATGAGGAGTTTCTTTAGCCAAGAGAGTGTGCTTGGTGAGCTGGGTCCATCAAGATGCATATTTCAGACATAAGAAAGATCTAGTGAAAAGATAACAATTGGACACTAGAGGTAGATTCATTGATTTTAAATTGGTAAAAGACTAATAAAAGGATAAACTAGGAAATAAGAGTAAGAAAAATAATTTTCCTGTGTATCCTAAGGAAAACATCTTTTGTGGTCCTGGAAGCCCCCAGGGTGGGGCTGACCTCAGTGAGAGGGGGAAAATATACCACCCCAAAACTTAGTGGCAAGATTGAATGGTTCTTTTAAGGTAGAGAGAGTCTGGTACAATAGGTGAAGACCCATATCTGTGATGGCAGGAAAGAAAGGATGTGGACAAGGAGGCATTTTGAAGATAAAAAATAGAATAATTTACCATTGACTGGCTATTTGCCATAATGAAAATGTAAGGTGACTTACGAGGTGTAGTTAGAATGTTAGGAATGCAGATGCTGGCTTTGAGAGTAGGTAGTGAATGCAGAGCTCTAACTTCTTGACAATGACCATGAATTGGTACCCAGATATCCTGTTTAGGATCTAATAGATCAGGCATTTGCAGTCAACCCAAAGTCGTTTAAAGGACATTTTTACTGGCATGTTGGTCTTTTTGCGTTACTAGGACAGGACCAACGCAAAATGGTAGAATAGGCATTGGAGTTTTGGTGCCACACCATCTTTATTTCTGTAGGCTTCACTGAGTTTCTGATGCTGCATTTTTATTATCTTCAAGCATCTAGTTTCTTATATTGTCTTCTGGTAATAAAAGACACACTGCAGTACTCACATTTTTACTGAACTAAAATATTTATTTCTTCTTGAAGTTCTTTCTCAGCTAGGTATTGGAACAAAATGTAATCATATAATTAAAGGTATTCTCAATATGCTGTAATAGGTTTAAATATTTCTTGCTTGCCTCAGAAAAGATAATGAAGTAGTTGGAGATGTAGAAATGTGGAAATTTCCATTGTTAGGGGAGGATAGCTTTAGGTGACTTCTTTGAAAAGAAAATGTATTAATAAAAAATTAACAAAGCAATTGTTAGGTCTTTGATTTGCTGTTTTCTCCAACTGATAGTTTTTCCTCTGAATTGGCCACTTATTTTTATTTTTGTGTGTCCAAATATATAGAAGTGAATCTAGAGACTGAATATGTCCTTTAAAATTTTTTCCATAAAGGTTATTTAGGAGCTCCAAATAAAAAAGCATGTTATTAGAGCTCCAAATAAAAAAGCAGAGCTCAACCTCATATTAATTGTGGCTGAAGATTATGATTACCAGTAATAGTGGAACACTATATCCTAAAGTGTTTGACCAATTACCAATTATTTGAACAATTACCATTGTTCTTGTTTCCATTTCCTATAATAATCCGTTTGAGTAAACAGTAGGTCATCATGAAATAAAAATAGGATGACTATTGCCACAAGTGTAAACTAAGGAGAAATGACCAGAGCCCCAAAGAGAGCAGTCTGGAAGTTTAATATAGTGAACTGTAATGTACAAAGTCTAAAAAAAAAATTACACGATTGGGCTGCTTGATGCCAACAATATCAAGTTTTCAATCAGAAATACAGTCAAGTAAGTAAATTTCTAGTCTGCCTGGTGAAAATGAATTCATATATAGAACTGTCTATAAGTTAGATCTATTGTTTAGTCATTGAGAAGCTATTCCTAAGAAACGTCTTCACTTCTTAGTCTGGCCTTTAACCTTTCCACAACCTAGCCTAGGTGTCTTTTTCTATCTACATCTTTTAGCTCTCTTCTTCAGCTCTCCTGAACAATCACCAAAGTACATACTTCATACCTTCCCATCTCTGAGCCCTTGATTCCTCTGGTCAAACGTTTCCTTCTTTCCCTAGCTCTTCTCCATTTTGACCCAGGCTACTTGATAATTTAAGCTCAGTTCCAGTAGCATCCCTTCTTAAAGATGTCCCCTTTGGAAAGGAGTTAGTTCTTGTTCATCTTTGTGATTTTCTTTATTATGTTGTAGCTTTTAGAGGGGGAACACTCTCCATTATAATTTCTTTTCATTCTGTTGTAATAATTTACTTTTATCTTTTTTCCTCACTGACTGAAAACTACTTGAAGTCAAGTTCTGGTCTCTTGTTAATTTCTGTATATCTAGCACTTAATGCAGTGCCTTACACATAAAGGGAGTTCAATAAGGTGAGTGAAAAAACATGAAATATTCAAAAGATCACATATCTTTTCACCTGTGAAGTCCTTGCTCAGATATCGACACCTTCATGAAGCTGTTTTGGTTCTCTCGGTGAAAGCAAACTCTCTCCCAACGTAATTCTGATAGTTTTTTTTTTTGTACCTATTTTATAATTATCATAGGCTGTACTATAGCTATTTAGATACATGTCTTATATCCCCTAACAGCTTGTAGAGTTTTTACAGGTAAAGCCCATGTTAAATTCAGTTTTATTCAACATTTTGTCCCCTACAGTGGTTAGCATATTATCTTGGACATAGTCAATATAAATATTGGGTTGAATGATAAACTCCCCAAGTGCTTCCTTTGAAGTGGCATGTTTAAGTAAAAGTATCTTTTGTTAAAAAAATCACTCAATAATTTTAAAGCATGTCAAAAGTAAACACGTTATGTAAAATAAGCTGTTGAATCAAAATCCTCTTAAATAAAATTCAGATAAAAAGGGACTTTAATGTTCATGTAAAAGTCTAAGAATTTTCTAGGGGTAATATTAGAGTTAAAGGAGAGGTGAATACACATAAAACACAGTGATTCATCTGAAAGATGTATGATAAAGTTTAGAGCTAAGATAGTGAGTGTCGGAATAAACAGAGAGCCTTATGAGGTAGAATTAGCTGAACTTGTTTTTGACAATATATGGGAAAAATTAAGCATGAATGAAGTTTATTACCTAGGAAATTGGATGAATGTTGGCATCATTAATTGAAGAATGCATAACAGGTCTTGGGAGAGGATGGGAAGAGATTAGACATGTGATGTGGAGTCTGAGATGCCTTGGTGGCACTGTATGATGATATCTAGAAAGAAGTTGAAAGTATGAATCCTAGACACAGGAGAGAGAAGGGAGACTGGAGATATTTGCCACATAAGTTAAAGTGATGGGAATTTACTCAGGGAAAGAAGGTAAAAGTAAGAAGACAAGATTCAAGCCAGGAGACAGGAAAGTATAAAAGCAACTATGAAAAAAGAGAGCCAATGAGAAACTTAGGTGTCTTTTTCTATCTAAGAGGTGAACCAAAGAAGTCTGAGAGAGTGGTTTTATGCAGTGGGAGCTAATGGGACTTTCCAAAAAGAGGAGTGTATAATGGAATATAAAACAAGGTAAAACAAAGTAGGACCCCTGAGTTCATTAAATCTTGAAATTAGGAGGTCATTTGGTGACCTTGGTGGGAACAGTGTGAGTGAGATTATGGGGACAGAAATCAGGTTGAGAAATGGATGGGAGGTACGGAAAGGGAGGTCATGCATTAGAGCGGTGATGTGGGAAAACCAAAATGAGATGGGCAATTTACTGGCTATGTTCCTCTGGGTGAGTTACCTGAAATCATAAACCTCAGTTTTCTCATTTGTAAAATGAGTTGATAATATATCAACCTTACTTGTGAAGATTAAATGAGATAATCCATGCAAAGTGCCTAGAATAGTTCCTGGCCAGTGGTAGGCTCTCAATAAATGGGTTACTGTATCTAAGAAGTCTGAGATGGCAGCATGTTTTTCTGGGGCACAAAGTAACGAACATGGAGAAGGAGAGTTTCACACCTTTTTCAAATGTAGCTCAGAAGTAAGAACTGGGGAGAGGAGCATGGAACATAAAAATAAGACCAAAAGAACTGACTGGGGCTAAATAATGGAGGTCCTGACATGAAATTCTGAGGAATTTGGACATTAGCACATATGTTTATTAAATAATTAGATTTCATGGATTCATAGAAAAGGGATTACAGTAAGTTATTTGGATGGGGCATTAGACATAGAAACCCTCCATATACCCCCAGGTCTCAACTTTATAATGAAATACCCTATTCATACCAGTATACTGTATTATAATCGCCTTCATGTGTCTCTCTTACCCCACTAAATTCCTGAACCCCTTGAACTTGACAAAAAATATTTTTCTCACTTCTGCTTCCCATCACCTAATACAATGACTGGAATACTGTGGGTGCTTAAAAAGTGTCTGATGAATGAATGAATAAATGAATGAATGATCCTCCTTTTCACATGATCTTGTGTTTATTAAATAGAGAATAGATATTACATAAACCCTCTTAGTGAGCATTCAAAGCTGAAAGAAAATGATAATAGAGTATGGAAGAGCACGTAGGACTCCTGCCTTAGAGTTAGTGCTGTTCCTCTTACTGAAGCAAATAATCTATAGCTTCTGACCCCAGAGATTTAGAGGTTGAAAACCTTGAAAGAAGCTGGGAGGTTAAACGTTCATGTTGGATTCAGCTAACTGCTGGAGGACTAGCTTGGAATGCCAAAGTACTTGCTGAAACATGGCACGTTTATATTAAGAAGCTGGGAGGTAAAGTGTTCAAGGCCATCAGCTGGATGGCTCTTTGCATGCAGAACAGAGCCACCCGGGGCCTCACCTTGCATGAATAGGTGAGAGGTGACTGAGTAGTGATTCAGATTCTACATGGGCCTTCTTGGTCATATAATTGTTTTGAGCAGTTGGGTAGGATTACAGATTTAGAGACCCTACATTCTTTTAGGCAATGGACAAATCCCTGACCAAGTGATTTTATTTTTTTAACAACTTTTCTCCAGTGATCTTCCCACTGCTACCTCTCCATTTCTTTTCTTGCTTAGGGTGAGTATATGATTCCTCCTTTTATCTTGTTACCTTTCATAGTGAATGAAACCAGATGCACTTAGGAGAATTTTTTATGAATCAGTGAGAAGCTCCAGGCTCTGCTCTGATGCTGGCAGAATCCCTATAGTCCCTGAATGGTAGCTTGTTATTTCCTCTGGGTAGATTAATTTGAGTTAAAGGAGAGGTGAATACACATAAAACACAGTGATTCATCTGAAAGATGTATGATAAAGTTTAGAGCTAAGATAGTGAGTGTCGGAATAAACAGAGAGCCTTATGAGGTAGAATTAGCTGAACTTGTTTTTGACAATATATGGGAAAAATTAAGCATGAATGAAGTTTATTACCTAGGAAATTGGATGAATGTTGGCATCATTAATTGAAGAATGCATAACAGGTCTTGGGAGAGGATGGGAAGAGATTAGACATGTGATGTGGAGTCTGAGATGCCTTGGTGGCACTGTATGATGATATCTAGAAAGAAGTTGAAAGTATGAATCCTAGACACAGGAGAGAGAAGGGAGACTGGAGATATTTGCCACATAAGTTAAAGTGATGGGAATTTACTCAGGGAAAGAAGGTAAAAGTAAGAAGACAAGATTCAAGCCAGGAGACAGGAAAGTATAAAAGCAACTATGAAAAAAGAGAGCCAATGAGAAACTTAGGTGTCTTTTTCTATCTAAGAGGTGAACCAAAGAAGTCTGAGAGAGTGGTTTTATGCAGTGGGAGCTAATGGGACTTTCCAAAAAGAGGAGTGTATAATGGAATATAAAACAAGGTAAAACAAAGTAGGACCCCTGAGTTCATTAAATCTTGAAATTAGGAGGTCATTTGGTGACCTTGGTGGGAACAGTGTGAGTGAGATTATGGGGACAGAAATCAGGTTGAGAAATGGATGGGAGGTACGGAAAGGGAGGTCATGCATTAGAGCGGTGATGTGGGAAAACCAAAATGAGATGGGCAATTTACTGGCTATGTTCCTCTGGGTGAGTTACCTGAAATCATAAACCTCAGTTTTCTCATTTGTAAAATGAGTTGATAATATATCAACCTTACTTGTGAAGATTAAATGAGATAATCCATGCAAAGTGCCTAGAATAGTTCCTGGCCAGTGGTAGGCTCTCAATAAATGGGTTACTGTATCTAAGAAGTCTGAGATGGCAGCATGTTTTTCTGGGGCACAAAGTAACGAACATGGAGAAGGAGAGTTTCACACCTTTTTCAAATGTAGCTCAGAAGTAAGAACTGGGGAGAGGAGCATGGAACATAAAAATAAGACCAAAAGAACTGACTGGGGCTAAATAATGGAGGTCCTGACATGAAATTCTGAGGAATTTGGACATTAGCACATATGTTTATTAAATAATTAGATTTCATGGATTCATAGAAAAGGGATTACAGTAAGTTATTTGGATGGGGCATTAGACATAGAAACCCTCCATATACCCCCAGGTCTCAACTTTATAATGAAATACCCTATTCATACCAGTATACTGTATTATAATCGCCTTCATGTGTCTCTCTTACCCCACTAAATTCCTGAACCCCTTGAACTTGACAAAAAATATTTTTCTCACTTCTGCTTCCCATCACCTAATACAATGACTGGAATACTGTGGGTGCTTAAAAAGTGTCTGATGAATGAATGAATAAATGAATGAATGATCCTCCTTTTCACATGATCTTGTGTTTATTAAATAGAGAATAGATATTACATAAACCCTCTTAGTGAGCATTCAAAGCTGAAAGAAAATGATAATAGAGTATGGAAGAGCACGTAGGACTCCTGCCTTAGAGTTAGTGCTGTTCCTCTTACTGAAGCAAATAATCTATAGCTTCTGACCCCAGAGATTTAGAGGTTGAAAACCTTGAAAGAAGCTGGGAGGTTAAACGTTCATGTTGGATTCAGCTAACTGCTGGAGGACTAGCTTGGAATGCCAAAGTACTTGCTGAAACATGGCACGTTTATATTAAGAAGCTGGGAGGTAAAGTGTTCAAGGCCATCAGCTGGATGGCTCTTTGCATGCAGAACAGAGCCACCCGGGGCCTCACCTTGCATGAATAGGTGAGAGGTGACTGAGTAGTGATTCAGATTCTACATGGGCCTTCTTGGTCATATAATTGTTTTGAGCAGTTGGGTAGGATTACAGATTTAGAGACCCTACATTCTTTTAGGCAATGGACAAATCCCTGACCAAGTGATTTTATTTTTTTTAACAACTTTTCTCCAGTGATCTTCCCACTGCTACCTCTCCATTTCTTTTCTTGCTTAGGGTGAGTATATGATTCCCTCCTTTTATCTTGTTACCTTTCATAGTGAATGAAACCAGATGCACTTAGGAGAATTTTTATGAATCAGTGAGAAGCTCCAGGCTCTGCTCTGATGCTGGCAGAATCCCTATAGTCCCTGAATGGTAGCTTGTTATTTCCTCTGGGTAGATTAATTTGTACTATTAACCAGGTACAAAGGAAGAACATATCTGGAAAATCAAGTCGCTTTGACAATTCCAGCAGAAAGATGATGTAGGCTTTTAAGAAGAGAGTCTTCTGACTTGTTGATGTCAAAACTTAAGACTTGTTGATGTCAGAACTTGGCTGGGGAGGTAATGACTGAATCAGAGGTCAGAGGCAGTGTTCTTCCTACACCTGCCCATCCTCACTGCCCAGAGTCTAGAGCAGAATAAAAGGGGGCAATTGCTGAGGGAGGGGATCAGACCCTCTTCAAGGAGAAACTATGTTTCTGCTTCTGCCTCCTTCTGTTTCTTGATCTACTAGACATTTTAGTTATCTTTTATTCCTGTATGAAGGTAGTAGGCTAGGCACTAGACACTAGAGGTACATAGACATATGATCTGCCTTTAAGGAATTTAAAAAGTGTATGTGCCTGGAAATAATGACAACAAAAGGTTGCATGCTCAGAAAACAGTGGGAAGCCTATGGGGAGGATGCCTAAGTCAGCCTGGACCATCAGAAAGGGTTCACAGAGGCAGTGTTGCTGAAACTTGAAGGATGAATACATTTTTGGCATTCCAGAAAGGTAATAGAGAACAAAGTACCAGCACATAAGAACAGGGTGGAAGATGAGAAGGAATATGAAAAGGACTCATCAAAAGACAGGAAATATACTAGGAAAGAGTAATTAAATAGAGGCTGTAAATAAAAGTTCTGAAAAGGAGGGAGAGATTAGAAGAGTCACACTTTGAAATCAGGAAAGGTAAGCGATTCAAGTGCCTGTTGATTTAGGAAAAATAAACCATTGTAGATGGTAGTGATAACAGTTTTCCATGTAAGGGTGGAGGAGGAATCTGTTAAGAAGTTAGTGGAAGTGTATTAGTTTTCTGTTGTATAAAGTAACGAACATGGAGAAGGAGAGTTTCACACCTTTTCAAATGTAGCTCAGAAGTAAGAACTGGGGAGAGGAGCATGGAACATAAAAATAAGACCAAAAGAACTGACTGGGGCTAAATAATGGAGGTCCTGACATGAAATTCTGAGGAATTTGGACATTAGCACATATGTTTATTAAATAATTAGATTTCATGGATTCATAGAAAAGGGATTACAGTAAGTTATTTGGATGGGGCATTAGACATAGAAACCCTCCATATACCCCCAGGTCTCAACTTTATAATGAAATACCCTATTCATACCAGTATACTGTATTATAATCGCCTTCATGTGTCTCTCTTACCCCACTAAATTCCTGAACCCCTTGAACTTGACAAAAAATATTTTTCTCACTTCTGCTTCCCATCACCTAATACAATGACTGGAATACTGTGGGTGCTTAAAAAGTGTCTGATGAATGAATGAATAAATGAATGAATGATCCTCCTTTTCACATGATCTTGTGTTTATTAAATAGAGAATAGATATTACATAAACCCTCTTAGTGAGCATTCAAAGCTGAAAGAAAATGATAATAGAGTATGGAAGAGCACGTAGGACTCCTGCCTTAGAGTTAGTGCTGTTCCTCTTACTGAAGCAAATAATCTATAGCTTCTGACCCCAGAGATTTAGAGGTTGAAAACCTTGAAAGAAGCTGGGAGGTTAAACGTTCATGTTGGATTCAGCTAACTGCTGGAGGACTAGCTTGGAATGCCAAAGTACTTGCTGAAACATGGCACGTTTATATTAAGAAGCTGGGAGGTAAAGTGTTCAAGGCCATCAGCTGGATGGCTCTTTGCATGCAGAACAGAGCCACCGGGCCTCACCTTGCATGAATAGGTGAGAGGTGACTGAGTAGTGATTCAGATTCTACATGGGCCTTCTTGGTCATATAATTGTTTTGAGCAGTTGGGTAGGATTACAGATTTAGAGACCCTACATTCTTTTAGGCAATGGACAAATCCCTGACCAAGTGATTTTATTTTTTTAACAACTTTTCTCCAGTGATCTTCCCACTGCTACCTCTCCATTTCTTTTCTTGCTTAGGGTGAGTATATGATTCCTCCTTTTATCTTGTTACCTTTCATAGTGAATGAAACCAGATGCACTTAGGAGAATTTTATGAATCAGTGAGAAGCTCCAGGCTCTGCTCTGATGCTGGCAGAATCCTATAGTCCCTGAATGGTAGCTTGTTATTTCCTCTGGGTAGATTAATTTGTACTATTAACCAGGTACAAAGGAAGAACATATCTGGAAAATCAAGTCGCTTTGACAATTCCAGCAGAAAGATGATGTAGGCTTTTAAGAAGAGAGTCTTCTGACTTGTTGATGTCAAAACTTAAGACTTGTTGATGTCAGAACTTGGCTGGGGAGGTAATGACTGAATCAGAGGTCAGAGGCAGTGTTCTTCCTACACCTGCCCATCCTCACTGCCCAGAGTCTAGAGCAGAATAAAAGGGGCAATTGCTGAGGAGGATCAGACCCTCTTCAAGGAGAAACTATGTTTCTGCTTCTGCCTCCTTCTGTTTCTTGATCTACTAGACATTTTAGTTATCTTTTATTCCTGTATGAAGGTAGTAGGCTAGGCACTAGACACTAGAGGTACATAGACATATGATCTGCCTTTAAGGAATTTAAAAAGTGTATGTGCCTGGAAATAATGACAACAAAAGGTTGCATGCTCAGAAAACAGTGGGAAGCCTATGGGGAGGATGCCTAAGTCAGCCTGGACCATCAGAAAGGGTTCACAGAGGCAGTGTTGCTGAAACTTGAAGGATGAATACATTTTTGGCATTCCAGAAAGGTAATAGAGAACAAAGTACCAGCACATAAGAACAGGGTGGAAGATGAGAAGGAATATGAAAAGGACTCATCAAAAGACAGGAAATATACTAGGAAAGAGTAATTAAATAGAGGCTGTAAATAAAAGTTCTGAAAAGGAGGGAGAGATTAGAAGAGTCACACTTTGAAATCAGGAAAGGTAAGCGATTCAAGTGCCTGTTGATTTAGGAAAAATAAACCATTGTAGATGGTAGTGATAACAGTTTTCCATGTAAGGGTGGAGGAGGAATCTGTTAAGAAGTTAGTGGGAAGTGTATTAGTTTTCTGTTGTATAACAGCTTACCACAAATGTAGTGACTTCACAAATTTGCCTATTTCTCCTGGTTTCTGTAGCTCGGATGTCTGGATATGGCTGAGCCATGTTCTTTGCTCAGGGTCTCTCACCAGGTTGAAATCAAGGTGTCAGTCAGGTTGGCAGAATTTATTTCCTTGAGGCTGTGGAATTCATGGCAGCTTGCCTCTTAAAGCCAGCAACAGAGAAAAAGTATCTCTGCTGCTTTGAGTCTCTAATTCCAAAGACCTTTTTTTATTTTTATTTTTATTTTTATTTTTATTTTTAAAGAGCTCACTTGATTGGGTCACACCCATGCAGGATAAACCTCCCTTTTAATTAACAAGTCACCTGATTAGGGACCTTTGTTACATTTGAAAAATTCCTTCACCTCTGTCATATTCTATCAGTTAGAAGCAAGTAACCATTTCCACCCACACTTAAAAGGAAGGAATTCTACAAGGCTGGGACTCTGGGTAGTCATTTTGGGTGTGTTGACTACAAGAAATAAGAAACTCAAGAAACTCAAGGCAGTGATTATATTGTACAGACTTGACTGAGAAGAAAACAACATAGGCCTGTAATTATGGGAAATATAAGATCCAGAAAGAGCTTCGGATATGTAGGTATATATTTGTTTTTGTCAGTTAGCTTTCATTGCTTAACAAACCATGCCAACATTTAGCATTTTAAAACACAATATTTTATTTAGCTAAAAAATTTCTTGGTCAATCATTTGGGCTGTTTTCAGCTAGGTGGTTCTGCATATATGGGCTAGATTCAGTTAATCTTTGCTGTGACCTACCCATGTCAGTGATTGGCTGTTGGGTTAGCTGGTGGCTGGTTAGCGGTCTGGTGGCTGAGTAGTTGTCTGCTGAGATGTAGTCTTATATCTTCCAGTAAACTAGCCTGAGCTCATTCATATTATGGCAATGTTCTGCCCTCAACAAGCCAGTAAGTCTCAATGCACAAGTGTTTTTCAAGATACTGCTTCTTGTATTACATTTGATAATATTGTATGGGCCAAAACAAGTCATTTGGCTATCCAGATTAAAAGGTGTAATGAAAGACTTTGTGTTTATGATGGAATGAATTGAAAAGAACACAGAATTGTGGGTACTTTTACTATTCACCACAATGATATTTATTATCATGGTTTTTAAAAGATTGAGAGAATTTCTGTTTTATATCTATGTTAGGATCAGGGAGCTAGGAAAAAATTAAAAAGGATAAGTACACAGGATATGAGGAATAACTGATGAAATGAGATTTCTAAGGGGGCAAGAGCTACTGTGATTCAGAGTACGCAAGGAGAATTCACCTTTTAAAAAGCGAAAGGTTTTTCATTCATCTTTCCTTAGAATGAGGGAAAGGGAATGAAGATGATACGATCAAAATTCACTTTCCTGGTAATCTCAATTTTCCTTGGAGTAAAGAAATCTAGGCCATCTGTTGAGCATAATGGGAGAAACAGTAGGTTAAGGGTTTGTGGAGAACGTTAAGTTTTTGGAAAACTGTTCATCAGAACAGTAGAGGAAGCCAAGGTCCAAACAATAACAACAAAAAAGAAAACACAAATCAACCAACCAAAAAATGGAGAGGTGCAGGGCCGGGATGAGACTACAGACATCGAACCCGTGCTTTAACCAATCTATAGTGACTCACCCAGCCCATATGTGAATTGAGAAAGCCTCCCCTTCTGCAGGGAAATTCAGTACAGGGGAAACCAGACCCACTCGGCTGGGGCTGCTGCCCTTGTACGGATGTAGTTTGAAAAACAGGTGCCGTGGTCCTGCCAATTAACAACTGGTATCAATTTTCTTTTTCTTATAGCAACTTCTAGTAGACTAGGTCTAGAAACATAATGGCAGTTGCTGGGATTGGTCTAAGAATAAAGGTTTGCCAAGTTGATTGGCAAGAGAGGATTGGCAAGAAACCACAATAGCTAGAATGCTGGCAATGCTGAGAAGAAGGTTGAGATTGAACAAAGTATTACTGAAACTTAAAAAATAGGGGATGAGGGGCATGAGACTGGATAGCAAGAGAGGGGCTTTGTCATGAAGGAAATATCTTTAGTTCATGGTAGACACAAAGAAAACAATGATGAGGTCTTGAGCATAGGTGATCAGATTTTAAAAGTTCAATCTGGTGATGGGTTAAATAGGGTGAACTAGAAGTAAGAACACCAGAAAAGATTATTTAATGTGTTCAGGTAAGAAAGGCTGAGAATGTGCCCTGTAGCATTACAAGCATTCATCAGAGAGAAGAGGACAAATCAATAATAGGTAAGTTTAGGAGGCCAAGCTGCCATAATATGACGATTGGTATGTGACGACAAGGGAGAATCTGGGGTTTCTGCCTCATGTAGCTGTACAGATTCAGGAGGAAGAGCACAGCTATATGTGATCCACGTCTGGTGCTGTCAGAATCTCAGAAAGTATTCAGGATACTAGGTAGCAGATCAGTCACTTCAGTTTTTATTCAAATGCTTTGAAATATCATAGAAACATCAGGGAAAACTGAATATACACAGGAGCAGTTTATTTTAGATTTACAGGCAGTAAAAATACAAGGCAGTTCTACAATAGAGATTGGTTGTCAAAATAATTGATGGTCTCTATTATATAGGATCTGAGGGTGAATTTATGATTAGGATCATCTACTTACCTAATGATAGGAGCACATTGCATCTTCTGTTAGTGAGATTGTTGTGAATGTTTTCCAGAGTTCCAGATAGCCTTTCTAGGAGAAGAGAGTTTTGAAAATGACTTTTGAGAGAGTGTATGTCAAGTGGGGCTCAAGGAACCATAATTCTGGGGATTGGAAAACATGGTCATTGGTAGGTCTAGAGAGGTGTTTAAAGCAAATAAATCAATAAAGCTGAGGTAAGAAATAAATGGTAAAGAAGACAGAATTGTGGGTACTTTTACTATTCACCACAATGATATTTATTATCATGGTTTTAAAAGATTGAGAGAATTTCTGTTTTATATCTATGTTAGGATCAGGAGCTAGGAAAAATTAAAAAGGATAAGTACACAGGATATGAGGAATAACTGATGAAATGAGATTTCTAAGGGGCAAGAGCTACTGTGATTCAGAGTACGCAAGGAGAATTCACCTTTAAAAGCGAAAGGTTTTTCATTCATCTTTCCTTAGAATGAGGAAAGGGAATGAAGATGATCGATCAAAATTCACTTTCCTGGTAATCTCAATTTTCCTTGGAGTAAAGAAATCTAGGCCATCTGTTGAGCATAATGGGAGAAACAGTAGGTTAAGGGTTTGTGGAGAACGTTAAGTTTTTGGAAAACTGTTCATCAGAACAGTAGAGGAAGCCAAGGTCCAAACAATAACAACAAAAAAGAAAACACAAATCAACCAACCAAAAAATGGAGAGGTGCAGGGCCGGGATGAGACTACAGACATCGAACCCGTGCTTTAACCAATCTACAGTGACTCACCCAGCCCATATGTGAATTGAGAAAGCCTCCCCTTCTGCAGGGAAATTCAGTACAGGAAACCAGACCCACTCGGCTGGGGCTGCTGCCCTTGTACGGATGTAGTTTGAAAACAGGTGCCGTGGTCCTGCCAATTAACAACTGGTATCAATTTTCTTTTTCTTATAGCAACTTCTAGTAGACTAGGTCTAGAAACATAATGGCAGTTGCTGGGATTGGTCTAAGAATAAAGGTTTGCCAAGTTGATTGGCAAGAGAGGATTGGCAAGAAACCACAATAGCTAGAATGCTGGCAATGCTGAGAAGAAGGTTGAGATTGAACAAAGTATTACTGAAACTTAAAAAATAGGGGATGAGGGGCATGAGACTGGATAGCAAGAGAGGGGCTTTGTCATGAAGGAAATATCTTTAGTTCATGGTAGACACAAAGAAAACAATGATGAGGTCTTGAGCATAGGTGATCAGATTTTAAAAGTTCAATCTGGTGATGGGTTAAATAGGGTGAACTAGAAGTAAGAACACCAGAAAAGATTATTTAATGTGTTCAGGTAAGAAAGGCTGAGAATGTGCCCTGTAGCATTACAAGCATTCATCAGAGAGAAGAGGACAAATCAATAATAGGTAAGTTTAGGAGGCCAAGCTGCCATAATATGACGATTGGTATGTGACGACAAGGGAGAATCTGGGGTTTCTGCCTCATGTAGCTGTACAGATTCAGGAGGAAGAGCACAGCTATATGTGATCCACGTCTGGTGCTGTCAGAATCTCAGAAAGTATTCAGGATACTAGGTAGCAGATCAGTCACTTCAGTTTTTATTCAAATGCTTTGAAATATCATAGAAACATCAGGGAAAACTGAATATACACAGGAGCAGTTTATTTTAGATTTACAGGCAGTAAAAATACAAGGCAGTTCTACAATAGAGATTGGTTGTCAAAATAATTGATGGTCTCTATTATATAGGATCTGAGGGTGAATTTATGATTAGGATCATCTACTTACCTAATGATAGGAGCACATTGCATCTTCTGTTAGTGAGATTGTTGTGAATGTTTTCCAGAGTTCCAGATAGCCTTTCTAGGAGAAGAGAGTTTTGAAAATGACTTTTGAGAGAGTGTATGTCAAGTGGGGCTCAAGGAACCATAATTCTGGGGATTGGAAAACATGGTCATTGGTAGGTCTAGAGAGGTGTTTAAAGCAAATAAATCAATAAAGCTGAGGTAAGAAATAAATGGTAAAGAAGACCTAGAACAGCCTTGAGGGAGAAGGAGTTAGAGTATCAGTAACAAACCTTGGGAACAACATAGAGGGTTATGAATGGTAGAGGAAGAAGAGATGGAAATAATTTGTATTAAATAGATGCCAATAGGGAAATTTGGGATCACTAATAAAGGGATTTACAGGAAGAGGTAAAATGAAGGACTGATTCTGAGCTACTGACTGAGAATTTGACAAGTGCCCATTTTTTCTTTCTGCATACATATTTTCATGCTTTTACTTCCTCTTTTTAAAAATTTATTAATTAGGGAAACTCAAAAAAATCAGTCTTTTTATTAAAAAATGAATCCTTCACTCCTGAGAATTTTAGAAAATATGGTGTCACATTTTTATATTAGTACAAATTAGGATAATATCGTGGTATATTTGCAAGTTAGAAATGAGTATGTTGCATATACTTATTAATATATTAAGTAAGAATATATAATAAAAATTATGTGCAGATTAATATAAACATGATAAACATCTTTAGACTTTTCAGAGCCTTTCTCTTAGAAGTTCCTCAAACATCAATGTTTTAAATATGTTAGAAAGTATAATAAAATTCTGAGATATTTATATTAGGTAAAATATTAATTAATGTAGTAGAATGTTTGGTCATTAGAAGCCATAGTTTTGAGGAAGTTGGAGAGGTTAATCTTTTCCTCTGAATGAGACCCTAACGATTACAGCTCTATGGTCTTAGCATGGTGATAATTTGGTGAATTACCAGAGTAAATAATTGAGTTTGTCATATACATTAAAGTTATTTGGAAACAGCAGAACTGAAAAGGTAATGAGAGTTTTGTGACTGCCGTTATTAATTTACAGAATTCTTTACCAAACAGCTATTCTAGGCATAGTACAACATGCAAAGACACACTACACAGTCTAGAAATGTTTCTCTATTCTTTTCAATAGGAGAGATCAATCATAGGAAGCAATTAGAGAAGACTTTTCATTTGTGGTTAAAAAATCTGAATATACTATTTACCCTAAGAGAACAATTTCTTAAACATTAATTACATATTTAACTACAAGTGATTGCATAACTCCAGAGAAGGCATTGTCATGCTTGTAGTGACAGAAACATTCAGCTGCCCAGCTAGCAGTGTTTGGATTTAAATATATCTCTAACCACGTGAATCAGTTATATAAACATTGGCTAAGCAGAGTTGTTTCTAAGTAAAACTTAAGAGTGAATTGCTAAGCTTTCTTCCTCCATTTGATTCAATTCTGCCTGACTTTCAATTATATCTGATTTTCTCATATTCTGGGTTATGCTAAAAGATTCAGGTATTATTTACATAGCAAGAAATGTTTGTATTCTTCCATGTTGCAAAGATACATATAAATTTATTAAGTAAGAATATATAATAAAATTATGTGCAGATTAATATAAACATGATAAACATCTTTAGACTTTTCAGAGCCTTTCTCTTAGAAGTTCCTCAAACATCAATGTTTTAAATATGTTAGAAAGTATAATAAAATTCTGAGATATTTATATTAGGTAAAATATTAATTAATGTAGTAGAATGTTTGGTCATTAGAAGCCATAGTTTTGAGGAAGTTGGAGGTTAATCTTTTCCTCTGAATGAGACCCTAACGATTACAGCTCTATGGTCTTAGCATGGTGATAATTTGGTGAATTACCAGAGTAAATAATTGAGTTTGTCATATACATTAAAGTTATTTGGAAACAGCAGAACTGAAAAGGTAATGAGAGTTTTGTGACTGCCGTTATTAATTTACAGAATTCTTTACCAAACAGCTATTCTAGGCATAGTACAACATGCAAAGACACACTACACAGTCTAGAAATGTTTCTCTATTCTTTTCAATAGGAGAGATCAATCATAGGAAGCAATTAGAGAAGACTTTTCATTTGTGGTTAAAAAAAAATCTGAATATACTATTTACCCTAAGAGAACAATTTCTTAAACATTAATTACATATTTAACTACAAGTGATTGCATAACTCCAGAGAAGGCATTGTCATGCTTGTAGTGACAGAAACATTCAGCTGCCCAGCTAGCAGTGTTTGGATTTAAATATATCTCTAACCACGTGAATCAGTTATATAAACATTGGCTAAGCAGAGTTGTTTCTAAGTAAAACTTAAGAGTGAATTGCTAAGCTTTCTTCCTCCATTTGATTCAATTCTGCCTGACTTTCAATTATATCTGATTTTCTCATATTCTGGGTTATGCTAAAAGATTCAGGTATTATTTACATAGCAAGAAATGTTTGTATTCTTCCATGTTGCAAAGATACATATAAATTTATGTATAAAAGAAAGGACTATTTTGGGTATGTTTACTTAGAAACTTGGAAGTTTGGGATGAGTTGTTTAAATTTGCCAGTTTTAAATTTTTTAGAGATTAAAATTATATGACATGAAAACCTCTGCATTAGGTTTGATGGAAATCTGAAAATGTTAAGCAAAATCAATAAATCAGTCTTTTATTAAAAATGAATCCTTCACTCCTGAGAATTTTAGAAAATATGGTGTCACATTTTTATATTAGTACAAATTAGGATAATATCGTGGTATATTTGCAAGTTAGAAATGAGTATGTTGCATATACTTATTAATATATTAAGTAAGAATATATAATAAAAGTTATGTGCAGATTAATATAAACATGATAAACATCTTTAGACTTTTCAGAGCCTTTCTCTTAGAAGTTCCTCAAACATCAATGTTTTAAATATGTTAGAAAGTATAATAAAATTCTGAGATACTTATATTAGGTAAAATATTAATTAATGTAGTAGAATGTTTGGTCATTAGAAGCCATAGTTTTGAGGAAGTTGGAAAGGTTAATCTTTTCCTCTGAATGAGACCCTAACGATTACAGCTGTATGGTCTTAGCATGGTGATAATTTGGTGAATTACCAGAGTAAATAATTGAGTTTGTCATATACATTAAAGTTATTTGGAAACAGCAGAACTGAAAAGGTAATGAGAGTTTTGTGACTGCCGTTATTAATTTACAGAATTCTTTACCAAACAGCTATTCTAGGCATAGTACAACATGCAAAGACACACTACACAGTCTAGAAATGTTTCTCTATTCTTTTCAATAGGAGAGATCAATCATAGGAAGCAATTAGAGAAGACTTTTCATTTGTGGTTAAAAAAAAATCTGAATATACTATTTACCCTAAGAGAACAATTTCTTAAACATTAATTACATATTTAACTACAAGTGATTGCATAACTCCAGAGAAGGCATTGTCATGCTTGTAGTGACAGAAACATTCAGCTGCCCAGCTAGCAGTGTTTGGATTTAAATATATCTCTAACCACGTGAATCAGTTATATAAACATTGGCTAAGCAGAGTTGTTTCTAAGTAAAACTTAAGAGTGAATTGCTGTTTTCTTCCTCCATTTGATTCAATTCTGCCTGACTTTCAATTATATCTGATTTTCTCATATTCTGGGTTATGCTAAAAGATTCAGGTATTATTTACATAGCAAGAAATGTTTGTATTCTTCCATGTTGCAAAGATACATATAAATTTATGTATAAAAGAAAGGACTATTTTGGGTATGTTTACTTAGAAACTTGGAAGTTTGGGATGAGTTGTTTAAATTTGCCAGTTTTAAATTTTTTAGAGATTAAAATTATATGACATGAAAACCTCTGCATTAGGTTTGATGGAAATCTGAAAATGTTAAGCAAAATCAATAAATATCTTTTACTTTATTTGTAAAGATTTTGCTTAGTTTGATTGTTATATTTATATACATTTTCCTGCTATGTGCTTAATGCAACATCTATATGTAAATCTTAATATTGATATTTTAAATGATTGATATTCCCTAAATTCTTTATTAGACATGCATGTTTATATTTCTTTTATATATTGACATAATCAAATCAATGGCTTTTAAGGGAAACCTCTGTTTAAAAGGTGTTCAAAGTATTTATAACTTCAGTACTTATCTTAAAGTACTAGATGATTTTTAAAATGGCACAAGGCTACCTACATCCAGTTGTTTCACAGGCTCTCCCTAGCTTCTCTTGTAAAATGATGAATTGTTCTTTATTTCCTCTTTATTTGGTTTCTTTATTTCCTCTTTATTTGGATTGGTGGGTTTCCTTGTTTCAGGTGGATTATATTTGTAAAGTGTTTTGGCTTCTTTTGATACAAGAGAGCCTATTTCTTCCAGCATAACCCAAATCATTTGTTAAATATTCATTGTATGTTCATGTTAAATATTCATTCTGGCAAATAATTAGGAAAAATAAGTTAAAACTTCCTGTCTAATTTGAGTTTGCTTTCACTCCCTCGATTTATCATTCTGTGTTGATATTGGGTGTTTCATCTTTTGAATTCTAGGCACTTTTCCAAGTTCACAGCATGTAGGAGTTAAGTAGTAGAAACTCTTAGAATTTTATTTATTTTTTTTTTTTTTTTTTTTTTATTTTTTTTTAATTTATTTATTATTATTAAACTTCAAGTTGTAGGGTACATGTGCACAATGTGCAGGTTTGTTACATATGTATACTTGTGCCATGTTGGTGTGCTGCACCCATCAACCCGTCATTTACATAAGGTATAACTCCCAATGCAATCCCTCCCCTCCCCTCCCCATGATAGGCCCCGTGTGTGATGTTCCCTTCCCGAGTCCAAGTGATCTCATTGTTCAGTTCCCACCTATGAGTGAGAACATGCGGTGTTTGGTTTTCTGTTCTTGTGATAGTTTGCTAAGAATGATGGTTTCCAGCTGCATCCATGTCCCTACAAAGGACACAAACTCATCCTTTTTATGGCTGCATAGTATTCCATGGTGTATATGTGCCACATTTTCTTAATCCAATCTGTCACTGATGGACATTTGGGTTGATTCCAAGTCTTTGTTATTAGGAATAGTGCTGCAATAAACATACGTGTGCATGTGTCTTTATAGCAGCATAATTTATAATCCTTTGGGTATATACCTAGTAATGGGATGGCTGGGTCATATGGTACATCTAGTTCTAGATCCTTGAGGAATCGCCATACTGTTTTCCATAATGGTTGAACTAGTTTACAATCCCACCAACAGTGTAAAAGTGTTCCTATTTCTCCACATCCTCTCCAGCACCTGTTGTTTCCTGACTTTTGAATGATCGCCATTCTAACTGGTGTGAGATGGTATCTCATTGTGGTTTTGATTTGCATTTCTCTGATGGCCAGTGATGATGAGCATTTTTTCATGTGTCTGTTGGCTGTATGAATGTCTTCTTTGAGAAATGTCTGTTCATATCCTTTGCCCACTTTTGATGGGGTTGTTTGTTTTTTCTTGTAAATTTGTTTGAGTTCTTTGTAGGTTCTGGATATTAGCCCTTTGTCAGATGAGTAGATTGCAAAATTTTCTCCCATTCTGTAGGTTGCCTGTTCACTCTGATGGTAGTTTCTTTTGCTGTGCAGAAGCTCTTTAGTTTAATGAGATCCCATTTGTCAATTTTGGCTTTTGCTGCCGTTGCTTTTGGTGTTTTAGACATGAAGTCTTTGCCCATGCCTATGTCCTGAATGCAACATCTATATGTAAATCTTAATATTGATATTTTAAATGATTGATATTCCCTAAATTCTTTATTAGACATGCATGTTTATATTTCTTTTATATATTGACATAATCAAATCAATGGCTTTTAAGGGAAACCTCTGTTTAAAAGGTGTTCAAAGTATTTATAACTTCAGTACTTATCTTAAAGTACTAGATGATTTTTAAAATGGCACAAGGCTACCTACATCCAGTTGTTTCACAGGCTCTCCCTAGCTTCTCTTGTAAAATGATGAATTGTTCTTTATTTCCTCTTTATTTGGTTTCTTTATTTCCTCTTTATTTGGATTGGTGGGTTTCCTTGTTTCAGGTGGATTATATTTGTAAAGTGTTTTGGCTTCTTTTGATACAAGAGAGCCTATTTCTTCCAGCATAACCCAAATCATTTGTTAAATATTCATTGTATGTTCATGTTAAATATTCATTCTGGCAAATAATTAGGAAAAATAAGTTAAAACTTCCTGTCTAATTTGGAGTTTGCTTTCACTCCCTCGATTTATCATTCTGTGTTGATATTGGGTGTTTCATCTTTTGAATTCTAGGCACTTTTCCAAGTTCACAGCATGTAGGAGTTAAGTAGTAGAAACTCTTAGAATTTTATTTATTTTTTTTTTTTTTTTTTTTTATTTTTTTTTAATTTATTTATTATTATTAAACTTCGTTGTAGGGTACATGTGCACAATGTGCAGGTTTGTTACATATGTATACTTGTGCCATGTTGGTGTGCTGCACCCATCAACCCGTCATTTACATAAGGTATAACTCCCAATGCAATCCCTCCCTCCCTCCCCATGATAGGCCCCGTGTGTGATGTTCCCTTCCCGAGTCCAAGTGATCTCATTGTTCAGTTCCCACCTATGAGTGAGAACATGCGGTGTTTGGTTTTCTGTTCTTGTGATAGTTTGCTAAGAATGATGGTTTCCAGCTGCATCCATGTCCCTACAAAGGACACAAACTCATCCTTTTTATGGCTGCATAGTATTCCATGGTGTATATGTGCCACATTTTCTTAATCCAATCTGTCACTGATGGACATTTGGGTTGATTCCAAGTCTTTGTTATTAGAATAGTGCTGCAATAAACATACGTGTGCATGTGTCTTTATAGCAGCATAATTTATAATCCTTTGGGTATATACCTAGTAATGGGATGGCTGGGTCATATGGTACATCTAGTTCTAGATCCTTGAGGAATCGCCATACTGTTTTCCATAATGGTTGAACTAGTTTACAATCCCACCAACAGTGTAAAAGTGTTCCTATTTCTCCACATCCTCTCCAGCACCTGTTGTTTCCTGACTTTTGAATGATCGCCATTCTAACTGGTGTGAGATGGTATCTCATTGTGGTTTTGATTTGCATTTCTCTGATGGCCAGTGATGATGAGCATTTTTTCATGTGTCTGTTGGCTGTATGAATGTCTTCTTTGAGAAATGTCTGTTCATATCCTTTGCCCACTTTTGATGGGGTTGTTTGTTTTTTCTTGTAAATTTGTTTGAGTTCTTTGTAGGTTCTGGATATTAGCCCTTTGTCAGATGAGTAGATTGCAAAATTTTCTCCCATTCTGTAGGTTGCCTGTTCACTCTGATGGTAGTTTCTTTTGCTGTGCAGAAGCTCTTTAGTTTAATGAGATCCCATTTGTCAATTTTGGCTTTTGCTGCCGTTGCTTTTGGTGTTTTAGACATGAAGTCTTTGCCCATGCCTATGTCCTGAATGGTACTACCTAGGTTTTCCTCTAGGATTTTTATGGTATTAGGTCTAACATTTAAGTCTCTAATCCATCTTGAATTAATTTTCGTATAAGGAGTAAGGAAAGGATCCAGAGAAACTCTTAGAATTTTAAACCCTTGAAGTGTGTTAAAATTTTTTTAAGGCTCGTAGTCATTATTATAATATCATGCTTTATATTCTTACAATAGAAGAAAATAGTTTTCCAAAGTGAAATTTGCAATTTATACTGATGGTGATTTAAATCTTTCCAAATCACACACTTCAAAATTAAGATAACTATTTTAGATGATGTCGACGAATTATCTTCCAACTATGCAATATAATTTTATATTGATTTCATTCTGTGGGATAAATGAGGTATAGGATGTAATACTTCACAGCTTATTTGTATCTTATTTCAAATTCAAAGCAAGGCCTCATTAGCAAAACAGAATTTCCTTCATTTTTATGGAGGTTTAAGTTGCCTCCTTTTGTGTAAATTGTTTGCGTAATTGCACAAATGACAAGAATATTTTGATCGTTTCAGAAATAATGTCCTATTTCAATCTGTCTATTTCTCTTCCTCTAGTTAACTTCTTCTTCCACTACCTCTGAGCAGCTTGCCTGTAAACCACCTGCTTTCTCCTTTGTTTCTCCAACTAATCCGAACGCACCACCCGACCCAGTTAACCTCGAGGGAGCCTCTGTCCTAGAGGAGTTCCACACTAGGAGGCTGGATGTCGGTGGGGCCGTGGTGGAAGAATCAGCTACGTATTTTCAAACTACCGCTCACTCTACACCCTTTTCTGCATCGAAGGGCACCTCCTCGACGTTACTGTTTCCCCATTCCACTCAACTATCAGGTTCTAACTTACCCAGTTCAACTGCGGCAGATCCAAAGCCTGGACTGACCTCTGAAGTTCTCAAGAAGACAAGTTTAACCTCGCATGTCCTTAGTCGCGGAGAAAGTCCGAGAACCTCTTCTCCTCCATCGTCCTCCAGTGCTTCTCTGAAGTCGAATTCAGCCTTGTACATACCAGTCCGCATTGTCACGCATTCACTGTCTCCGAGCCCCAAACCATTTACCTCCTCTTTCCACGGCTCTTCTTCCACCATCTGCAGCCAAATGTCATCTAGTGGAAATCTTTCAAAGTCAGGGGTAAAATCCCCGGTGCCTTCCCGGCTTGCCCTTCTCACTGCCATTCTCAAGTCAAACCCTTCCCACCAAAGACCCTTTTCCCCTGCATCCTGTCCCACCTTCTCTCTCAACTCCCCGGCCTCTTCCTCGCTCACACTTGATCAAAAAGCAAAGCAGACCCCACCCACGCCTAAAAAATCTCTCTCAAGTTGTTCCCTGAGAGCCGGGTCTCCAGATCAAGGGGAATGCCAGGTTTCTGAGTTGACCCAGCAATCTTTTCACCTGCCTGTTTTCACCAAGTCTACCCCACTTTCGCAGGCGCCCTCCCTCTCTCCTACAAAACAGGCTAGTAGCAGCCTTGCTTCCATGAATGTAGAGAGAACACCATCACCTACTTTGAAGAACAATACCATGCTTTCCCTGCTACAAACCAGTGCATCCAGTTCTGTGGGTCTTCCTCCTGTTCCACCAAGCTCTTCTCTTTCCTCTTTGAAGAGTAAACAGGATGGTGACCTCAGGGGTCCAGAAAACCCCAGAAACATTCACACTTACCCTTCTACATTAGCCTCCTCTGCATTGTCTTCTATCTCCTCCTATTAATCAAAGAACTACGTTCTCTTCTTCAGAGAAATGTTTCCATCCTTCCCCAGCTCTTTCAAGCCTGATAAACAGATCTAAAAGAGCATCATCCCAACTATCTGGCCAGGAGCTGAGTCCTTCAGCTCTTCCTTCACTCCCTATCTCCAGTACTAGCTCTGCCTCTCTTCCCAACTTGAGGTCCTCCTCTCTCCCTCGTGCCAATCTGCCCACCCTGGTGCCCCAGCTCAGTCCCTCAGCTCTGCATCCACATTGTGGCAGTGGTACCCTGCCTTCAAGACTTGGGAAATCTGAAAGCAGCACCCCCAACCACAGGTCACCTGTTTCAACCCCATCACTTCCCATATCTCTAACAAGAACAGAGGAGCTGATTTCACCTTGTGCATTGTCCATGTCAACAGGCCCAGAAAATAAGAAATCAAAGGTATTTTTTGCATGTTGCATGGTGCATGCTTATTTTGAAACAGGGAAGAATTTCCCCCCCCTCCCCAAGGCAGAAATCAATAATTATAGTATTAATTGTGCTCCTACAAGAAGGAAGAAAAAGTGCAAGAGGGTACCAGGACTTGGTATATTTGAATGTGTAAATGAATTATAATCTGTATTTCTCCACATCCTCTCCAGCACCTGTTGTTTCCTGACTTTTGAATGATCGCCATTCTAACTGGTGTGAGATGGTATCTCATTGTGGTTTTGATTTGCATTTCTCTGATGGCCAGTGATGATGAGCATTTTTTCATGTGTCTGTTGGCTGTATGAATGTCTTCTTTGAGAAATGTCTGTTCATATCCTTTGCCCACTTTTTGATGGGGTTGTTTGTTTTTTCTTGTAAATTTGTTTGAGTTCTTTGTAGGTTCTGGATATTAGCCCTTTGTCAGATGAGTAGATTGCAAAAATTTTCTCCCATTCTGTAGGTTGCCTGTTCACTCTGATGGTAGTTTCTTTTGCTGTGCAGAAGCTCTTTAGTTTAATGAGATCCCATTTGTCAATTTTGGCTTTTGCTGCCGTTGCTTTTGGTGTTTTAGACATGAAGTCTTTGCCCATGCCTATGTCCTGAATGGTACTACCTAGGTTTTCCTCTAGGATTTTTATGGTATTAGGTCTAACATTTAAGTCTCTAATCCATCTTGAATTAATTTTCGTATAAGGAGTAAGGAAAGGATCCAGAGAAACTCTTAGAATTTTAAACCCTTGAAGTGTGTTAAAATTTTTTTAAGGCTCGTAGTCATTATTATAATATCATGCTTTATATTCTTACAATAGAAGAAAATAGTTTTCCAAAGTGAAATTTGCAATTTATACTGATGGTGATTTAAATCTTTCCAAATCACACAATTCAAAATTAAGATAACTATTTTAGATGATGTCGACGAATTATCTTCCAACTATGCAATATAATTTTATATTGATTTCATTCTGTGGGATAAATGAGGTATAGGATGTAATACTTCACAGCTTATTTGTATCTTATTTCAAATTCAAAGCAAGGCCTCATTAGCAAAACAGAATTTCCTTCATTTTTATGGAGGTTTAAGTTGCCTCCTTTTGTGTAAATTGTTTGCGTAATTGCACAAATGACAAGAATATTTTGATCGTTTCAGAAATAATGTCCTATTTCAATCTGTCTATTTCTCTTTCCTCTAGTTAACTTCTTCTTCCACTACCTCTGAGCAGCTTGCCTGTAAACCACCTGCTTTCTCCTTTGTTTCTCCAACTAATCCGAACGCACCACCCGACCCAGTTAACCTCGAGGGAGCCTCTGTCCTAGAGGAGTTCCACACTAGGAGGCTGGATGTCGGTGGGGCCGTGGTGGAAGAATCAGCTACGTATTTTCAAACTACCGCTCACTCTACACCCTTTTCTGCATCGAAGGGCACCTCCTCGACGTTACTGTTTCCCCATTCCACTCAACTATCAGGTTCTAACTTACCCAGTTCAACTGCGGCAGATCCAAAGCCTGGACTGACCTCTGAAGTTCTCAAGAAGACAAGTTTAACCTCGCATGTCCTTAGTCGCGAGAAAGTCCGAGAACCTCTTCTCCTCCATCGTCCTCCAGTGCTTCTCTGAAGTCGAATTCAGCCTTGTACATACCAGTCCGCATTGTCACGCATTCACTGTCTCCGAGCCCCAAACCATTTACCTCCTCTTTCCACGGCTCTTCTTCCACCATCTGCAGCCAAATGTCATCTAGTGGAAATCTTTCAAAGTCAGGGGTAAAATCCCCGGTGCCTTCCCGGCTTGCCCTTCTCACTGCCATTCTCAAGTCAAACCCTTCCCACCAAAGACCCTTTTCCCCTGCATCCTGTCCCACCTTCTCTCTCAACTCCCCGGCCTCTTCCTCGCTCACACTTGATCAAAAAGCAAAGCAGACCCCACCCACGCCTAAAAAATCTCTCTCAAGTTGTTCCCTGAGAGCCGGGTCTCCAGATCAAGGGGAATGCCAGGTTTCTGAGTTGACCCAGCAATCTTTTCACCTGCCTGTTTTCACCAAGTCTACCCCACTTTCGCAGGCGCCCTCCCTCTCTCCTACAAAACAGGCTAGTAGCAGCCTTGCTTCCATGAATGTAGAGAGAACACCATCACCTACTTTGAAGAACAATACCATGCTTTCCCTGCTACAAACCAGTGCATCCAGTTCTGTGGGTCTTCCTCCTGTTCCACCAAGCTCTTCTCTTTCCTCTTTGAAGAGTAAACAGGATGGTGACCTCAGGGGTCCAGAAAACCCCAGAAACATTCACACTTACCCTTCTACATTAGCCTCCTCTGCATTGTCTTCTCTATCTCCTCCTATTAATCAAAGAGCTACGTTCTCTTCTTCAGAGAAATGTTTCCATCCTTCCCCAGCTCTTTCAAGCCTGATAAACAGATCTAAAAGAGCATCATCCCAACTATCTGGCCAGGAGCTGAGTCCTTCAGCTCTTCCTTCACTCCCTATCTCCAGTACTAGCTCTGCCTCTCTTCCCAACTTGAGGTCCTCCTCTCTCCTCGTGCCAATCTGCCCACCCTGGTGCCCCAGCTCAGTCCCTCAGCTCTGCATCCACATTGTGGCAGTGGTACCCTGCCTTCAAGACTTGGGAAATCTGAAAGCAGCACCCCCAACCACAGGTCACCTGTTTCAACCCCATCACTTCCCATATCTCTAACAAGAACAGAGGAGCTGATTTCACCTTGTGCATTGTCCATGTCAACAGGCCCAGAAAATAAGAAATCAAAGGTATTTTTTGCATGTTGCATGGTGCATGCTTATTTTGAAACAGGGAAGAATTTCCCCCCCCTCCCCAAGGCAGAAATCAATAATTATAGTATTAATTGTGCTCCTACAAGAAGGAAGAAAAAGTGCAAGAGGGTACCAGGACTTGGTATATTTGAATGTGTAAATGAATTATAATCTGTATAGAATTACGTGTTTCAGTCAAATTATTTGATTTTGAAAATCCTCTTTCTCTTCCTAATGTCTTATATCTATGACTCCAAGAGTATTATTTTTCCTCAGGCATAATATGAGTTATACCATTGGCCCTAATGACAGAATTAAAAGAAAATAGTTGAGATTCAGGACTATGATATGTTTCTGATGATTTATTAACAGGGACCCTAGCATCCATCCAAATATCCTGTACTGATGGAATAGTAGACAGGATTAATATAAAATGGAATATTATCTTAGATCCAGGCCTGTGACATAGTCAAGCCCATTCTCCTAGCAGAAAGCAACTCTACACTAAGGCATGCTGGCTTCCCAACTATTCTCAAGTAATTCAGATTGTGGATCACCCACACCCAGGATTTGATAGCTGTTATATCAATAAAATAAAACAATTAAAGTGCCTGCATAAGAAGGGGTGGTGATTTTCAACTCAGTACATTGAAATAATGTAGTTTTAGAGCTTTGAAATACCATGGAGAGTATGTTTCACTGTCACTTTACAGATGATGAATGTCATGTTGAAGGGATAAAGTGACCCTCATTATCTTGTAAATGATGTCACAATACAATTCAAGTCAAAAGCATGCATTAAATACCTACTATGTGTGTACCACTACACTAGCTTTCTTTGGAGTGTGTGTGGTTTCTTTTAAAGGAAATAAGAGATTCTTTTTTTTTGGTCTTAGAACAATTCAGTTTTAATCAGTAGAAAAAACATACACAATTTGGAGAGGCTATATACAGTTATTAAATCAATAATACAGCTAGAAAACAGAATTTCCTTCATTTTTATGGAGGTTTAAGTTGCCTCCTTTGTGTAAATTGTTTGCGTAATTGCACAAATGACAAGAATATTTTGATCGTTTCAGAAATAATGTCCTATTTCAATCTGTCTATTTCTCTTTCCTCTAGTTAACTTCTTCTTCCACTACCTCTGAGCAGCTTGCCTGTAAACCACCTGCTTTCTCCTTTGTTTCTCCAACTAATCCGAACGCACCACCCGACCCAGTTAACCTCGAGGGAGCCTCTGTCCCAGAGGAGTTCCACACTAGGAGGCTGGATGTCGGTGGGGCCGTGGTGGAAGAATCAGCTACGTATTTTCAAACTACCGCTCACTCTACACCCTTTTCTGCATCGAAGGGCACCTCCTCGACGTTACTGTTTCCCATTCCACTCAACTATCAGGTTCTAACTTACCCAGTTCAACTGCGCAGATCCAAAGCCTGGACTGACCTCTGAAGTTCTCAAGAAGACAAGTTTAACCTCGCATGTCCTTAGTCGCGGAGAAAGTCCGAGAACCTCTTCTCCTCCATCGTCCTCCAGTGCTTCTCTGAAGTCGAATTCAGCCTTGTACATACCAGTCCGCATTGTCACGCATTCACTGTCTCCGAGCCCCAAACCATTTACCTCCTCTTTCCACGGCTCTTCTTCCACCATCTGCAGCCAAATGTCATCTAGTGGAAATCTTTCAAAGTCAGGGTAAAATCCCGGTGCCTTCCCGGCTTGCCCTTCTCACTGCCATTCTCAAGTCAAACCCTTCCCACCAAAGACCCTTTTCCCTGCATCCTGTCCCACCTTCTCTCTCAACTCCCGGCCTCTTCCTCGCCACACTTGATCAAAAAGCAAAGCAGACCCCACCCACGCCTAAAAATCTCTCTCAAGTTGTTCCCTGAGAGCCGGGTCTCCAGATCAAGGGAATGCCAGGTTTCTGAGTTGACCCAGCAATCTTTTCACCTGCCTGTTTTCACCAAGTCTACCCCACTTTCGCAGGCGCCTCCCTCTCTCCTACAAAACAGGCTAGTAGCAGCCTTGCTTCCATGAATGTAGAGAGAACACCATCACCTACTTTGAAGAACAATACCATGCTTTCCCTGCTACAAACCAGTGCATCCAGTTCTGTGGGTCTTCCTCCTGTTCCACCAAGCTCTTCTCTTTCCTCTTTGAAGAGTAAACAGGATGGTGACCTCAGGGGTCCAGAAAACCCCAGAAACATTCACACTTACCCTTCTACATTAGCCTCCTCTGCATTGTCTTCTCTATCTCCTCCTATTAATCAAAGAACTACGTTCTCTTCTTCAGAGAAATGTTTCCATCCTTCCCCAGCTCTTTCAAGCCTGATAAACAGATCTAAAAGAGCATCATCCCAACTATCTGGCCAGGAGCTGAGTCCTTCAGCTCTTCCTTCACTCCCTATCTCCAGTACTAGCTCTGCCTCTCTTCCCAACTTGAGGTCCTCCTCTCTCCCTCGTGCCAATCTGCCCACCCTGGTGCCCCAGCTCAGTCCCTCAGCTCTGCATCCACATTGTGGCAGTGGTACCCTGCCTTCAAGACTTGGGAAATCTGAAAGCAGCACCCCCAACCACAGGTCACCTGTTTCAACCCCATCACTTCCCATATCTCTAACAAGAACAGAGGAGCTGATTTCACCTTGTGCATTGTCCATGTCAACAGGCCCAGAAAATAAGAAATCAAAGGTATTTTTTGCATGTTGCATGGTGCATGCTTATTTTGAAACAGGGAAGAATTTCCCTCCCAAGGCAGAAATCAATAATTATAGTATTAATTGTGCTCCTACAAGAAGGAAGAAAAAGTGCAAGAGGGTACCAGGACTTGGTATATTTGAATGTGTAAATGAATTATAATCTGTATAGAATTACGTGTTTCAGTCAAATTATTTGATTTTGAAAATCCTCTTCTTCCTAATGTCTTATATCTATGACTCCAAGAGTATTATTTTTCCTCAGGCATAATATGAGTTATACCATTGGCCCTAATGACAGAATTAAAAGAAAATAGTTGAGATTCAGGACTATGATATGTTTCTGATGATTTATTAACAGGGACCCTAGCATCCATCCAAATATCCTGTACTGATGGAATAGTAGACAGGATTAATATAAAATGGAATATTATCTTAGATCCAGGCCTGTGACATAGTCAAGCCCATTCTCCTAGCAGAAAGCAACTCTACACTAAGGCATGCTGGCTTCCCAACTATTCTCAAGTAATTCAGATTGTGGATCACCCACACCCAGGATTTGATAGCTGTTATATCAATAAAATAAAACAATTAAAGTGCCTGCATAAGAAGGGGTGGTGATTTTCAACTCAGTACATTGAAATAATGTAGTTTTAGAGCTTTGAAATACCATGGAGAGTATGTTTCACTGTCACTTTACAGATGATGAATGTCATGTTGAAGGGATAAAGTGACCCTCATTATCTTGTAAATGATGTCACAATACAATTCAAGTCAAAAGCATGCATTAAATACCTACTATGTGTGTACCACTACACTAGCTTTCTTTGGAGTGTGTGTGGTTTCTTTTAAAGGGAAATAAGAGATTCTTTTTTTTTTTTTTGGTCTTAGAACAATTCAGTTTTAATCAGTAGAAAAAACATACACAATTTGGAGAGGCTATATACAGTTATTAAATCAATAATACAGCTAGAAAACCAATATAAGGCAAAATTAAATGTGTAAGTCAGATTATAAATAATCATCAACTGAGTTCAATATAACAGGAGTAATGTGATGGAACATGGTTAGTAAGGGAAGTTATAAAAAAATGTCAGGCCTGTCGGAAATATTTAGGATTTAACTTAATGAAGAGGAAAGAAGTTGGCATTTCAGAAATGGAAAACAACCTGACCAAATATACAGAAGATGATCCCAGAAGGCTGTGTGTGGAGACATAAGACGATTGGCCTTATAATCTGATAGTAATAATAGCAGCAATATCAAATGCTTTCTGTGAGTCAGGAACTATGCTAGTATATAAAATAGTTGAAAAATTAATTAAAATGGATTACATCAGTTAAGTTTTATAACTATATGAAGTTGATAATACTATTTTCCCTATTTTGTACACCAAGAAACTGAAGTTCAGTGAATAATTGTCCAGGTCATGGGTCTGTTACGGAGCTGACATTTATATAATATTAAGTCTGTTGATTCTTGAAGCCATGTTCTTTTTTACTACGATTTATTGCTACAAAGAAATAACTCATGTTAGCGATTTAGCCTGACTTTATAATTCTCATGAAGAAAATCATTATTAAGGAATTATAACCAGAATTCCCAATTTATATAATTTTGGGTTAATTTACAAAATGTATTAGAGATTAAGTCCTTGCATTTTAAACATTCAAAGCAAATGAGATGGATACAATTTAACTTTTTCTGTGATTCTAAATTGAAAATCCTACTTATTTGAGGTAAATTGACCTGTTTATTATATTTTAAATACGTATATGTGATTATAAAATGTATTTGTAGAGTATTTAAAACGAACTGATTATCTAACCGTTACTGTTTCCTGAGTGCATTAACTATCATTTTTAAAACCATGCTGCCATATACTTATTCTTTTTGTTTTGTGAAAAGTGATTTTACTCTAAAAACTTTTTCAAAGCATTTCTGTGTGTGTTTCATTGCACTTTATGCTTTCTCCTGTTTTGCATATAGTCAGAGAGTTGGAAGAGGGTGAGCCCCAAAGAGCTTTTGATACATTAAAGGCCTATTTATTGAAGACCTATTGTTTTTGGGCTTTCTTCTTGCACCCAACATTGAAAAATTTTCAGCATTTGCTTTTTACTTTGTAAAACATTTCTAAGTAAAGAAAATTCAAAGAAATGCAAGGTAAATTTGATGAACAGGAAAATAAGAAGAATGATTATAATTTAACTACTAGTAAAAATATCAATCGATTTCTTTGAACAGAAAAATAAAGCTTCTTATCATGGGTAAAATTTATAATAACTTCTGCAAAAATAGAATAGAATGGACTATGAGACAGTGCTATTCTTTTTCATGTTTATTTCCTCCTTGCATCTTGCTATATTATTTTTTTAGGTAAAAATCAGAAAGTCGGCCTACTTTTTTTTATTGCAATCTATTATTTTCAGAAATAGCATCTTGAGTATAAAAAACATATTAAAATGGATGTGGAACAGATAAGTCTTACCCCGATCTCTTTTGATGTTTGACTAGTGTTTAAATTGGTAACATTATTTTATAGAATGATAGAAATAGACAAAAGCTGTGTGATGTCGAAGAATTTATATGCTTTCATGGGTTGTTTCTTGTCTTGCTCCTTCCAGTGTGGTGCTAAGCTGAGCACAGGGCTCTTTTTGAAATCAAAGAACTTTAGATTTAGGTCAGCTTTACTCACTCCCAGATTCTGAAATAATAGGAATCATAGAATACAGATGGCATCTAATTAAAACATGAATGCTTGAAGGATATTAGTTTGAAGTCTGGGCCCTACTGTCCTTTGATATTAAAATAAAATAGATCGACCATAGTCTGCTGAGCTAAATTCAGATATAAAGTGTGTTTGATATTTCTTTTTCATAGATAAAACCTTAAGGTTCTGAATCTGCTTGCATTTGTGTGATATAATCGCTATGATATGTTAAATTCGGATGTAGTTTAAAATACTATTTCACATTATAATCATTGCTTTAGACAGGATGGGTCTGAATGCTGTTCAACCTGCCTTTTTTTTTTTTTTTTTTTTTTTTTTTTTTTTTTGAGACAGGTCCCACTGTGTTTGTTGCTCAGGCTGTAGTGTAGTGGTGTGGTCTTGACTCACTGCAACCTCTGCCTCCTGGGTTCAAGTGATTCTCCTGCCTCAGCCTCCCAAGTAGCTGGAATTACAGGTGTGCGCCATTGCATCTGGCTAATTTTTATATTTTTAGTAGAGACAGGGTTGTACCATGTTGGCTAGGCTGGTCTTGAACTTTTGACCACAAGTGATCCACCTGCCTTGGCATCCCAAAGTTCTGAGATTACAGGTGTGAGCCACCATGCCTGGCCTACTGTTTGATCAACATCTAGATTGCCTGAGACTGTTTTTTTCCCTTGGAAAAGACTGGTTATTACAAAATTCACCCAGAGTTGTGTCTGGGTCCCCAGTCTGTTTTGCCCTCATTTATGAAGTAATTTAGATTTTTATCCTAGTGAATTATTGTGGTGCTCCATATGGAAATTGGGATAAGCATTATATCAAAGCCTCATGGAGTCTGCCACTTACTGAAGATAGTCTGAAGATTAGTTCCAATTATAAAGAGTCTCCATTGATGGGCCTGCCCTGGGCTTAAAGCTATTTGGACACATAGCTTATTTAGGGAACAAGATGAGAGCTATTTTATATTTCATAAAACTTTATAACTGGTGTTTTATTCACAAAAGTCTCCTTCCTTTAAGACATCAAAACATTCCCAAATACATCACACTGAAAACTTAGTGGCAGCAGTCTGTATGTGACTTTCTCCATTTCTGCAGAACCACATGTAATTTGGAAAATGAGCAATATGGAATGTGTCTGCATGAGCTAAAATAGTTAATCTGGGTTCAAGCAAATCACTCATTCAATAAATATGTATTGTTTGCCTAAAAGGTGTGCTTTTCAAAGCTGTGAGGATATTGCAACAAATAAAATATGCAATGATGCCTGTTCAAAGACACTTTATATTCTTTGGTGGAAGAGAAACAATCAACCATAACCCCTCCAAATAAGTAAATTATCGTGTGTGTCAGAAGGTCATATGTGTCATGGAGAAATGGATAGCCCTGATTCTCAAGGGAAATAGAGAAGGATGGTGTCAGTTATGTTGGGGTATTGGGATAGGTTTCTTTGAGAAGGTAATATCAAGGAGGTGATACTCCTTAAGAGAGTATAGTGAAGAAAATGCTCTGAGGCCAGAGAGTGCTTGACAGGTACAAAGAACATATTCTAGGCTAGCAGTGAGGAACAGGTTGTTGAGGTTGTCAGAGGGAGATGTAGGTGGGAGCCGGATCCTGTAGGAGAGTCTTGTGGACCACTCTTTAGTCTTTGATTTTTACTTTAAGTGAGACAGGAAGTCTTTGGAGGGTTTCAAATAGATAAGTGACAGTCTTAACTATCTCACTGCTAAATAAGAATAGACCATGAGCGGGTGAAAGTTTAAGTTGGGAGAACTTAGAAGTCTATTGCTACAATCTAGGTGAGTGACGATGGTGGCTATGGTCAAGTTATAGCAGTGGAGGTGACGATAAGATTTCCATTATGTTTTGTAGGTAGAGTAACAAACATTCACCAAACATCAGAGCCACTATGTGAAATGAAAAAAAAATCAGCTGAAACTAGACTTATGTGCCTTCTTATTTTGTTTTTCTCTTTTTATCTCACTGTCATTTACTCCACTTCCTTCACAAAGTTCTTGGGAATCCTTGACTTCTCAGGCTTCTTTCAGCTATGCTATCTGTCACTCGGCCTCTATACTAAGAAGTTCTGTGTGCCACTCCTGTGCTTCTCTCCAGCTAGCCTCTCTGAATTGATCCTAGTAATGGTTCACACTCAGGTGTTCAATGATTGACAAAAACTTGTCTTCTCTCCAACCCCGCAATCCCTGGGATTTGGATTTTTTTTTTTTTTTTTTTTTGAGACAGGTCCCACTGTGTTTGTTGCTCAGGCTGTAGTGTAGTGGTGTGGTCTTGGCTCACTGCAACCTCTGCCTCCTGGGTTCAAGTGATTCTCCTGCCTCAGCCTCCCAAGTAGCTGGAATTACAGGTGTGCGCCATTGCATCTGGCTAATTTTTATATTTTTAGTAGAGACAGGGTTGTACCATGTTGGCTAGGCTGGTCTTGAACTTTTGACCACAAGTGATCCACCTGCCTTGGCATCCCAAAGTGCTGAGATTACAGGTGTGAGCCACCATGCCTGGCCTACTGTTTGATCAACATCTAGATTGCCTGAGACTGTTTTTTTCCCTTGGAAAAGACTGGATATTACAAAATTCACCCAGAGTTGTGTCTGGGTCCCCAGTCTGTTTTGCCCTCATTTATGAAGTAATTTAGATTTTTATCCTAGTGAATTATTATGGTGCTCCATATGGAAATTGGGATAAGCATTATATCAAAGCCTCATGGAGTCTGCCACTTACTGAAGATAGTCTGAAGATTAGTTCCAATTATAAAGAGTCTCCATTGATGGGCCTGCTCTGGGCTTAAAGCTATTTGGACACATAGCTTATTTAGGAACAAGATGAGAGCTATTTTATATTTCATAAAACTTTATAACTGGTGTTTTATTCACAAAAGTCTCCTTCCTTTAAGACATCAAAACATTCCCAAATACATCACACTGAAAACTTAGTGGCAGCAGTCTGTATGTGACTTTCTCCATTTCTGCAGAACCACATGTAATTTGGAAAATGAGCAATATGGAATGTGTCTGCATGAGCTAAAATAGTTAATCTGGGTTCAAGCAAATCACTCATTCAATAAATATGTATTGTTTGCCTAAAAGGTGTGCTTTTCAAAGCTGTGAGGATATTGCAACAAATAAAATATGCAATGATGCCTGTTCAAAGACACTTTATATTCTTTGGTGGAAGAGAAACAATCAACCATAACCCCTCCAAATAAGTAAATTATCGTGTGTGTCAGAAGGTCATATGTGTCATGGAGAAATGGATAGCCCTGATTCTCAAGGGAAATAGAGAAGGGATGGTGTCACAAGTTATGTTGGGGTATTGGGATAGGTTTCTTTGAGAAGGTAATATCCAAGGAGGTGATACTCCTTAAGAGAGTATAGTGAAGAAAATGCTCTGAGGCCAGAGAGTGCTTGACAGGTACAAAGAACATATTCTAGGCTAGCAGTGAGGAACAGGTTGTTGAGGTTGTCAGAGGGAGATGTAGGTGGGAGCCGGATCCTGTAGGAGAGTCTTGTGGACCACTCTTTAGTCTTTGATTTTTACTTTAAGTGAGACAGGAAGTCTTTGGAGGGTTTCAAATAGATAAGTGACAGTCTTAACTATCTCACTGCTAAATAAGAATAGACCATGAGCGGGTGAAAGTTTAAGTTGGGAGAACTTAGAAGTCTATTGCTACAATCTAGGTGAGTGACGATGGTGGCTATGGTCAAGTTATAGCAGTGGAGGTGACGATAAGATTTCCATTATGTTTTGTAGGTAGAGTAACAAACATTCACCAAACATCAGAGCCACTATGTGAAATGAAAAAAAAATCAGCTGAAACTAGACTTATGTGCCTTCTTATTTTGTTTTTCTCTTTTTATCTCACTGTCATTTACTCCACTTCCTTCACAAAGTTCTTGGGAATCCTTGACTTCTCAGGCTTCTTTCAGCTATGCTATCTGTCACTCGGCCTCTATACTAAGAAGTTCTGTGTGCCACTCCTGTGCTTCTCTCCAGCTAGCCTCTCTGAATTGATCCTAGTAATGGTTCACACTCAGGTGTTCAATGATTGACAAAAACTTGTCTTCCTCTCCAACCCCGCAATCCCTGGGGGGATTTGGATTTTTTTTTTTTTTTTTTGAGGCAGAGTTTCGCTCTTGGCATCCAGGCTGGAGTACAATGGTGCAATCTCGGCTCACTGCAACCTCTGTCTCCCGGATTCAATTGATTCTCCTGCCTCAGCCTTCTGAGTAGCTGGGATTACAGGCACCTGCCACCATGCCTGGCTAATTTTTGTATTTTTAGTAGAGACGGGGTTTCACCATGTTGGCCAGGCTGGTCTTGAACTCCTGACCTCAGATGATCCGCCTGCCTCTGCCCCTCAAACAGTTGGAATTATAGGCACGAACCAGCACCGCGCGGGCCAGGATTTGCATTTTAATTGAGGGGAGGGTGCGGTTTAACTCAAGAGAATTGTCAAAGGAAAAAGCAGGGATCAAGATAATGCAGCAAATGTTACAGGTTCACATCATGAAGAAAAATGACTTCAAAAATCTGTGTTAGAAATGTTCTCAGGGCATGCTTGGAGTGGTGGAAGAGGGTCTTTAATTAGCAAGGCTTGTCTAGGACTTGAACCATAGACAAAGCACTAAGGATTTGTGTTTTTTCGTGTCTTTGAATCTTATTGTAATTTTCAATTAGATATTTCAAGTCAACAAATATTTGCTGAACATCTCTTCTCTGCCAGGTTTGTATTAGCTGTTGAAAATAAAAGGACAAATAATATAAAATCTCAACCCTAAAAGTTCTAGCAGGCAGATAGGGATGGCAAAATATTATAATAAAATGAAATAAAATTATGCATTTAAGGTGTTAGAGAAACAAAAAAATAAATGAGGGATGCAGAGGGGTCCTGGGAAGGAATTTGTTCTGGGAAGTTTTCTCAGTTGCTACCTTGCCTATCTGCTTTGCCAGGCAATTTTTGACAGTTATATCCTCTACCTCTAGCTTTTCCATTATCAGGATCATTATAGATTGTGCTCTGCCAGTAATCCAGATATAAGGAAGTGTCTGGGCAATCTCCTATGAATTGGATTAGGGATTGGTTGAGCTTTCATCTCAAGACTGATGTCAAGGAGATTCTGACTCAGGTAAGACAGACATGATCACTGAGGAGCAGAAAGTGTACATGTAGAGTGATGCTCTCATCTCTGCCCAGGAATGCTTCTGGAAGAAGTTGGACATGATGGTAGTGAGGCTCTTCATCATGGTTTCCTCATCCTATTGTTTATATAATCCACGCTTCTTTCATTTACTGCACCGGTCCCCAACCTTTTTGGCACCAGGGACCAGTTTCATGGAAGACAGTTTTTCCATGGATTGGGGGGTTGGGGATGGTTTTGGGATGAAACTGTTCCACCTCAGATCATCAGGCATTAGATTCTTATAAGGGACATGTAACCTAGATCCTTTGCCTGTGCAGTTCACAATAGGGTTTGCACTCCTATGAGAATCTAATGCTGCTGCTGATCTGGTAGGAGGCAGAGCTTAGACGGCCATACACACTCGCCTGCTGTTCACTTCTTGCTGTTTGGTCCAATTCCTAACAGGTACTTTGTTGTGACAATTGAGTCTAGGGATTAGGGGCCCCTGATTTACTGCACTTAAAGTGTAACTGTGAGTCCAAATCCCTGATCCTCAAGACAACTAACAGTTCACTTTGAGATCTCATGGATCTTTATTACTAGAGCCTGTGGTGGAATTTTAGACATCAGCAACAGGATATATGACTTTAGTGGAAAATATTTTCTGAAGGGGCAGAATGTGTTCTTGCTATCCTTACCTTCTTGCTATCCTTACCCAGCATTTATATTGCAGCTAGCAACTAGCATTGCTTATAAACAGGATTAGCTCTGGTAAACATAAGTAATAAAATGCCATTTTGTTTTCCAAACCTAAATGTTGACCTGCACCATGCAGAAGATATTTAAGAAATATTCGTTGAATGTTAACTGAAAGCATAGATTAGAAATTGGAGGGAATCAATAGGTATTATTGCATCGTTTGCCAGATTTAGGTTTAGGCCCGTCATTTTTACCTCCTATGATTAGCTAATGTTTACTCTAACCCTGTAATTCCACATTAGAATGATTAATAATTTTAAGCCAAAAAGGAAAATGAATGAATTTGGTTTAGCACCTGGAAGCCTTGAAATGCTTAAGAGGAAATGTGTTCCAAATTAGAATAAAAAATTCATATTTATATCGAGTATATATTGTTAAGAGAACCCAGAGGAAAGAGTGGACTCAAAACATGTCTTTTTTGGCAACACATGGGAATTTTAGACTGAAAAGGAAAGGGTACGTATGTCTTAGAGGAGTAGTGCATGTCATGTAGTAGGTACTCAATAAATATTTCTTGGCCAGGCATGGTGGCTCATGCCTGTAATCCCAGCACTTTGGGAGGCTGAGGCAGGAGGATGGCTTAAACCTAAGAATCCAAGGCAAAGCTGGACACCATGGTAAGAAACCATCTCTACAAAAAAATTAAAAAAAAAATTAGCTGGGTATGGTGCCACATGCCTTTCCTACCAGACACTCTGGAGGCTGAGGTGGAAGAATTGCTTGAGCTCAGGAGGTAGAGGCTGTAGTGAGTCATGATCGCACCATGACTCTCCAGCCTAGGCAACAGAGAAAGACTCTGTCTCCCCACTCACCTCCCACCCCCCCAAAAAAAGAAAAAGAAAGAGAAAAAATTTCTTGAATAAATATGTTAGTTGAACATCCATAAACAGATTTACAGGATCAGTTAATGTCCACCAAGTTGAGAGAACCCAGTGGCAGGAGCTCCTAGTCCTTAGTATATGATTTGAGTGAAGATAAAAATGACACACCTAACAAAATGTTTCATGAAATAATCCAAAAATTCTTATCTTCATTGCTTACAATGACAAACCCAATCTAATCAGATAAAACTTGGTAAAGATAATGCCTGAAGCCCTATTTTTGGATCTAAAAAAGTATAAATAAGCATAAATATAGGATGGAGTTAACGGCAAATGTTTTGAAAAATGTTTTGAAAAGGGTTAGGAATTTAGGTGATAGCCTACTCAGTGTGATCCAACAATATGAAATAACTCCAACCTCCTTTCTTGCATATTTTAAAACTCTCCACAAAAACTAAGGTGATGATCCCAATTATTATCTTCATTACATTAATTGAGTTTATTGTCAATATCATGGAAGTGATGATTATATTTTACTATGTGCTAAAAACACATCTAGTTAAACACTTTTTATAATTTTAAGGAATATTATCAGAGGAGAGCAATGAGGGTAGTGGAATTCTTCACTTGAGTATCAGGGAGTTGCTGAAGGAAGCAATATAATTATGTAGAAGAGAGCTCTTGGCATGAGCCATGATTTCAAGAGGGGGGAAATAGGACCAATGAGATAAATTAGTAGGAAGCATATTTTGGCTCAATGTAGGGGAGAATTTTGTACTAATTCTAACAATTAGACCTGAATGTGCTGCCTTGGGAAGCAAGCAAGTGTTCATTTGGCTACTAAACAGAACAGAGATTCATGTGTCAGATGAGGGGGTTGAACCAAATCACCTTCAATATCACTTCTTATTGTAAGATTCTGTGACATTTTGTGTGCAATAACAAGATATGTCTCTGTACAGGCTTTCCCAGCTATATTCTTTAGGGAAGTTGAGGATAGGAGAACAAGCACTGTAAATGATTGCACATCCTGAAATGAGAGGCAAGGGCATTTGTAGATATGTGCATAGTTGTTGGGCTAGAGTGCCTGTGTCCAAATTCCAGCCATGACTTACATGTACTAGCCAGTGACCTTCAATTAGTTATTTAACATTTCTGTACCTCAGTTTCCATATATAAAATGGGGATAGTATAGTATCTACCTAATAGCTTTGTTGTGACAATTGAGTGAGTTAATTCACATGAAGCTTTTAGAATGGTACCTGGCTCATAGTGATTGCTAGATACTGTTATGTTTGCAACTATAATTACAATTAACTGTTCATGAAGACATCATAGAGTGAGATGGTATATTTTATTCTGCATTACATGTATGCTTATGTATTCTTTGGAAGAAAATATTATAGAGAAAGCATGTATATTGGACACAGGCAGGCTCTTTATGGGCTGCGTGGTCTTGGACAAGTCATTTGACCTCTGCTTTTCTTAATAACTCTCTAGTTATAGGGCTTCTGTAAAATTAGGTGAGTAATAATAATAAATGTCGGCATAGTAATAAATGTCAGCTCCTATTGCCCATGGAAAGATAGTATTTCAATTTCAATTCTTATTCAAATATCTTTTTGTCTAGAGACCACAGCAGGGCAGGGTCAATGTAGCAACTTAGGGCTTGAAGTGACCTGAGACATCTTCCAGCAATTGCCTCTCATGTAGAAGATGGGAGAGTAGGTTCCTTAAGAGTTGAGAGACTTGCAGAAAGCCTTATAGCTTCTTCCTATGGGAGAAGAGCTATATGGTGGAGGGAAAGTGGAAGATAAGTAAATATTCAGAGTACATTTTTTGGGAAAAAGTGTGTAGCTTCTGAGCTCTTGTGCACTTTTAGCTGGGTGGGTGTTTGTGAAAGAGTGTGTGTGTGTCTGTATGTGAGTACATATATATATGTATATATCTATGTGTATGAATAAGAGTGTGTAAGTGAGCATGTGTTTGTGGGTGACTGATTATCTGGCTAGTGTGATAATGCCACTTGCTGGCATGCAGGCTTTTTCATTATCTCTAGCTCAGTATACCAAGAAAAGAAAGAAAACAGTAAAAAAGAGAATGCATCCTGCTGTTAGCTGGATGCTGACTTTCTTTTTCTGGATCTGGCACTTTGATTCCTCACAACTTCAACTTTTTCCTAAGGAAAATGAATGTGTCTGTCTCTTACCTTCATCACCCCCCTTTAATGAAGTTTCCTTTAATTACATCTATAAAACCCAAGGCTTAATTTTATTTGATGACACTGTCTTCTGCAGACACTTTGGTTTTCTTTTGAAGACACTAAGAGAGCCTGGAGCTCTGTGCCGATTTCCTCACTGGTACTGGCCACTGGGGAAGCTGCCTGAGACAAGGGCATCTGAAGGGACAGGAGCCTTGAACTCAGTTAATCAGGTGGAGACCCAGAGCAGTATCAAAACTGAGTTTTTGATTATGCATATTTATTCTGATTTCTACAGCTTTCTCATGCTCGCCCCTCTCCCCCAAATATTCTACAACACTGAACTATTTTATTCTGAGTTGTACTTAACACTTAGGAAGTCTTAACGTTTGCTTCATTAACATAACTGTTAGAAAGTGCAGGGGATGATGAGGTTTAAAAAATGAGTTTAAGATCAAGAGTGTGTACTTTTTGTTTTTCTTTATGGAGTTACATTGCTCATATTGTTTATGTTCAAATTATTGACTACTTTGCTGCTTGCATAAAAAAATGGCTGCTAATTTTTATGTATTTTGATCTTTGTTTTTATGGATGATGCAAGAAAATGATCAAGAGCTCAATTACACTTACTGGCATAATATTTGTTAATTGTGAGACTGTTAAAAAGAAACATTCCTTTGAGGATCAAGCAGAACCACCTCCTGTCCTCTTGTATAGAATAGTACTCCTATGAGGGAATGCTGCTAATGAAAAATTTATATATAACTTTGTGTAAAGGAAGTTTTTAAGTTCTGAAACGGAGTGGCATATAATTGCCTGTAATCTCTAGGCTGGTATTTTACTGTGGCACTTCTTTGCTTCTCATTCTAATAAAATATTAACATGGTAAGCTAATTGTTTCTGTCAGAAACAAGTTGTTCAGCATAATAACCATTTTATTCATTTGATAACGTGTCGTTTAACTTGGTAGAACTGTCTGAAAATTATGTCATGTTTTTTCCCGTTTTCATATCTACTCTTGCTTTCTGGTTGCCCATTCTAGCAATACAAGACCAAGTCAAGCTACAAGGCTTTTGCAGCAATCCCTACAAACACATTGCTTTTGGAACAGAAGGTCAGTGTTGGCTCAAAAACAGTGAATTTTACGTTTCTAATGTGATTTTTAAAATGTTTTCTAAAATTTCTGTTGGGAAGATTTCTGTTTTAAAGTTCTGCCTTTACTAAAATAATATTCCGTTCTCAGTTTAGGATGATGTGGTGAAAACATTTTGGTGAATATAATTGTAGTAGATGCTATTGGTTTATCACTAGAGGCTGAATATGAGCCTAGAGATGTTTAATCCACTGTCAAGCTGCTTTGGGAAACTTGATTCAGATTTGGATAAATCCTTCTTCTTTGGAATTTTAAATAATTATTATATTCAAAACTTTCATATCAAGAACTTTCATATCTATCCATATTGATTAAAAGAATTGGGGTAAATGGGATTATTTGTGAACAGTTGGCCACATTGGTTGTTGACTGGTAAATACTTGGTGACTAACAGTGGCTTCCACCATTGTACTATACTGATACTCAGATATTATAACTGAGTATTCAACTCAGCCTCATAGATTCCATTGTGGACTAAACCTCTTCACACATCCATTCTTGCCATCCAGTGGTCCCACTTTCATCAACAGAAAAGACTGAGATGACGGTCAGTGACCCAACTGCTTTCACATGGCTCCAAGAGATTTTTGCTTTGCTATTAAGGGTCATTTATAATAAAATTATAGGTTGTTACATAAGTAGGTAAATTAAATTAAAGCCTCCTGTTTAATAAGTATGTTATGCATGTTTAAATGAAAGCCAAATAGAGTTATATCAGAATCAAAGTGAAATGACTTACCAAGTCTGTGAAATTATCCATTTCATATATTACTTTTATGATTATGTATTTAGTCAATTTATTTCTCAATGCACTAAGTCCATTATTTTTCTGTGTAATTAGTGAGTAATAATAATAAATGTCGGCATAGTAATAAATGTCAGCTCCTATTGCCCATGGAAAGATAGTATTTCAATTTCAATTCTTATTCAAATATCTTTTTGTCTAGAGACCACAGCAGGGCAGGGTCAATGTAGCAACTTAGGGCTTGAAGTGACCTGAGACATCTTCCAGCAATTGCCTCTCATGTAGAAGATGGGAGAGTAGGTTCCTTAAGAGTTGAGAGACTTGCAGAAAGCCTTATAGCTTCTTCCTATGGGAGAAGAGCTATATGGTGGAGGGAAAGTGGAAGATAAGTAAATATTCAGAGTACATTTTTTGGGAAAAAGTGTGTAGCTTCTGAGCTCTTGTGCACTTTTAGCTGGGTGGGTGTTTGTGAAAGAGTGTGTGTGTGTGTCTGTATGTGAGTACATATATATATGTATATATCTATGTGTATGAATAAGAGTGTGTAAGTGAGCATGTGTTTGTGGGTGACTGATTATCTGGCTAGTGTGATAATGCCACTTGCTGGCATGCAGGCTTTTTCATTATCTCTAGCTCAGTATACCAAGAAAAGAAAGAAAACAGTAAAAAAGAGAATGCATCCTGCTGTTAGCTGGATGCTGACTTTCTTTTTCTGGATCTGGCACTTTGATTCCTCACAACTTCAACTTTTTCCTAAGGAAAATGAATGTGTCTGTCTCTTACCTTCATCACCCCCCTTTAATGAAGTTTCCTTTAATTACATCTATAAAACCCAAGGCTTAATTTTATTTGATGACACTGTCTTCTGCAGACACTTTGGTTTTCTTTTGAAGACACTAAGAGAGCCTGGAGCTCTGTGCCGATTTCCTCACTGGTACTGGCCACTGGGGAAGCTGCCTGAGACAAGGGCATCTGAAGGGACAGGAGCCTTGAACTCAGTTAATCAGGTGGAGACCCAGAGCAGTATCAAAACTGAGTTTTGATTATGCATATTTATTCTGATTTCTACAGCTTTCTCATGCTCGCCCCTCTCCCCCAAATATTCTACAACACTGAACTATTTTATTCTGAGTTGTACTTAACACTTAGGAAGTCTTAACATTTGCTTCATTAACATAACTGTTAGAAAGTGCAGGGGATGATGAGGTTTAAAAATGAGTTTAAGATCAAGAGTGTACTTTTGTTTTTCTTTATGGAGTTACATTGCTCATATTGTTTATGTTCAAATTATTGACTACTTTGCTGCTTGCATAAAAAAATGGCTGCTAATTTTTATGTATTTTGATCTTTGTTTTTATGGATGATGCAAGAAAATGATCAAGAGCTCAATTACACTTACTGGCATAATATTTGTTAATTGTGAGACTGTTAAAAAGAAACATTCCTTTGAGGATCAAGCAGAACCACCTCCTGTCCTCTTGTATAGAATAGTACTCCTATGAGGGAATGCTGCTAATGAAAAATTTATATATAACTTTGTGTAAAGGAAGTTTTTAAGTTCTGAAACGGAGTGGCATATAATTGCCTGTAATCTCTAGGCTGGTATTTTACTGTGGCACTTCTTTGCTTCTCATTCTAATAAAATATTAACATGGTAAGCTAATTGTTTCTGTCAGAAACAAGTTGTTCAGCATAATAACCATTTTATTCATTTGATAACGTGTCGTTTAACTTGGTAGAACTGTCTGAAAATTATGTCATGTTTTTTCCCGTTTTCATATCTACTCTTGCTTTCTGGTTGCCCATTCTAGCAATACAAGACCAAGTCAAGCTACAAGGCTTTTGCAGCAATCCCTACAAACACATTGCTTTTGGAACAGAAGGTCAGTGTTGGCTCAAAAACAGTGAATTTTACGTTTCTAATGTGATTTTTAAAATGTTTTCTAAAATTTCTGTTGGGAAGATTTCTGTTTTAAAGTTCTGCCTTTACTAAAATAATATTCCGTTCTCAGTTTAGGATGATGTGGTGAAAACATTTTGGTGAATATAATTGTAGTAGATGCTATTGGTTTATCACTAGAGGCTGAATATGAGCCTAGAGATGTTTAATCCACTGTCAAGCTGCTTTGGGAAACTTGATTCAGATTTGGATAAATCCTTCTTCTTTGGAATTTTAAATAATTATTATATTCAAAAACTTTCATATCAAGAACTTTCATATCTATCCATATTGATTAAAAGAATTGGGGTAAAATGGGATTATTTGTGAACAGTTGGCCACATTGGTTGTTGACTGGTAAATACTTGGTGACTAACAGTGGCTTCCACCATTGTACTATACTGATACTCAGATATTATAACTGAGTATTCAACTCAGCCTCATAGATTCCATTGTGGACTAAACCTCTTCACACATCCATTCTTGCCATCCAGTGGTCCCACTTTCATCAACAGAAAAGACTGAGATGACGGTCAGTGACCCAACTGCTTTCACATGGCTCCAAGAGATTTTTGCTTTGCTATTAAGGGTCATTTATAATAAAATTATAGGTTGTTACATAAGTAGGTAAATTAAATTAAAGCCTCCTGTTTAATAAGTATGTTATGCATGTTTAAATGAAAGCCAAATAGAGTTATATCAGAATCAAAGTGAAATGACTTACCAAGTCTGTGAAATTATCCATTTCATATATTACTTTTATGATTATGTATTTAGTCAATTTATTTCTCAATGCACTAAGTCCATTATTTTTTCTGTGTAATTATGGAGTTTCAAGACTGTTGCTATCATTTATCTAAATGTTGTTTGCCAACCAGGTGGTATTTTGATCACTGGTTTATAAATCTACATTTTATTCTTTTAGCATGATCTGAAGAGTAAAGCCTTTGTATGATCTCTTATCTAATAAGTAGAAATTGTTAGTGGGATAAGTAGTGTATAGGTAGACATTAATTCCAAATTATACACAGGTAGTGTCCAATCTATGTTCTGTATATGTAAGTGCTTTGAACTGTAGGTTCACTAGGCTGCAGAAAAATCTGCAGCTTTTTCCCTAGCATCTTTCCTGAATTTCTACCCCTTATTGCCCGTTAAAAGATGAGATGGGACTAAAATACAGATTTCAGGATACTTCAGGAGGTTGTGGAAAGGGACACTTTTCCATTGCCCCTTATTCCACACTCTAGGGCCATAATGGTGGGAGATGGTGGCAGAGTTCCCACACCACAGACTCTCTGCCTATTTTGGATGACTATTTCTGGAAACTTGTCACAAGTGTGTGCTTTCACAGATGTGGGAGAATCACTCTCCATCAGCAGTGAGACAAAGAGCAGTTGAGGAGCCTGCTTTCATCCTCATCCTTCCTTCATACTTGTCTCACCTCATCTAGGCATATTTTCCTGGAACTATGTTCTGCTACTATGTAAATTTCCTATTTAGAAAAATGAAAGTTAATTCTTTCTGAAAGTCTTCTGTGAGATAAGACTAGATGTCAGTACTGTTTCCAGAATCTCTGTCCATTAGGATTGTTTCCAGAATTCTCTTCCAATTAACTAAATTATAGAGTTTATAATGTATTCATTAGTCAGTAAAGATGAAGAGTCATTAGTTTAATTTCCAATTTTATTAGAAACCCATTTCATAAATGTATATGGTGGTATTGATGTATATTTAACCTATTATACACGTTCATGTGTAAAAGATTTTGTGTTTTTAATTTTAAATAAAACGTTCTGTAGGAAAATTATTTCTATTTTTAGTACGAAAATATAAACATGACATCTAAATTTAAAATAATGTTATTCCAGAGGGGGCTGAATTATTGTACAAGTACTAATGTAGGTTATTGTCTCTTGGCTAGTATAGTTTTTGGACCATAAACATTTAACTTATTCAAAGGTCTCAGATGTGATGTGAATTTTTTTTTCTTTAGGCCCTTTAAATTATTCCACATATTTTCTACAGGCTTTCCTATGTTATGTGTTCCTCAATAAGAAACTTTACTTTGTAAGAATTTTAAAATATCAAAGCCTTATCTAAAGATTTGATGAGTTACCTCCATTTTCAATGGTATTTTTTGAATGATATTGTATTGCTCCTTTTGGTGTTACAGTTTTAAAAAATAAATCTGGCAATTTAATCCTTTACACCCATCTGCATATACAATAGACTTTATCTTAATGCCATTGAAATCAAAGGGATTTATTTCTGAATTGAGTGGGAAAATTAGGACTATCATCTTGAGGAACTCTTCTATTTAGGGAAGAATAAAAATCTTGCAATATTTTAAATCACAGAAGGTTTTCTGAGATCTCTTTGATATAACACAGAACACCACAATTCAGGGGTAGGGCAATGTTGTAGATTCATTATAATACTTGGCTATGGTCCATGCTGTGGAATGCCTTGAAGCTGGAGCTAACAAAAATAATTCATGTCTTAGCTATTTCAACAATTATCTCTCCAACTGGATTATACCCATGGTGGGTATCTTATGCCACATTCTGTTCTACAGCATATAGTATAATTAATGAGAAACCAGATTTACTTTTTTAAAATAATGCTATTTTTAAAAACAAGATTTTCTCTGAATTGAAATACAAGCATCCCTTGTAATGAGACATTAAGCTCTCGTTGAATTACTGGATTGGTTTCAGTTTTAATCAACCCTGGATGAAGCCCATCATTTTTAAAAGAGTACACTTTGTTGGCAGGGAACATGAGGTTTCTGGTACTTCTGTTCTGTAATTTATCATCTGCATCAAAATTTAAATTTATATCTTATTCCATATTCTATCATTTTTTCCCCTGTGAACCTTTAAGAAGGAAGCATTTGTAGCTTAAGTCTTAAATAAGGATTTATAGGGAGAGATAAATGTAAGGTATGATTTTTATTGTGTTGGCTTCATCAGGGTCTTTGGCTTAATCTCCTGCCAATAATCATCTTCTCCAAGAATCACATGAGGATGAAATACAAATGACTATGAAGTAATCAGATTACTTTACATTGTGACTGTCCATAGACTTTATTACATTATGTTCAACAATATACTAACGTCTGTAGATAAAATAACTTTGATATGGACCTTATTTTTAGTCTTTGTATTAGTCTGTTTTCACTCTGCTGATAAAGACATAACTGAGACTGGAAAAAAAAGAGGTTTAATTGGACTTACAGTTCTACATGGCTGAGGAGCCCTCAGAATCAAAGGCACTTCTTACATGGTGGCAGCAAGAGAAAATGAGGAATAAGCAAAAGCAGAAACCCCTGATAAATTCATCAGATCCTGTGAGACTTACTCATTATCATGAGAACAGCAAGGGAAACACCAGCCCCCATGATTCAATTACCTCCCTCTGGGTCCCTCCCACAGCACATGGGAATTCTGGGAGCTACAATTCAAGTTGAGATTTGGGAGGGGATACAGCCAAACCATATCAGTCTTGATGTGTATACTGCTCTCTTTTTCAGAGAATGTTAAAGGTCTCTCTTTCATTGACTAGTTTTTCTTCTTATCTGAGTCTGACAGCAATAGGTAAACAGTTAAAATTAAACTGTTTGGCACATACTAATATTCAAAATAAATAGATTATTATTTTTATCATGTAATTGTTAAAGGAGGAGAGAATGAATGAAGAAGTATTTCCATAAAATCAAAGAATATGCATCTTTATTGTCTTACCGATGATTAATATTTTTCCATGAAAATATAAATTTTTCCTTGAAAGTAATTTAAATTCTCTGTTTCCTTCCTCATAAGTATTTCTGAGCATAAAATTAGGGCTGGGGCTAGGTACAATGTTCCTAATAAATGGCGTTACTGTCTGCCATTTTCATGATACATTTGATTCATAAGAAGTGTGTACTCGACGGAAGAATTCTGGAGCAGCTCAGTTTTATATATAGCAAAAAATAATTACAGGTTTAATTCTTTAAATGGAAAGTTATAGGATAAACATCTTTCTTTTGGTGCAAGGAATATAAAATTTGTTATTTTAACAACTAATAAAAATGATGGCATAAAAAGAGAAAGGCAAACTTGTGATATATCCTGTCAGCTGTCAAGTCTATTTATTCTAAGTTGTCTCTTGGATTTTTTGTTTCCTTTTTTGAAATGGGGTCTTGTTATGTTGCCCAGGCTAGATTTGAACTCCTAGTCTCAAGCAATTGTCTTGTCTCAGCCTCTTGAGTAGCTGGGACTACAGGTATACAACACCACACCCAGCGAAGTTGCCTATTTAATTTTTTAAAGCATGAGTTGCTAAACTTCAATCTTATTAAACACATGTCCTTAGGTGAGAATATTTTAAAATCTCTTTATGTCTTGGCAGGGTGTAATGGCTCATGCCTATAATCCCAGCACTTTGGGAGACCGAGGTGGGTGGATCACCTGAGGTCAGAAATTCGAGATCAGCCTGACCAACATGGTGAAACCCTGTCTCTACTGATAATACAAAAGAAAAATTTAACCGAGTATGGTGGCAGATGCCTGTAATCCCAGCTACTCTGGGGACCAAGGAAGGACAGTCACTCGAACTCGGGAGGTAGAGGTTGCAGTGAGCCGAGATTGCGCCACTGCCCTCCGGCCTGGGTGATACAGTGAGACTCAGTCTCAAAAAAAAAAATTTGTTTATGTCTTAAAAATTTAACAAAACCTTATTGCTAATTTAGCACATGACCTATATTAGAGAAACATTGCTTAATTTAGATTTTAGTACAAGAGACAAATGTGTTCCCAATTTCTTTAATAATGGAGAAGAGTCCAGGACTCAAATCTATGGTAGATGGTTCTCGGGTAGTTGTCTACTGTGTGCATAACTTAAAAAAATTATCAAATTGTATTTAATTATGCATATTTACTGCTTTCTTTCTTTATCTTGAACTTTTTGAGGAGATAGATATACAATATTCTTTACTAAACGTTCATTGAATAAATGAGTTTAGTTTGGGGCCATATAAGCCTGTAAAATTTCCAATTGTATTCCACAGGTTCTTAAGCATATAAAAATAAAGTAGACTACTGTATGCCAATCAAAACAACAATAGCAAAGGATCTTTCTTTAGGACATAATAAGCCTCATCAATTCTACTCCATGGAAAAGCTTATAGAATGGCCTTCTGCTAGAAGGGAAGTAAGCCGACACCTTTTGAAGATTAGACAATACAATCACAATGACTACCATATTGAATAGTCTAGTGTATCAGATATTGAGCTAAGTGTGCTTTCATCTTCACAACTCTGTGAAGAATTTAATGCTCAAAGAAGCCAAGTAAATTCCCTAAAGCATCAAGATTACTACATTGCTAAATTGGACCTCAGAGGAGCTCTGATTGGCTCTCAGCCTTCCCTGTTCCCTACCTTACAGTGACATCAGCTAACTACAGTGAATTATTGAGAGGGATGTTGATATGGGATCCCTGCCTACAATACTTGTTTTCATTACTTGGTAAGATATATTTATATCTTCATTAAATGAGAGCAACAAGAGTATTTTGTTTTTATGTAGAAAAATTTAAAGAAAATGGGAAATAATGTGGCTCTGAGATGACTTGAGAGAGTGATGGATTACAAACCAGCTCAATTCGTTGAGCTACTGAAAGAGATGAGGCAAATTACAGTGAAGGACGTGCTTCTGGAAATAAAGAACACCCTTCTGCCATCCTTAATTAAGTGCAAAAAAGTATAGATTCTCCTACCATTGAGCTTTGCTGGAATGTGTTTGAAACTGGTTGGAATGGTTTGCAAAAACTCCCTTCTCTGTAGGAGGAACAAACTTTCCAAAGCTCTTGGGAGTAAAATCACCAAGTAGAGTTTCTTCAGTTCTTGATATTTTTAAACCAATCGTGTAAAAATATTTTACTGGCAAATATTGCTAAATCTTTAAAGTAACCCTACTTTATATATCTGCAAGCTCCTTCGGTTTGCAGTGTCCTTTTTTCCTTTCCTTCAGAGGTGAATGTTATTCAGACCTGAATCCCCAACTAGACAATCAAAGTGAGATTCATTTTTCTAACAATATCTACTATCCTACAAATGGTTTTGTATTAGTCCAGTAAGTATTTTGTAGTCCTTGGGGGATTTATTCTACCAAATAGCAGGTCATATTAACAAAGTATAGGAGAATTTAGGGTAAACATAATTTTGGGGGGTTGATTTGATCATTACTAAAATCTAATAACTCAGGAATGAAAACTTTGAAATTCAATCAAATAGATAGTCTAGGTATGACAAAAAGTTTACAGATTCTGTTAGATCATTCTTCTTTTGGAGGCAGTTTACTTTCCAACTCCCGATTTTTAGAACTTCATCCTATATTTTAAGGGAGCAAATTAGACTAACTCAATATATTTGAGTAAAAAGTGTTTGCAGTTTCATCAGAGGCACTCATAATTGGGAATACCTATTACAGTTTATTGGCATAATTTTACACAAGGACTTTGATTTACAGTGCTTTTTCACATTTCTTGGCTCTGAATTTTAATGTAGTGTTAAGTTCAGAAACTATTTTCTGCTATGAGATTTATTTGGTGTCTTTTCAAAAGCTGGGCCCCAAAGTTGGCACTTCTGAACAAACTACCAACACTTCTAATGAGAGTATTTCTGATTATTTGTATTTGTTAAGAATTCTTTAAGATGAATGAGCTCAATATTGTGTGCTACCTTGACATCTGCTAGCATTGAGAGAGCCTCAAATGGCCTAATTGCAAGTTCCCCTCTTCACTCTGCTCCTGCAGATATGGTTCTCTAGCCAAACAACCCTCCTTATCCAACTGAACAGGTGCAATTCCTGAGTATATCTTAGTAATAGGTTCCAGTTCAAACAAGCCAATCATATCCTTTGGTGGAACCAGGGGCACATAACTCTCTGGATACCCACAACCCCTGGTCGTTCCTTATTGTGATGTCCATGTGGCCCCGCATGTTTTGTGGTGTCCCCCTTCCCTGGACTGTAAGTATATGTGACTAATAAACTGTTGTGGATTTGATCTGTATAGTGTCAAGAGTTATGTAACCATCTATCCCTGTAACACAAAGAAAGGAACCTCGCCCCCATTAACAAGGTGAACAGGAGGTGATTGAAACAGCATGCCAGGAAAATATTAAACCATCTGAACACCAGTGAAGAGTTATTTTTGTGAATTTTCAGTTCCCTGCCAATCATTTCTCATGATTAATAATAATTTTAAAGAATGAAGAAAGAAAGCACAAAATAGATTTTTATTATGGTAAGAAAGAAGCAATCTTGAATGTTTTTATTAGGTTATCATAACAAGCCTTCCAAATTTTGTTACCTAATACAGAAAAGTGGATTTTGAAAACAAAAATTTCCAGAAAATATTTACCTGTATGAGCTATTAAAACATAGGATAGTAAAATTTTATCTTTTAAAGTCACTTTTCTGAATTCTTAGGGGTATATCCCACACCAAAATGGCAGTTCTAGCATCTGGACCTGGTAATTCCCAATTCTTAGGGAGTATGTCCCATGCCAAAATGGCAGTTCTAGCATCTGGACCTGGTATCTCTTGGTCAAGGCTAATAGTTCTGGATGGAGATCCCTGGTTGTTAGAAGGGGGAAAAGAGATTTTGATGAGCAATGGATTCCATGGTTTCACAATTGGCATAACACCTTCTCTCAGGATATATCTACCTCAGAATGGGAATAAAGAAATGAGAAATAGGAGGTAAATCTAAATAACAGGAGAGGGGAACCTGTAATTCTAAAAAGTTATATAACACATGATAATAGAGAACTGAGTCTTTCATTTGTCTGTTTACAAATCTACCAGAACATATATATTCAAGTGACGATATTTCTCTTGAAAATAACTGCATTGTGCCTACAATTGCTTATTGCATTTTTGGTAACCTCTTTTATAACTGTCTTCAGAACTCATGGCATATATTTTTTCTGTAACCTTTCTGGCTGTAGATTTTCAGACTTTGAAAGTATACTGAAACTAGATTGCTTGAAAAACTTCTTGTTGTAAAATACCTATAATCAAGGATCAATTTAAAAAATGCATTAAAAAACAAGTCAAACCACATGAAACTGCCATCTTGGCAAGTGTTTTTCAGTTAAATACTGACAATTTTGTGTGTGTTCAACCCAGGATAATGCTGAGTTCACCAAAAAAAAAAAAAAAAAAAAAAAAGATGGGGAAAATCCCCAAGGGTCAAATACTAAAAGCAGGCAGAAATTCAGAACGTTTATCATGGTGCTGATGCTCTGGTAAGACAGAGAATGGGAATTGCATCCCCATTAAGAAGTCAAGATTTTTGAATTGTTACACTCTCAGTTGCAAGAAGAATGATACCTTTTTTTTTTTTTCCAAAGGGAAATGACAATCCTGCTAGAGACAGTGTCTTACTCTGTTGCCCAGGCTGAAGTGCAGTAGTGTGATCAGGGCTCACTGTAGCCTCAAACTCCTGGGCTCAACCATCTTCCTGCCTCAGTCTCTCAAGTTTCTGAAACTACAGGTGTATGTCACCACATTCAGCTAATTTTTAAAATTTTTTATAGAGATGGGATCTCACTGTGTTGCCCAGGCTGTTCTTGAACTCCTGGGTTCAAGTGATCCTTCTGCCTCAGCCTCCCAAAGTGCTAAGATTACAGGTGCGAGCCACTGTGAATGGTCATAACATTTTCTTATAGCAATCTAGGCTTAGGGTAGGAAAAAATGACCTTTAGTCATGAGCCTACCCTGAGACAAGTTTGAGATTTAATTTATACAATCTCTGTGATAAAGAAAAATATGTGCTGAAAATCGAAATTTGATTTAATTTTAAATTAGCTTGCCTTATTCTGTTTCTGCAAATATAGAAGTAGCTTGTATTGGACCAACTGTTTTACAGATAACAATGATAAACTCTGGATAAGAATATAAAAAAACTATCTGAAGGTACTGAAGCATGACCAAGGCAGGTAGAAACTGCAGTAGAGTCAATGCTTGCAAGAAAAATATGGCACTAGGTTGGTTTCTAGATTGTATAGTTTTTCACCTTATGGGTAGTCCCTTGTCTGGTCACAATGAAGTAGTGAAAATTCAGCAACAACCCAGCAGACTTATTAGATAAGGAAACAGAGAACAGTGTAAGGTCATACAGAAACTAGAAAGTGAGGGGAGAATCTGGAAAAGAGAGTGACAAATGGAGCCCTAACTGTTGTAGATAAACTCTGCCCAAATCTCTGGATGACTATTGAATGTGCCCATTAGACCCAGCAGAGGAGAAAACAATGAAATAGAGATTTTGCCTAGTTCCCATCATTAGGGAGACAGGGAGTTTGAAGCCAAATTGGCCATATAAGCAAAAAGAACAAAGCTGGAGGCATCACACTACCTGACTTCAAACTATACTACAAGGCTACAGTAATCAAAACAGCATGGTACTGGTACCAAAAGAGATATATAGACCAATGGAACAGAACAGTGGCCTTAGAAATAATGCCACACATCTGCAACCATCTGATCTTTGACAAATCTGACAAAAACAAGCAATGGGGAAAGGATTCCCTATTTAATAAATGAAGTTGGGAAAACTGGCTAGCCATATGCAGAAAACTGAAACTGGACCCCTTCCTTACACCTTATACAAAAATTCAGTCAAGATGGATTAAAGATTTAAACTTAAGACCTAAAAGAAAAATGTCTTCATGTTAAAGAATAGTTCATCAAATACTTCAAATATTTTTTCTTGGAATATTAATACATACAAGGCTTTCTTTGAAGAGACTTTTCTACTCCAGTTGTATGACTAGAAGCCTCATATAAGAACTATTTCATTTATCACTAGGCACTAGATGAACCAGCCAAGACTGAAAGTGTCTCCAAGGACAACATATTAGAACCACCAGTGGAGGTAATAACTTCAGATTACCCCTGCTTTTGGTATGCGATCCCAAAACTTATTGCTAACCCAGTACCTGGTTTCAATTCTTCCAGCTGTATTTCCCTGCACAGCTCAGGCAGCAAACTGAAGAGCTCTGTGCTACCATTGATAAGGTCTTACAGGATTCCTTGTCTATGGTAATGCCTTAGACTAGAATGTGCAATTCAAACATTTGCTTTGCTTCTCTTCATTTTCCTCTACTTTAGTATGATGCCTCACAGGCTTGTTCTTTTCTTTTCTTTTCTCTTCTTCTTCCTTCCTTTCTTTTTTTTCAGCATTCTTCTGATTCTCCTTCAAGGTCCCCAAAGACATTGTTGGGTTCTGATACAGTCAAAGTATGTATATATTTAATATAATTTATGGAACCATAAGATTTATTAGATCAATGATTTCCAAACTGCAAGTCAAGGTCCAATAGTGAATTGAGAAATAAATTTAGTGAATAGCAATCAGTCTTTTTGTAGAATTTTAAAGATAGAAAATATTAGACTTGATTTCAAGTAATGTATAGGTTTTGTTGACATTTGATTACATGTACACATATAATGCAAGGTAAGTGTATACAGGGTTGCAAAGTAAAATCTATTTCTGTGGGTCAAGTTCAAAACAATTTGAAAGCCAACATATTAGACTATTTTTTTTTATGTTGACATTTAGAATGTATAATTTGTGGCTCATTCTCACTCAAATTATAGATTCAATATTTATGGAATTTATAGTCACTGAAAAATAGAGAAGTAAAAAATGAAGTAGACTAAAGTAAAATTAGCCTAAGAGGTTTAATATAAGTATTATTTCTAGAATTATTTTCTTTTTGCTGATTGAATTTATTTCATTATTCTTTGACTCAAAGGGAAATAAAACTGGATATTTTAGATTGTTAGAGTACTACTAAACTATTAATTTTTGTAATTGTGTATGTATTTCCTTTTTATAAAATAGTTATTTTCATTTGTTATTATAAAATACTACATTTCTCCAAATTATTTTTTTCAAACACTTAAGCTCTACTCATCCAAATTTCAAAATGCCTATGATTTTTCTTTTGCTGATAATTGTTAGTTATTAGTTACTGTTTTTCTTTTTTTGGTCAGCCTTATTTATTTCCTTGGAATTAGTATACTTTTTTCCTGTCCTTTCTTAAAACATGGGACACTGTGCATCTAAAGTAATTTTCAAATGTACAGAACTATACATAACTAGAAGAGTAATCCTAATTTCAATTGAAATATTATCAATAAATATCCATTAGTAATGACATATAAAACCCAGTAATCAATTATTATCATATTAATTATATTTTAGCAGAGGACCCACAAATGGATAATTATAATTTCTGTATTTGAAGTCTATTTTGTTGTATATCCTTTAAGCCTTTTAATCTAAAACTTTGATTTGTCAAAGATATTATATCAATTTTATAATATATATTTTTTCTTATTTCATTTGTTGAACATGTAAAAGACCTGTAGTATATTAAATATGATGAGAATGGGATTTAAGAAGTTATATATGAATAATAATCTACATTACTGGTTTCTTTAACAAATATTTAATCCTTATGGTGTTAAAAAAAAAAAACCGGTATTTTAGGCCACTTCATTCAAGGCAATTTTTCCTTCAACAGGTATTTATTAAGCACCTACCGTAAGTCTGGTGCTGCAAGGCACTAGGAACATAAGCAAGGCTGGATAACCTAAGGCACATGCTTTGAATGTAGTGATCAAGGGGTAGAATTCAAGCTGAGACCCAAAGGTGGAAAAGAGCCAGCAACAGAAATTTTGATCAGGAATAATAGCTTTCAGGTACAGAAACAGACATGTGTAAATTTCCTGAAGCATGAAAGAGCTTAGTGTGTATGAAGATAAAGAAGACAGCCAATGTGCTTGCTGTACACTGAGCTAGGGATGAACAGTGCAAATGATGTTGAGAAACTGGGTTAAGCACAGTAATTTAAACACTTATTTGCCATGCCATGAAGCTTTTATTCCAAAGAAAATGGGGAGACATAAAACCATGGTGGGAATAACATGAAACTATAGAAGATGATCAATATGGCTGCTGTGAGGAGGCTCCTGCAGTCAGGGAAACAGTCAGTGGTGATGTGGTCTGAATAGGGTGGGTTCAGAAGAGCTAGAGAGAAGCATGACCGTTTGAGGCTTGCCGAGAGTTTGGGTGCAGGTAGTGAAGGAGAGAGAAGAATCATGAATGAACTACAGGTCTCTGCTTTGAGGACAGACAACAATGAAGGAAGAGCTGTATAGTGTCAGGCAGAGGGTTATGTCAGTTTTAGACAAGGATGAGTTTGAAGTGCTTATCAAGAAAGCTTAAACCTGTGTGTTTGAAGCTGAGGGTCATTTGCACATAGACATTGTAAGTGTCCTGTACAGAGCTCCAAGGAACATAACATCACAGGTCTGAAAAAGGAGATGGAGAACCAGTAAATAATAACGAGAAGGCTTTTATGGTAAGAGGAAAGTTAGAGCAGTGTGATATCATGGAAACTATAGAAGAGAGTGTTTCGAATATAATTATGTTGATTGTGGCCAAGGGTCAGAGAAAGATAAGTCTAAAGGAGTGTTTATTAGATTTGACTTGTATATTTTGAAACCATATTGGTGGTGCTTGTGTGTTGGCATTCATTCTCGTTTTTGAGTTTTTAGAAGCTTTATCGGCATATATAATCATTTTTTAACTTAAGGTTTTCCTCTTGAGTATTAATATAGTGACTTTTAATTTATAATTTCTAATTGTTGTTTTCCTAGATGTATCATTTACTGTTACTTTACTTTTTTCATACCCTTTTGTCTAATTTTCTTCAGAACAGTGTATTTCTGGATATAATTTTTACAGTCAATCAGATTCTATTTACCAGGGACCTTAAGCCACTTATAATTATTGCAATTCTTGTTATGTTAGGGTGAATTTTTGCTATCTTATTTCTTGTTTTCTATTTAAAATGTTTTTATTTCTCTTCGTTTTTTTTTTTCTGCTTTCCTTAGGCAATTTTGATATTTACTAGTTTAAACATCTTGAAAATTTTACTTTATATCTTGTTACTTCTGGTAGTTACATGTACATTCTTAAAGACAATTATTATGCTTAATTTTGTATCAATTTTAAAACGTATAAATGTCTTTCCCTAACATTTTGTAAGCACTATAGCATTTTTCACTTTCTACTTGTTTTTAATCAACCTGTATATAAAAACACAAGCACATACACATACAATTTATTAGTATTATTTTGAACTTTGTCTGAACACTTCTTGATCTTTCCTTTGTTTAGATACTTATTTCTGATTTAGATCCTTATTTTGCACACATTCAAAGCTTTTTCCTGGGTTTATTATTTTTCTTGTTGGAATCTTGCTTCAAGTTGTATAAAGCAAGATCTTTTTGTGTAGATTTTGTGAGCTCTGTCCATGATAACATCTTTATTTTGCCTTTTCGTTTAAATTATAGTTTTGCTGCAAATAAAATTGTAGGTCCTCTTTCTTCAACATTTTCCCCCTAGGTTTCTTTTTCTTCAACAACATACTTATGAATTATTTTGTCAGCATGATACTTGTTCCTCGGCTATAGAGTGATCATTTACAGAATTGCTGTATAAGCTTTTAAAACTTTATCTTTATGTATGATCTTACAGATATTTTTTATGATGTATCTAGGCATGCATTTTTTTCTTGTATATTTTGATTGTTACCCTTTATGACCTTTCATATGAAGTCTTCAATCTTTTCTTTCCCTTACATTCTCGGTAATTTTTAATCATTATTTTTGCAAATATTTATTCCCACATGGGACTCTTATAATACTGATTTTTGTCACTTTTGATTCTGTATTTCATGTCTCTTACTCTTCATATTTTTCTATTTATTATTTTCTAATTCCTTCAAGAGGAATCCTTGATCTAATATTCCAGTTCAAGATTTTGTTCAGTATCTATTCTTTCCTTCAATTCCTGTCTTACATTCTTTGTTGAAGCTGACGTAATTTTTTCTTCTAAATAAGATTTATTGAGGCATAATGTAATCACTGTAAACTCCATCCTTTTAGTTTACAGTTCTGAGTTTTGACAAAAGAATCCAATCATATAATTACTACCTCATTCCAAACAAAACATTTCCATCAACTGAAAAAGTTCCCTGTGCTCCTTTTTAGTATATACTTCCCTCTAACCCAAGTCCTGGGAAACCACTTATCTTTTCATGTGTTCCTATGCTTTTGCCTTTTCAAGAATATCATATAAATGTAATTATATAGTCTGTAGTCACTTTAACCTTTACTTAGTAGAAGGCATTTGAAATTCATCCACATATCATTGCGTGGATCAGTAGCTCTTTTTTTTTTTTTTTAATTGCTGATTAGTAGTCCACTGTGTGGATGTTCCATCCTTTGTTTATCTATTCACCAGTTAATAGATGGTTGGGTTATTTCTAATTTGGAGCTATTACTAATAAAGCTGCCAAGAATGTTTGTAAACAAGACTTTGTATGGATATATGCTTTCACTTATCTTGGGTAAATACTTAGGAGTGGAATAGAGGAACCATTGTTTTCTTTTATAGTATTTACGTTTTTCAGATGTCTTATTATGTTTCCATGGAAACTCAAATTTCCCTGAGCATGTCAACTAAGTTGGGTGTATATATGCCTGGTTCGTGGGGTGGCAGGTCCTGAAGCCCAAATCCTAGCACTTGCCAATTCTGGTGAGGTTTATTTATTTATTCTTTAAGAGCAGGACGAGCATGTGCTTCAGAAGGGAGAAGTGCCATAGTATCAACCAGTTCCCACTTGCCACTTCCTCTCCACCCTGGTGACCCTGACCCTCCTTTCTGCCTCCCTGCACCTCTGTTTATGGTATATTCTTCTCTTCCAATAGCTGTCCCAGTCATCATTGCTGAGCAAGGGATTAAGGGAAAGATTCATCAGAAGCTGGCCAGTTGTTGAAACCTATAGTTAACTATTTTCTTCCCGAAGGCTGAAGGACCACTTTGATATTGTTTTCATTGTTACCTCTTTTTACTACCCTCAGATTTTAGTAGTCCCTCACTTCACCCCATTGATCTTATCTCTGATGTTTAAATGTGTTGTGGCATGAGAAAGCAGGGATAGAATATGTAAAAACAAAACAAAACAACTATTTTGAAATGTTTGGCTATTAAAAGGAAAAGGAAATTAGGTTGGTAGTAAGGTCAAGAAAGAATTTTTTGTTTTGTGAAGCTGAAAATGACAGATCAAATTTGCATATGGTGGCATTGGTCTCAGCAGAGAAAGAAGTACTAATTCTAGAGAAGAAGGGGAAATAAAGGTCTGAATATTTGTGCCCCACCCACCTACTGAGAATTCATATGTTGAAATATATGAAGGTATTAGCAGATGGGGCCATTAGGAAATGATTGGGTCATGAGGATGGGGACCTTATGAATGGGATAAATTCCCTTACAAAACAGTCCTGAGAGAAACCTCTTACCCTTTCCATCATGTAAAGACATGCAAGGTGGCCTCATCTATGAACCAGAAGTGGGCCCTCACCAGGCACCAAATCTGCTAGTGCCTGGATTTTAGACCTCCCAGTCTCCAAAACTGTGGAAAATAAACTTCTGTTGTTTATAAGCCACTCAGTCAATGATATTTCTTATAGTGGCCCAAATGTGCTAAAACCATTTGATAATAAGCTGGAAATGTCCTTCACTGTAATAGAATGGAAAATAAAGGACATGACAGCTACAGATGCAAGAATGTTTGTAGTTTGGTGGAAGGGAAATAATTTTATAACCAATATCTTTAGTTATTTTATAACTAACACCTATCAATGAAGTAAAATATAAGATCATTAACTAAGATTAAGGGGAGAAGCTGTGATGGGAATGAATTTTAAAAAGTTAAAAAAAAGTTTATATATTCTACTTTCAATTCCTTTTCTCCAGTTTCCTTTTAAATCTCCTTTTTTTATGTCACCAAAGCCACTTTTTCCAAGGTTTCTGAAGTCCTCTGCATTGCAATAAACCCAGTCCTGAGTTGAGATGACAGCAACAGAATTTGAGACAGTTGCTCACACCCTCCTCTTTGATACATTTTCCCTCTAGAGTATTTTAGAATGCCATACTCTATCTGTTTGTCCTCTATCTCCCTTTTTGTTATTATTTCTTAGTCTCCTTTGCTGGTTCATCTTCTTCTTCCCAAACTGTTAATGTTGGAATGCTCTGGTCATGAGTCCTCAAACTTCTCTTTTCTCTGCATATTCATTCCTTTGGTGATCTCACCCTGTTTTATGTTATAAAAACTAACTACATATGTGCTGACAACTCTATTTGTAGTCCATGATTCTCTCTCAAACTACCGACTTCCAAATACCTACTCTTCATTTCCATTTAGACTTCTAACAAGTGTCTTATCCTCAATATGCATATAAATAAAATCTAGATTTTCTCTGGCAAAATGATTCCCTATGTTGCCTTCTCATCTCCATTGGTAGAATTTCACTCTTTCATTTGCTCAAGGCCAAAAACGTTGGTGTCATGTTTTATTCTTCTCCTTCTCTCACATTTCACATGTCTTCTATAGAAATCCTGTTTCTACAGCTTCAGAATATGTCAACTATGATTATTTCATGGCTTCTGCACTACTGAGCCACTGTGTTTTGTTGGATAGTACAAGAGTTTTGTCCCTATAGCTCTGACTCACAATAGTTTATTCTTAACACTTGAAATGCAGAGAACCTTTTAAAGCATAAGTCAGATCATGACCCTCCTCTGTTTAAAGCCAGAAGTGCTTACACATTTCCCTCAGAATATAAGCAAAGTCCTCACAAGGTCCTGGAAGGGCCTGTATGGTCTGGTGCCCCAATGCTTCTGTGATTGCCTTTTTCTTCCAACTCTCTCCTTTACTCACTCCATCCTAGCCCACTAGCCTCCTTGCTGTGCCTTGGATGTGTCAAGCATGCTCCTGTCTTAGCACGTTAGTTTCTTTTCAAATCAGTTATATCACTGATCATTTTATAGTTTCTATCATACTGTGAAAAATTTTCTGCCTTTATCTCCAAAATCATGGTTAAGTATGGTTGTTTTCAGTCTGGTTCTGAAAAGACACATTTCTTAATCTCCGTGGGTCTTTTTTTTTTTTTTTGGTTGTTTATTATTTCTACTCATCCTCATTCACATTGTCTTGCCTTTTTGTGTGTCTGAATCTGATTGTATGCTAGATATCCTATTTGAAAATTTCTTAATGGAAATGGAGACTTCATATGATATTACCTTTCCATAGAAAGTCTTTTCTTTGTTTCTGTCATACACTGGGAGCACTAGCAAGAAAAAACTACCCGAATTTAATTTAAGGTTTTGAGATTATTTTTTCTGGACAGTCATCTTCAGATGATTTGATACCAGGTTGAAGACTATGTGAGTCTTCTGGGTCACTCTTATTCCTAGGGACCCAATCTGTTCTTGGCAAGTCCTGGTTGACTTTTCTCTATATATACTTGTGAGATATCAAAAGTTTGGGTCAGCTTCTCAAGCAACTCATCATTATTTGCAAGCATCCCCAGGGCAAAAGCAGTTCTGAAATGCTGAACTTCTCTCTTCAGGTACCCATCCTCTTTTGATTTTGCCCAGCAATTATTCGCTCTCTTTTTAGTTCATTGATGTATTTGATTAAATATTTTTCAATATATTGGTCAGATTTTTTATTGTCCTATATGGAAAGATTACTTCCAGTTTTCTACCCACAATTCTTAGTGGAGAAAATCCACTTTAGAAACTTTGCACTTGTTCCGTCTTGTTGGAATGCTCTTTATCTAGAATACCACACACTCAACTCCCTTACTCCTTCAAGTCTTTGAAGTCTCCTTCAAATGTCACCTTCTCAACACTGATCATCTAATTTAAAATTGTAAACTCCCAGCACTCTTGACCTCCTTAACATCTAGGTGGTCCAGAAAAACATGAGGTATTTTATAGAAGCAAATAAATTTTTATCTGGAAGCACATATATTGCCCTAGGCTTCAAATTATTTCTACTCTTTTTCGTTGCATTTATTCCTTCCTAACATATAATTTACTTATTCATGATTTCATTGCTTATTTCTCTTCTTCCAGAATGTGAACTCCTCAATGGTGGGACATCTTTGTCTCTTTTGTTTACCAATAAGTCCCAGGGGTGTAGAACAGTGACTGGCACACAGTAGATGCACAATAAATATGTGTTGAGTGGATGAATGAATCAAATAGCTATTTCATCTCAGAAAGTGGGCCTACAAAAGAAAAATTTGGGGCAGTGCCAAATGCACATTTGAAATTGATAATTATTAATTTAAAATAAAATTAATTAATTTGTTTGAAAGAGTTTCTCCAACAATGTTTTGCATCTCAGATACAAGTATGGAGAAAAATGGATGGCAAGGCCAATTTAGGGTTGAGTTCTTTTTTTTGGAAGTGAACTTGTCACAGAAAGAGAGGAAGATAAAAAAATAAAAGTATTAAAATGACTTACAATATTAAATAATATGAGCTAAGAGGTAAAGCCGGAATAAAGCTGATGAAGGTCAGTGATTTGGAAGTCCCAATGATGTGGATGTTGTACTAGCAGCAGTAGAGAAATGAAGATGGTGGATAGGAGGTAGAGGTCTGAGTGTGGGACATTTGTAATTGAAATTTCTGAGAGTTTCCGTTTTACTGGCGAAGGTAAAATTAAGGAGCTTTCTGGGAGTGAATGATTGAAATGGAGTAGATGAGAACATCTTTGGAATTGAGGAGCTCAAAAAGTTGAAAAGACAGAATTTTGAAATAGGCAAAAATTACAGAAGAATTGTGAGGAAAGAACTATTATGATCTATGAGTTAACATCATCAATAAATAAGGAGAAATTAGCAGAAAGTTGATAGATAAAGTCAGTGAAAAGAATAATCAAGTGATATCATTTTATAAAATAATTTTCAAAAAAAGATATTGTATAGAGAGAGCAATGTTTAGAAAATCTCAATTGAGAAGAAGGTGAACACATTCTAGAAGTTGAGTCTATTATTATTTACTTTGTTATTTCAGAAGTATAATTGTTTTTATTTTCATACAGACTCCCACAACTCTTCCAAGAGCAGCTGGTCGAGAAACCAAATATGTAAGTACCTTTATAATTATACACACTGCTTTTCAAATGGGTGCCTGTGTATGCTTTGGAGAGAACACAATTATACAGTAATTTAAATAGAATTAATTGATTTTTTTAATAAGTTGAAGGGTAGGATGATATGATTGGCTCAGATACAGAAAATCAGATTATGTCAGAGATAAAACATCAGGTATGCTTATCAAATAAATTTGTTCTTAACTGAGATCTAGTTGGATTAGTTTAGCTAAATAAAACAGAACTGCCACACCTGCTTCCTGATTTTCTAGTTATCAACACTTAGATGACATTTTCATTTTTGTAATGGTTTATTATGCTTACAGAATAGTCAACTCATATACTTGAAACATTAATATTTGTCCATTTCTAATGGGATTGCCAGTTTAATCAACTTTGACGATTTTGTTGCTTTCCTGCATTTAAATTATTAACAAATAAACCAATTTTCACTTTTGAGCAAAAACAGATCGATCATGGATAGATATAGACTCACATTCAAGTCAAATAATTATAAGTAGCTGGCTCTGAGTGTGTTAGACATACACATGCATAGCCTCATCCCAACTCCAGTGTTCACTCACCTAATAATTGTGTTTTCCATCATGTGGTCAACTTCTGCTTCTGACCAAATGTATTCTAGTAGAAACAAGATTAACTCCTTAGTAAGTGTTTAGTTTTAACTCTAAAACAAATTAGTAAACTATTCCATTTAAGTTACGCATTTGTAGTTTTTATCATAATTATGAAGAGTAAATAGTTATTAAATGTGTATTTTGTGCCGTATCATCATTGTAATTTATACAGTTCTTCCTCCATTTGACTCTCCCCAAGGAAAGTAATAAACTGGATGAAATTACTAAATTTTATAACATCCAGAAAATTGTGTTCAGAGGATGTGGGTAAGAATACTGCTTAGACCATTTTCTGGAAGTTTCACTGTTATTTTTCATTATTATTGGAAACCATTGAGAGTAATACTTAAAAATAATGAAGGCATTTAGTAGACTAGACCCAAGTTTAAAATCAGTGTTGCTTTTAGATAGCTATCTGATTCTGGGAAAATTACTCACCATTTTACCTTTCTGTGCCTTTGTTTCTTCATCTATGAAATGAGGATACTAATAATTTTCTTATGTAAGATTTATATTAGCTAATCTATGAAAAGCCCTTAATGCAATCCTGATACAAAGGAATTGCTCGATAACTAAAAGCTTTTCCTTTCCTTTCCCTTTTTCCTTTATTCACACCTCCTTTCTTCTCTTCCTCTTATCTATCTTTGGAAGACTAGAAGTATCTTGATTTAATTGAATTCCTTGATTCATTATTGGGTACAAGAAAAGAAAGTTTCCTAAAGGTATTTCTATACTTTTTGTGACTAATACATTTTATAAGAGCCAGACCCCCAAAAAAGTCACTGGAATTTTTGCTCTGTCACTCACCTTCTTATCTTACCTACTCTTGCCTTTCAGCAAAATGTCTCTAATTAGATTAGTTTTCAATAGGTTCAGAGAGTTGTTGTCATTATCCATTCCTCTCTGGGAGTGGTTAATTTGGTAGCAATTGAAATGATTCTGGAGCAGCTTCTTCAATCTCCATAGTTAGAAATTATTTGAAATTATTCTTTACTTTCAATCAATTATCATACTTAATTAAAGCATGTTAACTTTCATGCCCTTAATGTTGTGAGAGCATTTAAGTCATTCAAAGTTAAGAATGAACCATCAAACAGCTTCAGTATAGGCTAGAACAAATATAAACTCTAATTCAGATAAGATTCTTGACCTTAATTAAAATTCATTTCTTGAGTAAGAAGCTTTGTTTTTACTTTATTTTACAACATGACATTTGAATTGTTGTTTGTGGCCCTTAAAATACGTCCATGTCTTTTGGAAGACCATAAGGGAGCATTTTACAACGAAAGGTCAAAACTAGTTTGGCGCCGACTCTCGGATTAGTCATATTTGTACATATTCAGCTGTAGTTATTACAATTTACTAAGTTATGTCTGATACATTTAGTTTGAGGAGAAAAGATTAAATTTTAGAGCAGAAGTCCACTTTAGCTATAAGCTTTAGTCTTGAGTGAACAAGAGCTTATCTTGTATGTCTTAAATATAATGTGTTCTGATTTTTTAAAAAGAAAGACACTAATATTTTCTTCTAAAAATTCTAATATTAGTGTTGACTCAGTTATGGGATATCTCACTTTAAGTATGAGTTTACTAGCTGTGATTTAATTAATTCATTTATCACTATATATTTCTGTCTTTCCCATGAAAACTAAAAAGTGACTCTGATAAGTCTATTTCTGTAACATTTCAATATTTCACCATCTGTCTTCAAACTTTGGAGAAAGTTGTCATCTTCAGAGCATATACCTGCTGGGACTCAGTAAGTCCTTGACTTTGTAGACATTCTTAGGTTAAATTCAAAGGCGGGGATCATGCAGGTTACCAACTCCTACACCACAGAGGAGGTTGAATAAAGGGAAGACATAAATTAGAGCCAAGAAAAAAAAGTTTGGTTACACTTGAGGATATCCTGAACAAGTTAGTACTGACCACCTAAAAGTCCTATTTGTAGAGGCTCTTTAAAAGTATATCTGATTACTACACATTATATATCTCAAAACACCACTATGCATCCCCTGGATATGTACAACTATTATTTGTTAATTAAAAAATAAAATTAAAAAGATATAGTATATAATCTGTGGATCAAGACTAGTAGAAAAGCTAGTCACTATTTCTAGCCCTGGTATTCAGTTTTCCACCTCTATTCATCGATCAACAAGTATTTATTGAGTGTCTACCAAGTACCATTCACTGAGGAGTCACTGGGGTGAGAGGAATGAACACAATGACAGGATGCCAATTTCTGAAGCATATATTCCAATGATGAGACAGATAGTAAACAGTTAAAATAGTAAATGAGCAAGATGCTTTATTATAGAAATAGAGAGGAGGTAGCCAGAGAACCTATTGATGTTAAAACCAACTTACAAATTTGCTAGTTTTCAATGTATTCGTAGGTTTTCCAGTTTTCCTGGGATAATTATAATGGTTTAATAAAAGAATAAGAAAGTCTGTGGCTAATTCCACTTTATAGGCCTTTGGTGAAAGACTGTCTTCTCTGGGAAAAAAAAAAAAAGAAAGAAAAAGAAACAAGGAAAATCAACTCACAATAACATTTCTTTCTTTGGGTCTTTATTGCACATATTGTGACATTTCATACAGTCTGTTTTTTAGGATGAGCCAGGTGCAGTAAGAGCAACACTAATTCAGACTAATTAAAGTAAAGGTTTTCTCCAGTCTGTGGTGTTCTTAAAATGCAGGCTATTTTAAAATAATATAATTGGGATTCTTTTAAGTGTAATAGAACTGAAACTAGGCTAACACTATGTTGAATAGGGAGTGAGCCTTTGGTCACTTGCAGGTTTGATTAATTTATCATCAATATTTCATTCGATTATTTTAAAAAGATGCTAAATTCAACAATAATAACTAATATTTTGAGCTCTTACCTTGAAAATAAAGCTTAACTATCTCATTTAAACTGTATACCAAACCTATGAGGTGGGTATTATTATTTTAAAATCTCCATTATACAAAGGGGGGAAAACAAGTCTGAGAAGTCAGAGTAGGCAAAACCCAACCCAAGTTTTCTTCATGTCAAAGTTTTCTGCCATTGATACTTCTATATACTTGTAGAAGTGTAAGTACATACCGGAAATAGTTTGCATTCTTTAAATATTTTATCCATTCATATTTATACCCTGGCTCCAAATTATTTCTTCATGCCCAATAACCTTCAGCCTAAACTTAGAAAGAATAATTTCATATTTGGTCATATTAACATCTAAAATGATAGTGATTTACTGTTTCCAGGGTTTTAAATCATGTGCTTAAATGTACATTAACTCATAATATATCAGATAAGGTATAAGAGAGTTATTTCTTATTGACAATAATTTTTAAAGTTTATTTCCTTCATGTAAATAAATAGATTTCCTTTCTAAACAAATTTTTAATATATTTATTTTTGTGGGTACATAGTAGTTATGTGTGGAGTACATGAGATATTTTAATATAGGAACGCAATGCATAATAATTGCATCATGGAAAATGGGGTATCTGTCCCCTCAAGCTTTTATTCTTTGTGTTACAAATAATCTGATTATACTCTTTTAGTTATTTTTAAATGTACAATAAAATTATTATTGACTATAGTCACTTGGTTGTGCCATCAAATACCATGTCTTGTTAATTCTTTCTATTTTTTTTGTACTCGATAACCATCCCTACCTCCCCAAAGCAACTCCCACCATTCTCAGCCTCTGGTAACCATTCTTCTACTCTCTGTCTCCATGAGTTCAATTGTTTTGATTTTCAGGTCCCACAAATAAGTGAGAACATGTGTTGCTTGTCTTTCTGTGCCTGGCTTATTTCATTTAACATAATGACCTCCAGTTCCATACCTGTTGTAGCAAATGACAGGATCTCATTCTTTATAATGGCTGAATAGTACTCCACTGTGTATAAGTACCATGTTTTCTTTATTCATTCACCTGTTGAAGGACACTTAGGTTGCTTCTAAATCTTAGATATTGTAAACAGTGCTGTGGCAAACATGTGAGTGCAGATACCTCTTTAATATACTAACCAGCAGTGGGATTGTTGGATCATACATGGTAGTTCTTTCTTTTTCATTTTCTGAGGAACCTCGAAGTTGTTCTTTATAGTGGTCGTACTAATTGGTGGTGTACAGTCCCACCAACAGTATGTGAGGGTTCCCTTTTCTCCACATGCTCATAAGCATTTGTTATTGCCTGTCTTTTGGATTAAACCCATTTTGACTGGAGTGAGATAATATCTCATTGTAGTTTTGATTAGCATTTCTCTGATGATCAGTGATGTTGAGCATCTTTTCATATGCCTGTTTGCCATTCGGATGTCTCCTTTTGAGAAATGTCTACTGAAATCTTTTGCCCATTTTAAACTATAATTATTATACTTTTTTATAGAGTTGTTTGAACTCCTTATATATTCTGGTTATTAATCCCTTCTCAGATGAGTAGTTTGCAAATATTTTTTCCCATTCTGTGGATTATTCCTTCAGTTTGTTGTTTCCTTTGCTGGGCAGAAGCTTTTTAAAATGATGTGATCTCATTTGTCCATTTTTGCTTTGGTTTCCAGTGCTTGTGGGGTATTACTGGAGAAATTTTTGCCCAGAAGAATATCTTGGAAAGTTTTTCTGATGTTCTCTTGTAGTAGTCTCATAGTCTGAGGTCTTAGGTTTAAGTATTTAATTCATTCTGATTTGATTTTTGTATATTGCAAGATATAGGGGTCTAGTTTTATTCTTTTGTATGTGGACACCCAGCTTTCCCAGCATCATTTATTGAAAAGACTATCTTCCTTATGTGTGTTCTTGCCACCTTTGTCGAAAACGAGTTCACTGTAAGTGAGCAAATTTGTTTCTGGGTTCTCTATTCTGTTCCATTGGTCTATGCGTCTGTTTTTATGCCAGTACCATGTTGTTTTGGTTACTATAGCTCTGTAGTAGTATTTGAAGTCAGATAATGACTCCTCCAGTTTTTTTCCTTTTTCTCAGGATAGCTTTGGTGATTCTGGGTCTTTTGTGGTTCCCCATAAATTTTAGGATTGTTTATTCTATTTTTATGAAGAATGTCATTGATATTTTGATAGGAATTGCTTTGAATCTGTAGATTACTTTGGGTAGTATGGACATTATAACAATATTGATTCTTTAAATCCAAGAACATGTGATGTATTTCATTTTTTTGTGTGTGTCCTCTTCAATTTCTTTCATCAGCATTTTATAATTTTCATTGTAGAGATTTTTCGCTTCTTTGGTTAAGTGAATTCCTAGGTTATTGCTTTAACTTGTGACTATTACTATACATGATATTACTCTTTTGACTTCTTTTTTAGATTGTTCACTGTGGGCATGTAGAAATGCTACTGTTTTTTGTATGTTAATTTTGTATCCTGCACCTTTACTGAATTCATTTATCACTTCTAATAGTTTTGGGTGGAGTCGTTAGGTTTTTCCAAATATAAGATCATATCATCTGCAAACAAGGATAATTTGACCTCTTTCTTTCCAATTTTAGGTGCCCTTTATTTTTTGTCTTGTCTGATTGCACTAGTTACAACTTCCAGTTATGTGTTGAATAACAGTGGTGACAGTGGACAACCTAGTCATGTTCCAGATCTTAAAAGAAAAGCTTTCAGGTTTTCCTCATTCTGTATGATTCTAGCTGTGGCTCTGTCATATATGGCTTTTACTATGTTTAGATATACTCCTTCTGTACCCAGTTTTTTGAGAGTTTTTTTTTCTTTTTATTATGAAGGATGTTGAATTTTATCAAATGCTTTTTCAGCGTCAAGGATCATACAGTTTTTGTCCTTTATTTTGTTGATATGACATATCACATCGATTAATTTGCATATGTTAAACCATCTTTGCATCCCTGGTATAAATCCTAGTTGATCATGATGAATAATCTTTTTAAGGCATTGTTGAATTTGTTTTGCTAGCATTTTGTTGAGGATTTTTGCATCAATATTCATCAGAGATATTGGCCTGCAATATTCTTTGTTTGATGTATCTTTCTGGCTTTAGTATCAGGGTAATACTAGTCTCATTATAGAATGAGATTTGTAGTATTCCCTTCTCCTTTTTTTTTTTTTAAATAGTTTAAGTCAAATTCATATTAGTTCTTTAAATGTTTCATAGAATTCAGCAGTGAAGCCACTGGGTCCTAGGTTTTGCTTTACTGGGAGACTTTTTATTACAGCTTTGATTTCATTAGTTGTTATTGATCTGTTCAGGCATTGGATTTCTTCATGGTTCAGTCTTGATAGGTTGTATGTATCTAGGAATTTATCAATTTTCTCTAGATTTTCCAACACATTGGCATATAGTTGCTCATAGTAGCTACCAATGAGTGGTTTCTGTGGTTTCATTCCATGCTGGATAGGAAGAATCAATATTGTGAAAATGGCCATACTGCCCAAAGTAATTTCTAGATTCGATGCTATTCCCATTAAAGTACCATTGACATTCTTCACAGAATTAGAAAAAAAAAAAAACTTAAAAATTCATATGAAACCAAAAAAGAGCCTGTACAGCCAAGACAATCCTAAGCAAAAAGAACAAAGCTGGAGGCATCATGCTACCCTACTTCAAGCTATACTATAAGGCTACAGTAACCAAAACAGCATGGTACTTGTACAAAAACAGACACATAGACCAATGGAACAGAACAGAGATCTCAGAAAGAAGACTGCACATCTACAACTATCTGCTCTTTAACAAACCTGACAAAAACAAGCAATGGGGAAAATGTTCCCTATTTAATAAATGGTTCTGGGAAAACTGGCTAGCCATATGCAGAAAATTGAAACTGGACACCTTCCTTACACCTTATACAAAAATTAACTCAAGATGAATTAAAGACTTAAATGTAAAGCCTCAAACTCTAAAAACCCTACAAGAAAATCTAGGCAATATCATTCAGGACTGGCACTGGCAAAGATTTCATGACGAAAACATCAAAAGTAATTTCAGCAAAAGCAAAAATTGACAAATGGGATCTAATTAAAGAGCTTTTGCACAGCAAAAGAAATTATCACGAGAGTGAACAGACAACCTAGAGAATGGGAGAAATTTTTACAATCTATCCATCTGACAAAGGTCTAATATCTAGAATCTACAAGGAACTTAAACAAATTTTAAAAAGAAAACCAAACAACCGCATTAAAGGGTGGGCAAAGGACTTGAACAGACAATTGTCAAAAGAAGACATTCATGCAGCCAACAAACATGAAAAAAAGCTCAACATCGCTGATCATTAGAGAAACACAAATCAAAACCACAATGAGATACCATCTCACACCAGTCAGAATGGCAATTATTGAAAAAGTCAAGAAACAACAGATGCTGATGAGGCTGTGGAGAAACAGAAATGCTTTTACACTGTTGGTGGGAATGTAAATTATTTCAACCATTGTGGAAGGCAGTGTGGTGATTCCTCAAAGTCCTAGAACCAGAAATACCATTTCACCCAGCAATCCCATTACTGAGTACATATGCAAAGGAATAATATAAGTCATTCTGTTATAAAGACATATGCAAGTGTATGTTCATTGCAGTACTATTCACAATAGCAAAAAGGTGGAATCAATCCAAATGCCCATCAATGAGAGACTGGATGAAGAAAATGTGGTACATATACACCATGGAATACTGTGCAGCCATAAAAAGGAAAAAGATCATGTCTTTTGCAGGAGCATGGATGGAGCTAGAAGCCTTTAGCCTCAACAAACTAATACAGGAACAGAAAACCAAACACCACATATTCTCACTTATAAGTGGGAGCTGAACAATAAGAACACATAGACACGGGCAGGGTGGTGGGGGAACAACACACACTGGGGCCTCTCGGGAGGGTAGGGAGAGGGAGAGCATCAGGATAAATAGCTAATGCATGTGGGGCTTAATGCCTAAGTGATGGGTTGATAGGTGTAGAAACCGCCACAGCACATGTTTACATGGGAAACTAATCTGCATGTCTTGTACATGTATCTTGAAACTTAACATAAAATAAAATAAAATAAAATAAAATAATAAAAAAAGTGCGTGAGGAAAAAAAATTCTGTAGTTTCAGTTGTAATGTTTTCATTTTCATCGCTGATTTTATTTGTGTTTCTTCCCTTTATTTCTTTATTGGTCTGCCTAAAGATTTGTCAATTTTCTTCATCTTTTCAAAAATCACCTTTTTGTTTCATTGATCTTTTGAATTGCTTTCTTCGTTTCAATTTTATTTATTTCTGTTCTGATATTTATTATTTTTCTTCTGCTAATTTTGGGTTTGGTTTGCTCTTGCCTTTCTGTTGTTTAAGGTGTTTTATTAGGTTATTCAAAGTTTGTTTTTATGTAGGCACTTACAACTATACATTTCCCTGTTAGAACTGCTTTGCTATATCCTGTAGGTTTTGGTATTTTACATTTCCATTATCACTTGTTTAAAGAAATCTTTCAATTTCTTTCTTAATTTCTTCATTGACCCACTGGTCATTCAGGAGCATATTGTTTAATTTCCATGTGTTTGTATAGTTTTCAAATTTCCTGTTGCTATTGATTTCTAGCTTAATCTCCTGGTGTTCAGAGAAGATGCTTGACATTGTTTTAATTTTTTGAATGTTTTAAGACTTGTTTTGTGACCTAAAATACGGTCTATCCTTGAGAATGATCTATGTGCTAAGGAGAAACATGTGTTGAAACATGTATAGCTGTTGGATAAAATGTTCTGTAAATATCTATTAGGTCCATTTGGTCTATAGTATAGATTAAGTCTGATGTTTCTCTGTTGATTTTCTGTCTGGGAGATCTGTCCAATGCTAAAATTGGGGTGTTGAAGTCTCCAGTTATTATTGCATTGAGGTCTATGTCTCTCTTTAGCTCTAATAGTATTTGCTTTATATATCTGGGTGCTCCAGTGTTGGTTGCATACAAGTTTGCAACCATTATAGCTTTTTGCTGAACTGACCCTTTTATCATGATATAATGACATTCTTTGTCTCTTCTTCAGTTTTTGTGTTGGTATCTATTTTGTCTGATATAAGCATAGCTACTTGTGTCTATTTTGGTTTTCATTGGCATGGAATATATCTTTTTTCCATCCCTTTATTTTCACTCTGTGAGTATGTTTATAGGCTAAGTGTGTTTCCTATAGGCAACAGGTGATTGGGTTGTTTTTCATCCATTCAGCCACTCTATGACTTTTGATTGGACAGTTTAGTTCTCACACATTGAATGATATTATTGATAAGTAGGGACTTACCCCTGCCCTTTTGTTATTAGTTTTCTGGTTGTTTTGTGATATTCTCTTTTTTCTTTCCCTTTTTCCTTTCTTTTCATGAATGTGATTTTCTCTGGTGGTATGCTTTAATTTCTTACTTTTATTTTTTTATTTTTTGTGTATCTGTTGTATGTTTTTAAATTTGAGGTTACCATGAGGCTTGTAAATACTATCCTATTCATTATTTTAAACTGATGACAATACTTGACACTAATTGCATAAACAAACAAACATACAAAAAGAAAACTAATAAAAACCCTACACTTTAACTTCATGTCCCTGCTTTTTTTTGTGTCTTATTATACTATGTCTTAAAAAGTTGTTGTTATTATTTTTGACTGGTTCATCATTGAGTCTTTTTACTTAAAAGTCGTTTACATATCACAATTACAGTGGTATAATATTCTGTGTTTTTCTATGTGCCTACTATTACCAGTGAGTTTTTGTATCTTCTGATGATTTCTTCTTGCTCATTAACGTTCTTTTCTTTCAAATTGAAGAGCCCACTTTAGCATTTCTTGTAGACAGGTCTGGTGTTAATGAAATCCCTCAGCTTTTGTTTTCTGGGAAGGTCTTTATTTCTTTTTCATGCTTGGAGGATATTTTCACCAGATATACAATTCTTTGGTAAAAGTTTTTTTTTGTTTTGTTTTTCTTCAACACTTTAAATATGTCATGTGACTATCTCCTGACCTGTAATGTTTCCACTGAAAAGTCTGCTGCCAGACATATTGGAGCTCCATTGTGCATTATTTGTTTCTTCCCTTTCTGCTTTTAGGATCCTTTCTTTATCCTTTACTATGGGGAACTTGATTATTAAATGCCTTGAGGTCATCTTCCTTGGGTTAAATCTGCTTGGTATTCTATAACCTTCCTGTACTTGATATCTTTCTCTATGTTTGGGAAGTTCTCTGCTATTGTACCTTTGAATAAACTTTCTACTCCTATCTGCTACCCTTGTTTCTTTCTCTACCTCATCTTCAAGGCCAATGACTCTTAGATTTGCCATTTTGAAGCTATTTTCTAAATACTGAAAGTGTGCTTCGCTGTTTTTTATTCTTTTTTGTCTCCTCTGACTGTGCACATTTTCAAATTACCTGCCTTCAAGCTCATTAATTCTTTCTTCTTCTTGGTCAGTTCTGCTATTAAAGGACTCTGATGCATTCTGCAGTATGTCAATTGCATTTTGCAGCTCCAGTATTTCTGCTTGATTTTGTTTTAATTATTTCAATCTCTTTGTTAAATTTATCTAATGGAATTCTAAATTCCTTCTATCTGTTATCTTGAATTTCTTTGAGTTTTCTCAACACAGCTATTTTGAATTCTCTGTCTGAAAGGTCACATATCCCTGTTCTTCCATGATTGGTTTCTGGTGCCTTATTTAGTTTGTTTTATGAGGTTATGCTTTTCTGGATGATCTTGATGCTTGTGGATATTTGTCAGTGTCTCGACGTTGAAGAGTTAGGTATTTTTTGTAGTCTAGACAGTTTGGGCTTGCTTATGCCTGTCTTTGAATTGTCAGGCAGAGACTTTAGTTTATTCCCTTACTTTCCCCCAGAGAAATAAAGTCTCTCTTTCTGTACTGAGCTGCCTGGAACTGGGGGTGAGATGCATGCACCCCTGTGGCAAGTTCCCGCAGGCCCTCTGCAGTTCCGCAGATGCTATCTGGAAGGCAGGGTTTAGAGTCAAAAACCTTAGAAATTTACCTGAAGTTCTATTTCTCTGAAGCTAAGCTAGCACTCAAGTCACGATACAAAGTTCTTTCTGTTTTTCCCTCCCCTTTCCACAGGCAGAAGAGCCTCACCCTGTGGCTACCAGCACCACTAGCACATGGGACGGGGCGGCAGTCTGCCAGGCCACCACTGATGTTCACTAAAAGCCCAAGGGCTCTTTAGTCAGCTTGTGGGAAATGCTTCCAGGCTGGGGACTCACTCTTCAGGGCAATGGGCTCCCTTCTGGCCCAGGGCTGGTCCAGAAATGATGTCTAAGAGCCTATGCCTGGATTCAGGGACCCCAAGAGCCTGTTTATTGCTCTACCTCCCTGTGGTCAACCTGGTACCTAAGGTGCAAGACAAAGTTCCCTTTACTTTTCCCTATGCTTTTCTCAGACAGAAGGAGTCTGTCACTGTAGCCACAACAACTGAGAATGTGATGGGTCACACCTGCAGTCAGCCCATCTCAGAGTCCAAGGCCCATGGTGTACTACCTGGGTATCACTGCTGGTTATTCAGTACCCAACAGCTCTTTAGTCAGCAAGTGATGAGTCCTGCCAGGACTAGTCTTTCACTTCAAGGCAGTGGGTTCTCTTTTTGCCCAGGATATGCCTAGAAACATCATGAGCTAGAGCATGTAATGGGGGCATCATAGCTCTGCTTGGTACTCAGTCCATCTGTGGATGAGATGATCTCCAAGATGTAAGACAAAGTCCTCTTTACTCTTCATTCTCCTCTCCTTAAGCAGAAGCAAGGAGTCACTTTTGTTGCTGCGAGCAGCACTGTGTGGAGTTGGGGAAGAAATAGTACAGGTACTCTCTTGGCCATGCCAGTTGGTATCTCCCTAGGTCATGTGCCACCCTAGTCTACTGGCTCTGAGCTCAGTGCAGTACTAGGAGTTGCCTAGGAATTGCAGTCCTTATTTCCTAGACTTTCAAGTTTGCCTAGAATCCCAGAGCACTTTTGCCCATGGTGGTGAACCTTGCCAAGAAAGTCAACTTCTAACTGCTGGGATGGGCAGTTCCCCTCTGGGTAGGCCTACTCCAAATGCTCTCTCCGTCTGTGGGCACTGGCTGAGCCCAGCATAGTTTTGCTTTCTGCTGTTAAAAGGCAGCACTGAGTTCAATGTAATGTCCCCCAGTTGCTGTGCTCTCCCTTTCCCAAATGCTCAGACTCTCTGTGCTGCATGGCCACTACTGGGGAAGTTGGGGGGAAGGGTGGCATCAACAATTCAGGACTGTCTCTCCAACCCCCTTCAATGTCTCTTTCAGCAATATGAAGTTAAAACTAGGTACTATGATTGCTCACCAGATTTGGTTCTTGAGAGGGTCGTTTTCTCTGTGCAGATAGCTGCTAAAATGTGGTATTCCTGTGGGAGGTATGAACACTGTAAGTTTCTATTCTACCATCTTGCTCCAGCCCTCAGGAATGAATTATCTATTAAAATTCAATTTCATTCTATTTTCATTCTATGAACTTTGTAGAGGGAATTTTTTGTCTTTGCATTATATGTGACCTTCTAAATGTTTATTATGTTTTATTAACTACCAGTATAAATTTGTCACATTTATATAATTCAAAACCATAGTATGCTTTCTTAATAAAGAACAACCTCTGAAAACAGGGTAGTATTTGGTCCTATTACTAATGCATCAAAAACTCTTAGTTGGAATCACATTCTACTGATAACAACTTATTTTATAAATCCTCTCCATTTTATAAATTACTTTTAAGTGCAGAGGAAATATCTGAGATGGAGTTATTAAATATTAGATAGCATACAGGTAAGATGTCATTTTAATGAGCTTGAGAGAAAGAAAAATATCGTTACAATGGAAGTATATTCCTTCCAAAATATCAGAATATATTGAAAAATGTGTCAAACTTTATTAATAATATTTTCCACTATATATACCTATATTCAAATAAAGATCATCTCCAATTTCACCAGCTCACACACTCTTCTTGTTGCTATGCTTGGAAACGTTGCTATGCTGTAGTGTTTCAGAGGTGATGTGCAATAATGCAGTCATAGATCTTAGGACGAGAGGTGAATTAATCCAAATCAGGTCCTGATCTGCTTTGCTGTAGGATGAGGCCAGAGATTTGATGAGTTATAGGAAGAATTGGGAACAATTTAAGCAATGATGACTGATCATTACTTATTTCCTTTTCTAATTGTTCAGAAATATTTCTGCAGTATATGTATGTATGATAGGGTTAAGGAGGAAATGGAAGATAGTCTTCTGCATTCTGCTAGATGAGGAGGCAGAGAAGAGTGAATGAGACAACCTTCTGCCTTGTATCCTTTTCCTTGCCACTTTAGATTTCATCAAATGGGATGGTGCCTTATTTCAGACAAACTTCCCCTTGATCTGATCTTTTATTTCCCTATTTGTACATATAAACTATGACTTTCACTGGTCACCTATGCCCACTTGTTCTGTCTACCAACTGTGTTCATGACAAGTTAGAATCATCATTCCCTATCTTAAAGAATCAAACTTTAAAAAATTTCTATGTTTACTCTCTATATATTATATGTTACAGGGGATATATACTAACTTAGAAAATGGTCTTTAGTGAGATATTTAGACAGGGTAAGTTCTTTTTTTTTTTTTTTGAGATGGAGTCTCTCTCTGTTGCCAGGCTGGAGTGCAGTGGTGCGATCTTGACTCACTGCAACCTCCGACTCTTAGGGTAAGTCCTATAGATAGTAAGAAAAAGCAGTTCAAAGTAAGGAAGACATGATGTGTCATAATATATCAAATGGCCTTTGATATATTTTCAACATGGATTTTCAACATGGATTCATTTTTTTGAGTAGTGCCTTATGTACAAATAATAGGAACACTCTCCAGGTTAAGAGTAAGACAGTGTCTTTATCATTTTATAATTTTATATGTCCTCAATGCTAAGCTTAGCACTCAGTAATAACTAACTGCCCAATTCGTATTTTGAGTGTTGTCTTTCTGCTTAACTGTACATCAGTCTTGACTGGGAGAAATAACGTAATTCAATTAGCATGTTATCACTGATTAGAGCTCTCTGAGCTTTGAGAAAGGAAGATTCAGGACAGTTAGAGTCAACAGAGAAAAAGGGAAAAGAAGCATCTTAATGGTATCAAACCTGACATTATATTCAGGTGGAAGGGACATGACTACTGAAAGGGAAAATAGCATGCTAAAAGTAGAGTACCAGAGTACAGAAAGAAAAGGCAACTGTTTGACACTTTTTATTGAATCCAGCTTGACTTTTCCCCAGGACCCCAAGATGGTGTCTGTTAGAGTGATGCCAACCAAAAGACACCTGTCATGAATGTGAAATGGTGCAGATTGCAAGGAATGGGAAATCTAGATGATGAATAAGGAGCTTGGTTGTTCTTTGTGTGCCTTTGGCGTCAAGTCTTTGGGAGATGAAAAGGTTTATCCAAAGCTGGCTTGGGACAAGTGGTGCCTTATGTGGGAATTTATCTTTCAATGGATTTCAAATCCTTACCTTTACTTAGTCTCTAATTCTTTTAGTTTCCATATAACTTAATTCTTAAATTGATTTTTTTGAAATAAATTTTTTTAACCTTCATTATTTTTTTGACTGTTCTGTTAGTTTTTTAAGTTTTTTTTTTTTTTTTTTTTTTTAAAGGATACAGTAATGGCTAAAGCCCATCTCTCTCTTTCTCTCATTATTTTTTCTTCTATGACTAAAACAATGTCAAAGGCTGTAGAATATAGATTATAAAATTTTATTTCACACAAGAGCCATTCTTATACTTACCTCAAATGTTACTCTTCCCAGTTAGTGTTAACCTGGAGAGAGATGAATGACCAAAATTTTAATGTTGTTCAAATCCAATTTCAAATTTATTTTTAGGTATTTCAAGTTTCTCCTCCACCTTTATTCAGGTGATGCAAGTTTTCAAATGTAGCAATCTTTTCCCATCACCTGCTTAGTTCACCACACAATCTCTCCTCACATTTTGGAAAATAATTGCTACAATATTAATGACATAATTATAGCTATAACTTCTAATAATAAACAGCATTAACCTGCATTAGACATGCATAGAGTGGCTTCTCAAAAGATTGGATGTAATTGGCTTCATTGAAAAAACTTGGTTACTTTAGTGATAAAACATATAAGTCACTATTCTTCCTCTTTGCTAAGGACAAATCTGTATTAGTATTATGCATATCCACTCCACTTTGTGGTTTGCATTTAATTTTGCACTTTCTCTGGGAAGTTTCTGATAGCAGTGATACAGAGTTCATAATACTGGATGAAATAAAAAATGTCTAGTGGTGTCTAAAGCATCTTATTATTATGCCATGATTCCCAGTGAGGGAATTTGGGGGACTTACAGAGACTCGATAAAAAGATATTTAGATATTTTCCTAATTTAATTAATATGTTTGAGCCTTTTCTCCCTTTTCCCTATGATAATAATTTGGTATTATTTAGTACTATATACTGAAAAATATTAGTAATACAAATTGTATGAATACTTTGTTGTTAATATGTAACTTCTTTCCTGTAATGATTGAGGTAAAAATTTAACCCTTTTTTTCAGTTATGATGCATTTAATTCAGCATATTTCACAGAAGCTATTCATTTAACTTAGGGGATCAATAGAGAATGCCTTCATTAGTGCAGTAAGAAAAAATTGTTAAATGGTAAAAAACCTAATATTTTAGAAGAAATCATTATTATTACCTGTATTCGATTATGAGGTTTAATGAAATCTTAGGTGAACTGACAAAAACACCATGATGGATATTCTGAAGGGCAATTTTCCTAAACCTCAGGGCACACTAACCTGGTCCACAGCAATTAGATAAGGGGAGCACTTAGCCAAGATACCCTACTGCCATCAAGCAGCCAGGAATGGCAGCAAACAGTGGCACCTATAAGAATGGCATGAGTCAAAACGCAGAAAACAATGTTAGACGCTGTGTACAAAGGACTTCATGTGCCTTATCATTGTTTGGTGATTCATACTTGATGATAACATGGAACCATGAGGCTTTCAGTTTTCAGTTATTGTTGATCTCTCAGAGATTAAAACAATGATACATCAAAATAAGCTCTGAAATATTTGCGATTTCAAAAATAGAAATATTTTAGGATCATAACTTATTGTACTTTAACCAAGCATATTTATAATTATTCATCTGTATGCTGACCGGTTCCTGTTGGAACGGAAGGTTAGGCTGCTATGAAAGTTTAACCTCCCATGTAAATGCAGAAATGCTTGATAAAACATAACTAATCCCTGGATGCCATAAATGAAGTGGGACTTCCAAGTTTGCATTAGTCCATTTTCATACTGCTATAAAGAACTACCTGAGACTGGGTAATTTATAAAGAAAAGAGGTTTAATTGACTCCCAGTTCTGCATGGCTGGGGAAGCCTCAGGAAACTTACAGTCATGGGAGAAAGCGAAGGAGAAGCAAGGACTTTGTTCATATGGCGGCAGGAGAGAGAAGTGTAGGCAAAGGGCAAAGAACCCCTTATAAAACCATCAGCTTTTGCGAGAACTCATTCTCCATCATGAGATTAGCATTGGGGAACTGCCCCGGTGATCCAATCACCTCCCACCAGTTCCTGCCCTCAACATGTGGGGATTATGCAGGTTATAATTCAAGATAAAATTTGGGTGGGGACATAGAGCCTGACCATATCAAGGTTAGAATACTAAAAATAACCTAAAGTTCTCGTAGAACATGTGTACGTCAGATGCTAGGTGCCAGGACCCAGGAACTTAGGTTATAACTTTCACTGTGTAACAAGTTTAAGACATATGTGGGAATCTATTGCATAATTCTATAACCTACAAGGCCGTATTGACCATGAAGCATGAAAGAGAAAAAAGATAATTTAAAAAACAACCCCTACTCCACATTCTTGGGTGATAAGAAAAAGTCACCCATGAGAAAATGGGACTCCAAACCTATGATAATGTGGGGGTTATGTGATAATGTGGGGGATCTGCCACCTTGAGATATAGGAAAATCAGGATGAGGCAATAAAATGGTAACTGGTCCAGAACCTGTGCAACTCCTACGGCCCTGATGAGGGCAAAGGTACTGCAGGGATGGTTTCCCAACCAGGGCTTCTTGGATATCTAAAGAAATCCAAATTACCAAAATTACTCAAAATAGAAAATTGAAACGCACACAAAATAACTGAAGAACATCATGAGGGAGAGGCATGAGGGAGAATCAGCAAATATAAGCAATATGGTATTTAACGAGGGGGGACTATAACAAATCTGGAAAACTATCATATAAATATATTTAAAACGTTAAACATTACAATGAGTTATAGATATTATAAGACAAGATTTGAAGAAGACCCAAGTAGAACTTCTAGAAGTGAAAAGTCAATTATTAAGACATTAATTTCAATTGTCATGTTAAACATACTAATATGCAGTTAAAGAAAAATAAGTTAACTGTCAGGCTTATATGCAAAAACCATCCAGAATACAGTATAAAGAGACAAAAATATAAAAACAAGTTTGAGATAAATGGGAGAGGATTTCAGAAGGCCCAAAATACAGTCATGTTTCACTTAACTGTGGAGAGACGGTCTGAAAAACACATCACTAGGTGATTTCATCATTACGTGAGCATCAAAGTGTATATACCGAGACCATCTTGGCCAACATGGTGAAACCCTGTCTCTACTAAAAAAAATACAAAAAATTAGCCAGGTGTGGTGGCACGCACCTGTAGTCCCAGCTATTCCAGAGGCTGAGGCAGGGGAATCACTTGAAACCGAGAGGCGTAGGTCGCAGTGAGCCGATTGTGCCGCTGCACTCCAGCCTGGTGACAGAGGGAGACTCCGTCTCAAATTTTTTAAAAAAATGTATATACATGAACCTAAATGGTATAGCCCACTACACACCTAGGCTATATGGTTTAGCATATTGCTGCTAGGCTACAAACCTATGCAGCACGTTACTGTATTGAATACTGTGGGCAATTGTAACACAATGGTATTTATATATCTAAACAAAGAAAAGGCATGGTAAAAATACAGTGTAAAAGATAAAAAGTTGTGTATCTGGATAGTGCACTTGCCATGAATGGAGTCTGCAGGACTGGAGGTTTCTCTGGGTGAATCAATGAGTTAGTGGTGACTGAATGTGAAGAACTAAGATTATTACTGTACACTACTGTAGACAACACTGTACACTACATTAACTTTATGTTTTTTCTTTCTTCAACAATAAACCTTAGCTTACTGTAGATTTTTTATTTTATAAGCTTCTTAATTTTTAAAACGTTTTTATTCTTTTGTAGCAACACGTGGCTTGAAACGCAAATGCATTATACAGCTGTACAAAAATATTTTTTACACACTTATTCTATAAATTTTTTCTATTTCAAATTTTTATTTTTGATTTATTATACTCTTTAAGCTTTTTTTTTTGTTAAACACTAAGACACAAACATACACATTAGCTTAGGCCTACACAGAGTCAAGATCCTTAAGACGTTACTAGGTGACAGGAATAGTTTTATCTCCATTATAATCTTATGGAAACCCTGTCATATATGAGGTCCATCATTAACTGAAACATCATTGTGTGGCACATTACTGTATTTAATAGAAGCTCAATAACAAGAGATTAGATAGAATGGGAGAATGGCAGCATTTGAAGAGATAGTCATGTAGGATTTTTCAGAAGATATGCATGCTGAGAATAAAGGAACATGACAAGACCCCCCAAAAACCATAAAAAGAAATCTATACCAAGGCACATCAAAGTGAAATTACAGAATGTCACGGAGATAAACTTCAAATGTTAACCAAATTTGAAGACAGTTGATCCTCCAAGTTATAACATTTAGGCCAAAAACAACAAAAGCCAGAGTCTGTGGCACAGCACCTGCAAAAGACAGAAATGCTGTTACCCTGGAATTGTGTGTCCAGCTGGACTCTCACTTAAGAATGAGAACATGATAAAAAACATTTTCAGACAACATCCAAGACAGTAAGATCTGAAAAAACCACCAAAACCTTTACTTTAGTAAGAAGGAAACTAGGGAGCAGGGGGAAATGGTAAGTTACTAATCAACATGAAGTTTCAGTTAAATAAGATGAATAAGTTCTAGAGATCTGCCATACGACATTGCACCTATAGCCAACAATACTGTATTGTGCACTTACAAACTTGTTCAGACTACAGATTTCATGTTAAATGTTCTTATGACAATGAGATAACATTTTTAAAAATGAAAGAAACTAAATCCAGATGAAAGGATTGAAATACAGGAGCCAATGACAAAGAAACAATATTAATCTGCTCTTTAAACAATTCTAAAAACCAAGTCATTTTTATTCTCAAATCATAAAAACTTTGTTATGCTTTACTTTTTATATAACAATACTTTAAAGAAATATATGTTATTTGTTTCAATTTGCTTTAAATAAATAGAAATAGCAATGATGCTGGTATATTTGATTAAAACGTGAAGTATGCAAAGAATGAAATGTTATGTAACCTCGAAGAATTTTTGATGCCATGTTATAATGCTTATGTTAAGAAAATGAGAAGGAAAAGCAGCATATAAACATCATATTCACTATTATGTGGGCTGAATAAAAATACATAGGCAAAATATTTATGGCAATATACCAAAAATATTAAAAATCATTTCTTTGGTGGCATAATGATATTTTTCCTTTTCCTTTATACTTTTCAAAATCCTATCATGGACATAAAATTCTTTAATACTAAACAAACTTCAAAATACTTAAACACACAAATATTTTAATAAATTATGAGTTTCACTAAATAAACACCATGTTTATGTTTTGCAGGCAAATCTCTCCTCACCATCTTCTACAGTATCTGAGAGTCAGCTGGTACGTATCTTCTAAGTCACAGATCTACTTCTGCAAATTCTGATCTCTCAAGAGAGCTTTACCTGAGCAAAAGTGAAAAAAAGAATACATTTACTACATATCTTTTCATTCACTTACTTGTCTAATAAAATTTTACTGATACTTTCCAAAAGCTCCATGGTGGTTGTTTTGCAGGTGACAAACATACGTAAAACTATACATATACTTTACTTGCTAGTAACTTACAACCAAGTAGAGGCATTAGAAGAGATTGTGAGGTCAGGTGAAAGATGTCATTAGAATTTAAAGAAGAGAGCTCACTCTTTAAAGGAAAAGATCCAAAAAGAGTTTAAGGAGAAGGTCATGATTGAGTAGGATTGTTTTGGATTTAAGAAATAGATATTTCACACAGGAGAATTAGCATGCAAATGGTCTAGATCAGTGCTGAGCAATAGAAATACAACATGAATGACAAATGTAAGACACATATGTAATTTTAAAACTTATAGTAGCCACATTAAAAAAGTAAAATGGAACGGGTAATGTTAATTTTCATAAAATATTTTACTTAATGTTATATAAATATTATCATTTCAATGGATAAGCAGTATAAAAATCGAGATTTTTTTTACATTACTGTTTTGGGGAAGAGGCTTTGAATTATTGCGTATTTTATATTTACAGTAAATCTCAATTCTGCCTAGTTACAAGAGCTCAAAGAGTGGGGCTAGTGACTACATTGGGCAGCACAGATTCAGACTCTAGAATCTGTTATTTGAAGATAAAATTTGATTAAATGGGAGAATTATTTTCTCTTATAGCATTTTGTATTTCTTATTCTTACAGTGGTTACCAAATTTAAGTCATGAAATACGTTTCCTATATATCACTGGTCAAAGATTTTCTTAATATCTTTGGATGTTTATTGTCTAAAACTGTAAATTCCTGAATAATAGATATCTTCACTAAAATTAATGGAAATTTCTAGTAAAACAGTTTGAAACATTAACGATATTCCCCTTTTAAAGAAATTGTTTTGGTGTCCTATAGCCACAGCCGACAAATCGTCTTGTCATTATTATCCCAATAGAAATAATTACAATATGTTTATTTGTAATGCTGAGAAATCATAAAAAGCATTGTTTGACTTTTAAAATAGCTTGATTCAATCAATCCCATTGGGTATACTGCTGTTTATACATATAGTGTGTATATGGCATGTGTTTGAATGTGTGTGTGCATTAGTTTCTGTTGGTTTAGAACACTGGGGGGCGGGGGGCAATATAGTATACTTGAAAGAATCTGGGATGAGTATCAGAAGACCCACCTTATACTTCCTGCTCTGACATTAACTAGCTGGCTGACAGTGGGTAAGCAAAAGTCTGGGAGTCTGGCTTTCAATTTCTTAATTGAACAGTGAGAGCATTCTATTGCGAACTTTCCAAGCCCTTCCAGGGCTGTGAATTGATGGTTACTAACATAGTGAAGTTGAAGGAGTTGCCATGGAAACAAGCACTGCAATAACATAATGAGGCTGAATGACTTCCCACTTTAGATATGGAAATATTACTACAATTATTTTAATATTTAAAACGATATATTTGTTTATTTAGAGTATGGAAATAAAGAATGTTTTACACATTGCCATATATAATTTCACTCAGTATAGTATATAAAATACAGATTTTAGATGTTGGTGGACTATATATACATGTGTAAGTGTGTATTTTACATACATGTAAGTTCTTGGTTTAATACTTTAAGAAATGATTTCAAAGTGGCAAATATATATATATATACACACACACACATACATGTATATATATGATGATTTTATAAAATGAGATATAGTAAAACAACTCATTGTGAATGTAATTAAAACACACTTACTTTTTGCCCAATAAAATAATCTTATTGTTTGTTTTCTCTAGGGGCAAAACTACAAAGCATTGCTTTAAATGACTTTTATAATAATTTCCTTTCATTTACTTAAGTCCTTTTCTCTAAGGAGTTCAAGGCATTTCTTAACCAAGTTTTAAATTAAGTTTTAATCTCAAAATGCCCTTGAGATATAGGTAGGTTTGTGAAGGGATTATTATCAAGCAAGCAGATCATATTAAAAAAATGAACATGTCTTGTACTGATATAATTATTTAATTCAATAACTTTGGTTTCTATTTCATGACATTAACACTGTGTTTGTATTAATACTACCTGAGAATGGAATAAATAGTGGAAAATGATTGTATGTAAGATGTGTTACAGGGCATGTACTTCACTAAGGGTTTAGAATATTTTTACACTTAAGTAACACTATAAAGTTATAATTTTTTCATTTTTATGAATGAATTTTCAATATTTGCCATCATGAAATCTTTAAGTTCTGAATAATATGAGTAAATAAGAATGCCTTTGATAAACAAAACTTTGAGATATATATATTTATATTTTTATATATGTATGTGTTTACAATATACACACACATATAGATGACATATGAGGTAATTCTGATTATATATACACATCTTTGTTTATATGAGTAAATATGTATGCATGTATAACACATAAAAACAAAGTTATTGGAAATGTATGATATTTTATAGTTAAATTACATAAACAAATATTTGTTTTGTGTAAAACCAACAGTAAATAGTTAAAATTATTTGACTCCTCTTTTAGGAGGTAAGTGTAGTAAGTGTGTTGAAGAGAAAATATATGACGGATTGCTATGGTACCACAAGTTTAATGCAATTCTCAAATTGCTTTTGAGATTTAACTTTTTAAAGATATATCATTTTCTCATGCTTTCAAATTTTTAACTTGGCTGATCTGTTTGCTTGCTTTTATTGCAAGTGTGCCAATTCAGAATTCAAAGGGAAAGAAGAAATAGAATCATGACCCTTACTCTTAAAATATTTCCGTTGTTAACTCTGGAAGCCAAATGATTTAGAGTTGGGCTTGGGAGACTGTTTTGGAAGCCCTTGTGAAGCTAGTTCACCAGTCTTAGCTTCTCTTCTTCTATTAAACTGCACTGCAGTCAATCAGAACTGGAAAGGAAATTAGAGATGAAAATATCAGAAATTCCCACCTATTCACTGGCGATTGGAATAACGACTCTGTCAACCTGAAGGGATTATTGTAAGGCTCACATATCATAAAATGTGGAGTCGTCAGTATACTCCTATAGACAGGGAGAGGTTATTTTTGTACATAAAATCTGTGAATGATGAAGAGATAATATGAGCAGCCATTTTTGCAGAAAAAGAAACAGAGGCTTACGGAGTTAAATAGATTGTCTAGGATCACCAGCATCAGTGTTCATCCTTGCTTTGTGTAGCTTTGGAAAAGGAATCGTTATTATTGATTTTAGATAATTCAAGGAAAATAAGAAAGGAAGAATTAAGGAGTTTGGAAACAGGGCCTCTATGGAAGCATTACTTTCACTGGGTAGCTCCTGTGTCTGACTCTGCCTAGTGTTTTTGCACTGCCTGGAAAATGTGAGTACTTACTGAAGACAAGACTGGGTAGGTCAGTTAGAGTATTGAAGTTTTCACAGCTGTGAATTGTGCTTCCTGTAGCATATTAAAAGGAGCAAAAGGAAAGGAAATATCTAGGATCTAGGTTAAACCTTCACAAAGCTTTCCTAGCTGTTGAGCTGAATCATCACAAAGATATTAACAAAGGCCAGTGGGGTCTTTTTCCCTGCATAAGATAACACACAAGTTAGGCTCCCCAAGGTAGGTAAACCCTGGTCTTCTTTGGCAGTAGGGGAGCCTGGTTTAGATGATATTTGCCTTTTGCTTTTGAAATTTCATGCCGTTACAAAATGTTCACTGTTGTCCAGGATGGAATACTTAATCTAGAGAGCACAAAACAACAGATTTTAAAAATAAGTCACATGGCTATATACAGGTAAAAGCAAGATGCTATTTACTGGAACACTATTAAGAAGAGTGCTTAAACTTGCAAATACTTTGTTCCTAGTTCTGAATGCCAGCTGATGCGTCCAGCTTTAGTGATACGTGACTCATCTTTCTGAGGGCCCTTAAGGCCTCTGTTGTTCAGAAAATGCAGCCCTGAAAGCTTTTATGTAGAACAGTTGTCTCCTTCAAGCTCAAAGACAGTTTCCCCTTGACCAGTTTTTCCTTGACATAACATACTTAAGTGCCACAGCATTTATCAGGTACGCCCCCTCAGGTTTGAGTCATGCTATTGTCTTTTATTTAACCATTGAAATATTTCAATCTGGCCAATCTGTATTGTGTATATTCCATGAAATGCTTCTTGAGCCATGAGATGCAGCCTATAATTATTGAGGTCTTATGTATGTTTATTTTTATAAAACTATTGTAATCATTATAAAACACTTTTTGGAGGAACACATCAAGTAGGTACTTTTGTGAATAGTCTAGATCATTTAGAATCAACATGCCATATTTATAAGTGCAAAGTATATATTCTGTTTTTCCTTTCAAATGTATTTTATGCTGTTTTTTCTTTACCAAGTTTTGTCATGCATATTATCTCATTAGGTTCTCATAATCACCTTTGAGTTAGTATGACAGGAATTGTTATTTCCATTATTCTGATGAAAAAACTGAAGTTTAAATATCGAGAATGCCATGTCAATAGTTGCTTGGTAATAAGTGGTATAAAAATCTCTTTTGCTTTTTCCAATCTTGGGAGCTTTACCCTATGCCATAGTGTTTTGAGATTTAGGATATTTGTTTAAGGGGAAAACATAGCTTAAGTGTTTGCTTCAAGTATATAATAATGTTTGTTTAAAACAAGAATTAGGGTCTATAAACACGTATTATCTGAATAAGTAAATCAGGTAAATAATTTAGATAATATTGCTTTTGTCCACAATTTTGCCTGGTAGAATGTATTGAGTTTGCACAAAGTTTTTGCCATGGAAATTCTAAAGGCAAAGAAAAAAGCACTGGAGAATGAAGACAAAACTGCAGCAAATGGGTCAAAAACAACCATGGCACTTTCACAAACTCTTTGAGTCCATCGAATTAGTAAAATTTCCAGCCAGACTCACAGAATTTGCTGTATGTTGTTTTATTACTTTCTTGCAGTTTTGTTACATATCTTACCTCTCCAGAAAGATCAAAATAAACTCTTGAAAGCTGGCACCCTATCCTTTATTTCTTTTTTTCTTTATCACACCACCCTAGAGCTTATTTCTATAGTCAAAGGCAATTAAAAAACATGAGTCCATTAGTATTAGTTGAAGTTATTAATTTAAGAAAGATTTTGCTGGCCAGGCGCGGTGGCTCATGCCTGTAATCTCAGCACTTTGGGAGGCTGAGGGGGGTGCATCACGAGGTCAGGAGATCGAGACCATCCTGGCTAACATGGTGAAACCCCATCTCTACTAAAACATACAAAAAAATTAGCCAGATGTGGTGGCGGGCACCTGTAGTCCCAGCTACTCTGGAGGCTGAGGCAGGAGAATGGTGTGAACCCGGGAGGTGAAGTCAAGATCACCTGGGAGACAGAGCGAGACTCTGTCCAAAAAAGAAAGATTTTGCTGTAAAATATTGGTATTTAAAAATATTGGTAATTGATTCTCTAGGTCAGTGCTGGTAGTTAATCTTCAAGTTTGGTATCTAGCCCAGAAGCTGTACCAACTTGCTGTCATAGAATTCTGATTATAAGTTCCAAAGGATGGAAACAGTATCTGTTTATATAGTGCCCCAAGTGACAGTGTTCAAGTATGAGTGTATACTTGATAGATTATAAACACAAATCAATAGCAGGCTTAGACGAGTGTCTTATAGCCCATTAAAACCTGCCACTGGGCTTTGGGGAACCCACATACTCCCTTGAAGTTTTTCTGTCCTCAAGACTAATGTTAGCATCAGATATAATATCCTCTTCTCCTCCCCACTCTTGAATTCTCTAAAAAAGATGACATTGTTGTCTTTTGGTATTAAGGGTTTTATTGCATATCACCATGAATAGAGGGAGAAAAACAACAATTTCTTTTAAATGAAGAAGATTAAAATCTTGTAAAGTCCCTAAAGTGGCCTCTTTCCTTGACTTTCTGTAGTTGATAACTTTAGCTTTCTACTCTTTCTCCTGAGGGCAGAACTCACCAACCCACTTTCCTTCTTCTCCTCCTCTATTGGAAAAATGCCATATAGCTCTTCTATCCCTCAAAGTTCCCTCTTTGTGAATTATATTGTGATCAAAAAGTTAGCCAATTCAGGAAAAATAATGGATGACCTCAAGGAGTCAGTCAGCGCCACTTTTAAAAAAAATTTATTTTAAGTTCCAGGGTACATGTACATGATGTGCAGGTTTGTTACATAGGTAAAAATGTGCCATGATGATTTGCTGCACCTATCAAACCATCACTTATGTATCAAGCCCAGCGTGAATTAGCATTTTTTTCATGATGCTTTCCCTCCCTGCCCACAACAGGCCCCAGTGTGTGTTGTTCACTAGCATGTGTTCATGTGTTCTCTTTGTTCAGCTCCCACTTATAGTGAGAACATGCAGTATTTGGTTTTTCTGTTCCTGCGTTAGTTGGATGAAGATAATGGCTTCCAGCTCCATTCATGCCCCTGCAAATTACATGATCTCATTCCTTCTTATGGCTTCATAGTATTCCACGGTATATATGTACCACATTTTCTTCATTCGATCTATCGTTGGTGGGCATTTGGGTTGATTCCATGTCTTTGCTATTGAATCAGTGCCTCTTATTGACTTCATATTGAACTATAGTGAACACACTGAGCTTCTGCCTGTCAATTAACTTGTTCATTCTGTAAGTGTTTATTGAGCACCAACCAGGTACAGGCACCATTCTAGATGTTGGAGATATAAGAGTGAATAAACCAAAGATCTCTGGTTTCACAGAACTTACATTCTAGTGGAGAAAGAAAAACAATAAACACAAACAGATGTCAGGTAGTAATAACTGCTGTGGAGAAAATAAAGCAGGTAAGAGAGGTGGAGATTGCTATTTTATATGGCTCATTAAAAAGATCTGTCTGATAACGTGATTTTTAAACTGAAAAAGAAGGAATGAGGGGGAGTTCCAGACAAGGGAAGAGCAAATACAAACTCCTGGAGGAGGCAGTATCATAGTGTATAAGCTAGAGTAGAAAGAGTGAAGGGGTGGAAGGGACAGTACTGGGAAATAAGACTGGAAAAAGAGAGGCTGGTTAGGGATATGAAAGATCAGGTCATACAGCACCCTTATAGGTATTGCTTTGTAGGCACTACAAGGGCTTTGAACTTTACTCTCAGTAAAAAGGTGAGGCATTAGAGAGATTTCAGAGCAGAGTTGACATGACTTGATGTAGAATTGACGGACATCATTTAGGAGATGAGTGACATGACTCAACTTACACTGTGGTTATCTTGTGATTTACTCAACTGGATTGTGAGCCTCTGAAAACAGGGGATATATCTTATTTATCTCTATAGACACTATGGTTCCTGACATAGACTAGATCTTAATTGGCAAAATGTCTCCAGTGAACATCTGGTAGAGGTGTGCTTCAGAGTTGCAGAACAGTTATTTAGTCTTTCAGGCACTTCAAAAATGTCTATACCCAGTGTAAATCAATTTTCAGTATATTCATGAATTGATATTTTCGATTTGGAGAATCTTCTCATTTTTCTTCTTGTGCCCCTTGTGCTGGCTATGAGAGTCATTACCTTTTTTATTTTTCCACATAGGCTGGAAAGAAAATACAAAACTGCTTTTTCTGGCATCATTAGAGGGTCATTTGCATCTATCAGTCATGAGTCTGACTATTCTATGGATTCTATAGTAGATAAAAATGAAAGAAGGGCCTCTTAAGGCTAGTTTAGTTGTAATGTAAACAATGGCAATCTCACAGTAGTTCAGTTTTATAGACTCCCCAAACTTGATAAATCTAATTTCCTCTGTGTTTGTTTGGACACAGATGTAACAAATTAGATTATTCGGAATTAGAGAAGTTGTTCAGGAGAACCTTTACTTGAAGTTCAAAGGTACCAGCAAAGATGACTACATGCAAAGATGCAATATAGATTAGGAATTAATAAAGCATAGTCTATTTTAAAGCCTCTCCTTCAGTCTGGAGAGAGAAGACAAGGCCAAATGGATGTCTCTGGAATGATAGACTAAGAAAGATCTATCTCTACATGAGTTGCACATTTTAATGTATTGAGTTCAAGTCTAGTGTCTTTCAACTTTTAATGTGTACATGAATTGCTTAGGGATTTGTAAAAATGCAGATTCAGATTCAGTAGGTTTAGGTTGGGCACTGAGCTTTGGCACTCATAACAGGTTCTCAGATGATGCTGATACTGGTCTACAGCCTTCATTCTAAGGGTCAAAGTGCTAGCAGACAGTGTCTTAATTGGATAGAACATTAGTTAACTTTTTGTTGCAAATGTTGATTGCATCACCATTTGACATTGTGAAACAAGGTGTGAGGAATAATCGAGGGGAAGTTAACTAATATTCCAAGAGAGACTTATGTGTGATGACAACAGTGCCAGTTGCTTCACATATGCTGTTTTATAGACTTTCTAAGTGGCACTTTGAGACCTTTGTTTGAATGATGGATTTGAATATGCAGAAATAAGCCTTTTGCTGTAACTCTGTGTGGTATAATTCCTGAGGGGTCAGAAAGGTAAGTAATAAAATGTGTCATTACCCATTATTAAAGGACATAGTCAGGTATTAGAATTACAACCCTTCAACAGAAGTTCTACACAGGTTGAATGGCTTTTCCAAAGTAATATGGTTTATTAACAACATTGCAGAAACTAAAATCTATGTCCATGTTGCTCTCCTTCTACAGTATTATGCTACTTCATGAGAGTAAATTTTTAACCAAATCCAGAGACACAGTGGAAATTTGATGTCTTGGCCATGCAAATTATGGAGTATTTTAGGAGGTGGTGAAGAGGTGTGTGTGTCTGTGTGTGTGTGTGTGTGTGTGTGTGTGTGTGTGAAGAGAGTGGATGTGTGGATGTGTATAGTCACCAGGAACTGAAAACATTAGAAAACATTAGGTCCTAAATGTTCTGAGAGTATTTAGGATGGCTAATGAAAAGAAAGTAAAATGGCACAGAATGAGTTAACAATGGCCAAAATCAAGGATGAGACAGTTGACCGTGGAAATAAAATAGAGAAACAATATATTTTAAAGGCATAAGAAATATAAAAATTACAGGAGCTTTGTTGTTGATTAGACAGTGTAAGTTACAGAGAGGTGGATATTTAGCAATGATTTCAAGCTTCTATCTATTCTATGATGTCGCTCTTCCTCCCTGGAATAGGCACAGAAGTGATAAAAATCACAGGCCTGATGATCAGACCAAACATGGATTTAAACCTTAACTTCGCATGTTAACTGCATGACTTTGGCATCTGACTTTTTACTTTTAAATCTCCCACAGAATTTATAAGAAATTGATGAGATGATCTATCTAAAATACTGAGTTCAGTTTTTGATTCTATATTGATAGAATATAAAACCTGTGTCTATGAGACAATGATAGTGTCATTAGCTGCAATAGGTCCTCAAGGATTTTGAAGCTGGTTTTGAAGCACATGAAAAAGCATGAAGAAGGTGCAGAGGCTACCATACAGATGACTTGTTAGTATACCAAGGTCTGTGGAGAGTGCATGAGGTTCAGAATTGGGACACTAGGGTTAGATTTTTAACTGGACCATCACTGAGAGACGGATGGGTTTGAAAGGTATGATTAAAGATTATAGAATGAGAAGTATGAACAATGTCAAAGGCAAACTATGTGTAGTCGTCTTTTGCCTAGAGTTGGCTTCCATATCTATGAAGTATTGACTACTGGGTAACAACAAATTAAGGTTGTAGCAGCAAAGAACAGGACAAAAGAAAAAGGGAATAAATACAATGTAAAAATCAGGGAAACCATATGAAGACCAAGTAAATAAATAGAATGAGGAAGACTCAGAGTCTTCATGTAGTCCAAACCTGGGAACACAGGGTCCAAGAAAAGAACATGTGGAAAATCTGGCAGAGTGGAGGAAATGGAGGAAAAATCATTGTCTAATTATCAGAGACAACCATTAAATCCAGGAAACTCATAAGAACTAAAGAGCATAAAAACTGGTAGAGAAGAAAATATGAAGCATCAGTAACAGACTCTGATACTGAATGTATCTGATATCCAACCAACCAGAAGAGTCTGTCTTCTGATGTCACCCTGGAAAGGACTGATCCCAAGACAGATGATCTGAGTGGAAGCCTCTAGGCCAGGGTAACCCCAAACATCTGCCTGCTTGCAATAAAAGGACCCAGGCAGTCATGTTTCTCTGGCAGAGATTATCCTACCATCCGAAGTGCCCCTGGTTAGATTTCTTCTCCCTGCTTTCATCTTTCTGCATAGTGACACCAAACTTAGCCCCTAAAGTACCATGTTGGTTTTAGAGCCTTGTAGCCCCTGAGTCCTGGAGTTGCTTTTATTTTCTGCCTCACAAGGGAGTAGAAGAGAAGGAGAAAGTGCAGGAATAGGAGAAGAAGAAAGAAGAAATGAAGCAGGAAGTCAAATAAAAAAAAGAGACAGAGGTGTGGACAGCTTTGAATCATGGCCCAGGTATCAGGCATCTCTGTAATTACAGGTGGCTATAGAAATAGGGAACTGCCTGGACTTTTTTTTTTTTTTTTTTTTTGCAGCACTTAATGGAGGAGTATTGCTCTCATGTGTATACTCTATGGCATGACTTCATGCACAATTGGATGTTACTTGTTCATTCTTCCCCTTGAGAAAAATCAGAGTTTCTTAAGTGGGAGGTATTTCTCAGTCTGGGGAAGAGAGAGACTTGTCTCAATCTGTATTTCCCCAGTTGTCATAATACATGAAAGACCAAATATCTGTTGAATAAAGTATTTCAGAGTGACATTTATTCAAGACTCAAAATATATCAGGTGCTTTATAGAGCAGAGAGATAGATGTAGTCCCTTAAGGCTTAACTTGTGAGCATCAGAATTGACTGAAAAGAGCTAATTTACCATTTTCCAAAAGGAAATGGGGTTGAGAAGAATGATTGTAGCAAAGTGCTTAAACAGAAAGAGCATCACAGCATTTTATTAAGTTATTGTTTGGGATGATTTTGCAAACCTCAATCTTTCTGTGACATTTTACAGGGTAACAAGATTTTGGTGTTTGTGAAACATCATTTTTAAATTACCCCAAACTAGAGTTCTCTCCCGTCTCTCTTTGTCAAATCGACACTGGGTACAAGCTTAAGAATCTCGAGTGACTGATGTATTAGCTAAAATTCTTTTGATTGCAAGTTACAGAAGTAAAGTTGAGTTAAATAAAAAGGTGTGTGTGGAGGGAATCTAGTGTAAAAGAAAAGGAAAGAACCTCAGGACAGGAAATTCATGTAGACCCCTGGAATGTTTTGGGAGTAAATTCTGGAAAGCCCTCTGGTGTCTCTCCTTTCTGGGCTGCACCTCCATGCACTTTGCTCTATCCTTCTTGATCTCAGCATATCTGCCTTTTAGGTCGTGTTAAGTCTTTCCTGTAGCTTCTACATGACGTACTTTAATTTCAGTCTCCCACAGTTACTGCAGAGCAGTTTAAATCCCTGTTCCACGTTATTGGGAGAGACAATCTCTTTGCCACCCATTCTCCACTCTTTTAGATCAGAAAGCCAGCCCAGTTTATAATATGAACATGGCATCTGGGGGCCCAGCTTTGTAGATTTTGGGGCATGGAGGGTAAGCAGTTTCCAGAAAAAGAAAGTTGTCGTGGGCTTGGTGGATATACCAAAGTCATTTATGCTATCATGCCCAGAATGCTGCCTGACACAGAGAAGACTCTCAATAAATATTTAGCAAAGGAAGTATTTGTTGACCAAATGCACCAGCAAGGGTAGAACATGTCTGCATTTCGAATGTTACAAGAGTAGATCTTTATGAACTGATGAGCTGTTATAGTTAAGTTTTAACTAAACTTGTATTAGTTAAGATCATTTGACTTCAGGCTGTTTTTATGCATTTGTGAAATCATTTTAAAATTAAAAAAATATTATTTTCTGTGAGAACAGCACTGAATGACTTAACAATACACATCTTTGTTCATTTTAATATTTTTTTTCCTGTTTTTTAAATATTTATTTGACATTCATGAAGACTAAGCCTGGAGTAATTCGCCCAGTACCTGTAAAATCCAGAATATTACTGAAACAAGAGGAGGAAGTCTATGAACCCAACCCTTTCAGTAAATATTTGGAAGATAACAGTGACCTCTTTTCTGAACAGGTGAGCGTACACAAGAGAAAATGTTTGCTATTTTGCTAAATGACTATATAAAATAAAGATGTCTCTATGAATATAGTATGTGTAAGAACATGTTCATTTGACTGGAATATATTTGGTAATGAAAATGCTTGCATAATAAGTAGAATTTCCTAAATAATTCAAGAATAATATTTTGAAGCATTTTAATGTATGTGTCTTTTTTTTTTTCTTCTAAAACTTGTCTATTTAGTGCTGGTATTGTTTTGGGGACCAAGATGTTACTCTCTATAAAGACATCATGAAATCACTGATTGGATGGGTCATATAGGTGTGGCATTCTTATTTCTAAAATCCTGCTTCCAGCTGGGTAAAGTGGCTCATGTCTGTAATCCCAGCACTTTGGGAAGCCAAGACAGGAGTATTGCTTGACCCCAGGAGTTTGAGACAAGCCTGGGCAACATGGTAAAATCCCATCTCTACAACAAATTAAAAAAAAATGGCTGGGTATGGTGGCATGTGCCTGTGGTCCCAGCTGCTTGGCAGGCTGAAGTGGGAGAATTGTTGGAGCCCAGGAGGTCGAGGCTTCAGTGAGCAAGTGTTCATGTCACCGCACTCCAGCCTGGGTGACAGAGCAAGACCTTGTCTCAAAAAATAAAATGAAATCTTGCTTCCTTTTGAAGAGATGGAATATTTTAGATTTGATATATTAAAGTTGACAAAAGTCCTGTTTAGATCCATATTAACACAGAGACGATGCAGTCTCCCAAATTGGGCAGTAATAGTAACAGAATCAGGGCTCAAGTCATACTTAGGATTTGTTGTTCATTTTGTTTATGTTTGAAAAGTCTATACTAGATTCCCCTTATATATTATATATGTTGAAGGAAGAATAATGGAGAATTGTCAATGGTGCTTTATATTTGTGAAAAATATGAAAATATACATTTATGCAGTATAAAACTTCATAATGAATAGCAGAGATTTTAAATCTTTGTCATATTACAATGCAACAAATATGGGCTATATATTTTATTGAGAGATTGAAATATGAAATTAATAAGCAATGTAGGATATTCAAAAAACTTTCTGAATACAGTCAGGACATGTAAGATCATCATATTTTGTAATCCATAATAAAATAGATTTATAGAGGAATATAAGGTGTTATGCTCTTTTAAACTTTTAGTTTGAAAATGATAACTAACAATATTCTTGAAAATATAAACTATATCTAAATTTATATTTATAAAACATAAAGAATCTCTTATCTGACATGTTAGCTCTGTGACCCTGGGCAAGTGGTTTCATCTATCTAGGCTCCAGTTTCTTTCTTTCTCTCTTTCTCTCTCTCTGCCTCTCTCTCTCTCTCCCCTCTCTCTCTTTCTCTCCTTCTCTCCTTCTCTCCTTCTCTCTCTCTTTCAGATGGAGTCTCACTCTGTTGCCCAGGCTGGAGTGCAATGGTGCCATCTCGGCTCACTGCAAATTCCGCCTTCTGGGTTCAAGCGATTCTCCTGCCTCAGCGTCCCGAGTAGCTGGGATTACAGGTGCCTGCCACCACTCCCAGCTAATTTTTGTATTTTTAGTAGAGACAAGGTTTCACCATGCTGGCCAGGTTGGTCTCAAACTCCTGACCTCAGGCGATCTGCCTGCCTCAGCCTCCCAAAGTGCTGGGATTACAGGCATGAGCCACCGCGCCCGGCTGGCTTCAGTTTCTTAATGCATAAAATGAGGTGTTCCGATTAGGTACCTCTTAAGAATCCTTTAAACTCTGAAATTTGCATTACTTGAAATCTATGATTAACCCTAACTGGGTCTGAAATCCCTATGTAACCTTGAAAAAGTTCATTGCAAATGCTTTTTATTATTAATTCTAGTTTTTATTTACAAAATTCAGATGAAAATATTTTCCATTGATTTATATACACTTTGTGAGAAGGCTATGATTTTGGTAAGTCTGAATTTTTTAGAGGGCATTGATATGATAAAAAATGATAATTAGAGGCAATATTTTAATTTTGTGGACTAAAATATAGACCTCAAATTAAATTAAACAGGGAAATCTTGTTGATATATAAGGTTGCCTTCACTAATTCCACACATAACAGAAATGGAAACCCCTGTGGGGAAAACATTTTTTTATCATTAACAAAAGCACTTATGAAATATCTATTGCTTGCATGATACTAATATTTTAGTGACTTTTAATACGAAGTTTTAGACAGTATGGGGTAATTATAAAATGTTTATAAAAATAATTTAGCACTTATATGAAAATCAAACCACTAACAGTTAAATTTCACATATTATCCATGTAACCTACTTTGTTCAAAATATGATCCAATGCTGGAAAATAATAACTTTATTCTTCTGTGTGAGTATGAATTCATGCATTTTACTTCAAGCAAGATTCTTTGTAGAATATCGAGTTAATCTACCTGTAATTTACAACATGTATGGTCTACTGAAATGATAAATCCTATTTTCAAGTGCAGAAAATCCTTGTCATTAAAAATAATTGCCACTTCTTTTCATTGCTTTTCTGACTATAAAGTAAGTTTAAAGCTCTTTTTACATCACAACATAAATCTATTTATTTCTAAATACTTGGCTGAAAATTTGACCTATTTTGCAAATCTTAACTTACCACAGACCTAATCTTATTTATATTTTCTTTCAACCAATTTGTCCTGGTTTGTATCCCCATTTGAATGTGGAACATGAGAAGTAATAGCAGACAATGCATTGTCAGAATTGAAAGAAGCCTAGCATACCACTTAAAAGTGAATTCCAAAGGTCCCCTGGCCTTGTTCATTGACCTGGCATGAAAGGGAAAGATAAGATAGAACCTTGGGGCCACTGAACACCTGGGAAATGACATGCATTATCAACTGGCCTTTTTATGTTGAGCTTTAACTATCATCTCATTGTGTCCAGAATGTACAATGGAGGCAGATACCAAAACAGCTCTCAAGGGTAGATGCTTATATCTACTTAAAAAATAAGTTGAATAATAAAATGTATAATTTCAGCATTGCTACTTCATCAGAACCTCAACAGAAGAAAGTGTACTCAAATTCAGTTCTAGTCACTATTGTCTTCTCTTACACTGTTGCCACAGAATAAATTGAATGGTTCCAAACTCAGCTGATCTCATCCACCCATGTAATGGAAAATTCTTTAGCCAGACAGTTGGGCCAAATGGAAGTAGCTCACATTCACTAATCTGCCTTGTACTGGGGACAGTTCCACATGACAGGAGATGTTGGATGGGATTGTTAAGTCAATAAATTTTTCCTAGCAGCTTCACTGCCATAAAATATGATTTCTCAACTCTTACAAAATATCAGACAATAAAGATGATAATGAGACTAGACAGAAATGTATTTACTATAGTTCAAAAAGGTGCAGCTGGGCAACCTTTTGACCTGATTGTGACCTGATAATTTGCCTGGAAACAGCTGCTGAGTTCTGACAGCCAAGTTTAAAACCAAATGCATAATCAAGTAATCGAAACTTACTAGCCAACAACTTTTACATCAAAGTGGCATAGGCCAGGAAGCATCATTGCATATTAGATGGTTGTTTAAAAAAAAAAAAGCGCCTTCAAAATGAAGATTATGCTTTGCTGAAATAGTCTTCATTCATTATTAATTAATGATTAATCTTCATTCATTATTCAATTAATTTATTATTGTGCCAATTTATGGTGCTTTTCAGTTATTACAAAATGTCCTCACACTTTGCCATAAATCTATGGATTTAAAAACTATGGTGGTGTGTTTAAAGCATATTTTTTATTGATAACTAAAGGTAGAGTTGGAAAATAATTAGCAAAATTCATTGGACTAATGGGCATCCAGAAGACATTCAGACTCAGAAAAGCAATTTGCTGATGAGAATGAAGATACTAAAGAGCTGAATGGTATTTAGTTTATTCTGACTATTTGTGAGTTTGCAAAATATATTGATTGTTTTCTGATCATTTAATATGTGTAATTAGATAAGAGGATTTCATTGAAGATTTGCGGTTTGATATAAAAAGGCAATAATTCACCTCATTTACATAAAGTGCTATGTAAAAATCCTTTCTCTTTCTTTATAAATTAATAATGCAACCCATATAATTAGATATATTGTTACTTTCTTTTTTTTTTTTTTTTTTTTTTTTTTTGAGGCGGAGTTTCGCTCTGTCGCCCAGGCTGGAGTGCAGTGGCCGGATCTCAGCTCACTGCAAGCTCCGCCTCCCGGGTTCACGCCATTCTCCTGCCTCAGCCTCCCGAGTAGCTGGGACTACAGGCGCCCGCCACCGCCTGCCAGATTTTTTGTATTTTTAGTAGAGACGGGGTTTCACGGGTTAGCCAGGATGGTCTTGATTTCCTGACCTCGTGATCCGCCCGTCTCGGCCTCCCAAAGTGCTGGGATTACAGGCTTGAGCCACCGCGCCCGGCCATATTGTTACTTTCTTAAAGCCCTAAGGAATTGTATGAAAAAAGGTTTTGGATAGAATTAAAGGGAGAATATTGTTTCATCTAATTTTCCCGAAATATTTTTCTTTTTTTTTCCGTTTGTGAGAAATAACACTTTCCAGCATGTATGCCTCTTAAAATTTATTTTTCTTCTACTCTGTTTAAATGGGAGAGAGAACATATTTTCCATGAGGATGACCATTTAGAGAATTTCCTCCATGCTACCTCACAGAGAACATAAAAGGGTAATTATAGAGAATTTTCTTTGTTGTAGTATTTCATTCCGCTTTTCTCCTGAGTTTTTTTTTTAGACGTCTGACTTGCCTCTCTTCCCTACCAAAATGACTATGCTTGACATTCAACTTTGATGATTATGTCGGTGACTTTCAGGTTTCTATCTAATGATTCATCAAGTTGTATTTCAACTGTGACCTTCAACTTCCCTTCCTTATGTCACCCACATGTTAATATTATAGGGCAAATACCTTTGTCAAAGGGGAAACTGACAATACTGCCTTTTACTTTCTCCGAAAAACCCTGGCTTTGCCACAAACTACCACTTTTTCAACATTGGTTTCTCAATCAAGATGGTCCATATTCTTCTGTCATAAAATTATATTTTGTCATTGCTAACATTTTATTAAGAAAGACTTTGGGGTAAATGTTTAAATGAACCTTTTAGGTGTAGAAATGACTAAGTGGCTTGCTAGATTGTTTTAACGAGAGGAAAGCTGCAATTTCTTGCAGTGTTACATTGCTTTGGGAAGGTTTATGAACACAGATTTGGCTTCTCTAAGTTTTGCTGTTTTTTTTTGTTGTTGTTTATTTAAGGAGTGAAATCCTTGTGAGTTTTCTCTATTTTGCCTTGCTTTCTTCCTTTATAGGAAAGAGATAATAGACAATTAGCATAAACAAGTTATGTTCTATACATAACAGACAAATTACTGTCAGCACAATAAACTAGTTTCTTAGTATATATCTTTTTTAAAAATTATCTTTTTGAGACAATATTTGCCTTTTCCTCCAAAATATAGTTAGATAGGCTCACTTCTTCATACATAGAATCTCCAGCACCTCTGCACCCCCCTTTTTTTGACATTTATTTTCTCTTGATTTTATGTATACATCAAGTTTGGAAAATTGTAACCTATGCTTTAGATTATTCTGTTGCAGTTGTCAGTTAACGGGAATTTCTTTTCCATGCCCCTCTTCAGTTGCCTTACGTAAGAGTAAAAATCTTAGAGATTTTTATTTGCTTTTAAAACAGCAAACACCCAAAGACCTATTTGTCACTTCTATCATAATGGTCTGAAGCATTATTTGCTTAACAAATAGTTGGTGAATATGTAGTGTCTGATCATATCCCAATGTACTGGGAAAATAATGACCTTTTGAAAGTTTTATGCAAATATGTTCTGTGTTTTGTTAACACGTGATGTTCCTATGTTTTTTATTCAAGGGAGATTGGCCACTGCCATATTAGAACCTCTCACATACAAAGTACACTCTAGTTTAAAAATAGGTCTTTGTTAAATAGAATTTTTAAATTCTTTATAGGTTTTATCTGAAAGTATTAAACATTTCCAAACAGAGAGAGGACATCTATGTAAAAATAATTTAAAATAATATCCAAAATAAATATTCTTCTGAGATTAGAAATTTAAAAATGTTTTGTTTGTTGGCTGCGTGCAGTGGCTCATGCCTGTAATTCCAGCTCTTTGGGAGGCTGAGGTGGAAGGATTGCTTGAGCCCAGAAGTCTGAGACCAGCCTGGGAAACATAGGGAGACCACATCTCTACAAAAAATTTAAAAATCAGCCAGGTATGGTGGCATGCATTTGTAGTCTCAGCTACTCAGGAGGCTGAGACGGGAGGATGGCTCGAGCCCAAGAATTTGAGGTGGCAGTGATCTATAATTGTGACATTTCACTTCAGCCTGAGCAACAAAACAAGATTTCCATCTCTTAAAGAAAATTGTTTGTTTGTAAGAAAAAAATGTGCATTCATATGTTTTGTTTCACAAGAGTCTCTATCTCAAACCTTCTCCTCAAATTTTGAAACGAGATTAGCCTGTGTATAGAACCATAGAGGGTAACAATTACATACCTTTGGCCTGTGGGTGAGAATCTTAAAGACATTTTTATTTGCCAGTTTATGTACCAAATTGTCTTATAATACATAAGATATTTTTGATGAAACTGATGCCCCTCTCCAGATACACTCTTTACAGTAATCCCCTCCCTCCCTCCCTCTCTACACAGTTTCAATTCTACAACTGCCTTAAAATGTTTTGTGTGATAGCTGTTAATAAGTATGCTTAGGAAATGCAATAAAAGATATTGGCTTGTGATTTTCTTTCTGTGCTGTATATTTGTTTTGGCTCATGAGACGTGAGATCAAGGTAGAATGCATAAAGAGAACACGAAAATTGGGGGTATTCTTTGAATATGAATACTAAGTGTCATGTGCGTCCATGTGAAGAGACCACCACACAACATTTGTGTGAGCAATAAAGCTTTTTTTTTTTTTTTTTTTTTTTTTTTGAGACGGAGTCTCACTCTGTCACCCAAAGCTTTTTAATCACCTGGGTGCAGGCGGGCTGAGTCCGAAAAGAGAGTCAGCAAAGGGAGATAATGGTGGGGCTGTTTTACAGGATTTGGGTAGATAAGGAAAAATTGCAGTCAAAGGGGATTTGTTCTCTGGCGGGCAGGAGTGGGGGATCGCAAGGTGCTCAGTGGGGGAGATTTTTGAGCCAGGATGAGCCAGGGAAAGGACTTTCACAAGGTAATGTCATCACTTAAGGCAAGGATCAGCCATTTTCACTTCTTTTGCGGTGGAATGTCATCAGTTAAGGCAGGGCAGGGCATTTTCCCTTCTTTTGTGATTCTTCAGTTACTTCAGGCCATCTGGATGTATACGTGCAAGTCACAGGGGATGCGATGGCTTGGCTTGGGCTCAGAGACCTGACATTCCTGCCTTCTTATATTAATAAGAAAAATAACATAAAATGGTATTGAAGTGTTGGGGCGGTGAAAATTTTGGGGGGGGTGGTATGGAGAGTTAATGGGTGATGTTTCTCAGGGCTGCTTCAAGTGGGATTAGGGGTGGCGTGGGAACCTAGAGTGGGAGAGATTAAGCTGAAGGAAGATTTTGTGGTAAGAGGCGATATTGTGGGGTTGTTAGAAAGAGCATTTCTCATATAGAATGATTGGTGATGGCCTGGATGCGGTTTTGTATGAATTGAAAAACTAAAGGGAAGACACAAAGTCTGTATAAGAGAAGGAGAAAAAACAGGTATTAAAGGACTAAGAATTGGGAGAACCTAGGACATCTAATTAGAGAAAGCCTAAGGGGGTTCAGCGTAAGGAGTGTCCACACAGGAGCTCAAATGTACCCTGTAGCATTCTGAGGACAGACGGAATTCTGAGAAGGGAAAGTGGTAAAAGTATTCTCTAGTCCTTTTTAAGTTGGGAATTGAGCTTGGTGAGGTGTGTCTTTAAAAGACCATTAGTCCGTTCTACCTTTCCTGAAGATTGAGGACAGTAAAGGATATAAAAGTTTCACTGGTCAGGGTCAGTCCAAGTGAAAGCGAAGAGAAGCTGGGATGAAGGGTGCAAAGGAATAGTAAACAAAGTATGTTTGAGATCTAGAACAGAATAATGGATTGTGGAGGGAGTATTGAGGACAGGAGAGTATATGGCTTTGGCACCACAGGGTGGATAGGCAAAACAATATGGTTGATAAGGTGCAGATCTTGAACTAACCTGTAAGCCTTCTCTGGTTTTAGGACAGGTAAAATGGAGGAATTGTAAGGGGAGTTTACAGGCTTTAAAAGGCCATGCTGTAGCAGGTGAGTGATAACACGCTTTAATCCTTTTAAAGCGTGCTGTGGGATGGGATATTGGTGTTGAGTGGGGTAGGGGTGATTAGGTTTTAATGAGATGGTAAAGGGTGCATGATCAGTCGCCAAGGAGGGAGTAGAGGTATCCTATACTTGTGAGTTAAGGTGGGGGGATATGAGAGGAAGATGCAAAGGAGGCTTTGGGTTGGGGAGAAGGGCAGCAATGAGATGTGGCTGTAGTCCAGGAATAGTCAGGGAAGCAGATAATTTAGTTAAAATGTCTTGGCCTAATAAGGGAGCTGGGCAGGCGGGGATAACTAAAAAGGAGTGCATAAAAGAAAGTCGTCCAAGTTGGCACCAGAGTTAGGGAGTTTTAAGAGGTTTAGAAGCTCTTCCCACAACAGTTACGGAGGCAAGGGAAACAGACCCTTGAAAAGAAGGTAATGTGGAGTGGGTAGCCTCTGTATTGATTAAGAAGGGGACGGACTTACCCTCCACTGTAAGAGTTACCCAAAGTGTCTGTGATGGTCCAGGAGGCTTCTGAGGCAGTGGGGCAGCATCAGTCTTCAGCTGCTAAGCCAAGAAGGTCTGGAAAGGAGTCAGGGAGGCTTGGGCCAGAGCTCCAGGGGCTCTGCGAGTGGGCGAGTTGGACAGTCCTATTTCCAGTGGGGTCCCGCACAGATGGGACATGGCTTAGGAGGAATCCCAGACTGCGGGCATTCCTTGGCCCAGTGGCCAGATTTCCAGGACTTGTAGCAAGCTCCTGGGGAGGAGATTCGAGAGGAACCTCTGGCAGCTGCGGTTCAGGCATTTGGAGTTGTGTGCTGGAGATGTGGCTGGGGTTTGTCTCACAGTGGAGGCAAGGAATTGCAACTCAGAAATAAGTTGCTACTTGGCTGCCTCTACTCTATTATTGTACACCTTGAAGGCAAGGTTCATTAAGTCCTGTTGTGGGGTTTGAGGGCCGGAATTCAATTTTTGGAGCTTTATTTAATGTCAGGAGCAGATTGCATAATAAAATGTATATTGAGAATAAGACGGCCTTTTGACCTTTTAGGGTCTAGGGCTGTAAAGTGTCTCAGAGTTGCTGCTAAATGGGCTATGAACTGGGCTGGGTTTTTCATATTTGATGGAAAAGAGCCTAAATACTAACTGATTTGGGAAAAGTTCAGATAAAGAAGAAGGAGCATTAACCTTGACTATGCCTTTAGCTCTAGCCACTCTTTTAAGAGGAAATTGCTAGGCAGGTGGGGGAGGGCTAGTCGAGGAATGAAACTGTAAGCCCGACTGAAGGTGAGGAGGGGAGATAATAAAAGGATTATAGGGTGGGGGAGCGGAGGCTGAGGAAAAATTGGGACCTAGCTTGGCCTGGTGAGGAGGGAGAGGTCAGCTGGGTCTGTAGAAAAGGAAGATTAGAAAGACTCAGCGATGCTTGGGGTTGGGACTGAGGGAACAGGCAGGAGGGAAAGAAGGAAGATTTGGGATGAGTTGCATTGGGAACAGAGACTAGGGAGGGACCGATGTGTAAAAGAATGCCTGGATGTCAGGCACCTCAGACTGTTTGCCCATTTTATGACAAGAATTATTTAGATCTTGTAGGATGGAAAAAATCAAAAGTGCCGTTTTCTGGCTCTTTGGAACTACTGTTGAGTTTGTATTGGGGTCAAGCGGCGTTGTAGAAGAAAATAAGGCATTTAGGTTTTAGGTCAGGTGTGAGTTGAAGAGGTTTTAAGTTCTTGAGAACACAGGCTAAGGGAGAAGAAGGAGGAATGGAGAGTGGAAGGTTGCCCATAGTGAAGGAGGCAAGTCCAGAGAAAAGAGAGAGTAGAGACATGGACAGAAGGGGTTTGGGGGTTCTTACCCTCCAGAAAAGCAGGAAAGGGATCGGGGCATGGAGATAAGAGGTTGGGGCACAGAGATAAGAGCTTGGGGCACAGAAATAAAGGGTTGGGGCACAGGGATAAGAGGAGGTCAGGTTGCGGAAATAAGGGGTTGGGGCACAGAGATAAGAGGTCAGGGTGCGGAAATAAGGGGTCGGGAGGTTCTTGCCCCCCAGAAAAGCAGAGAAGGGGTAGAGACAGGGAGAGAAGGGGTTGGGGTTATTCCCCACCCCCAGAAAAGTGGGACTTGATACTAAGGGTGAAGGACAAAGGCAGGCGTCCCTGTGTGGTTAGACACCTCTGAAATGTGGGTGAATAATCAGAGAAGCATCCCCACAATGATTAAACACCAAGGGAAGGCTGCCTTCCTGAGTCCGTGACTGGTGCCAGAGTTTTGGGTCCACGGATAAAATGCGTCTCCTTCGTCTCTACCAGAAAAGGAAAGGGACTGAAATTAAGAGAAGGGAAAGATTGAAGTGTGGTGTCAAGATTGACAGGAGAAAGAGGTTGAGGGATAGAGACAGAGTAAAAAGGGGCGTTTACCTGATTTAAAATTGGTGAGATGTTCCTTGGGCTGGTGGATCTGAGAACCTAAGGTTGTAGGTGGATCTTTCTCATGGAGCAAAGAGCAGGAGGACAGGGGATTGATCTCCCAAGGGAGGTCTCCTGATCCGAGTCACGGCACCAAAATGTCATGCACGTCCGTGTGAAGAGACCACCAAGCAGGCTTTGCGTGAGCAATAAAGCTTTTTAATCACCTGGGTGCAGGTAGGCTGACTCTCTTTTCGGACTCAGCCCGCCTGCACCCAGGTGATTAAAAAGCTTTATTGCCCACACAAAGCCTGTTTGGTGGTCTCTTCACACAGACGCGCATGACACTAAGTTTAATGTGTTTAAAAACATTTTACAATCTCTCAACCTTGGAGATATTGGCATGTATTTAAAATGTGTGTTATAGACAGATTTTGAATGAGGACAAACCTAAAATATGACAAGATACATAAGTTTGAAGATGAGTTATATGAAGATAATTGGGAACCTTCTCTTCCTCTCTGTGACCTAAGATAAACTATCTTAAAATAAGCAATTTAGGCAGGAAAAACAATAAATCCTAAAGAGAAGAGCAACCAAAAGAAGGCATAGGAGAAGCAAAGAGCTAAAGCTGGTAATCAAACTGTGTTTTGAATTCCACTAAAATAAAACAAAAGACAGCTTGTGAAGTTCAGCCTATGGAGAACAGAATCAAGCTAGTGATGCAGATCATTTAACATAAATGTATAGAAAGAAAACCCCAAGAATTATTTTTTAAAAAGAAATGTATTTTTGTCTATTTCAAAGACTTCATGGAAAGGGAAACCTATATTAAGTTTGTAAGTTGAAAGTTGGGTGTTTCTTTGGGGATGGGATTACTGGTAGGTTTTAGAGTTTTTAAAAATAATGTTCTAATTTTCACAAAAGGGCATTCTAAATGGAATTTAATCTATTGTAGCTCAGGCATCCAAATATCAATTTTCCTTATGAACCATAAGATCTTTAATTTTTTTAAACTTTACTTTCTCTTGAAAATAAAAAACTACCTTTGGTAGTAAATAAACAGCTTACCAGGAGTTGACTTGTCTAATTATTTTTATTTCAAGTTGGGAGGGCTGGGTGCAGTGGCTCAGGTCTGTAATCCCAACACTTTGGGAGGCTGAGGCGGGTGGATTACCTGAGGTCAGGAGTTCAAGACCAGCCTGGCCAACATGGTGAAACCCCATCTCCACTAAAAATACAAAAAATTAGCTTGGCGTGGTGGCAGGTGCCTGTAATCCAGCTACTCAGGAGGCTGAGGCAGGAGAATCACTTGAATCCAGCAGACAGAGGTTGCCATGAGCCAAGATCACGCCATTGCACTCTAACCTGGGCAACAGAGTGATACTCTGTCCCAAAAAATAAAAATAAAAATAAATGAAAAGAAGGTTGGGAGGTTTAGCATATTTTATCTGCAAAAGGAAAGCAAAATTATATGATGTTTATTACACTGGGTTAAGTTCAAAAAAATAGAGTTGGTTTTCTTTCTCTTAAGCCTAGGTCTCCATGAATTGCTTGTGGTTGAAGACTGGCCCACTGCAGGGCATGGTAGAGTCAAGCTAGTTTAAATTTCCCATGTCAAAAACCACATGCAGGCAGGATCTGATGACTTGATTCATTTTTATGTATAATAGAACCAAAGGAAAGCTAGGGCAGCTTGGTTTTGCAGAAACAGTTTTGAAATGTGTATTCTGGTTGTGACATTGTGGTTAATCACCCTTACTCTGTGCATTTGTGAAACCTGAATCTCATCCGTGAAATGAGGGAAGGGAACCAGATCAGTGATTCTCAACCAGAGATGATTTTACAACCGAGAAAGTGGGGTGCTACTAGCATTTAGTAGGTGCAGGCCAAGGATACTGCCAAAAATCCTACAATACCCAGTACATTCCCTGACAACAAAGAGTTATCCAGCCTCAAATGGCAATAATGCTGGCATTGAGCAACCCTGGACGAGAACATCTCTTGGCTCTCTCTGCTCCAGTACTATGAATCATGAAGCTAATTACTTTATGCCTTCCAAGGGCAATTCAGTCCAACCAACATTGATTAGGTGCCTTCTTTTTGTGTTTTAACTAAGAACTTTTCCCTATTTGACATACAAAAAGGAGGTAAAACTCTATCTTTGGAATTCCTCATATTCCAAATATTTTCCCATGTAGCTTCTACTCATGGTAACCCTGTTTGATAAGGAACATACATTTTCATTGATTCCAGATATATCGGCAAAATTATGGCTTTTCACCTTTCTAGACATTTCTTCTTTCTTACTATGTTTCCCCAATTATTAGGCTCCAAGACAATCAACTAAAAGAGAAATTTGAAACAGTCAGATGGTTTGTATAACTCTTAAAATCCATATTGTTGGATTAAGTCATTCCTGATATTGGACCTTATTGTCTTCACCTGCACAATGAGAGTAGAGTACAATGCGCTCCTTGTATCCTGAAATTCTGTGTTTATGTCTTTAAATACTATTGGAGCCCTCCTGATATTTGATGATTAGATAATTCAAAAAAGAGGGGATAAAACAAGTATTATTTAGGTCACAAGTTTGGAGAGATGGAAAATCTTAATTTATTGTTTAAGTCAACATCATGACAAATACCCACCTCTATAGGGTTTACTATGATGTGCATGTGTGTGTGTGCCTGTGTGTGTGTACGAGCACCGGCTTGCCCTTACCCCTGCAATTTGGATACAGCAATCTGCAGTAGAGAATATTTTTTCCCCTTTCTTTAAAAGTCAGTTTCTATTCACTTCCTATGTGTATTGCGAAATCATCAATATGATTTATTGCCACTATTTCCCTTTGAATAACTATAATTTTGTTTTGCTTTGCCTTAAATTAAAACCCCTAAGAAATCATTTATTTTCAAAATTAAATATATGTGTGTATGCAAAAGATGATTAAATACACACATACATCCTTAGTAGTTTTTTAAAGGGTCTTGGCATTTGCTACTTAAGTTACTTTTTATTGCTTTTTCACATTGGTAAATTTGTCAACTATTTCTGCTGCAAATATACTGAATAAGAAGGCTAACTAGGCAACCTAAAATTTAAATGAAGATACTTTTAATAATGAAAGTGAACATGCCTTTGCACTTCCCTGTTTCTGGATTTACTGTCTCAGCATTCTTCAAGCGCAGAAGACACCATGTTTCATTCATGTGTTTCATAATTATAAAAGACTCTGGGTTAATCCTTGCAATAAACTTTGGGGATAATTTTTGCCTTTTAAATCTCTCTCTGGGAAGTGATGTGGGACTTACAAAGGCTCTGTATAAGAAAATAATTTAGTTGTAGAACATCAAACTTTTCACTTAAATCCCTTGTTAAAACAATAATAGATTCAAAGAACATAAGGTCAATATATTAAAAACTGTAAGATCACTTAAAAATATAATACTCCTTAAGTGTGAACAATATAAATGCTTCATTTAATGTGTCTAAATGTATAGATTTGGTAATACCAAAAAGTTGTAATGCTATAATAAAAGCATATCTCAGGCCAGGCTTGGTGGCTCACACCTATAATACCAGCACTTTGGGAGGCCAAGGTGGGTGGATTACCTGAGGTCTGGAGTTCCAAACTAGCCTGGCCAACATGGTGAAACCCCGTCTCTACTAAAAATACAAAAATTAGCCAGGCATGGTGGTACGTGCCTGTAATCCCAGCTACTTGGGAGGCTGAGGCAGGAGAATTGCTTGAACCCGGGCGGCGGAGGTTGCAGTGAGCCGAGATGGCGCCACTGCCACTGCACTACAGTCTGGGCAATGGAGTGAGACTCCATCTCAAACAAACAAACAAACAAACAAACAAAATAAAACAAAAAAACCCCAGCATGCCTTGTATGTATGAATCTGTTCAGAATTTCAAAATTTTGAAAGTTTCTTTTTATTTCAAAGATATCTACATGCTTTTCGAATCAATAAAGTCATAAGCTGATGTTTATATGCATTGTATCTCCACTTGAAAATGTTACACCAAAATAATAAAACCAGGGTCTATTCTGTTTTCCTAACAAAGATATGGTACTTTGACTACCTGACTGCCATAGGAATGAAGAAGAGCGTAGCCATTTATTTTTTATGTGCTTTCATAAAGATAATCCTATTTCTTTACAGTAAGTCACAAATCTGCAGGCAGCAGTCAAGTAACACATTTTCAAGCAACTTTTACTTATTCACTTGGTATAATTTTCTACCATTCTCTGAAATGGAACAGCTCTTATGCTCCGAGCATCTCTTACAGTTTTAAAATCCAGCTAGTTTTTGAAAATCTTCTTTGAGATGTCTCAAAATGACATCTGTCAGAGTCCCTTCTGTAAACGTCCCCTTTGTAAAAGGCTTTCTGCCAAGACACACCCAGCAGCCATTTCTAGTCTATGATTTCTGCACCAGACTAGTCACAGGGGAACTTGTGAATTGGTCCATTTATTCTAGATTTACTTGGCAATTGCTGGAAAAATTCTCTCTAATCTCTTATTCCCCAGATTTATCAGGGATTATCTTCACCACCACCACTTCCACCCTGGGAGTCAGCTCAGTGCTGACAGTGGTCACAGGGACCTTGCCTAGTGCTATCGAGGCTTCTGATCTTCTTGTTTTCCTCCATTCTCTCCATCCGCCTGCTCTCAGTCCCAGCACAGTTCATACGTTTGTACTCTGATTAATTATGTTCTTTTCCAGAGGTTTGATGTCCTAGGTCCTAGGCTTTTGAAACCCAATTTTTTTTTTTTGTCAAAGTATTAACTCTGCATGGGTTTCCAAAATCTATTTTGAAACCCAAACTCTACTTTTTCCTTACTTTTTTCAATTCTGCTTTAACATTTTAATCCAGAAACACGAGGATGGAATTAATCTTTAGCTGCCTGGGTTGACAGAAGGAACACAGAACACAGGACTATGAGAAAGACAAAACTAGAAAACATTTACAAGCATGTGGTCTCCGCAATGCTGAGTAGTGAGTGCTGTGGTTTTATGCTGAATGGTGCTGCTACTTCTCTGTCTACTTAGCTCCTTTCCTCTACACTTAATGTTCAGGCATTTAACATTTGTACCAGGATCTGCAACAGGCCTGGGTGATTCCCCAGGAAATAAAGCAGACAATATCCCTCCCTCATGGAGCTTAGATTCTAGTAAGTTCTCAATGTTCTGGACCTTGGTCTCTGTCTTTTTGCTCCTATTTGTAACCTTTTCTGCACCCTGTGTACTTCCTCACTAAAAACTGTCTACTTAACACTCAGGCTGCACATTCTGTGGCCTCCTACTGCAACAGAGGTGACACGTCTGGTCCTTGGGTCCTCTGATCATGGAGGAACGCTATCCTGGTGGCTAGTTACTGTAGCCTTTGACTTTCCTACTTCCTGAAAAAGAGAAAAAGACGATGATAGAATTCAATGGCAAGAACATGGGCTCTTGGATTTTTGAAAAAAAGCAGTCCTTACTGAACTGATTTTGTCCTACAAAAATGGGGCTACTAATCACCATTTCTAATGGAACCCACACTAATGTATATTTGTGATTTTTTAAAGTATAATTTCTTTAAATTTTTTCCAAGTGCTTTCATCTTTATTATAGTATAATTGACAAAAATTTTACATATTTAAGGTATAAAATGTGATGATTTGATGTATGTGTACATTGTATAATGATTACCACAATCAAATTAATCAATGTAACTATTAATGTACTAGTTACTCTGTGTATGTATATGGGAGAAGAGATGAGGACACATAAGATCTATTCTCAGCAACTTTCAAGTAAAAAGTAAAATATTATTAACTGTAGTCACCATGCTATACATTAGCTCTCCAGAACTTATTCCTTTGATAACTGAATGTTTATACCCTTTAAACACCAGTTTTCCTTTTCACTTAAATCCCTTATTAAGACAATAATAGATTCAAAACAACAAAACATCCATTTCAACCAAACGTCCATTCCAACCTCTGGCAACCAGCATTCTACTCTTTGCTTCTGTAATTCTGACTATTTTAGATTCCACCAAAGTGAGATCATGCAATATTTTTCCTTTTGTGACTGGCTCATTTCACTTGGCATATCATCTTTGGAGTTCATTCATGTTATTGAAAATGGCAGGATTTCTTTCTTTTTTAAGGCTGAATGATATTTCATTGTTTGACACGTTATTCATTTATCCATCAACAGACACTTCGGTTGTTTCCATATCTACTTGTTAACAATGATACTGCAATGGTTAAATGAAGTACTCACTCACTATCAAAGGGCTCTAAACACTTAAATGTTTCTTGTTATCATTTCCTTTAGAATCACTGCAGTTTTGGAAGAAAGGAGTTGATTTCCTGCTAAAAGGTCAACTGAATATATTGTCTTCTTTCTCTCTTCCATTATGAGAAATTGTAGAAGCCTATTCTTTATGTTTTTTTTTTTTTTTGACTTCTTCAATTTTAATTGCTGCTCTCTCCTAAACACCTCCAGATGGGAAATGAAAGACCAGAATCAAACTATATGTGTAGAAAAACATAAAACTCAGCATTGTAGTCCTCTGCTGCTCACTGTGATTGATTATGGAGTAGCTTTCTTTCTTTTCCCTTGAGTGTACCTCCATCAGATACTTCCATGCTGATCCATGCCATCTGCTCTGTGAAACTCGCTGTCAGACAACCATACACTTTAAGCCCTAAGTTATCCGAATTCTATCTTTGAAATTATGTTATGATTATTAAAAATCTTTTTTATATAGAGGATTTCAAATAGCTAAGCATATGCTAAATTTTTCATACTTCACAAGTTCGAGTTTTCTTGGTTCAAATCAGGATTCAAAATAGATGTGTTGCTTTAAATATGTGTTTTAAAAATGCATATGGATTCTCCAAAATTTGGGTTTCTAAGCAAGAAGATATGCCATATAATCAAAACCAATTTATATTGGCTTTATCTTAGTGAAATGTAGATAATCAGAATCTCTTATTTCTTAGTAACATGGGGTTTCTGTGATGCTGTCTATAAAGTGTTGATATGTCTTTAGATAAAGGGGTTGCTCTTTAAGAAAATATTACTACTTTTCATGATTTTATTAACAAGGTGTTGATTTAAATTAAAACTGTAGCAAAAATGCTGTGGCTCTGATTTTAAATTGTTATAGGTTCTAGACAGCAAAGGAAAGCTGAAAATAAATGCTGCATTTAAAAATAAATGTTGCTTTACCAAAGAGGTGGGAAGATGGAAGACAGGATGGAGTGAAAGGCTCCAGTAATTTTACCTATGGTACTCTGAGTTCACAAAGGTGTCTTGTACTCAGACAGAAAACTGCAGTGTGAAGAGGGGACAGAATGAGTGAAGAGAAAGTGGATTTACACCCTTCACTTCCAAACCACAGGAAAGGAAGTGACTAAAATGCCAGGATGGAACAAAAGCATCTCAGATGTGCAGGCTTTAATGAGAAGAGCTCAAAATACCTTAAAATGTGTTTGATGTTGCAATGGAAACAGCTTTTGAAGTTAAACAGTATGAGTTGATGGTTGAGTAGAAAGTAGGCTTTTTCTAGAGCACCAAATGCGTCAGATATGGCTATAACACTAATTTTCTGATGTGTCTGTCAGTTAAGCAGAGCTAAATTAATTTATTCACTGCATATTTGTCTGCTAATTTTTCTCTAATGAACAAAGATATTACTTGCTTCATAAGTTCCTGTCTTTTTGAAGTTTTGTAGAATATGATAGTATCAACAACAAAAATAATTAATTCTTTTCAAAAATTCAGGTCCTCAGTAAGGCCTTTTTTTGAAAAATTAGTTCTATGTATATTTACATTGAAAGAGGACAATTCTCAAGTGACTGAAAAGTGTTTAAAGCATTTTATTAGAAATAACTATGTTCTGAATGGTACTACCTAGGTTTTCTTCTAGGGTTTTTATGGTATTAGGTCTAACATTTAAGTCTCTAATCCATCTTGAATTAATTTTCGTATAAGGAGTAAGGAAAGGATCCAGTTTCAGCTTTCTACTTATGGCTAGCCAATTTTCCCAGTACCATTTATTAAATAGGGAATCATTTCCCCATTTCTTGTTTCTCTCAGGTTTGTCAAAGATCAGATGGCTGTAGATGTGTGGTATTATTTCTGAGGACTCTGTTCTGTTCCATTGGGAAGGGGAACATCACACACCGGGGCCTATCATGGGGTGGGGGGAGGGATTGCATTGGGAGTTATACCTGATGTAAATGATGAGTTGATGGGTGCTGACGAGTTGATGGGTATAGCACACCAACATGGCACAAGTATACATACGTAACAAACCTGCACGTTATGCACATGTATCCTAGAACTTAAAGTATAATAATAATAATAAATAAATAAAAGAAATAACTATGTTACCTATCTCATTGATAGAAACATGTCCAAGACTGTTTTATAATCCCTGTACATCTGTCAAAAACTAGAATATTAAAACATTCATCTATTGCATACTAAAGCAGGATAGAGTGGTGTTCATTTCAAGAATCATTTAGAATAGTGATCTCTAAAGTATTAGGTACTAACCTCAATATAATGCAGTAGGGTGGAAGTAGGGCACAGGTTAGACATGATAGAGATGTCGTTAGTGTGTTTTGAAACAAATCTCAAACAGAGGTCACAAACTATGGTCTGTGGGTCAAACCTGGCTCACCAATGTTTGTATAAATAAAGTATTATTGAAACACAGCCTTGCCTATTTCAGTTATGTGTCACTTAACAATGGGGATATGTTTTGAGAAATGCACCTTTTGGTGATTTTGTCATTGTGCTAACATCAGAAGGTACTTACACAAATCTAGATGGTGTAGCCCACTACACCCAGGCTTTGTGGTGTAGGCTATTCCTTGGCTACAAACCTGTACAGCACATTACTGTATTGAATACTGTAAGCAATTGTAACACAAGGGTAAGTATTTGTGTATCTAAACATATCTGATCATAGACAGGGTACTGTGAAAATATAATATAAAAGATAAAAGAAGGAACACCCGTATAGTGCACTTACCATGAATGGAGGTTGCTCTGGGTTAATCAGTGAGTGGTGAGTATATGTGAAGGCCTCAGACATTGCTTGTACATTATTGTAGATTTTAGGAACACTTAGATTACGCTAAATTTATTAATTATATATTTTTTTGAGATGGAGTCTTGCTCTGTTGCCCAGGCTGGAGGGCAGTGATGCGATCTCGGCTCACTGTAACCTTCGTCTTCTGGATTCAAGCAATTCTCCTGTGTCAGCCTCCGGGTAGCTGGGACTACAGGTGCACGCCATCATACATAATTTTTTGTATTTTTAGTAGAGATGGGATTTTACTGTGTTGACAAGGCTGGCATTGAACTCCTGACCTCAGGTGATCTGCCCACCTCAGCATCGCAAAGTGCTGGAATTACAGGTGTGAGCCACCATGCCTGGCCACTTTTTTTTTTTTTTTTTAATAATAACCTCAGCTTACTGTAATTTTTTACTTAATAAATTTGAATTTTTTAAACTTTTTGACTCTTGTAATAACACAACTTAAAATACAAACACATTGAGCAGTTGTACAAAAATATTTTTTATTTATATCCTTAAACTATAAGCCTTTTCTCTATTGTAAAATTTTCCGGATTTTTTTTTTTTTTTTTTTTTAACATTTTAAACTTTTTTTTTCCTCCTCAAACACAAGTACACACATTAGCCTAGGCAGGGTCAATCACTCCACAATAGGAATTTTTCAGCTCCATGTTAATCTTATGGGACCACTAATACACGTATGGTCTGCTGACCAAAACATCATTATACAGGGCATGACTGTATGTATCTATTGTTTAAGGCTGCTTTCATGTTACTATGTTAGGATTGAGTAATTGTGACAGATTTATGGTTTGCAAAGGCTGCAGTATTTACTAATGGGAACTTTACAGGAAAACATTTGCCAACTTCTAACATAAAATAACAAGAAAGATTCTAAGCTTTGCTGATTTATATGGGTTTACACGGGTCTCCTTTGTAGGTCTAAGTGCTAGGTCGTTACAACCCATATATATTCTAAATGAGATTCCCTGCAAAAGTGTCAGGCCTTTCTAACTTGGGGTGATGGGACAGTGAGCCCTCAGTTGGCCATTCCTTAAGCCTGTTGTATCTTATCACACTATATGTGCCCAGTTAGCTAGACATACGATTTATCATTTTTAACTATTTTTAATGAAAATAGTCATCTTAAAATAAGCAAGTGACTTTATTAAAAAAAATCTTTCTGCAAAATATGCAAAATAATCTAGATTGACTATACCACTGCTGATACAAGCATAAGCAACAAGAAATAGCAGAGGTGACACCATATCTATGTCTAGCATAAGCTGGTCATCAGCCATACATATCAATTTTAAACCCTGAACATCTACTTGAATTTGATAAGAAGTAGGTTATTTTTTGAAATGAGTAAAACAATTTAAAATATATTTTTATATCTGCTTTTATTATGAATATACCTATCCTTAAGTTTATATTTTTGCCTTGAGTTTTAACTAATAATTACATTATGGTATCATAGTTGATAAGACATTAACAAAACCGGCATCCAAGGCCATGCAGCTGTGCAATTTTCAGTACTGTTTAAAGACACAAGGTACTCAATATTATAATGTGTAGAGTTTTACTGAAGTAAATGATAAAATTCTCTTTTGAAGAATCTAAATAGGGAAGAAATGGAAAAGCCAGTTCAGCTGGGGATACATGTGTTCTTCCTGCTGAAGTATTTATTCCAGAATAATAACAATAGAATGATGAACTGAAATTTATAATTTTGTAATTAAATGCCATTAGAAAACGCATAGAAAACACCTGTGAAGATTTGAAAAAAGTGAGTAATGATCCAATTACTCCCAATGCGGGAGTTTTATTATGCAGTTGGATCAAAGTATAGATTTTAAAATAGTCTCATTTATAACATTTGTTTTCTAAATATGAAATATACAGAAAGTGTCATTTGAAATACATGAAATATACAGAAAGTGACATTTTGGATTCTTAAGGGAAAAATAAATAATAAAAAAATTTGTTCTCTAAAGTAAGTGACTTCTTTAGTAAAAGCACTGTTTTATGAGAAAATTCTGGAGGTATAATAGCAATGGGCTACATTAATGATTGTACTATGAGGTTGCAGTTATATCAACATTTATAGGTAACCTATAATGACAAAGGAGATATACACACACAAACACATACACATGTAGAGGACTCTTTACAATAATAAAACTCTCTTTATGAGAAGGACTATGAAAATCTTTGGGATCATTCAGAGATTCTCAAGTTACCTCAAATTATTTTAAAAAGTAACAAACTTCAAGATGCATTAGGAATATTCATTTTTGAAAAATACAAGTAAGGTTCCTGGTTTAATGTTCTATCTTTCTGTGGAAGCCTAGGCATAGACAAGTTGCCATGGAAAGTACTATATAGCTGATGATAGTCTTCATTATTTTAGAAGTAAAGGCTAAACCAACTTACACCCCAAATCCTGGGCACAAAGATAATCCCAGGTAATGGTCCCTTCCCTGTATGAACCTGCTGGAAAAATGTCTCATCCAGGAAATTCATTTGCTATGGAAATAAATAAAATACAAAAGGAAAAAAAAACCCTCCAAATTGAATAACAAACAATATTAATATTTAACTTGAGACTTTTAAAACAAAGTGTAGCGAACAGTTGAAAAATGACAGAGTATCCCAGGTACCTACCACATATTAAAAAAAAAAAAAAAAAAAAGGAGAGAGCATAATCTGCAAAATGGGTAGGTTGAATTCAGGCTAAAAGTTCCTTAAGCAAGACACGTAAGACCCCCTTATAATGCTAAAAGATGACATTTACAAGGAAAATACAGTCATCAGAATATGAAAAAGTCAAAATATAGCATCAACCTTCATAAGACAAAAGCAGTAGATAAGATTTGAAAAAAGTGAAAATATATTACTCGTAAAATATTTTGTTAACAATTTTTCAGTTTATCATAGTTTAAATAAAAAATAGGTAAAAGTAGATCATCCTGAGTAAATCTAATTTACATATATTCAGACTCTATCCTGCAAACAAAACAAAATGTTACTCTTTTTAATATCTGTGGAACTCACGAAAACTGACTATACATTAACCTAAAAAAGAAAGCCTATTAATTGCCAAGATGGAAATAATATACACAAATTTATCTGATCACAAAAAATTTATAAATTAATAACAAAGTTAGAAAACATAAAAAGTTTCTGACATTTGTAAGTGGAAAATTTTGCTTTTTCATGAAATGTTGATGAAGGAAGAAATTCAGAATAAAATTTCTGTGTTTTGCTACTTTTTTCTCTAGCTTTATTGAGGTGTAATTGACAACTTAATATTGTATATATTTTAGATAAAAACTTGATGTTTTGATACATGTATATATTGTGAAGTGATCACCACAATCAAGGTAGTATATTTATCACCTCATGCAATTACCATTATTATACTATTATTGTTGTGGTAAGAATATTTAGCATCCGCCCTCTTAGCAATCAAATATACAGTACACTATTGTTAGTTATATTAATATTGCCATTCATTAGATCACCAGAAGTTATTCATCTTTGGTAGCTGAAACTTTGTACCTTTTGACTAACACTGACCCATTTTCCCCTCCCCTCTTCCCCTGGTAATCACTATTCTACTCTCTGCCTTCTATGAGTTTGACTATTTTGGATTTCACACATAAGTTAGGTAATGCACTATTTGTCTTTCCATGTCTGGTTTACTTCACTTAGCATAATGTCTTCCAGGTTAATTGATATTGTCACTAATGGCAGGATTTCCTTGTTGTTTAAGGCTGATTAATATTCCATTATATGTATTTATGTATTATACCACATTTCCTTTATCCACTTACCTATCAATACACATCTAGGTTATTCCCATTTCTTGGGTATAGTTCTGCAGTGTATATGAAAGTACAGATAACTCGTGATACTGATTTAATTTCCTTTGGTGATATACCCAGACGTGGGATTGCTGGATTTTTATGGTAGCCATATTTTAAATTTTGGGGGGAACCTTCATACTGTTTTCCTTACTGACTTACCAATTAACATTCCCACCAACAGTGTACAAGTGTTCTCTTTTTTCCACATTCTGGCCAACACTCATTCCTATTGCTAATACTCATTCCAACAGGTGTGGTATGATATCTCATTGTGGTTTTGATTTGCATTTCCCTGATGATTAGTGGTGTTGAGTGCCCTTTCATATACCTGTTGGTCTTTTCATATGCTCATTGCCATATCTTCTTTTGAAAAGTATCTATTCGGGTCCCTTGCCCATTTTTTAATTGAGTTATTTGTGCTTTTTTGGTATTGAGTTGTATGAGGTTATTTTTTAATATATGTATTTTGCATGTTAGTGTCTTATATATAGTTTGCAAATATTTTCTTCCTATATTCTGTAGGTTGCCTTTTCACACTGTTGAATGTTCCCTTTGCTGTACAGAGATTTTTTTTAAGTTTGTTGCAATCCCACTTACCTATTTTTGCTTTTGGTGTCTGTGCTTTTGCTGTCAAATCAAAAAATGGACAAACAAGCAAAAACATTACCCACAACTATCTCAAGCAGAAGCTTTTTTTCTTGTTTGCTTCTAGTAGTTATACAGTTTTGGGTCTTATGTTTATGTGTTTAATCCATTTTGAGTTGATTTTTGTATATTGTGTGAAATAAGGATCCATTTTCATTCTTCTGCATGAGGACATACAGTTTTCATCACACCATTTATTAAGGAGACTATCCTTTCACCTTGTCAAAGATTAGTTGTCCAACCATAATGGGTAGATTTATTTTTGTTCTCTTGGTCTGTAGTCTACTTCTATGACAGTACCATACTGTTTTGATTACTGTGGTTTTGTAATATACTTTGAAGTCACAAAATGTGATCACCTCAAAAAAGGGTCTTTGAAAAATTTCTTTGGATTCACAGATTGAGAGTATTTTTAATATTGTCTTTTTGGCTTGCATATGTCTTCTGATCTTTCTATAATAAGCTTATATTACTTTGTAATTACATTAAAACTAAGCCTTTTAAAATAATAAAAAGAAGATCTAACTTGAAAAAATAGAAAATAAAGTTTCCATCTGGAAAAGTAAGCTAATGCAATCATTGTTTTTCAAATTATTGTCTATTAGAACGTATAAGATATAGTTAAAACAGTCCTTGAAAGGAAATTGTATAATGTAAAAATGCTAAATAAATAAGAAGATTAATAAAGGCCAACCAAGTAAGCATTCAATTTGGAAAATTTAAAAACAAAAATAAAACAAATATTTAGAGGAAACATTATTTAAGGAGAAAATCATTATTCTTTGCAAAAGAAAATAAATGAAAAGGAGTTTATAGGATTAGAAAAAGATAAATAGCTAGAAAGCAGAACAGTTGTAGAACTCATAAATATAATAAAATGTATTCATTGAAAAAAGTGTAAAATAGCAAACTGTTAGCTAAACAGATCAATAAAAAGGGAGAAAATATAAAATAGAAAATGAAAAATAGACATGAAAATAACTAAGAATATAGAGGACACAAAATATGACACTGCTTCTCTCACACTTATGCAAGTGAATTAGGAAATCCACAGGAAATAAATACTTTATAGCAAAAATACCTAGAAAAATATAAAAATAAAATTCCAGTAAACCAATTACCAAAAGAAAAACTGGAAAAAAAAAATGAAGTTACCCTCAAAAAGTTCCAGGTCACAAATAGATTCACAGGGAAATTCTAAAAATCTTTTAAGGAACAAATTCAGTTATGTGTTGCTTAACGATGGAAATACATTCTGAGAAATCCATCCTTAGGGGAATTCTTTTATTATTATTATTATTTTTTCATAAGTTATTGGGGTGTGGGTGGTATTTGGTTACATGAATAAGTTCTTTAGTGGTGATTTGTGAGACCCTGGTGCTCCCATCACCCAAGCAGTATATACTGCACCATATATGTCGTTTTTTATCCCTTGACCCCCTTACACTCTTCCCCCCAAGTCCCCAAAGTCCATTGTATCATTCTTATGCCTTTGCGTCCTCATAGCTTAGGTCCCACATATCAGTGAGACATACGATGTTTGGTTTTCCATTCCTGAGTTACTTCACTTAGAATAATAGTCTCCAATCTCATCCAGGTCACTGCAAATGCTGTTAATTCACTCCTTTTTATGGCTGAGTAGTATTCCATTGTCTACAGTGTATATATATCACAGTTTCTTTATCCAGTCATTGATTGATGGGCATTTGGGTTGGTTCTACGATTTTGCAATTGTGAATTGTGCTGCTATAAACATGTGTGTGCAAGTATGTTTTTCGAATAATGACTTTTTCCTCTGGGTAGATACCTAGTAGTGAGATTGCTGGATCAAAGGGTAGTTCTACTTTTAGTTCTTTAAGGAATCTCTACGCTGTTTTCCACAGTGGCTGTACTAGTTAGGGGAATTCTTTTTTGTGCAAACATCATAGATTTTGCCTTACACAACCCTGGATGGTATAGCCTATTACACACCTAGGCTATAGGGTATAGTATAGCCTATTGCTCCTAGGCTACAAACCTGTACAGCACAGTACTGTACTGAATATCGTAGGCAACTGTCACACAATGGTAAGTATCTGTGTACCTAAGCATATCTGAACATAGAAAAGATTATATGTTCAGATGTGGTATAATCTCATGGGACCACCATTATATATGCAGTTTGTTGTTGGCTGAAATGTCATTATGCAGTCCATGACTACAACTCTAATAGCAGAGAGTTGTACACTATAGTAGTGCAAGGATATCTTCTGTATCATTTTATGTAGCAAGTGCAACATTGTTATGAAACCCAACAGAAGTTGCATGTAAAGGAAACTTCAGCCCAAACTCAGTTATAAATATCAATGCAGATATCTCAATTTAGTAGGAAACAGAACTCAGTGGAACATTAAAGAATGCTGTGTGCTTACCAAGTAGGATTTAATGCAAGTGGAAAATAACGTAGTTGTCTCCTTAGACTTTAAGTGCCATCTTTATTAAATGAACAAAACAGAACTCTTAAGGACTTTCAGTAAGGGATGGTGGATTGAACAATGCCTCTATATATGCTCCTTCCAATATTTCCTTTAAATTATGGTAAAGATGTATTGTAAAGATATAATCTACAAGTATAGGAAGTAAGAAGAGGAGACACAGCAATAGAATTTTAAAGGCAGAAAAATATCCTGATGAGGAAAAACTGACATAGCAACCCAAGAAAGTGAAATCCTAGGCTGGCCAGGGAGCAAGCCAAGTACTGATTCCATTTCTATCTTAGAGTTCTCAAAAGGCTTAGGATTTGGAGGTGCTTGATACCTCTGAAGGGAAAGTAAAGAAATGTTAGCTGAAAAAAGGAAGATAAGGTAAAAGCTATTTAAGAAGTAGCTATCCCCAAATTCATGTTTCTTCATGACTGATTAACTCCCATTTTAAGAGAATAATTCACACGACTGGAGAGAGGAAAACAGGATTTCTGGCTTGGGGCCTCCCGGCATAGTGGAGAGCAGTGGAGCTCTTCTGAAAGCAGGAGGACTAAGTGATGCTATGAGGGATTAATGCTGACATGCACTATCTCTTCCATTCACATATCAGAACACTTGTAGCCAGGCCTTTGCCTTCTAGCCAGGAGATTGAAAATGTCTTTTTTGAGGAATCTGACCAATACAAAGAGGAAAGCTCTCAAGTTATTGAGATTGGGTTACACTGTACAGTGAAACTCAAATAGCCTGATCCATGTGCTCAGAATTTCCAAAGTGCTCTTAATTCCTGACTCTAAAATATTAGCAGATAATTAAAGATATCCAGATACCTGAGGAAGACTTCCAATATGAAATAAGAACAGAAAACCAAACCCAAAAAAATGACCAAACAAGAAATAAACAAACAAAAAACACAGGAAACACTATTTAGAGAGGAAAAAAACTCAAGAACATCAATATTTTTACAGATAGATAAGATAGGGCCTCTATAAAATCAAAACACAATACTAAAAAAAAGAAAAAAAAAGAATACTTGGAAAATAAAAGGACCTCTTGGAAATTAAGCACAACATGGCGGAAACAAAGAATGCAGTATAAAAGTTGGAGGTGGGGTGACTAACTCACCACAGTTTGTCTTAGCACTAAAAGTCCCACTCCTGGGAAACCTGTCTATCCTGGGTCACCTTAGTTGGAGGATGATATGGTTTGGCCCTGTGTGCCCACCCAAATCTCTTGTTGAATTGTAATCTCCCGTGTTGGGGGAGGGACTTGGTGGGAGGTGATTGGATCATGGGGGCAGATTTCCCTCTTGCTGTTGTCATGACAATGAAACAGTTCTCATGAGATCACGTTGTTTAATATGTGCAGCACTTCCCTTTCACTCTCTCTTCTGCTCCACCATAGTAAGATGTGCTTGCTTCCTCTTCGGTCATAATTATAAGTTTCCTGAGACCTCCCACCCATGCTTCTTGTACAGCCTGTGGAACTGTAGTCAATTAAACCTCTTTCCTTTATAAATTACTGAGTATCAGATAGTTCTTTATAACAGTATGAGAACAAACTAATACAGAGGACAAATTAACTAAACCTCTCAAGCTGATGAGCAAAAGAAAAAGAGATGAGAATTGGACTATCTTAAAAAGTCCAACATCCAGAAAAGAAAAGAAAAGGAGAAGGAAATGATAAAATAATTCATGAGAATTTTCCAAAATGTTACAGAAAAAGGGCATCAAGTTCCTACAAAAGTAGATGAAAATATACCCACGGCAAAGCGCATACTGGGGAATTTTCGGATTATTGAGGACAAAAAGAAATCCTGTGTGCTTCCAGAGGGAGAGGACAACAAAAAGTGTCATTTACAAATAATCGGAAATCAAAATGGCTGGGCTTCGAAGCCACGCTGTACAATACAATAATCCAGTATAATAATGCTTTCAAAATTCTGAAAGAAATTATTTTCCAACCTGGAATTTCATATTCAAACAACCAAATGTAAGAGTAGAAGAAAGTCAGTTTTCAACATGCAAGTTATTGGAAATTGGCTTCCAATACTCCATTTTCCCAGGAAGCTCCTTTAGGGTCCAGTAAATATGAGATAAAATTTTTTAAAAAGTAAGCCACAGGTTATTAGAAACAGGAGATGGAGGCCGGGCACGGTGGCTCAGGCCTGTAATCCCAGCACTTTGGGAGGCAGAGGCAGGCGGATCACGAAGTCAGGAGATAGAGACCATCCTGACTAACACGGTGAACCCCCGTCTCTACTAAAAATACAAAAAATTAGCCGGGCGCAGTGGCGGGCGCCTGTAGTCCCAGCTACTCGGGAGGCTGAGGCAGGAGAATGGCGTGAACCCGGGAGGCGGAGCTTGCAGTGAGCCGAGATCGCGCCACTGCACTCCAGCCTGGGCGATAGAGCGAGACTCCATCTCAAAAAGAAAGAAAAGAAAAGAAAAGAAAAAAGAAACAGGAGATCGAACATGGGAGAGAGACAAATTAAATACCCAGGATTATGCTAAAGAGAATCACGGGATAATAAAGTATACAAACATAGAAGGCAATTAGCACAGATTGAAACATACGTATTGAAGCTGTCACCACCAAGAATCCTTTCACCTTTGTGTTGTATTCCAACTGACAGTACTCAAGTGAGCTTGGCCAAGGTTCTTAGCTCTCTTTTGCCTGTCCAAGTGCTGGTAAGACTCTGCTCTCCCTCGCTGCCCAGCTGCCTGGATAGAGTGAGGACAACACCTGATCCTACAGAAACATTCATGTTTGACCTACTCCTAAGAGCTGGGGATTGGCAAAGGTAAACTTAGAAGCACAAAACACAGAGTAGCACATTCTCTGCTAACATTTTCCTCTTGATTGGATAGAACTTGATTCTGCCAGATAACTGCATTTGGTGAACCCGTTGCTTTCCATGGATGACCATGGACTTGCCCCCAATAACCTGAGAATTGATTTTTACAACCTCCAAGAAAAAAACTGAAACCTGAATATAAACCAGAGACTGTTCAAACCACTTTTCCTAAGCATCTGCAACTATCAATAATAACACTGTTCTTTTCTCACATAGTTAGTCTTGTGTTTGCTACTCGGTTGTCATATTAATCACTTTTACACTGATTAATAATTTATTTAATTACTTGGTAAAACAATGAAATGTCTGATTTAGAAATAAAACAAGATTATAAGTCAGAATCATCTTTAATGGACAATTACTGCATATGTTCCATTAAAGCTACCCACTGACATGGCTTTCATTTCATTTTCATTCAATGTTAGAGGCATTAACCAATGAAATTAGACAAATGGAAGAAATGAAAACTATTATAACTGGCAAAGAGGAGACAAATTTATCACTGTGTTAGGTGAACTGATTTTTTTTCATGATAGACCCAAAACTGCTAAGAGAATCAAGTGAACGACAATTACAATCAGTACTATAATTCAGTAATGTGTCTTGGTAGAAAATAAATAGCTGTTGTGTACTGATACAGAACAATTCCAAAATTGTCAAATAAAAAAAAATCAAACAAGACACAGAATATTATAAAGAGGATGTTATCTTTTTAAATTTTAAATTTAAGTTTCTATTTTTTCTTCAACTTTGAAGTTCCAGGGTACATGTGCAGGATGTCTAGGTTTGTTACATAGGTAAATGTGTGCCATAGTGGTTGGCTGCATGGGTCACTACATCACCTAGGTCTTATGTCCAGCATCCATTAGCTATTATTCCTGATACTCTTCCTCCTCCCACAACCCTGGACAAGCCCCCGCAAGTGTTGTTCCCTCACCATGTATCCATGTGTTCTTATTTTTCAGCTCCCACATCTAAGGGAGAGCATGTGGTGTTTTGTTTTACTGATCCTGCATTAGTTTACTGAGGATAATGGCTTCCAGCTCCATCCATGTCTCTGCAAAGAAAATGATCTTGTTCCTTTTTATGGCCACAGAGTATTCCATGGTGTATATGTACCACATTTTCTTTATCTAGTCTATCATCAGTAGGCATTTGGATTGATTCCATGTCTTTGCTAGATGCTATCTTTTAAAAATAATAAATGTATGCCTGTGCTGAGTGGGTAAAATAAGATATAGATTCGTTTTGCTTGATTTGTAGAAGACACATACCTGTATGTAGGCCCTTTCTGCAACTTTTCTTTGTAGCCTCAAGACTTCTTACTCTTGATTTCCTTGCTCCATTCACATAATTTATGGCCTCATGTAGTAGTTCCTACTTCCTCAAAGGCATTCATCCTGTTTCCATGTTAAAGAGTCACTCTAGTTTAGGCCTCATAACCTCCTTTCTTTGTAGTTGCACTCCTCTCTTTGTTGCACCGTGAGTTTCTCTCCAAAACAACACATTGCCTAGAATCAAAGACCTCATTCATTCTTTCCAGACCCACCTCTCCCTGATTCCTTATCCATGACAAACTCAACTCCGAAACTTACTATGTCATGAACTAAACCTTGTACTTCTGCCCCTGCCCTCACGTGTTAATATTCTGCACAATGCCCTCCCCGTGACTCCCTGATTTCTTCCAGACAAAAATCACAAGCATCTTTAAATTAATTTCCATGACTACCTACCTCTTCCATGATGATGTTCCTTTGGATGGATTTCCTTTGGATGGATTCTCTTCTTCCTTACACATATCTCCCCTTAATACTTTCAAAAATAAACCTGGTACGCTTCAGGAGACATTCTGCAGGCACTTGTTTTGTTCTGCTGAAGAGGCTGGAGGTGGGGAATGAAAGGAATTTTTGAAAGAGACACACACTATACACTGAAAGCAGGTGTCTCATGAGGGACACCTCCTCATGAGGAGAGGTTTTCTTCTTACTGGTAAGAGATTCTGATCTATGTCTATCATAGACCTGATTCCAAACGTGCTTGACTTTTTTACACTAACATCCTCTTATGCCTTTCTTCTTCCCCCCAGGATGTAACAGTCCCTTCCAAGCCTGTCTCGCTCCATCCTTTATATCAGACTAAACTGTATCCTCCTGCTAAGTCACTGCTGCATCCACAGACCCTCTCACAGGCTGACTGTCTTGCCCCAGGACCCTTCAGTCATCTGTCCTTCTCCTTGAGTGATGAACAGGATAATTCTCACACCCTCCTCAGTCACAATGCATGCAACAAGGTGAGAACTCCTCCCCAAAATGAGGATTATTCTGTGCTGTGAACCTTCATTACACTTGACTTTTAAAACTTAAATGTGGAGGAAACTTATGTGTTAGAAATATTTAAATATTAAATATCTAAATGTATAAAGAATATTAAATATTTGTGTGAAAGTATATTACCTTATAAGCAGATAATAATTGAACTTGGGAAATAATAACCATTTATATATTTTTCCAAAGTCATTCACTGATTTGTATTTTTCACTGTTCCATGTTCTAACTCTATGGTGGAAATTCCAAGACATTTTTCAAAACCTCACAAAATGCCATTATTAATTTATATTCTAGTCTTAGTTCAGTGTTCCTAAAAACCTTCCTTAAATTACAGTGCCTTGTTGAGGAGGCACTTATAATTAGAGTCAATGGGCAAAAAATGACTTAGAATTACTGTGAGTATCTGCAAAATAATATTCACATTTTACTGTAAAATGTACCTATCTGCTTCACTGTGTATAGTAATAGGATATGTAAAAAGTAATGAAGTGTTTCATACCTGAAATGTGTATGTGTGTGTGTGTGTGCGCGCGTCTGTCTGTCTGTGTATGATACAAAACAAGTAAAAAATATTTATAGTTGACTTTTGAATTCAATCATAAATGTTTTCTAGGAACAAGCAGTTAAACTATATGGGGCTTACTTATAAGTGCCCTTTGCTCTTCCGTTAAGGGCATTCTGGCTAGTACAGGTGCTCAGACCCTGAAAATTTCCTAACATAATGGACTGGTTAAACTTTAATTAAATCTTTTTGTGAAATTCAAAATCCTGTTTAAAAGCATTTATTCTACAAGATATCGATCTCCAATTAAATACATCTCTAAACTTAGAAATCAATCAAGATCATCTTCCAGAATGAAGTTGGATAATACTCCTTGGAGCCTGAGGCATTTTTAAAGAAAAAAATGTCGGTAAACTCTGTCTAAATGCAAACAGTTATCTAAAAGCAAACACTATAATACTATTACATAAGGAAAAAATAGATTTTTATATTTAATAGCTTCTGTGACAACTGCATGATCAATTTTGATTAAACGAATTTTATAATATCAATTTTTTGCCAATAAATGTTTTTGGGCAACATTCAATATGACATTTTTCTGACCTTTGTTTGTGTCCCACTCTTGGACTAGAAAATAAGTATATGAGAGAAAGTATAATATTTTAAAAATTATTTCATATTATTTGAAATTCTTTCTGATTTAATATTTACCAACAGCCATGAAATCCATTTAGTTATTTGAGTTAATAATTCTGATAATAAATTACCATTTTCTTATAAATTGTCATCTATGATAAGGTTATGATTTAATTTACAGATATCAATTACGTGATATAGCTCGTTCTTTTGATATTTTGAGAGTGTTTTCTGGAACTGTTCCGCAAGGATAGACTCTATTTTATCCATATTTCAGCCTTTGTTTAGTTAGGCTGAGAAGAACAAAAGCTGTGTGAAATTGGACAACTATTTTCAGTCCACAAAATCCTCATAATAGATCTTGTCTTTTTGAGTGTGAGGTTTATTGATACTGAATAAAGAACCATTCAGAACCAAAATAGTGACAGTAATAATAATAAGATAGCAATACAACATTTTTAATGGAATGTTCAGTTCCTTAGTCTTGAATCTGTATTGTCTTATTAAAGAATTACCAATTTGATGTCTACACTTATGAACATTGTTTGTTAGATACTGGGTCAATAGCATACTAATTTATCAGGATTTTTTCTTTTTAATTGAAATAACTTAATGCCTTTAATTGTAAGACATAATCTCTTATTTAATTAACTTTTATCTAATACCCTAACATCATTCCCAAGTCTGACCTTACAGCTTTGCCTACTGGGTTATCTCCAAACTCAAATCTTCCCATCCTTCCCTCTGGACAACCATGCTGAACTTGTCTTACAAATCTTTAGAGTCCCTCTTTAACTGGGCTACAATAGGTGTTCAACAGGTTTTATTCTTCTGCTGCTGAGTCTGCAGTGTGCGCTCTTCTCTTCTAAATTTTCATCAAACTCCTCATGTCCTAAGTCTTCATCCTAATCCATCCCTTACTTTTTTACTTTCAAGATGGAACTTTATAGCTGGGTACATCATATCGTATAAGGATGCTCAGGTACTTTCTTTTCATCCTGGAATAAAACAGTACAAGTGCCTTCTTCACTTCCTTGCAGCCTCATGAAGGGGGTCATTCCTTTTACTTTCTTTTCTTTTTTTTTTTTGCTTTTAATTATACTTTAAGTTCTAGATACATGTGCAGAACATGCAGGTTTGTTACATAGGTATACATGTGCCACGGTGGTTTGCTGCACCCATCAACCCATCATCTACATTATTTCTCCTAATGCTATACATATTTCTCTTAATGCTATCCCTCTCTGAGCCCCCCACCCCCCAACAGGCCCCAGTATGTGATGATCCCCTTTCTGTGTCCATGTGTTCTCATTGTTCAGCTCCCACTTATGAGTGAGAACATGCAGTGTTTGGTTTTCTGTTTCTGTGTTAGTTTGCTGAGAATGATGGTTTCTGTCTTCATCCATGTCCCTGCAAAAGTCATGAACTCATCCCTTTTTATGGATGTGTAGTATTCCATGGTATATATGTGCCACATTTTCTTTATCCAGTCTATCATTGATGGGCATTTGGGTTGGTTCTGGGTCTTTGCTATTGTGAATAGTGCTGTAATAAACATACGTGTGCATGTGTCCTTATAGTAGAATGATTTATAATTATTTGGGTGTATACTGAGTAATGAGATTGCTGGATCAAATGATATTTCTGGTTCTAGATTCTTGAGGAATAGACTCACTGTCTTCCACAATGGTTGAACTAATTTACACTCCCACCAATGGTGTAAAAGAGTTCTTCTTTCTCCACATCTTCTCCAGCCTCTGTTGTTTCCTGACTTTTTAATGATCACCATTCTAACTGGCATGAGATGGTATCTTATTGTGGTTTTGATTTGCATTTCTCTAATGACCAGTGATGATGAACTTTTTCATATGTTTGTGGGCTTCACAAATGTCTTCTTTTGAGAAGTGTCTGTTCATATCCTTTGTTCACTTTTTGATGGGGTTGTTTGTTTTTTCTCTTGTAAATTTGTTTAAGTTCTTCGTAGATTCTGGATATCAGCCCTTGACAGAAGGATAGATTGCAAAAATTCTTTTATCCTTGAAAGTGAGATAGCCCAGCACACAAGAAAACGATGCCTCTAGTTCCTTTGTCTGAGTTTATTTCTTGCCCCAACGCTTTTTACATGGTGATATTGGGCAAGTCATTTAACTTCTGAATGCCTCCATTTACTCATTTTAAAAATAGGAATAATAATAGTATCTACCTTATTAGAGTATTATGAAAATAAAATTGACAAATATGTGTAAAAGTGCCTGAAGATAATGAAAAACATATAAAAATTAGGTCTTATTATCACTAAGCTTTCTGGGATTGTCATTCTTACTGCTTTCCAAAATCGTCCATTCTTCTCCATTGGATTCCTCCCCTTTGTATCCAGAAGCCTAAAAAACAAAATAAAACAATACAAAAGGAGGACTTCATCCTTTTCCTTGATGATGCTGCAAATCTATCAGTTTCAAAATGTTCTTTCTCTCAAAGTGGTCAATAGCCACTATCTCCATCCCCTTTCTATAAACTCATTCTTTAGCCCATTCTTGAAAGCATTCTGACTTTCACCTCTACCAGTCTACTGAAATTGCTGTCAAGGGTAAACTGGTTGTCAGCAAATTCAGCTGAATTTCCTGACACAGTTGATCATTTCCTCTTGCATTTCTCTCCTCACTCTGCTCTTGGGTTAATACGCACATTCTAACTTTCTGACTGCTCCTTCTTTGCTTTCTTTGTGGACACTTCTTGCTCCTCTACCTCTTCTTTCTAATTGCCTCACTTCAGCTATTTACCCATTCACAGGTCTTAGTGATTATCTTAGTACTGATAAGTCTTAAATTCACACTTCCTGTTCTGCTTCTCCACTGAGATTCAGTTTCATATCTTTAGCTGCTTGCTTATCATTTCCCCTAGGATGTCATGTTGTCACCTCAAACTCATCATTCATTTTGTCTCAAACTAGTTTTGCACTGGCTCTTCTACTTCTGTTATTAAAACCACAATTCTCAGTCCCCAAACTCAAAACTTGATTCATCTGTTATGCTTTTTGCTTTTTTTGTTTTGTCCTTATATTGAGTCATTCACCAGGTTGAATGCATTCTTATTTTTTTTCACACTAGTCTTTATTATTATTATTTTACTTTACTTAACTGATAATCTTATTTTCCTCTAGGCATGCCTTGGAGATTCCTTACTGTTCTACTTGTTCATGCATTTTCCCATATAAAATACTCTTCTACGTTCTCCTTTCTTATACAAACCATTCTTGTACTTTAAGTCCGAATTAAATTATCCCTCCTCTTCTGTGACATTTCTCCGTGCATCAGTACTCAAAGTGATTTGTTTTCTCCCTTCAATTTCTTTTTTTTTTTTTTTATTTATTTATTTATTTATTATCATTATACTTTAAGTTGTAGGGTACATGTGCATAACGTGCAGGTTTGTTACATATGTATACTTGTGCCATGTTGGTGTGCTGCACCCATCAACTCGTCATTTACATCAGGTATAACTCCCAATGCAATCCCTCCCCTCTCCCCCCTCCCCATGATAGGCCCTGCTGTGTGATGTTCCCCTTCCCGAGTCCAAGTGATCTCATTGTTCAGTTCCCACCTATGAGTGAGAACATGTGGTGTTTGGTTTTCTGTTCTTGTGATAGTTTGCTAAGAATGATGGTTTCCAGCTGCATCCATGTCCCTACAAAGGACACAAACTCATCCTTTTTTATGGCTGCATAGTATTCCATGGTGTATATGTGCCACATTTTCTTAATCCAATCTGTCACTGATGGACATTTGGGTTGATTCCAAGTCTTTGCTATTGTGAATAGTGCTGCAATAAACATACGTGTGCATGTGTCTTTATAGCAGCATAATTTATAATCCTTTGGGTATATACCCAGTAATGGGATGGCTGGGTCATATGGTACATCTAGTTCTAGATCCTTGAGGAATCGCCATACTGTTTTCCATAATGGTTGAACTAGTTTACAATCCCACCAACAGTGTAAAAGTGTTCCTATTTCTCCACATCCTCTCCAGCACCTGTTGTTTCCTGACTTTTGAATGATCGCCATTCTAACTGGTGTGAGATGGTATCTCATTGTGGTTTTGATTTGCATTTCTCTGATGGCCAGTGATGATGAGCATTTTTCATGTGTCTGTTGGCTGTATGAATGTCTTCTTTTGAGAAATGTCTGTTCATATCCTTTGCCCACTTTTGATGGGGTTGTTTGTTTTTCTTGTAAATTTGTTTGAGTTCTTTGTAGGTTCTGGATATTAGCCCTTTGTCAGATGAGTAGATTGCAAAAATTTTCTCCCATTCTGTAGGTTGCCTGTTCACTCTGATGGTAGTTTCTTTTGCTGTGCAGAAGCTCTTTAGTTTAATGAGATCCCATTTGTCAATTTTGGCTTTTGCTGCTGTTGCTTTTGGTGTTTTAGACATGAAGTCTTTGCCCATGCCTATGTCCTGAATGGTACTACCTAGGTTTTCCTCTAGGATTTTTATGGTATTAGGTCTAACATTTAAGTCTCTAATCCATCTTGAATTAATTTTCGTATAAGGAGTAAGGAAAGGATCCAGTTTCAGCTTTCTACTTATGGCTAGCCAATTTTCCCAGCACCATTTATTAAATAGGAATCCTTTCCCCATTTCTTGTTTCTCTCAGGTTTGTCAAAGATCAGATGGCTGTAGATGTGTGGTATTATTTCTGAGGACTCTGTTCTGTTCCATTGGTCTATATCTCTGTTTTGGTACCAGTACCATGCTGTTTTGGTTACTGTAGCCTTGTAGTATAGTTTGAAGTCAGGTAGCGTGATGCCTCCAGCTTTGTTCTTTTGACTTAGGATTGTCTTGGAGATCACGGGCTCTTTTTGGTTCCATATGAACTTTAAAGCAGTTTTTCCAATTCTGTGAAGAAGCTCATTGGTAGCTTGATGGGGATGGCATTGAATCTATAAATTACCTTGGGCAGTATGGCCATTTTCACGATATTGATTCTTCCTATCCATGAGCATGGTATGTTCTTCCATTTGTTTGTGTCCTCTTTTATTTCACTGAGCAGTGGTTTGTAGTTCTCCTTGAAGAGGTCCTTTACATCCCTTGTAAGTTGGATTCCTAGGTATTTTATTCTCTTTGAAGCAATTGTGAATGGAAGTTCATTCCTGATTTGGCTCTCTGTTTGTCTGTTACTGGTGTATAAGAATGCTTGTGATTTTGCACATTAATTTTGTATCCTGAGACTTTGCTGAAGTTGCTTATCAGCTTAAGGAGATTTTGGGCTGAGACAATGGGGTTTTCTAAATATACAATCATGTCATCTGCAAACAGGGACAATTTGACTTCTTCTTTTCCTAACTGAATCCCTTGATTTCTTTCTCTTGCCTGATTGCCCTAGCCAGAACTTCCAACACTATGTTGAATAGGAGTGGTGAGAGAGGCATCCCTGTCTTGTGCCAGTTTTCAAAGGGAATTTTTCCAGTTTTGCCCATTCAGTATGATATTGGCTGTGGGTTTGTCATAAATAGCTCTTATTATTTTGAGGTACGTTCCATCAATACCGAATTTATTGAGCGTTTTTAGCATGAAGGGCTGTTGAATTTTGTCAAAAGCCTTTTCTGCATCTATTGAGATAATGATGTGGTTCTTGTCTTTGGTTCTGTTTATATGCTGGATTATGTTTATTGATTTGAATGTTGAACCAGCCTTGCATCCCAGGGATGAAGCCCACTTGATCATGGTGGATAAGCTTTTGATGTGCTGCTGGATCCAGTTTGCCAGTATTTTATTGAGGATTTTTGCATCGAAGTTCATCAGGGATATTGGTCTAAAATTCTTTTTTGTTGTGTCTCTGCCAGGCTTTGGTATCAGGATGATGTTGGCCTCATAAAATGAGTTAGGAGGATTCTCTTTTCTATTGATTGGAATAGTTTCAGAAGGAATGGTACCAGCTCCTCCTTGTACCTCTGGTAGAATTCAGCTGTGAATCCATCTGGTCCTGGACTTTTTTGGTTGGTAGGCTATTAATTATTGCCTCAATTTCAGAGCCTGCTATTGGTCTATTCAGGATTCAACTTCTTCCTGGTTTAGTCTTGAAGAGTGTAAGTGTCCAGGAAATTATCCATTTCTTCTAGATTTTCCAGTTTATTTGCGTAGAGGTGTTTATAGTATTCTCTGATGGTAGTTTGTATTTCTGTGGGGTCGGTGGTGATATCCCTTTATCATTTTTAATTGCCGATTTGATTCTTCTCTTTCTTCTTTATTAGTCTTGCTAGTGGTCTGTCAATTTTGTTGATCTTTTCAAAAACCAACTCCTGGATTCATTGATTTTTGAGGGTTTTTGTGTCTCTATCTCCTTCAGTTCTGCTCTGATCTTAGTTATTTCTTGCCTTCTGCTAGCTTTGAATGTGTTTGCTCTTGCTTCTAGTTCTTTTAATTGCGATGTTAGAGTGTCAATTTTAGATCTTTCCTGCTTTCTCTTGTGGGCATTTAGTGCTATAAATTTCCCTACACACTGCTTTAAATGTGTCCCAGAGATTCTGGTATGTTGTATCTTTGTTCTCATTGGTTTCAAAGAACATCTTTATTTCTGCCTTCATTTCGTTATGTACCCAGTAGTCATTCAGGAGCAGGTTGTTCAGTTTCCATGTAGTTGAGCGGTTTTGATTGAGTTTCTTAGTCCTGAGTTCTAATTTGATTGCACTGTGGTCTGAGAGACAGTTTGTTATAATTTCTGTTCTTGTACATTTGCTGAGGAGTGCTTTACTTCCAATTACGTGGTCAATTTTGGAGTAAGTACGATGTGGTGCTGAGAAGAATGTATATTCTGTTGATTTGGGGTGGAGAGTTCTATAGATGTTCATTAGGTCTGCTTGCTGCAGAGATGAGTTCAATTCCTGGATATCCTTGTTAACTTTCTGTCTCGTTGATCTGTCTAATGTTGACAGTGGAGTGTTGAAGTCTCCCATTATTATTGTATGGGAGTCTAAGTCTCTTTGTAAGTCTCTAAGGACTTGCTTTATGAATCTGGGTGCTCCTGTATTGGGTGCATATATATTTAGGATAGTTAGCTCTTCCTGTTGAATTGATCCCTTTACCATTATGTAATGGCCTTCTTTGTCTCTTTTGATCTTTGATGGTTTAAAGTCTGTTTTATCAGAGACTAGTATTGCAACCCCGCTTTTTTTGTTCTCCATTTGCTTGGTAAATCTTCCTCCATCCCTTTATTTTGAGCCTATGTATGTCTCTGTGTGAGATGGGTCTCCTGAATACAGCAGACTGATGGGTCTTGACTCTTTATCCAGTTTGCCAGTCTGTGTCTTTTAATTGGAGCATTTAGTCCATTTACATTTAAGGTTAAGATTGTTATGTGTGAACTTGATCCTGCCATTATGATATTAACTGGTTATTTTGCTCGTTAGTTGATGCAGTTTCTTCCTAGCCTTGATGGTCTTTACATTTTGGCATGTTTTTGCAATGGCTGGTACCGGTTGTTCCTTTCCATGTTTAGTGCTTCCTTCAGGGTCTCTTGTAAGGCAGGCCTAGTGGTGACAAAATCTAAGCATTTGCTTATCTGTAAAGGATTTTATTTCTCCTTCACTTATGAAACTTAGTTTGGCTGGATATAAAATTCTGGGTTTAAAATTCTTTTCTTTAAGAATGTTGAATATTGGCCCCACTCTTCTGGCTTGAAGAGTTTCTGCCGAGAGATCTGCTTGTTAGTCTGATGGGCTTCCCTTTGTGGGTAACCCGACCTTTCTCTCTGGCTGCCCTTAAGATTTTTTCCTTCATTTCAACTTTGGTGAATCTGGCAATTATGTGTCTTGGAGTTGCTCTTCTCGAGGAGTATCTTTGTATGCTTCTCTGTATTTCCTGGATTTGAATGTTGGCCTGCCCTACTAGGTTGGGGAAGTTCTCCTGGATGATATCCTGAAGAGTGTTTTCCAACTTGGTTCCATTTTCCCCTCACTTTCAGGCACCCCAATCAGACGAGATTTGGTCTTTTACATAATCCCATACTTCTTGCAGGCTTTGTTCATTTCTTTTCTTCTTTTTCTTTTGGTTTCTCTTCTCGCTTCATTTCATTCATTTGATCCTCCATCGCTGACATTCTTTCTTCCAGTTGATCGAGTCGGTTACTGAAGCTTGTGCATTTGTCACGTATTTCTCGTGTCATGGTTTTCATCTCTTTCATTTCGTTTATGACCTTCTCTGCATTAATTACTCTAGCCATCAATTCTTCCACTTTTTTTTCAAGATTTTTAGTTTCTTTGTGCTGGGTATGTAATTCCTCCTTTAGCTCTGAGAAATTTGATGGACTGAAGCCTTCTCTCATCTCGTCAAGTCATTCTCCGTCCAGCTTTGATCCGTTGCTGGCGATGAGCTGCGCTCCTTTGCGGGGAGATGCGCTCTTATTTTTTGAATTTCCAGCTTTTCTGCCCTGCTTTTTCCCCATCTTTGTGGTTTTATCTGCCTCTGGTCTTTGATGATGGTGATGTACTGATGGGGTTTTGGTGTAGGTGTCCTTCCTGTTTGATAGTTTTCCTTCTAACAGTCAGGACCCTCAGCTGTAGGTCTGTTGGAGATTTGGGTTGATTCCAAGTCTTTGCTATTGTGAATAGTGCTGCAATAAACATACGTGTGCATGTGTCTTTATAGCAGCATAATTTATAATCCTTTGGGTATATACCCAGTAATGGGATAGCTGGGTCATATGGTACATCTAGTTCTAGATCCTTGAGGAATCGCCATACTGTTTTCCATAATGGTTGAACTAGTTTACAATCCCACCAACAGTGTAAAAGTGTTCCTATTTCTCCACATCCTCTCCAGCCCCTGTTGTTTCCTGACTTTTTAATGATCGCCATTCTAACTGGTGTGAGATGGTATCTCATTGTGGTTTTGATTTGCATTTCTCTGATGGCCAGTGATGATGAGCATTTTTTCATGTGTCTGTTGGCTGTATGAATGTCTTCTTTTGAGAAATGTCTATTCATATCCTTTGCCCACTTTTTGATGGGGTTGTTTGTTTTTTTCTCATAAATTTGTTTGAGTTCTTTGTAGGTTCTGGATATTAGCCCCTTGTCAGATGAGTAGCTTGCAAAAATTTTCTCCCATTCTGTAGGTTGCCTGTTCACTCTGATGGTAGTTTCTTTTGCTGTGCAGAAGCTCTTTAGTTTAATGAGATCCCATTTGTCAATTTTTGCTTTTGCTGCTGTTGCTTTTGGTGTTTTAGACATGAAGTCTTTGCCCATGCCTATGTCCTGAATGGTACTACCTAGGTTTTCCTCTAGGATTTTTATGGTATTAGGTCTAACATTTAAGTCTGTAATCCATCTTGAATTAATTTTCGTATAAGGAGTAAGGAAAGGATCCAGTTTCAGCTTTCTACATATGGCTAGCCAATTTTCCCAGCACCATTTATTAAATAGGGAATCCTTTCCCCATTTCTTGTTTCTCTCAGGTTTGTCAAAGATCAGATGGCTGTAGATGTGTGGTATTATTTCTGAGGACTCTGTTCTGTTCCATTGGTCTATATCTCTGTTTTGGTACCAGTACCACGCTGTTTTGGTTACTGTAGCCTTGTAGTATAGTTTGAAGTCAGGTAGCGTGATGCCTCCAGCTTTGTTCTTTTGACTTAGGATTGTCTTGGAGATGCGGGCTCTTTTTTGGTTCCATATGAACTTTAAAGCAGTTTTTTCCAATTCTGTGAAGAAGCTCATTGGTAGCTTGATGGGGATGGCATTGAATCTATAAATTACCTTGGGCAGTATGGCCATTTTCACGATATTGATTCTTCCTATCCATGAGCATGGTATGTTCTTCCATTTGTTTGTGTCCTCTTTATTTCACTGAGCAGTGGTTTGTAGTTCTCCTTGAAGAGGTCCTTTACATCCCTTGTAAGTTGGATTCCTAGGTATTTTATTCTCTTTGAAGCAATTGTGAATGGAAGTTCATTCATGACTTGGCTCTCTGTTTGTCTGTTACTGGTGTATAAGAATGCTTGTGATTTTTGCACATTAATTTTGTATCCTGAGACTTTGCTGAAGTTGCTTATCAGCTTAAGGAGATTTTGGGCTGAGACAATGGGGTTTTCTAAATATACAATCATGTCATCTGCAAACAGGGACAATTTGACTTCTTCTTTTCCTAACTGAATCCCCTTGATTTCTTTCTCTTGCCTGATTGCCCTAGCCAGAACTTCCAACACTATGTTGAATAGGAGTGGTGAGAGAGGGCATCCCTGTCTTGTGCCAGTTTTCAAAGAGAATTTTTCCAGTTTTTGTCCATTCAGTATGATATTGGCTGTGGGTTTGTCATAAATAGCTCTTATTATTTTGAGGTACGTTCCATCAATACCGAATTTATTGAGCTGCTTTTAGCATGAAGGGCTGTTGAATTTTGTCAAAAGCCTTTTCTGCATCTATTGAGATAATGATGTGTTCTTGTCTTTGGTTTTGTTTATATGCTGGATTATGTTTATTGATTTGCGAATGTTGAACCAGCCTTGCATCCCAGGGATGAAGCCCACTTGATCATGGTGGATAAGCTTTTGATGTGCTGCTGAATCCAGGTTTGCCAGTATTTTATTGAGGATTTTTGCATCGATGTTCATCAGGGATATTGGTCTAAAATTCTTTTTTTGTTGTGTCTCTGCCAGGCTTTGGTATCAGGATGATGTTGGCCTCATAAAATGAGTTAGGAGGATTCTTTTTTCTATTGATTGGAATAGTTTCAGAAGGAATGGTACCAGCTCCTCCTTGTACCTCTGGTAGAATTCAGCTGTGAATCCATCTGGTCCTGGACTTTTTGGTTGGTAGGCTATTAATTATTGCCTCAATTTCAGAGCCTGCTATTGGTCTATTCAGGGATTCAACTTCTTCCTGGTTTAGTCTTGAAGAGTGTAAGTGTCCAGGAAATTATCCATTTCTTCTAGATTTTCCAGTTTATTTGCGTAGAGGTGTTTATAGTATTCTCTGATGGTAGTTTGTATTTCTGTGGGGTCGGTGGTGATATCCCTTTATCATTTTTAATTGCGCCGATTTGATTCTTCTCTTTCTTCTTTATTAGTCTTGCTAGTGGTCTGTCAATTTTGTTGATCTTTTCAAAACCAACTCCTGGATTCATTGATTTTTGGAGGGTTTTTGTGTCTCTATCTCCTTCAGTTCTGCTCTGATCTTAGTTATTTCTTGCCTTCTGCTAGCTTTGAATGTGTTTGCTCTTGCTTCTCTAGTTCTTTTAATTGCGATGTTAGAGTGTCAATTTTAGATCTTTCCTGCTTTCTCTTGTGGGCATTTAGTGCTATAAATTTCCCTCTACACACTGCTTTAAATGTGTCCCAGAGATTCTGGTATGTTGTATCTTTGTTCTCATTGGTTTCAAAGAACATCTTTATTTCTGCCTTCATTTCGTTATGTACCCAGTAGTCATTCAGGAGCAGGTTGTTCAGTTTCCATGTAGTTGAGCGGTTTTGATTGAGTTTCTTAGTCCTGAGTTCTAGTTTGATTGCACTGTGGTCTGAGAGACAGTTTGTTATAATTTCTGTTCTTGTACATTTGCTGAGGAGTGCTTTACTTCCAATTACGTGGTCAATTTTGGAGTAAGTACGATGTGGTGCTGAGAAGAATGTATATTCTGTTGATTTGGGGTGGAGAGTTCTATAGATGTTCATTAGGTCTGCTTGCTGCAGAGATGAGTTCAATTCCTGGATATCCTTGTTAACTTTCTGTCTCGTTGATCTGTCTAATGTTGACAGTGGAGTGTTGAAGTCTCCCATTATTATTGTATGGGAGTCTAAGTCTCTTTGTAAGTCTCTAAGGACTTGCTTTATGAATCTGGGTGCTCCTGTATTGGGTGCATATATATTTAGGATAGTTAGCTCTTCCTGTTGAATTGATCCCTTTACCATTATGTAATGGCCTTCTTTGTCTCTTTTGATCTTTGATGGTTTAAAGTCTGTTTTATCAGAGACTAGTATTGCAACCCCGCTTTTTTTGTTCTCCATTTGCTTGGTAAATCTTCCTCCATCCCTTTATTTTGAGCCTATGTATGTCTCTGCGTGAGATGGGTCTCCTGAATACAGCAGACTGATGGGTCTTGACTCTTTATCCAGTTTGCCAGTCTGTGTCTTTTAATTGGAGCATTTAGTCCATTTACATTTAAGGTTAAGATTGTTATGTGTGAACTTGATCCTGCCATTATGATATTAACTGGTTATTTTGCTCGTTAGTTGATGCAGTTTCTTCCTAGCCTTGATGGTCTTTACATTTTGGCATGTTTTGCAATGGCTGGTACCGGTTGTTCCTTTCCATGTTTAGTGCTTCCTTCAGGGTCTCTTGTAAGGCAGGCCTAGTGGTGACAAAATCTCTAAGCATTTGCTTATCTGTAAAGGATTTTATTTCTCCTTCACTTATGAAACTTAGTTTGGCTGGATATAAAATTCTGGGTTTAAAATTCTTTTCTTTAAGAATGTTGAATATTGGCTCCCACTCTCTTCTGGCTTGAAGAGTTTCTGCCAAGAGATCTGCTGTTAGTCTGATGGGCTTCCCTTTGTGGGTAACCCGACCTTTCTCTCTGGCTGCCCTTAAGATATTTTCCTTCATTTCAACTTTGGTGAATCTGGCAATTATGTGTCTTGGAGTTGCTCTTCTCGAGGAGTATCTTTGTGGCGTTCTCTGTATTTCCTGGATTTGAATGTTGGCCTGCCCTACTAGGTTGGGGAAGTTCTCCTGGATGATATCCTGAAGAGTGTTTTCCAACTTGGTTCCATTTTCCCCCTCACTTTCAGGCGCCCCAATCAGACGTAGATTTGGTCTTTTGACATAATCCCATACTTCTTGCAGGCTTTGTTCATTTCTTTTTCTTCTTTTTTCTTTTGGTTTCTCTTCTCACTTCATTTCATTCATTTGATCCTCCATCGCTGACATTCTTTCTTCCAGTTGATCGAGTCGGTTACTGAAGCTTGTGCATTTGTCACATATTTCTCGTGTCATGGTTTTCATCTCTTTCATTTCGTTTATGACCTTCTCTGCATTAATTACTCTAGCCATCAATTCTTCCACTTTTTTTTCAAGATTTTTAGTTTCTTTGTGCTGGGTATGTAATTCCTCCTTTAGCTCTGAGAAATTTGATGGACTGAAGCCTTCTTCTCTCATCTCGTCGAAGTCATTCTCTGTCCAGCTTTGATCCGTTGCTGGCGATGAGCTGCGCTCCTTTGCCGGGGGAGATGCGCTCTTATTTTTTGAATTTCCAGCTTTTCTGCCCTGCTTTTTCCCCATCTTTGTGGTTTTATCTGCCTCTGGTCTTTGATGATGGTGATGTACTGATGGGGTTTTGGTGTAGGTGTCCTTCCTGTTTGATAGTTTTCCTTCTAACAGTCAGGACCCTCAGCTGTAGGTCTGTTGGAGATTGCTTGAGGTCCACTCCAGACCCTGTTTGCCTGGGTATCAGCAGCAGAGGCTGCAGAAGATAGAATATTTCTGAACAGCGAGTGTACCTGTCTGATTCTTGCTTTGGAAGCTTCCTCTCAGGGGTGTACTCCACCCTGTGAGGTGTGGGGTGTCAGACTGCCCCTAGTGGGGGATGTCTCCCAGTTAGGCTACTCAGGGGTCAGGGACCCACTTGAGCAGGGAGTCTGTCCCTTCTCAGATCTCAACCTCCGTGTTGGGAGATCCACTGCTCTCTTCAAAGCTGTCAGACAGAGTCGTTTGCATCTGCAGAGCTTTCTGCTGCATTTGTTATTGTTTACTGTGCCTTGTCCCCAGAGGTGGAGTCTACAGAGACAGGCAGGTTTCCTTGAGCTGCTGTGAGCTCCACCCCGTTCGAGCTTCCCAGCAGCTTTGTTTACCTACTTAAGCCTCAGCAATGGCGGGCGCCTCCCCAGCCTCGCTGCTGCCTTGCAGGTAGATCACAGACTGCTGTGCTAGCAATGAGGAGGCTCTGTGGGTGTGGGACCCTCCCGGCCAGGTGTGGGATATGATCTCCTGGTGTGCCTGTTTGCTTAAAAGCGCAGTATTGGGGTGGGAGTTACCCGATTTCCAGGGGTTGGTGTGTCTCAGTTCCCCTGGCTAGGAAAAGGGATTCCCTTCCCCCTTGCGCTTCCCAGGTGAGGCAATGCCTCGCCCTGCTTCAGCTCTCGCTGGTCGGGCTACAGCAGCTGACCAGCACCGATCGTCTGGCACTCCCCAGTGAGATGAACCCAGTACCTCAGTTGAAAATGCAGAAATCACCGGTCTTCTGTGTCGCTCGCGCTGGGAGTTGGAGACTGGAGCTGTTCCTATTCACTCTCCCTTCAATTTCTATACTCTTTTCCTGTGCCAAGGCATCTCCTGCATGTTATAGGTCATCTTGTATTTATTTGTTGTGCTTGTTTTGATGTCTATCTAGAGTGTGACATAATATGCTATTTCCCACCTTATAGGCAAGGTATTAAATATCTATTAATGATGAACAATTTGTACAATTACCTAACTTTTTCACCAGGAGCCCCAGATGCTTGAATTATTATGATTATTTCTATGTCAAGTAAAGACTAAATCTGAATCAACTTATGGATTTACCAGTTCATTTAGAATAACGTCACTCAGTTGAGGATATTTCTTTTATTGAAGGCTATATCCGGTTTCCACAGATCTGATGGAGTGTGTTGGGAGCATAGGTAGGGTGGGGTTGTGGAGGCAGGGGGCATCCGACCTTCTCCTGAGGTGTTCTCATTCCTTTCTGTTATACAACCGCGAGTCATATAATACATGGTTACATCCTTTTTACTTCACTAGCAAGGTATGTCCTTAACAACTGTAGGTCAGCTACTTCTCTGCCCCTACAGCTGACATGGGAGAACATTATTACCTGCTTGCTGGGAGCAGGGTGAACTTTGTGAAGCTATCTCAGAACCATTCTCTTGGATGCCCTACATATCTTTCTCTGTTCTCCTGTTCATGTCCTCTTTGCCATAGGGAACTCCAAAACAGTCCACATTTGTGAGTTCATCTACTCACTAAAATTTATTTGTAACCCCAAATCAGCACTCATTGTGTTTGCTCTTCTAGTCATTTGTGGAAATTCACAGAACAGGGAGAAATTAGAATCTTCTATGCTCCCAACTCAGGTTGAACAAGGCAATGCTCTGCTTTTTTGTTGTCATGCCGTAAACTTTAATCGTCCTTTTTAAAAGCCGGGTGCAGTGTCTCACGCCTGTAATCCCAGCACTTTGGGAGGCCAAGGCGGATGGATCACCTGAAGTCAGGAGTTGGAGACCAGCCTGACCAACATGGTGAGAACACGTCTCTACTAAAAATGCAAAAAATTAGCCGGGTGTGGTGGCGCACACCTGTAATCCCAGCTACTCAGGAGGCTGAGGCAGGAGAATTGCTTGAACCCGGGAGGCGGAGGTTGCAGTGAGCCGAGATCAGGCCATTACACTCCAGCCTGGGCAATATGAGTGAAACTTCGTCTCAAAAAAAAAAAAAAATTGTCCTTTTTGCGTTCTCTCTGGTATCATGTTTTTGTTTGCATCTCTGTATGTTTGGTTGGTAATTTTTCTGTTTAAAATGGCCCCTAAGCACAGTGTTGAAGGGCTTTCTAATGTTCCTACACTCAAGAAGGTTGTGATGTGTCTTAAAGAGAAAATAAGTATGTTAGGTAAGCTACTCCTAGGCTTGAGTTATAGTGCTGTTGGCCATGAGTTTGGTGTTAATGAATTAATAATATATTAAATATGTGTCTTTAAACAGCAACACCCATAAAACAGGTTATTTATTGATTGGTTGATGAAAATGTAACTAGAGACTTGCAATAACCTAATCCAGGTTTTCCCCAGGAGAAATGGTTTAGTATTCACGAATTCCATGCTCATGGAGGCTTTAAGGACATAACTACTGTGAATAATCAATAATGAGGGTGATTGCACCTTTGTTTGGTTTTCTCTGAGAAGACTGTCACTTACGAGTAGTTATTTTGGGAGGGGGTTCTAGGAAATACCTGTTAGGGGAGTGGGGACTGAGACAAGGAGGAGAGGCATCTAATAGAGGTGGTGTGAGCAAGCAGGTGACCACTGTGGGGAACTGGAGCTTTACATCACTGGGGAACTCTGGGAGCTGCTGTAGGGACACACAGCTCAGAGCCCTGCTCTCTGAGGAGGGAAGGAGGGAAATTCTGGCAGTCATTAGTTGAGGAGAGGGGTTGGGGCAGCATCAATCCCAGAAAGAGCCCTGAGGCAAAGAAAAGTAGAAGCTGGTAGTTTGAAGTTCAGAGGATGGTTGCTGCTTAAATGTTAAGGACTGAGAGGATATATGTGGCTCAATGACTTATGTTATATGTATGTGTATAAACATGTATATATATATATATCTTCACGAAATTTTATGTTTATGGTCTAATTTTGAAGTCCAGTCTCCTGCAGATCAAAACTTTGGCTGTTAAAGCTTAAGGGGCTGGGAGTGGTGACTCATGCCTGTAATAACAACACTGAGAAGCCAAGGTGGGAGGATTGCTTGAGCCCAGGAGCCAGAGACCAGCCTGGACAACATAGGGAGACTCTGTCTCTACAAAAAAAAAAAAAAAAAAAAAATAGCTGGGCATGGTTTCGTGCACCTGTGGTCCCAGCTACTCAGGAGGCTGAGGTGGGAGGATTGTTTGAGCCCAGGAAGTCGAGGCTGCACTGAGCCATGATTGTGCTGCCACATTCTGGACTGTGCAACAAAGTGAGACCCTGTCACAAAAGACAAACAAAAACAAAATAAAAGTCTTCAGGATATTTTCTTTATTTTTGATATATTATGCTTTGGACTATGTATATTGCTGAAACAAGAAAGGATACAGAGGAAAGATGTATCTGTGTGTGGGGGTTACTATTTTAAAATTGTATCTAATCTACTATAGTCATTTTCTCCATTTTTCCCCCATTTTACAATGCATTTAAATTATTTTTTATCTTTGGAGGTAGCAAAGTACCATGTACAACACACCTGTTTATGTCTAGATTAAGGCCTACTGGAGTCTATTTTCTATTTTTAAAAATTCAACTCATTTAGAAAAATAATATTCTGACTATGCACCATAAATACGTGGCCACATGTGTCTCAGCTTACTTACCTGGCCCTGAGGTGAGAAAACTAACACACACATAAAGTATCTAAGTAGAAAGCTTATCACTGTCCATGACTTTTCTTCTTTCCTCCATTCACCCCTTCTCATTTCTTCTATCTTCTACTCTCATAATTTCAAAGGTATACCTCTCTTTATAAGTCACCCTAAAATTCCAATTTTTCTGGCCTACTTTCAATATTCCCACTTAATTACTCAGTTTTATGCACTTTGTTCTCTTTTCTTATTCCAACTACATTTTCTCCCTTTTATTTAGCATAGCTACAAGCCATGTAGATAGGAAGTTATCACTTATTGCTTTCTCCCTTGAGTCTCTACCCTGCCAGTTTGCACCCGCAAACAAACGAGAAACACATAGCCAGTCTATGAATAGAAACTAGAGGAGTGAGGACTAAGCCTTCACAATCAGGATGACTTTTCTGATCTGTTGGCAGAAGCAAGGCTGAGATTTCCTAAGCAAGAAGGCTGTATTTACAGTGAGAGCTTGAGAGGTTTTACAAGCAAAAATAGGATCTTTATAGACAGAGAGACAGCTTTAAAGCCCCAGGAGAAAATTCACAGCCATCCTTGAGGATATTTTTTCTTTCGTTTAAAAAATATTGTTTTGGTGCCAAGTTTGTGACAGTGGAGCCATTTTATTTCACTTTTAGTTTTCTAAAAATGTGTGATCTTTGTGTGTTGTTTGTAACCATACACTATTTTATTTCAAGTCTGCTCTGTCTCATGAAAGAGATAAATAAGTATGACAGATTTCTTCACATGTACTGTAGATTCTCCCCTTTCTTCCACTGCTATTAAATCCTATTGTATGTTTTTATGCAAGGGCTAGCTCTAGATTTCTCTAGCCTTTCCATTTGCATATTTCAGTATTTATATCTGGCGTAGTCTCTCAAAAAATCTCTACCACCATAGCTTTCACTTCATAGCTAGAGCAGGCTGTTCATCTCCTACCTCTCCATTCTCCTGGCCGAGAACCCCTCATAGCCTGAGCACTCTCACTTGTAGACCCCAGGCTGTTGTCACTGCTGGAGGTCAAGGCACAACCTTTAAGATCTCTCATATAGACAGGAAAATGTATACTTTTATGTAGATGATCATGTGTTCTGATGAGTCTGGGTCATTTAAACATACACACACACACACACACACACAAATAAAAACATTATATATGTATGTAATGTTTTGTTCTATTTTTTGAAGAATTTTATTTTTTAAATAGAGTTTTGAGGCTGAGTGTGGTGGCTCATACCTGTAATCCCAGCACTTTGGGAGGCCAAGGCCCAATTGTTTGAGGTCAGGAGTTCAAGACCAGCCTGACCAACATCCAACATGGTGAAACTCCGTCTCTACTAAAAATACAAAAAAAAATTAAAATATATGTTTATTTTTCATATAATAAATACATACTGGGCGTGGCAGTGCATGCCTGTAGTCACAGCTACAAGGGAGGCTGAGGCAGGAGAATCACTTGAACCCAGGAGGCAGAGGTTGCAGTGAGGTGGGATTGCAATATTGCACTCCAGTCTGGGTGACAGAGCAAGATTCTGCCTAAAAGAATAAAAACAAAATTAAAAAAAAGTGTTTGAAAAGAAATACTTATGTCTACCACTATAATAAACCCTTCCAGTCAATAAATATTTTTAAAATTTATGATTTCAGTATTTTTAGTGCCCCCTCTTTTTATCAGAAGTGTCCTGTTTGATCAGTAAGCATAAAGTCACTCTACTTATAGTGAAATGCAAGTTAAAATTCATCTGCAGAGTCTATTTGTAATGAGGCATCAATTCCTGAATTTATTTTGTAGAATCAATGACTTGTGTGCTTATACTTGAAAAAGTAATTCAAACTCTTGCTATAGCTTTCTCAACTGTGAAATGACAAACAACAACAACAGCAACAAAATAGAATCTCTGTCATAGAATTGTTACCGGGATCAAGTGATATATGAAAGTAAAACTGTCACATTCCATCTTAAGTATTCAGCTTTATACATTTTTTAGCATCTAGTTATTATAGTAGAATTTTGGTGCTGAAGTGAAGAAACAATCCATCAATATAACTCATAGGCCATTACTCTCATCTTAAATAGCTTTTTCCTTTTATTACGGCTTTTTGTTTTTATTGCTTTCTGATTTATTCACATACGTATTTCCTTTAATTCTCATTTCTCACTCTTCTTTCCTTTCTGCCACCAGAGAAAAATTCTAAACTATGTCATGTGTATCCATCTGTTTGTGTATTTTCTTTCAAAAGTTGCATTGTTATTTTGTGTGCATATAACATCATTTACGTAAATGTTACTGTGCCACACATTTCACTCTCTTCCTGCTGGTTTCTGTCTCTTCAGCTGTAATAGTAGGACATTTAGTTCGGTTTCAAAACCCTAACTTTAGGACTCAGATTGGGCTGTTTGCTTCAGAATTATCTGGAGAGCTTTAGAAAAATGCAGATTCCTGGCCAGGCATGGTGGTTCATGCCTGTAATCCCAGCACTTTGGGAGGCCGAGGCAGGCAGATCATGAGGTCTGGAGTTTGAGACCATCCTGGCCAACATGGTGAAACCCCATCTCTACCAAAAACACACAAAAAATGAGCCAGGCATGGTGGCACGCACCTGTAGTCTCAGCTACTCGGGAGGCTGAGGCAGGAGAATCACTTGAACCCAGGAGGTGGAGGTTGCACTGAGCCCAGATCGCGCCACTGCACTCCAGCCTGGCAACAGAGTGAGACTCTGTCTCAAAAAATAAGAAAATAAAATAAAAAAGAAAAATGCAGTTTCCTAAGCCTGCTTACAACTTAAAAAATTTAGAAATCTCAGGAACTGGGTGATCTCAAAGTTTTTACCTCATAGAAAACGCTATGCTTCCACTATAATAACGGACGTTTCTTTTTTGCCTTTTTATTTTTATTTATTTTTTTGTATTTTTTGTATTTTTTTTTGTTTTTTTAAATTATACTTTAAGTTCTAGGGTACATGTGCACAAAGTGCAGGTTTGTTACATAGGTATACATGTGCCATGTTGGTGTGCTGCACCCATTAACTCATCATTTATATTAGGTATATCTCCTAATGCTATCCCTCCCTCCTCCCCCCTCCCCACAATAGGCCCTGGTATGTGATGTTCCCCTTCCTGTGTCCAAGTGATCTTTTTTTGCCTTTTAAATTGTCTAAAATTGTCTAATAATGTCATTTTCAGCAAGAAAATGAACTTTCCTATAAAAAAATCTTTAAAAGAAAAACTATATTGGCATGTTTATAAGTACTAGATTATAATTATTTTTTTCCTCATATAACTCCTAGTAAGTAAAAGGAAACACAACTGTTAAATTAAATATGTATATAGAGAGTATATGTATATATATTATAATATATATATAGTATATACTGTAATGTATCTAGTATATGAGCTTAGGAATTTTTTATTAGAATAAGTTATGAAATACTGGTTTAGCTGTTAATCAAAATTGTCCCCACGTGCTTGTAATGTTTACAATTGGGCCTGAGTGTTTACACATTCAGTATTCATAGACTTACTGAATCAGAAGGTGTATAACTTTTTCTGGTATACTACTTCAATTATTAAAAGTCCTTTCTCTTTGAAAAAAATACCAAGGCTGCCAACATATACTTTCTTGTGATATCCTTTTTTAAAAAATTAAAGTGCCCTTTTCATAAAGAGATTTTAAATTATAGCAATTATTTATATTAGAATTATGTTTTTGCTAAAAAAGATGAAGTATTTGCTTATAATACATTTTACCTTTATGATATGTCAACAGAATATTTACTGATCATTTTTTCTTAGCCTTTTTTCTAAGCAACTGCTCTTGAGATTGTAGATTAAGAATAAAGAAGGAATATAACTTGTCTGAAATGAAAAAAAGGGAGGAGAGTGAGCAAATGGATGTCTTTTCAGTTCAATTATACGCATTATTCTGTCTTCTATGACAGAATCACTATGTAAAGAATGTAAAGAATCTATGTAAGATTCTATGTAAAGAATCACTCCACTTATAATAAGGCAAGGGTGAATCATCTATTAGAATAATGGGGGAACCTACCTAGCAAAATGTATTCTGAATGAGAAATACACATGTAGGAAATAGGAAAAATGAAAAACAATAGCAATAGACAGCTAACTCCTTTTGTTTTCCCATCATAGAGGATTAGGGGTTGGCATGCCTACTCTGGAACCTCTGGTGAGTTTTCATGGTGGTCTGATGTTGTGTGAATGAGGTAGGAGGACAGAGAAAGGAAAGAAACTTTCATGTCCAGAGTGGGTAGGTGGGAGAGGCCCCTTCACAAGCTGAATTTAGCCTGCTTCCTAGGCCACGAGCGTTCTTTCCTTAAACTCCTTGGATATTTCACCCTGTAAACATTGAAGGTTGACTTTCCTTGTACATTTTTTCTTCTACTTTTTTATTTTCAAATTTAGTGCATGTGTAAAGTTTATATTGTTAACATTTTTGAAAGCCTGTAAATTGGTATTATCATTGCATTGCTACTCAGAGAATTGACCTAGTAAATCTGCAGAAATCCAATAAAAACCAAAATATTAATATTATAGGCATATTTTCAAGCATGGGTTGATGTTTTTCAGTAGCTCCTCTGACATATTTTTTTGCCAGAAGTTTCTTCTGATGTTTTAAACAAAGATCAATCACCAAGAGTTAATAGAGATTATAACTTATCTGGAGAAAGGAAAATCTAAAGTAAGTCTAACCTTCCCCTGCTGCTTCAAAGCTGAGAGGGTTTTGAAATAACAATTTATTTTTCTAATATATGCTGTAAATATTTAAATCTAAAGATGTGAAAAATCTTTTATGGGTATGTGTTAAGACTAAAGAAACAGCTCTTTGAGATAAGCAGTCTACAATTGTACATAGCTTCAAAATTAGAAAAATGAACATTAAGTGATTTGGTTCAAGGTTACCAAAACCTTGACTAACTAATAGCCTAATTTCTCACTAAAAACAAAAAGCATAGACTTTGCAACCTTTTTGTTCCAACATAAAGTCTAGGAACTCAGGAGTCTGGAAGTTGACGAAACACATTTATTCATTTCATAAAGATGTATTGAATATCTGTTAGGTGCAAAGCGCTGTGTTTGTTCTGGCCATGCACCGGAAAGCCAGCAGACAGGGACATGGGGGCCTTTTCTAGGTCCTTATTTTCTACATAGGGAAAACAGAAATTAAAGAAGAAAAAAATTCAATACTTAGTGATAACTGTTACAACTGCCATGCAAAAGACATTTGGGCAGGTATGAGTATGTATATCAGAGGTCCTGATCCAGTCTGATGAATCAGGAAAGACTTAATGAGAAAATGGTGTTGAATCTGGGGCCTGAAAAGAAGTGAAGGTTGGGGATGGGCTGGGCATTCCAGCTAGAGGGGGGCAACAAGCATAGACAGAAAGAAAATGAGCAGGGCAAATTTGAGGAAATGAAAGCAGGCCAGAGCATTGAAGAAGCAACTGGAATCAGAAACTATAATGTGAAGTTAGCAATAATTAAGATTACTAGATAGCTTCCACATTCCCAAGCATAATGAGTTATCTGAACTGGGGGAAAAAAAGCAGTGAGTGAGTTGAGGAGTCACTGAAATTTTATAAGGGACATATTTAGAAAAAGTAGACAGCATGCCGCTTTCTTCACATGCAGCATTTTGTTTAGATTCAAAAACAATCATAAAGTAGGGTTTACTGTTTCTTTTACAGATGAAGAAACTGAGGTTCAGAAAATATATATAATTTGTACAAAATTTTGCAGAATAGCTTAAAAGCTGATGCTTGATTAATTTTCTCTGAGACATCCCCTAACATCTATCAATAAAGCAGCATTACCACCTTCACCATCACCACCACCCCGGAATCACGCACAGGCTTCCATTTGGTCAAACGCAGCACTACATATGTAAATCAGGTCTAGAACTGACTGTTGAGGCCATCTGACTTCCTTCAGTCTACGGATAAGAAAACTGAAGCCCAAAGATGCAAAGTGACATACCCAAGGCCTTGGCATGAGTTACTGGCAGAGCCTGGGTTGATGAATTCCATAATGCTTTTCACATTTCATCTCCAGGCTCCACCATTCTTTCGGTAGAACTGTCCACTTTGCAAAGGTTAGTGGCTAAGAGAACCACTAAACATTGAATACTCTGACAAAATTGTACTGAGGCAGCCACATTTATTGAAAAAAGTAATCTTGTATTTTGGAGGCAAAAACATCCCTCAAACCTCCTCATTTATAATGTTTGTTTATGTTCTACCTGTATGTATGATTAGAAGTCTGTGTGAATAAACCAAGGTAATTTATTTTCAATCATCATAGAAATAAAGAGCTTTGCTCTCAATTCTAAAACTTTTCTGACAAGTTTTAAAGATAATGGAGATTAGATAGCTATTAAGAATGATTTCAAATATAAAATATTTGAGATTGTTGGAAATGGAAAAAAGACTTTATCAAACTTAGAATGGGTTTTTAAAAATGTTTTAAAATTTTTCAGGAAACCGAAACATGTACACTATTTGATGATGCTAAATTGTTTTCAAAATGAATGAATGTGTTTAATACATTCACAAAGAACATTCTGTTCAAAATGACCAAATGCAAATTAATTGGACTTTTAACATTAGAAAATGAATGTCAGTGAGCAGATATTTTAAGAGAAGTGGTTTTGCAAAATGAAGTATCAATCATTTTTGAACTAAGTTCTCCACTAGAGGGCAAAAAGAGCATTTCAACCGAATACATGCCTTAATGACAGGCTGGAATTTGAAACTGGGCATGTTTCTGGTTATCTAATTGCCAGTCTTAAAGTATACTTAATTTAATCATAAAATAGTTGACTTTTAATTTTTTTTCCAGGAAACTGAGAACAATCAATTTCTTATTCATATTTCTCTTTTTGGCTTAATCTTAGTAGCAAGAACACCTGCCCCGAGCTCATGTGTTGTCTGGCACTGGACATGTAGTATCCAGTTGAAATTTTTCATTGTAACATTTTTAAATAAAATCATTTAAGAAATTAGGAATTTGATAATTAGAAAGAGATGTATTGTTGCACGTAGGCAGGATAACATTTTTAGTGAAGAAAAGTATACTTTGAGAAACATGATTTTTCAAGCTCTTGTAAAATAACATGCTGGCCTTTGGAATGTACTGACTATGCTTGTATTTTATGGACACAGAGAAAATAAACTGCCATCCATTTGCACCTTGTTACGATGGAGGCACTAAGGGATAATGAGCTCCCTGTATTTCACCACACACATCTGCCACCTGTCCCTTTTCCTTCGTGTGATATTTTAAATCAGGTTCCTTAAAAGCAGAGCCTGAGACACGGGTTCAGATATTGGTGATTTGTTGAGGGAAGGTTCTTCAGAAAAGCTTCCTGTAAAGAAAGGAGTGGATTTAAATTGAGAGGGGCAAAGAGCTGAGCAAATGTGGCTTCAGTTTAAGGCCTGTCTTGGCTTAATTCATAGGGAGAAGGTTCTAGAGGATAAGTTGCAAAGTTATCCACAATTTATGCAAATGAGCTACCCTTTTATGCCCTTTACCAGTCAGACATTGACTGTTGGCAGTAGGATGGGAGAGAGTCAAGTAACTCAGGGTTAGGACAATAGTCTCAGCTGAGCAAATGCGCAGTAGGAGAAGGCAGATGTGACTCATGCATTATTAACCCTGAAATAGAATGAAAACCTGGATAGAAGCATTTTATCTTTGCAAATTGAGTTTTAAAAATATATATTTTGTCTACCTTTGAACAAAATTGCTTGTCTAACCTTCTTGAAAAGCTATTGTTTTTTTTAAAGTTTCTTTAGGTTGCATCACATGAAATTGCCATTATTCAATCATTTTTTACCTACACAAATATCAATTTTATCAGTTTCATATAGTTCAACCTAATTGTCTCATTGCCTTAATGTGTTTTATGATCCTTTTATGTATCCCATGCAACAAAATCTATTTTCACCATGTAATATTTGCATAGCCAAGGAGTCTCTTATTTTGAAACTTCAGGGCAAAATTTTTCTGTATTGCTTTATCTTGCCTAATGTGACCACTGTTTTATTCCTTTCACCAGAATATGAGCATAAAATTCTTTCAGATTGCTAAATTTGTTGAAGTTTGTCGATGTGTGACTAATGAAAGCACAACTCAGACATTTAACTTACAGCCATCAAGTAATGATACCCATTCGCCTTCATATAAGCCATATGTTCCATAAGTTCTGTGAATCAAATGGAAATCTCTTTTGGGGAACAAGGATATGACTGTGAGGTTGAGCCCTTCTTCAGGTTTTATAAAACTATTTGTCTAGCCACCATTAGACATCAAACACTTTCTTAGCTTTATTAAGGCATTCAAATGAAGTGTAAGACCACAACTTGCTTTCAAAGCATTAGAAGTCCAACACTGGAAAATCTTAATACTTTGAGGCTCTATTTTTAGGAATATATGTTTATGATAGTCATATTTCCTGGTTCATTGATTTTATTATCAGTATATAATATCTTTTTTCTGTCCCTTATAGGATTGCTTCTTGAATTCCACTTTTAAGATAATAAAATTACTATTCAAGTTGTAGTTTGGTTCATATTGGAGAGACAAATCTTTTTCCTGCTTTGATTTTCAAATTTGTATAACTTTTATTTGTGTGTATGTCTCTTGTCCAGATATTTTCTGATCTTGATTTTTTTTTATCTTGAGAGATTTCTCTTCATACCTGAGATTGTCTCATTACATAACCTTAATTCTGCCATATTTTCACATTTTTCATAACTTATCTGTTATTTCTGCTTTTCAGGTTTTTATTGGAAAAGTGTAGTTTTAATTTACTAGTTTAAAATGTATTCAACCTTGTTTTGTTGTTGATGGTCCTTAACTTAAGGTCTGTATTCGTATTTATATGCCTGTATCAATATCTGTATCTTCTTTTAGTAAGACAAGTCCATTTGGTCCCTTCCATTGCCTCCCATCATATGGATAGTGTTCAATTCTGGTGTTTATTTCTGGCATATTATGGTTATAGTTTCTCTCTTTCTTTTTCATAGTAATTCATGGTTTGTTTTGTTTTGTTTTTATGGCAACAGCACACTTAATCAGATTGCTTTATTACCGTTTCTTCCCATATTTCCTGTAGCATCCTCCTGTGTGTCTTTTTCTTTTTCTTTAAGTCCTTGACCCAAGAAAGTTTTAAAGATAGGTTTTTATTTAGCAAATATTCCAAGGCCTTGAATGCCTGAGAATATATTTTAATGATCCCATATTTGAATGACCTTTTAACAGTTTATAAAATCCCAGGTGATATTGTAGGCAAATTTGGCAGTACTAGGAGCATTTTTCTTCTAATTCTCAAAAGATCTCACTCTGGGATGGCTGAAACTGACTGATGGTGCAGAGTTTTTTTTTTTTTTAAGGGCTTCTTAGCATCAGTAAATACCTCACTTATTTTATCGTTTGAAGTTTGAATAAAAAACCATCGTATCTATTAGTTTGTGGTTCTAGCAAGAACATAGCTGGAAGTAAAAGAAGACGGATTGTTCAGAAGAAAGATTTTAGACTTCATCAGGTGGCTCAGGAATGGCCACAATCTAAGACCAAGTTAGAGTGCCTGGCAGGACCATACAGTTAGATCATGTAGGGCAAGGAGTGGAGGTGGAAGGAAAACACTGGGTGTACTGACAGTTTGAAGGCATTATATATAAAAGAGATGGTAAAAGGGTTAGGAAAAGCTTACATAATTTTAAAGTGTGGTTTGAAACAATGCATAGGAAGGTGTGGGAATGGAGGAATGTGGCCCAATGCCAAGAAGATGGGGCTGGCAGGCACCATATAGAAAGAAGCCCTTCTGTTACCTATTGACATACAGTCCTTAGCTCATCTGCCTGGCAACCAACCACATACCCTTTCCTTCCTCATCCAACTCTCAGCCCCCACATCCTTAGTGATGCTCTTGGGGTGTACTGTTAGAGGAGAGTGGAATGGGATCTGGTAGGGGGTCTAAAGTGAGAGGGGATGGCTTGACCCTATCACAGTCATACCTATTTCTTTTCTTAAATACTCTTCCAAATCCTTGCAATACATCAATTGACATCTGCTGATATCACACCTGGGACCTGGGATACATTTCCTGCAACTTAGAGGTAACTGGTGGCAAATTAGGAAGACCTTGGATGGGAATAAGGCAGGGACAGGATTCCAAAAATATTTATGAAGTCGAGAGTATTAATACATAGCTGTTTATATTTGATTTTATGTCACTCTGGAATAAAAGGTACAGTACGCCTTATAATCTATAGAAGACAAAAAATGGAGACAGAAAAATATTCCACCAATATTTTATTTTGTGAAGAAATAGACATTTCATTTATGATTGTACTAGACTGGTATGATATTGAAAACAATTGAAAATGATGTTTTGCCTGTGGTGCTAAGTAACGAAGTGTTCTCTTAAAGGATAGACAAAAAGAACAACAAATATACTTCCTTGTCAATTCCAATTTCAACTTCTGGGATTTGTTTTGAGACCTAAAATGGTGTTGGAATACACGTTTTACTCTGTTTTCATTATAATCTGGGAGCTGTGCACTGAAAAAACTGAATGGTGTAGTTAATCCCCTTAGGGAAGTGGTTTTCTAGTTGAGAAAGAAACAAGTCTAGATGAAAAATGTAAGTCAACAATAGGATGTGGTATTTGTTTTTAAACAGGCTGGATATACAATAATGGACAGACAAAAATTCCTTTACACTGCTGTCTAGAAAGTGGTGTTTGGAAGAAGAAATTCTAACATGCCCTAAGTCTTTATCTCTTGGGATGGAGGAGGAAAGGCCAAGAATAAAAATAGTATAATTTGGGAGTTTTCAGCCATATTTCAGATCTATTACAAAGATCAGGACAGAAAATTCCTATGTTGTCTTATTAGTATTCTTAGAATTGAGACTCCAATATAACAATATTAATGACCAACATTCAGCAGTGAGTGTTTGGTAGGCTTATGAAACAATTACCATGCATTTCAATAGAATATATCAACTAACATTATTATCAAGTGAACATATAATAACCAAGGGAATACACAAAAGAATGTTGTGAACTTAATACTTTGTAACAGTTCATACAAGGAATAAATGAGCAGAACTAAGAACCGACATTAAGGATTCCGGTTAAGGCTGGGGAGTTCATTTTACCATCCCCATCGGCATAACTTCTACCTCAGCTATGGCTTGGTGCAGGAGATGCCATAAAGAAGACCTTTATTTCTGAGATAGCATAATTTATTAATCAGTAGATTTTTTGCTTAAGCATCATGGAACCATTGAATTATCCAAGTAAAAGAGGAACTGAAACTCATCTATTTAGGGCCCAGACTTTAAAGATGAAAAAACTAAAGCCCAGACACAAAGTGATTTTCCCCACATCACAAAGGGAATTAATTAGATAGACAAACTTGGGAACCTTTGGGCATCGCCACAAATAGATGCTTTACTTTTAAATTCTAAAAATAAATATTTAAATCCTAAAAATAAATATTAATAAATGTTGTAATATATTTTTTATATTTGGCCTAATACAGCTTAAATCTTTAAGACATATAGCCAATTATTTTTCTGATATGAGAGGCATATTTCTAACTTTCATAGAGAGGAGCTTTCTCCACGTAGCAAGTATTATGAACTGGTCTCAATAAAGAAAAAACTCAGAGTATTGCCTATGTTTTATTCCAGGGTATAGAACTGTGAGCAGTAAAACCAATCAACTAGTGTTTGGTGAACAACTGCTAGGATATGATGAGACCTATTCTCAAGCAGCTTGCGGTCTTTTGGGGAAATGAGGAAAACATATATATATATATATATATATATATATATATATATATGTATGTATGTTTATTTACTTTAAGTTTGGGGGTCCATGTGCAGGTTTGTTACATAGGTAAACGTATATTTTAAGGAGATTTGTCATACAGATTATTTCCTCAGCCAGGTATTAAGCCTAGTATTCTTTAGTTGTTTCTCTTGCCTGTCTCCATCCTCCCACCCTCCACCTTCTGATAGGCCTTAGTGTCTGTTCCCCTTCATGTGTCCATGTGCCCTCATCATTTATCTCCTACTTAGAAGTGAGAACATGCAGTATTTGGTTGTCTGTTCCTGTGTTAGCTCACTAAGGACGATGTGGCCAACAATCACATGATAAAAAGCCCAGCATCACTGATCATTAGAGAACTGCAAATCAAAACCACAATGAGATACCATCTCACACCAGTCAGAATGGGTATTAGTAAAAAGTCAAAAAATAATAGATGCTGGTGAGGTTGTGGAGAAAAAGGAACACTTATACATTGTTGGTGGGAGTGCAAATTAGTTCAACCATGTGGAAGACAGTGTGGAGATTCCTCAAAGACCTAGAGGCAGAAATACCTTTAGACCCAGCAACCTCATTACTGGGTATATACCCAAAGGAATATAAATCATTCTATTATAAAGACACATGGATGTGTATGTTCACTGCAGCACTATTCACAATAGCAAAGACATGGAATTAACCGAAATGCCCATCAATGATAGACTGGATGAAGAAAATTTGGTACATATATACCATGGAATACTACGCAGTCATAACAAGGAATGAGATCATGTACTTTGCAGGAAAACTCATATTTAACAGTGTTCATTCATTTAATAAGCATTTTCAAGGGCTTACAGATGACACTGAAGTGAAGTTGATGCATACAAATTCCTCGCAGTAATTCTCTATCCTCCATTTCTGACATCGCTCTCTCACTCATTTTATCCATCCACTAGAATTTTCTCCCTGTTTTTCAATCATCCCAATTGTGAGTAATTTCCTCTCAGCAACGAATTCCGTATGCACTCATCATGCTTCTTATTCCTATGAGGTAGCATCCCTGAAATTTCAGCCTCTGGGAAAAAATATGCCTTCATCCTTTTAGTTTAGGTTAGATTCATCTATTATGAACTCTGATAAGACTCAGTACTTTTACTTCCTAACACATTGTTTTGTGTTTGTACCTATATATTCCTGATTATATAATTACTATCTGTCTCTCCTGCTAGACTGTAGTCTTCAAGGCAGGTGACAATGTCTGTTCACTGATTGTGACATCCCTAACATCTAGCCAAGTGCCTGACCTATTAGCAGGTACTTAATAATCAGATATGTGGTAAATGATCTAACTATACAACTCCAATGTATCAGAATTGATCAGGACATTTTGAGTACAGCTAATTTTAGTTGTAAACAGATAAATATTTGAAACAAATTCATTTCATCAATTCATACAAAGATATTGGCAATGGCTTTACTATTCAACCTGTGGTAGCATCAGCACCAGCTGACAGCCTGTCAGAAATGCAGAATCTCAGGCCCCTCTCCATACCTACCCTGCCAGAATCTGAAATTTACAAGATTTCCTGGGTTCCTCTAGCACACTCTGATATGCTGTAAGTCAGGGATTAAAAACACAAATACTTTATTGGGCTAGGCATATCTCCAAAGTGAATGAAACAAATATATAATGTATATAATGATAATAAATATAACCTATAACATATTATCATGATATGTATATAATCATGATTATGTACATAATCACCATAATAGGTAACCCCTGACCTTTGGCCTCCTCATAGGAGTGGTAGGGACTGTATTTACATGGAGATCTTTAGCTTCATCTAAAAGGCACAAGCTACTGTCCAGAGTCACATAACTGCAAGGTTAGTGTTGGAAGATCTTTGAACAGTTCAAGAGAAACCAGAAATACAAACCTGCATGTATAATCTGTAGACTTAGACACTGATAGCTAAATTCAATTCTTTTTAAAGCAAAAGAAATATGAGGATCAAATAGAACTCACCTGTGTGATAACTTTACTTGAAGGATCTTCAGTTTTCAAAATCTCATACAAAGAAGGATATCTTTTAGGCATTCAGTTAATACTTCCTAAGGCTTCACTAATTCAGAATTCTTTAATTTTACAAGTCAGGAAACTGTTTCTTTTCTTTAGCCATCTAATTCTTCTTTTCTCTTATTAATTTGTTTATTCAACACTCATTCAGTGTCTACTCTGTGCTGGTTGGGTCCTATGCTAAGTACAGAACCACTAACAATAAGTTAGTTTTAGTTAGTTATAATCTGTGACTTCCAATGGCATCTAGTCTCGTAATGACAACATTATACTTATGAAACAGATTTGATGTGGGTATTGTTACAATAATTTGTAATGTCTGCTTTTGAGGGATAGTATTGAGAAGGTTATGCTCGATCTTACTAGTTCACAAATCTAAGTGGAGAGACAGAAGCAGAAGGTACAGATGACTGAAGACAAATGGTGTGAAGGAGGTTGACAAGAGGATGTAGTTGAACATAAAAGCAATCCCAAAGAAGTGAATTCTGGATGGAATGTATGGCACCCGTGGTGATTTTAAAATGTTAAGACTTCCTGTAACACTCCCTCAGCTTCATAATTTCTGGCACTACAGAAAACATACTTTATCTCCACTCAAGAAGGGAGAACTGTTTCACAAAAGCTAAAGCTCTGAATTCCATTTCTTGTGTACATTAAAGTCTTAATTGACTGATTTAACCACATTTTGCATATTTTTTTCTAGTTGTTACATTCTCATTTCTTCAGTTGGTCTGAGGGGATTTTGTCTCTTTGGGGGTGTGGTTTATATTTCCTCGGGAGAGGCAGTGATATTTTTGAGAAAGCCCCATACTGGTAACAAACTCTTCACAAGACTTTATGTTAGTTTGGTGGCAGCTGTGACCAAAAGTGTAATAAAAATCAACTGAACGTTTTATTCAAATGTGCTTTTCCCAACAGTGGTGAGTGAACAAAGGTTGAGTTAATCTGTTATACAATATCTAGGACAGGATTTTCTATCCAGGATAAAAGTATGCTTTGTCTCATTTCACTTGAACTTCCCATTTCATTCATCTTTCCATGTTGAATAATGCTCTGATGCTAACATTAGTAACTTTTTAGTTAGCTTTTTCTTTGAGGCAACATAATCGTTTGTTTTCCATGGCGTTTACCATCAAGTATGCCATCTTGGATGACTCTCTGCCCTGTAATATTCATCTACTCTCTGCATAGCAAGCCATTCATCTACGTAGAACTAGTTTTGTTTGTTTGTTTGTTTGTTTGTTTGTTTTTTATGTGGAGTGTTGCTCTGTTACCCAGGTTGGGGTGCAGTGGCATGATCTTGGCTCACTGCAACCTCCGTCTCCCGGGTTCAAGCAATTCTCCTGCTTCAGCCTCCTGAGTAGCTGGGATTACAGACACACACCACCATGCCCAGCTAATTTTTGTATTTTTAGTGGAGACACAGTTTTACCATGTTGGCCAGGCTGGTCTCAAACTCCTGATCTTTTGATACACCCGCCTAGGCCTCCCAAAGTGTTGGGGTTACAGGTGTGAGCCACCACGCCCAACCAGAACTTGTTTTAATGCTTAGTTTCACTGTTTCCATTCTGACTGGCAAAATTTTCATACTATGTGTTATTGTCCTCCCCATTTGACATCTCTAGTCCTCATGCATTACAAAGTCTCTGCATTCTGCAGATGTTTTAGCATTCAACATTTCTCTCTGTTCCCAGTTTTTCTTCCTTAATCAACAAAATAGCAACATATCTACCCTCTGCTTCTTTGTTCATCCTAGAAAGTAGGAAGGCTAGAGTTACCCAGAAAACTTGAGTCTATTGTATTTTTTGAGATGATATTTTTAATAAATTCTTCTTTTTCTTCTCTCCTCCCTCCCTCCCTTCCTTCCTTCTCTCCCTCGCTCCTCCCTCCCTCCCACTTTCCTGCCCTACTGTCATATCTTTCATGCATTATTTAAATATCTTCCAATCCACGTATTTTCATATTTTGCATATCAGCCACAGTGACTTTTTTTAAAATGAGAAATCTGACCACATGACCTCACATGTCCCCAACTTAAAGTACTCGAATGACTTCTCACTGCCTAAGAAAATTAAGCTCAGACTCCTCATCTGACATATAAGCTCCATTATACTGTGTCTCTTGTGTGGCCTTTCATAGCTATACCAGCCACCCCTGAGATTCTCCTGGTCTCTGAATGGGACCCCCTTGACTTTAGTGCCTGGCTTTTCCCTTTGCTAAATGTCATATTCCATTCCCTTCCCCTGTCTCTCTGTCTTCCCACTTCTTTTTCCTGCATATCTTCCCATGGGCATATTGCCACATCACACTTGCTTTGAGAGCACAGTCTCTGCACACTCTCAGGCTAGATTCCAGCATGGGTGTTCCACGTACTAGTTTTGTGCCTTGAACAAGTTATCCTACCTCTCAGTGCTTTCATTTCCTCATCTATGAAACAGGGTATTACTAGCTCACCTTACCAGGTTGTTGTGAAAACTAAACGAACAAACCATATAAAGAATTTATTATGTGAGTATGTAATAAATTATTATGACTAAATCCATAACTCTTCACAACACATTAATATCACATTTTTAGTAAGCTTAAGAATATTAAAAAGGCAAACCTTTTGTGATGAAAGATCATAAACAGAAGAAAGCATTCCAAAGCTAAATATAAATGATTTGAGGATTACCAATTAACTAGGATCGGTCATTTTCCATTCTCTTTCATTGATTAGGATAATCAACACATAGTTTTTGAAATTCGAGATTAAAATAAAATGGATTAAAATTACTGAATACCTGTATTGGAAAGGAAGAATGGAATATAACAGTAAGCATCACATAATTACTCAATTGCTTTTCTAATCTCAGTTAAATGCTTTATTGGGATATTACCAAGATTTTAAAATTTCAAGATGATTCTTCTTTTCTGTTTTAGGAGATTAGGAGGTTGGACATTTGACATTGTACAAACTCCGATGATTCATATAGATATTGTACTACTTAACCTAGGTATACCAATGACTGTGCTATTTCCAGGATAAATCACTTGGGTTTGAAGTTTGAAGCAGTACCTAGAGTCTGATCCTGAGTCATACTTAGGATCTCAGGAGACTCTGATGAACAGGAAAAAGTAGGTGCTTCCAGCTGCTTTCTGGAATGCTATTTAGATTTCTAGTTGGCTCTAGGGCCAGATCATGCTTCTATTTAAAGCAATGGTCTCAGGCAGCTAGAAGGAGTCCTGTTGCTATGATACCCAAAGGATTTTATAGTTGGGAATACAATATAAGGGCTTGGATTTGGTGAAGCTATAACTTTAAACAAAAACTGGTTCCATTCTTGAATATCTGTTGGAACGAAGGCAAACCTGAGGAAATGTCAGGTGGAGACCTCCTTGCCCTCCCTAGCAGCCACGGTTAGAGTCTTCCCCAGGGCAGCCTAAATTACTGGCCTCCTCCAAATTGCTCTAGGGGATTAAGAGCTGGTCTCTGTCCATAGACTTTTTGCCCCAAGCAAGACCCTGTTGCAAGTGAAAGGGGTCCAATCATTTCAACAACCCTGGTTTGCCCAGAATGATGGCAGAAATAAGAAATGTTACTGTCAAACTGGATCTGTGGTTATTCTAAAGCTGGAGTTAGGATAAATGGTTAATACCAAAAAAGGCTAAAGAGATTTCATTACAAATGTTTGCTCTCCCCTTCTCTTTGTGTGTGTCTCTTAGTTTGTTTCTCTCTTTCTTGCATATCGATGACTTTCTTCTATCTTATGAAGTTTACATGTAGCTCTCAGAAGACCTATGCAGTAATAAAAATTCCCACATAAAAAAAGAACTTCTCTTCTGTTAGAAGTGTCACTATGATATAAATTACATTATAATAACATCACCTGGTGAGATTGCAATGTTTATGAAGTTCATGTGTATTGAGATTATTAATAGTCACAATAAAGCACAATAGTTTACATTTCCAGTAAGTACTGTCTATAGATGCATCTACATTTACTGTGGGTCTGAACATGATTTGTTGCTGTTGCTTTGGAGCTTTTCAACTAGAGGCCTATATGTGAGGGGTGAAACATAAATTTAACTTTGTTTCCTCTCTGTGAAATCTGTTAGTGCATTTTGACAGTTCCTTCATTAGATACATAATTAATGGGGGCCTATGCTATATGCTAAGCACTGTTAGAGTTGATGTGTGACACAAAAATAAATAAGATGTGGTCTTATACTGAAAGTACTCACTCTCTGCCAAAATATCTTCCTTTGTCTTTTAGTGACAATTGAATCTTAACGTTTATACTTGGTAGAATCCACTGTTATCTGCAATAAAATATTTATGTCATTGTCAATCTATTTAAATGAAATTTTAACTTTTTTTTTTTATCACTTCTACTCCTGATCATATCCTGGGCATCTTTTCTGTGAAGCTGAGTCATCCAATGGCGGCTATTCCTGAACATGAAGCTCTTGATTCCAAAGAGGTAAATGTAAGATAGGACTGGACATCTAGTTCTCCATTTCTGTGTGATTGTAGAAATAAACCAATCTAATTTTTTTAATGTTAACAAAATTGTGCTTTTATAAAAAAGGAAAGAATTGTTACTAACTGTTCCACTCTGTCGGTCAGAAGGATTTGATAGTGAAATAAGTAAATTCTTGCTGACTCTCAATGCAGAAGGTAGCACTAGAGTTCCCCGTGTGTGATACCTGGACCAACAAACCAACACCTACCTCGAGTGCCTGTCTTTGTGATTCCCTTTTTGGGTTCATATGTGAAATCACTGTTGTCTTCTTTCTCTAGAGGGTAATGGATGTCCTATAATCCATATGGTGTGTTTTCAGAGTCAGACTCACGCTATCTCATGATATCTCAGTTTCAGTTCATAGGAAGATGAGTGCTAGGCTTACTGAGCACCACCAACCCCACCTTCCCCAAGTGAATTTTATATATGACATGCAGCTTTTAGACAAAGGCATATCAGCTCAATCGTAGCCTCTACATTTCATGTAAATGTTTATCTATTTTAATGTTTTGAGCTGATAAGTGAAAAGTAAGTTCAAACAACTTTCTTTAAAAAAAAAATGCTATACCATAGAAACAAAGGCAAAAATTCTGTAAAGACATGTTTTCTTCAAGGTTTGCTTTTGTATTTATCAACAGCAAGAATAACTGCTGAAGGTGTTTTCTTCTTCTACATCCTCTCAGATAAAGTGGAAAATGGGAGAAAAAAAGTGATTTTAAAAAACTTGTCTCTGAGAAGGGACTGGGTGAGCTCACACATTCATTTAAAATACCCTTACAAAAGAAGTATGCTTAATTTTGCAGCCTCCAAGTTTAGGAAGAAACAAGCATAACATAAAAGAGAGTAAGAATAATAAAATTCCACGTATAATTTGAATTTTCTTTTCCAAGCCATATTTTCCACAATTTAAGGCATATTATCTACTTTTCCTAAATTGGCATCCCTATTTCTGCAAATTTAAAAAGCTCTGTCATAATATAAGACTGATGCGGCTTTTGGCTGTAACATTAGTCATTAAAATATAAAGTTGTGTTATGAATAGGTATGCATTTATATCATTGACCGCATCTCTGGTTACTTTTTAAGATAATATTGTAAAAATAGGATTATTGGTTTTATGAATATAAACATATGGAAGACTCTCAACACATGTAGCCAAATTGCTGTTCTGGAAAATTGTAGTAATTTACCCTATGAGGAGTGCGTTCTAAAAATATCTGCCTCCATGCAGTCTTGGCAGCATTGAGAATTACTATAATTCCCAATCTATTGAGAGGTTACTATACGTTACAAACAGTGTTATGCACTTTGTTTTACTTTATTTTCATAAAACATTCTTAAGTTAAGTACTATTATTATCTTTTTTAGAGATGAGGAAACTAAAGCTGCAGGAACTTAATCTATTGCCTAAAGTCAAATAGCTACAAAGTGTGTCCACAATCAGAAATTGAATCCAAATCTGACAGCCTGCAGTCTGTGCTTCTTGGGCACTCTATTATTTTCTGTCTAGTGTCTAAATTAATCTAAATTAGGATTTTTAATTCAGATAAAAATATTTATCCAAATTTCTCTATTTTTAATTTATATTTCTATCTATATGATCTAATTCTTTCTCTTTTAAAATCACCTTTTAAAATACTTGCCAAATTAAAAGGGAAAGTTACTTTTTAATATTAACTTGCATGTTAAAATTCTGTATTTCTTCTGTTATTTTTGTCTTTATTTTTTATCTATTTTGTTTTTGCGCTATCTTATGCATTTATTGGTATGGTGATATATTTTGTTGAGTAGTAAACTCCCTTTTTATATATTAAAGTTAATAACTTTTTGTCAAATGTGTTAGCTCTTTCAGTATGATGGTGACAAATTGTATAATAGTGAAAATTTAGAAAAATATATATGTTCAGAAATAGAAGAACGATTAAATAAATTTTGCACATTTCAGATGAATATAAAAAATAGGAAACTTTGTATTTCTTTCAAATACAATAATTTTGGTTCAAGTTCACATAGGCTATATCTATACAATAAGAGTGTTTCTACACAAACAAAGAGAAAATCAATTGGTTATTAAATTACAAAAACAGCCAGTTCGGATAACAAATTGAGAACTACTGAATGTTAGGTAATGCAAAAGACTTTGTGAGCCAAAGAGAATGGTATAGATGTAGTATTTGCATTTTTTTACACCGATTATCACAACCCTTGAGACAAAACTTAAAATTAAGATAATGGATAAGATTGCCATAAAAGGATTTTGATTCAGGTTTGGAATATATGAAAAGTGTCATTTACAGTTTGAACTTTAACTTCGTGAGAGAAGACTCTGAACACACGTAGCCAAATTGCTGTTCTGGAAAATTGTAGTAATTTACCCTACGAGGAGTGTGTTCTGATAATATCTGCCTCCATGCAGTCTTGGCAGCATTGAGAATTATTATAATTCCCAATCTATTGAGAGGTTACTATGCATTACAAACAGTGTTATGCACTTTGTTTTACTTAATTTTCATAAAACATTCTTAAGTTAAGTACTATTGTTATTCTTTTTAGAGATGAGGAAACTAAAGCTGCAGGAACTTAATCTATTGCCTAAAGTCAGATAGCTAGGACGTTTAACTTTGTGAGAAATAGTCGTAAAAAAATATAAATAATTAAGCAAAAGGCCATTTTGTGCTTCCAGTGTGCTGTATTTTACTTCTTAGTAATATTGGCACATTTTGGAGCAATTTAGCAACTTTTTACAACTTCTTATGATATGTGGTCAGACTTATATTGACCCGGATATTTTCCCCAAATCTTTTCTCTGGTGTTATTTACTTACCTTCAACCACAACCAAGAAACATCAGTTTTATAAAGCAATTCTGTTCTTATGAGTATATGACCTAAAGGAATAAACCATTTCAGTTACAAACACAGTGCAAATAAAGAATTATGGAAGAGCCCTTGATGGTATCTCAGAATTTTCCCCTTGGTTTTTCTTTCATTTCCTAAAGACATTAGTTTGTCTTGCTTGCTACCAGATTGTCATTTCTTGAATCAACTCAGGCTATTTGTAATACTACCTTTTTAAAATTAACTCAGTAATTCATTTAAATACAAACAGATGTTAGATATATCTGATTTGACTTACCCATCATTTTTATAACTCATCATTTCTAAAGTTCATTTAAAAGGAACGAACTCAAAAAACAAACAAACAAACAAACAAAAAAACAATTCCACTTATCATCTAGCTCAGTGGTTCTCAACCCAGGCTGAACATTACAATCACCTGTAATTGACTTTTGAAACATACCAATGACCAATATACTTCCTAGTCATATGACAGGGATCCACTCCAGACAAATTAATAAATCAAGAAACTTTAAGGTGACAAAGGTATTGGTATGTTTTAAAATCTCTTCAGATTATTCAAATATGCACCAAAGGTTGAGATTTTCAAATTATAACTCCTTCATTGGCAGTATAGGAAGGCCAATCAAATAAATCGGTCATTCAACCCTGAAAACACAAAATAGAAAGTAAAAGTAGGAGGATCATAAAAGAATATGTTCCAGTGAATGATTTCAATTACTGAAAACTTGGATGACAACAAATTCCTGTCCAATGGCTTAAAGGAATAACATGTGCTTTAATTTGTGGTAGATTAATTTTGAGAGATCTGTTCTATGTTGAGATTCACTGTAATTTCATTAGCAAAATTTAATACTTTATTTTTGTTTGCCTTCACATTCCATACAAGGTTTGGAAATTGCTTAGGATGGGGCTGGCATAGTATTTGGTGCAAGCTGAGTCTGGAGGCTTAGTGCATTCCAAACAATGTTTTATTTGTACTTTATATAACACTTAAAATACATGGTCACTGATGAACCTCCATACAAGCAGATGAGATCTGTAAATAATTGGTTTGACCATTGTATCATCTAACTGATTTTCAAAGAAGAATACTTTCAGAGATTTTTACTGTTCACACCAGTGCAGTAATTTCTAAGTAAGTGAATATTTAACACCATACAGGCAGAGCATACTCGTTGACTAAGATAAATGATTTCTGAGTTGAGTTACTTGGGAGAAAATTAAATTCTAGTAGTGACAATTATTTTCTTATTGTATTTCTCATCTTGTGAGTTCAGCAACTCTTTTATCCACAACAACTCCATAACCTGCTTCTCCTTCTGCAGACTTATTTGTGAATGTCATACTGCAGAATGAGATATAAACAGACTGCCCCATTTTGTATTACCTGCTACATACAGCCCTATGACTCCTGCATTTTATTTTCAAATTGAAGATCAACTGATTTCCCAAAACATGATTAGATTCATTTGGTTCTGACCTTTCAGGTTCATTTGTTATTAACACAACTTAAGAGCTAATCATTCACTAGCTGCCCATAAAACACATACTAGGCAAATTCTTGTCTTTTCTTATTCCTTCTCTTTGCAGATTTTTGATAAACATTTAAGGGTTTACAAGACAACAATTCTGTTAGCGAGGTGACTATCACTCATTTGCCACTTTGGTGGTATATAAGCTTTCTGAGTTTATTTTATTTTGAATTTCAGAACCTCCACTGATGTCTAAGGTTCTAATAGTATAAAGCAGCCATGCCATTCCTCTGACTTTATTCTCTGGGTGGGAACATAGAAAAGAGAAAATAAATTACTTGCCCGTGGAAGCCACTCTCATTTTCTGGTTTGATTTAAGGGTAAAAATAAAATTATCAAGAGAAAAAGGCCCACTCTCTTCTTTTCAGGCAATTTTCCAAAACATTATTTCTCAAAATGAAGCTTTGATACATCTTGGATTGCTGAGAGTTGAAGGTTGTAATCTCAGGCAAGAATTTGGAATCTGGATATTATTACCAGTTGATTAAAACAAGATTCCTATGCATTGATACACAAATGGCTACAGGGCCAGGGTAACTTTGTCTTATAAAAATAAAGACACCTGATACAGGTACCTGAGTAGATAACCACCTTTCCCAGGCATCAGGTGGTCAGAGAAATAATAAAGGAAAGGATATTCCTATATCCAGATTTGGTAGCAATGGATCCATCAAAATGATTTTCTTGTGTTGTAAGCCTCCAACCTGTGTTGAGGAAATGTAATTTAAAAACAAAACAAAACAAAACCTTTCTTCTAACCCAGAAGTTCCCTTCACAAGGGTAGTAGAGAAATAAAACCCTTTTTGTTATTGAATAAACATTGAACCAGAATGTGATGTGCATCATAGGCAATCTGCTAAGAGATTGCAGAGACAAGAAGAAATCTCAGACTTCATATCACCAAGGAGATAGACCCCATTGCATACATGTTCTCAGATCAACCATAGTTAAGTGGGTCCTCAAATAAGAAAAAATGAAAGCATCATTAATTATACATAGTTCATCCTAAATTTACCTGAAATTTGGGATGACAATCTGCGTCTGGCTTTACACAAGGCAAAGTAAACTTCGCATACCTTTATGACATGGGGTCATTTTATAACTTTGAGCCAGGCTTGAGCTAAAGTTAGAGTCTTACCCTCCCTGGAAACTGGCAGATAGGGATGCTGTCTTTCTTGGCTGTTTACATTTAAAGGAGATAATTCTTAAGTCCTTGAAAGAAACTCTTCAGGGCCTGACAAAAGGCCCACCTGTTTTCAAAAGAACTTATATACATTTCAAAGAGAGGAGAAAGTACTTACAATGATGAGTTTTCTAAAGTAAATGCTTTAAGAAAAAGAAGGGAGAGGGAAATCTCTCCCCTTATGCTCAGCAGCAAGAATTAAGCCTTTCTTTTTGAATTTCCAATTGTTCTTACACTTGGTTGGCAAGAACCAGAATTAAAATCAGGGAGAGTCTGGCTCTGAAGTAGCCAATAAAAAGAAACAGCTCTCATTTATTTTTCATTTCTAGAAACTCAGTTAAATCTACTATAGAAGTGGGTGTTTGACAATTTTGGGGTCTCTCCTTCAAAGTCATCTCAATAGATTCAAGTTAGGTTTGATACTGTAGTGAGTCATTGTCAAGTTGAGCAGAAGTCAGGAACTAAAAGGATCTATGACTCCTCTGTGTGGTGGCTTGGGAAGACTATTTCTAGTTTCCAAGAGAAACAAACAAAACAATAAGGTCAGAGTTAATAATTATTTGGAACTCACATCATCCAGATGTCACATGGTTTTGACCCCAGATTAAACATTGTACTCTCTAGAATCCATTGTACCTGCATCCTTTATCTATGAGGTTGCCTTTATAGGACCTTAATTACTGAACGTTTTATACCTTCTGGCTTATGGATAATAAACTCTGATACCAGATTTTGTCTTTTTTTCACCAAAGTCAATAGTTACATAAATGCACAAAACATTTGAAATCTTTCAGGAAAAAAAAATGAACATGCAGCATTTAATCATATTATGATTCACATTTCTTGGAAATGGCTTTTCGTTCTCAATACATGCATCCTGATTTCATATTCACAAGAACACATATGTAGGTTATTTTGTTTTCGTTTTGCAGTAAAGAATATGCATATTTGGTTTTGCTTTTAATGGGAATGAAAAACTAACTCACACAGCACATTCCTTTAAAAAATGCTTTCTGTAACATTGGCTTAATGTTTCACAAGAATATATTACTTATTACCCACAGTTAACTCTGAATTAAAAAAAAACAAACAAACAAGCTTTTGAGTTTGACTGTGTTCCAGGATTATGACTTCCAAAGCATCTTAAGTTCTTTCTTACTTATATTTTCTTATATCCAAAATAAGTGTGTTGTTTCATTGGCAATATAATAAAATACTGAGCCTTAACTGCCAGGGTGCTAGTTTGAAAATAGAATTGATGTATTTGTTGATGATTCTCACTTTTCTTACATGTCCACCTTTGTCATTCCCAAGTTTTTTTTTTTTTTTTTTAACTCTTATACTGAGATTGGCAAAAAAAAAAAAAAAAAAACCACGTAAAAACTTCACAAAGTGTCTAAAATGATGGCTGTAGCTGTCATAGCATAGTACATCTTTTCCAACTGACTGCTAAATTGTGGGGCCAAACATTTATTTGATGTGCTGGTGGGCTTGGGAAGAGCTGAGACATAGTGTTAAACTTGCCGGCATGGTGTCAGAAGATGATCTGCCTATGGTGCTTCAATCTGATTTAATGATTCCTATTATAATAAAATTTTATATTCGAGAGGGAACTTAGAAGGCATTTATTCCAATATTTTATTTAATGTTATAATCCCATCTACGTAATATATGCTCATATATCTTCTATTGAACCTCTCCTGGTAACAGAGTTCACCATTTCACAAGCCAGACTCAGTGTATGTTTTAGTTTGATTAAGACAAACTAAGTAATGGCTATGTGAACAACAAAAGCAAATAGAAAGCATGAAATAAACTGGGGCTTAATTTGGAGCACTATGACCTTGGGTGTGATATTGAATCTTTCTGAGCTTCGATTTTATTCTTTGTAAAATGGAATCAAATGATTGTGAAGATCTGCCTAAATGTATGTAAAGTGCTTAGCATATAAAATACATGGCACTTAAAAAGTATTAGCCAAATGATGATAATTTCCTTAAACCTCTTGTAAAATTAACTACTACTAAATGCTGGTACTTTAAGAAAAATTATGTTGGTGCTTTCAGAAAAAGCAAAATAATGGTAATTTTTATTTGTTGAAAATATTAATGAGGAGATGTACTTGAATCATTTCCTCCCTTCATTCTAGGGCTTCAGAGAATTTTAGATGATGAAAGCTACAGTTTACTTCTTACTTTTTTGCCTGTTGATTTTCTATGGCCGGAACAAACCAGAGCAGTCATGAGCCACCCCGTTTGTTAGTGCTTTTTATCTGTCTCCTTCTTCTAGTCTAAAATGTACTTTCTCCTAATAATGCAGATTGTAACCACGTTTCACAATCCTGTTTAGCTGCTTGGCCAAGACATACGCTTGCACATAGGAGCCAACTCTAAGTCACCACTGCTTCTTCACCTCATGATCTGGCTGAGGGCAAAGCACAGACAGTTGCCTGTAGAAAGGCTCCCATATTAGTCATGAGTTGGAACCCGGAAATAGAAAGTTCTGGTCAGTTCCTCCATTGGTGTTATTCCATCACATTGTTCTATCAGTTATGTCTTAGAACTAAATTTCTCTTCTTGCTTCATCTCTAATGCTTTCTTTTATACTTTCTTTTGTATAATCTGCCTTCACAATTGCCAGTAGCCATCTTCCACTCAATTAAGTTTATCTTATCTGTTCCAGACGGTCCAAACCTATCACATAGGAGCAGAGAGATTGAATGAGTAAAGAAATGATTGGAATCACTCCTCTACCACATAGCAAAATTGTAAGATCAAGCAAATCAATATATGAAAAAAAGCAAGAGGTTATTTGGTCTTGGTCTTTTGTAATATTCCCTTTTGCAAAAGCTGGGACTTAATTCAATCCCTATTCACTTAACCTCCTTGTTAGATGATGCATTTTAGGGAATGATGCAGTCAATGCTAAAGTGAAGTTAAGTCATCAGTCAAGTAATGGAAGGGTGAGGGTGTGGGTGAGATATAGCAGTGCTGTTCCTTAAGGCAGCCCCAGCCCCTCAAAACCATCATGGTACTTTGTAGGAGGCCGGAACTGCTCTGCTGAACTGTCAAGAGATTGGAGTCTGATGTAAAGGTATAGCTGTGTGTCTTTATTATGCCATTAATAGTGAAACAAGGAAGGATCTAATTAAGGAATAAAAATAAGCTTTTCCTATTATAATATAAACCATTTTTTTTGTAGGAGATGCTATGACCCAATATTAATGTATAATTTTCAGGTGTATTTTTTAACATTTATTCATCTTAACCTGACTACTATATTCTCTTATTTTACAGTAATGAAGTTGGAGCAGAGGCTGAAAACACAGGCTGCTGAAGTTTTTTGGAATGCTGGTGCTAACCACTTGCTAAATTTAACTTTTTTTTCCCCCAGAATTAGTGCTCCCTTTATGAGCTGCAGTGCAGCAGAACCAAAAAAAAGTTTGCTGCAGTTATATAGCATCACAGTGCTCTGCTAACAGCCAGCATAGGAGAGATTTACCTACAGCTTTTTGCACCACTGTCCAATCCTTTAATGCCTTCTACTTAATATTAAGCTGACAGCAATACTAACGTGCCCCTATATTTAGCAGCCAAATAAAGAAGAATCATGGGTAAATAGAAGAATGGCTGTGACTATTTTTCAATACGTATATTATTTAATGCATACATTACTAACTACGTCAGGTTTTTATTCCCCATTTTGTTACATGAAAATAATCACAACTTTTAAAGTAACTAATTAGCTTTCAGAAGATGCTGATATTCAGAGGTTTACTGGTGAGATCTTGAACATGAGATAGTTGGTATTTTGTATGACACACATTACTTTCCTGTTCTGTTGGGGTTCGGTGCTGCTGGGACAGACTGTGTGCTAGGAGTAGCCCAGTTCTGATGAACATCATGTTACTGGAGTGCCTGGGATACCATTGTCTCTCTGCCTGTCACCACATGATTCTTGTGAAGACTACTTTAGAGTTGGTTTGTATAAAAAATTCTGAGAGCAGCAGAGACCATAGAGCAAGACGGTCCTGAGAGCCCCCTAGAGGCACACCGTGTGTCCACCATGTTGGCCATCTTCTATTTATTTCCTAGTTGTCATCCCCAGCAGTCTGTCCTAGCGCCCTCTGAGTGATTTCCTTCTGCTCATCTGGGAAACCTAAGATAACACACATGAAGAAAGAACAGCAGTCTGGACAGTGAGCCCCTGATGGTAAAGAAGTCTTGGGAAAACCTGCTTCATTCACTCTGCACATTGTCCGTGTTCTTGGTGGAGCCAGCTGTGAGCTACAGTGTCCCTAAACCAAGCTTCCTCACCCAATCCCATCACCCAAACCCAAGCAGGGAGAGTGGCCTATAGAGGAGCAACTAGGCTCCTTCATTCTCCAATAGCCATTTTAGAATGTTCCACTTTCAGCTATTATTTGACAACTGGAAATATAAACTTCTCAATGTCTCCTTTGTTGGTGTTAGAGAAGCAAAGGAGACTCAATAAAGCCATCTGCTCATCTCTCCTTCCCCCAGCAAAAACCATTTCTCCATCAACCTGCTAAATTGTGTGAAGCATCACTTTAGATTACTAATAACGATCTCTAACATTCACTGTGCTCTTATTATGAGCAATGCACCACACCAAGTGCTTTACATGAATTTAATTTAACCTCCACAATGAACCTGTGAGGTTGGTAATATTATTATCCATTATTTATTTTTGTGAGAACAGCCTCCTCCAAGTGGTTAAATTAAGCTAGTAAGTGGCAGCAGCAGAATTCAAGTCCAAGTAATCTGATTCTAAGATGAAGCCATTTACTTAATCATTTGTGTAGTCATTTATGCTGTCATTTTTGGATCTCCAGTGTAAAAGGGTGACATGATTACACTCCTCAGCTCATGGCAGATTTCTATCATAAATTTGGGCAAGCTCCCCCTTATGTATGCTTGTTGATTAATGATCATCATTTATAATAATTCCCATCTTCCCTTCCCTGCTGTAGGCACATATCAGGAACCAGCCCCAATATTTCAATGTAGGTCCTTTTCTATTTTCCCCAACTGTCAACCAGTCTGAGAAATAAAGAAAGAGCACAAAGAAAGAAATTTTACAGCTGGGTCTCCTGAGGTGACATCACGTGTCAGCAGGTTCTGTGATGCTCCTGAGCCGCAAAACCAGCAAGTTTTTATTAGCGATTTTCAAAGGGGAGGGAGTGTATGAATAGGGTGTGGGTCACAGAGATCACATGCTTCAAAGGCAATAAAATATCACAAGGCAAATGGGGGCAGAGCAAGATCACAAGGCCAGGGTGAAATTAGAATTACTAATGAGGTTCCATGTCCCACTGTGCATGCATTGTCATTGATAAACATCTTAACAGGAAACAGGGTTCAAGAGCAGAGAACTGGTCTGACTAGAATTCAGGTTGGAATTTCCTAATCCTAGCAAGCCTGGGGGCACTGCAGGAGACCAGGGCGTATTTTATCCGTTATCTTCAACTGCATAAGACAGACACTCCCAGAGCGGCCATTTTAGAGGCCTCCCCCTGGGAATGCATTCTTTTCCCAGGGCTGTTCCTTGCTGAGAAAAAGAATTCAGTGATATTTCTCCTATTCGCTTTTGCAAGAAGAGAAATATGACTCTGTTCTTCTGCCCGGCCCTGCAGGCAGTCAGACCTTATGGTTATCTCCCTTGTTCCCTGAAAATTGCTGTTATCCTGTTCTTTTCAAGGTGCCCAGATTTCATATTAAGCTGACAGCAATACTAACGTGCCCCTATATTTAGCAGCCAAATAAAGAAGAATCATGGGTAAATAGAAGAATGGCTGTGACTATTTTTCAATACGTATATTATTTAATGCATACATTACTAACTACGTCAGGTTTTTATTCCCCATTTTGTTACATGAAAATAATCACAACTTTTAAAGTAACTAATTAGCTTTCAGAAGATGCTGATATTCAGAGGTTTACTGGTGAGATCTTGAACATGAGATAGTTGGTATTTTGTATGACACACATTACTTTCCTGTTCTGTTGGGGTTCGGTGCTGCTGGGACAGACTGTGTGCTAGGAGTAGCCCAGTTCTGATGAACATCATGTTACTGGAGTGCCTGGGATACCATTGTCTCTCTGCCTGTCACCACATGATTCTTGTGAAGACTACTTTAGAGTTGGTTTGTATAAAAAATTCTGAGAGCAGCAGAGACCATAGAGCAAGATGGTCCTGAGAGCCCCCTAGAGGCACACCGTGTGTCCACCATGTTGGCCATCTTCTATTTATTTCCTAGTTGTCATCCCCAGCAGTCTGTCCTAGCGCCCTCTGAGTGATTTCCTTCTGCTCATCTGGGAAACCTAAGATAACACACATGAAGAAAGAACAGCAGTCTGGACAGTGAGCCCCTGATGGTAAAGAAGTCTTGGGAAAACCTGCTTCATTCACTCTGCACATTGTCCGTGTTCTTGGTGGAGCCAGCTGTGAGCTACAGTGTCCCTAAACCAAGCTTCCTCACCCAATCCCATCACCCAAACCCAAGCAGGAGAGTGGCCTATAGAGGAGCAACTAGGCTCCTTCATTCTCCAATAAGCCATTTTAGAATGTTCCACTTTCAGCTATTATTTGACAACTGGAAATATAAACTTCTCAATGTCTCCTTTGTTGGTGTTAGAGAAGCAAAGGAGACTCAATAAAGCCATCTGCTCATCTCTCCTTCCCCCAGCAAAAACCATTTCTCCATCAACCTGCTAAATTGTGTGAAGCATCACTTTAGATTACTAATAACGATCTCTAACATTCACTGTGCTCTTATTATGAGCAATGCACCACACCAAGTGCTTTACATGAATTTAATTTAACCTCCACAATGAACCTGTGAGGTTGGTAATATTATTATCCATTATTTATTTTTGTGAGAACAGCCTCCTCCAAGTGGTTAAATTAAGCTAGTAAGTGGCAGCAGCAGAATTCAAGTCCAAGTAATCTGATTCTAAGATGAAGCCATTTACTTAATCATTTGTGTAGTCATTTATGCTGTCATTTTTGGATCTCCAGTGTAAAAGGGTGACATGATTACACTCCTCAGCTCATGGCAGATTTCTATCATAAATTTGGGCAAGCTCCCCCTTATGTATGCTTGTTGATTAATGATCATCATTTATAATAATTCCCATCTTCCCTTCCCTGCTGTAGGCACATATCAGGGAACCAGCCCCCAATATTTCAATGTAGGTCCTTTTCTATTTTCCCCAACTGTCAACCAGTCTGAGAAATAAAGAGAAAGAGCACAAAAGAAAGAAATTTTACAGCTGGGTCTCCTGAGGTGACATCACGTGTCAGCAGGTTCTGTGATGCTCCTGAGCCGCAAAACCAGCAAGTTTTTATTAGCGATTTTCAAAGGGGAGGGAGTGTATGAATAGGGTATGGGTCACAGAAATCACATGCTTCAAAGGCAATCAAATATTACAAGGCAAATGGGGGCAGAGCAAGATCACAAGGCCAGGGTGAAATTAGAATTACTAATGAGGTTCCATGTCCCACTGTGCATGCATTGTCATTGATAAACATCTTAACAGGAAACAGGGTTCAAGAGCAGAGAACTGGTCTGACTAGAATTCAGGTTGGAATTTCCTAATCCTAGCAAGCTGCAGGAGACCAGGGCGTATTTTATCCCTTATCTTCAACTACATAAGACAGACACTCCCAGAGCGGCCATTTTAGAGGCCTCCCCCTGGGAATGCATTCTTTTCCCAGGGCTGTTCCTTGCTGAGAAAAAGAATTCAGTGATATTTCTCCTATTCGCTTTTGCAAGAAGAGAAATATGACTCTGTTCTTCTGCCCGGCCCTGCAGGCAGTCAGTCTTTATGGTTATCTCCCTTGTTCCCTGAAAATTGCTGTTATCCTGTTCTTTTCAAGGTACCCAAATTTCATATTGTTCAAACACACATGCTTTACAAACAATTTGTGCAGATAACACAATCATCACAGGGTCCTGAGGTGACATACATCCTCAGCTTACAAAGATGACAGGATTAAGAGATCAAAGTAAAGACAGGCATAGGAAATTATAAGAGTATTGACTGTGGAAATGATAAATGTCCATGAAATCTTCACAATTTATGTTCAGAGATTGCAGTAAAGACAGGTGTAAGAAATTATAAAAGTATTAATTTAGGGTACTAACAAATGTCCATGAAATCTTCACAATTTATATTCTTTTGCCATGGCTTCAGCTGGTCCCTCCATTTGGGTTCTCTGACTTCCCACAATAGGCACACATTCTTATTTATTTAATGTATATCTTTTGCTCATATATGTTTTGAAGATGTACACTGTTTTGTCTGCATACATACTTAATAAATGTAAATGGTAATGTTTATATTCTGTTTTTTTTTTTTCCACTCAGCTCTGTTTTTAAAGCTTTATACACATTGCTCTATAGACATATATTATATTATGTTCTCACAACTGCGTAGTGGAGTCTCATCACATTTTATTTATCTACCTGCCCAGGCTTGGTCTCTTAGGTTGCCTTCCTTGTACCAACTGTTGTGATGCACATTCTTGCATGTGGCCCCTTGTGGAGCTTTGTGAGAATTTCTCTGGAATATATACACAAGACTAGAATTGTTTAATTCTAAAGTTCCCATGTACTTAATTTGATGAAATCCTTCCAGATTGCTTTCTAGAATAACTGCACCAATTTTTATTCCCATCAGCAATGCATTAGGTCTCTTATACCTCCAAGTATCTCTCCACATTTGAAGGTCTGAGCTTTGAAACATTAGGCTCCAATGTCATCGGAGGCAACTTTTAAAATGGGAAGGTTGCTTGATGTGGTGTCCTATTCATCCTATATTTTCTAATTCTCTAAGACTTTTATACCCTTTAACTCATAGCAATATTCAGTCAAGTATTATTATCTTCATTTGTCAACCTAAATAACAGAAATAAAAGAAAAAGAAATTTATTTGGGAATAGAGTATTGCAATGGGTATAGATATGCTATAGTAAACCATTTGCATGCATATTAAGGGAAGTAAAGGACAACAAAGATTTTGAAATGAAAAAATGAGGAGAATTACATGATAATTTTGAAATAATTTTCCTTAGCTACAAATATCAGTAACAACAGTGACACTAGTTCAAGGTTGGATAGGCAGTTGCTGTCCTTGTAGAAATATTTTTTTTTTGTATAAAGTTCCCATGGCTTTTTCAAAAGATTGTTATTTTGTATAGTTTTCTGTAATACTTTTATCAAGCATAGTAGCAGGAGAACCCTCTCTTCATGGCCATTTCTGGCTCTGTCAGATTTTTGTTTTTAATTGTTTGTGACTCCATTTTGATTCTGAAACTCTTACATGTTGCTGAAACATTTGAGCCCAACAGGTTATTTGACTGAGGTCACCAAATTAGTAAATGACAAACCTAGCACAAGGTCTTTTGATTTACCTACTCTGTTATTTCTACAAATTGCTGCATCTAAACATCATGGTCTAATTTATTTGCTCAGTTTCTCAGTAAAGAACAGAGTCTTTATGTTGATTGTGTGGAGAACATGGAACATGAATTAGTGATTTTTCAGGTTGGTGAGCAGTGTATTCAGTGCACTAAGGAGGCACTTGGGGGCACCATGTATGTTTCTGAAGAGGAAGGAGATGAGGACAGATGATGTGGAATTGCCAGGTACGAGACTGAATCTTTATTTGGGTTCTCCCAGAAGTGAACTCTAAGGCAAGGATTTAGTATAAATAGTTTATTTGGGAGATGATCATCAGAAACACTGATAAGGAAGTGAGGAAGTAAGCTAGGGAAGCCAGTTATTACATTGGGCAACTACTGTAGTTTATTTCTGCTGAGAAATTTGAGGACACAAGGCTGAACAGTCCTCAGACTTCATTCAATTTAGAGGAAAGGAAACTGGAGTAGTAATTCTAAAGCCTGACTATTAACCTTTACGTGACTATGGCTGTGACTTCCATCTTTATAGAGCTTTTGTTTTTTTCGGACTTTTTATTACACATCACCAGTGGGACCCACTATTTTCTTGTGAAATTTTAATTTGGTGAAAATGGAAGGTCTTTTGAATATTGTTCTTCCTAGTCTCGGAAGTAAAGTGCAGAAACAAAGAGATAATTGAAAGCTTAAGTAACAAGGGAATATTCTCAGAATTTATCTATTGGGCAAGCAGAAAAATCTGCAATTAGGACAGGGAACAAAAATTCTACTTTAACTAGACTGCTGCAGATTTCTACATGTGAATCAATTAGAAATTAAATCAACGGTGTAAGATGATAACTTGATTTATAAGAAAAGATTGTTTTGCTTAGAGTAAATCCAGAGGTCTTAGAATAATCAACTAGTAGTTAGAAAATATTTCTGGATTTGTTTAAAGTATATAGTACATTTGGGGGAAATTTCATATTTTCCTGTGGTAGGTTGTAAAATTAAATGTTATATTCCCTTCATACTTTAAAATGTATTATTTTCAATTTATCTGACTAGAAATAGACTTTTCTCTTCATTTTATAGTTTAATAAAAAGGCTTTCATTTCTTATAAAAGTTTTCTAACAGATGTATATGCAATTTCTCAACATCACTTAAGCACCTGAGTCCATATTTTCCTTAATTGGAAATTCTGGGGATAAATTCGAAAAATAAACCCACACAACAGACAGAGGAAGACTCACAAATGCTAAAAAAAAAAAAAAAAAAAAAGAGAGAAGGAAAGTAAAAAAGACAAATTTTTCAGGGAGCTATAGATTGTGATTTAAAAACACTGAACAGAATATCTAAATTAAAACAATGGAAAACTCAATTAAAAAATAAGTTTAGCCAAGAATATGTTCTGTGGAAGTACTAAGAGAGAGGCAAAATGTTCTGATAATAATGTGAATAGAACTGGATAATATTTCTCACAGGCTTAGAAGCCTTTTCAATTTTGAGCTGAGTTAAGTCACTTAAGGGAGTAGAAATTCTAGAGACTTTGTCAACTCTGCTTTTGAGTCACAGTTCAGTCTTTTTGTTTTTCTTTTTAAATCAATACTAGTTTAGTTAAAAATAGCAGAAGTTGTGGAGAAATTAAAGTTAGCAGCTTACTTCTCTTTTCCAATGAACAGATAAAGTTTGTAAAACCTTTTACTTAAGTCATTTAAGATTAGAGAAATAAGTAGATTTTGAAGAATGTGTAGTAGGCCAGGCTCTGAACTTTTAAGAAATGGTGCTCAGTTAATATTAGGTAGGTTCAACAGAATTTAGGAAAGTATACCAACAATGACTGAAGCTTGCATTCATTATTCTATACTAAGGCAGTAATCTTAGAGAGAAAATTCTATTTTTCAAAATTTGTTTTTGCACACAACTAATAATATTTCCATAAAAGGGAGCAAACAAAAATGTATACTTTCTTCTAAGTTTCCAGTCCTATCGCTGCTCACAGATTTTGCTTGCATTATTATCTCAGGAGTAATAATAAGGGAGATTAAATGTTAAAGTTAAGATGTGGCAGAATTGGATTGGAATTTTGGTCTTTTTTGCTCCAAAGGTCTTTTTCCTCTACAAGTGTTTTTCCATTCTTTCTTCTGCCATGAGTCAAACATTTAACACTCCCTTGGAAATCACATTGCCTTCTCTAAGGGTACATCAGTAAGAGCTATGAATGGAGATTATGACAGGTGGGAGCCTCTTTACCAGCTCGGGCTGCAAATAGCTTCAAGTCTGATTTTTCAGATTAATGGTTCAAGTTTCCACTTGCCCAACAAGCAGGAAATCTGAATAACTACGTTTGGATATTGTCCTCTGAATCCCCTTGCTCAAGCCTCCTTTATGCAAGACGAAACTCCTTTTGGGGAACTAGGCTCCACTTCTCTCAGACAATCTTGATGGGCACCACACTACTCAAGCAATTCTTTCTAAATTAACAAAATCTGCTTTAAGGAGACTGTTTCTTGAACTATGGACATAGTTCTGTATTTTTGATTTCTCTTTTCAAACTTCTGCCTTACTTGACACTCCATCACAATTAAAGAGGATTTAGAGATTACATCCATTTCAGTGGCATGCCAGCTGCTCTTCCCCTCTTCTTCTGTAAGTGCTAGTGCTTTACCACTCTAATATTGAAAACTTCTGTTATATCACCCTATTCCCGAAGTAAAGTGCAGAAACAAAGAGATAATTGAAAGCTTAAGTAACAAGGGAATATTCTCAGAATTTATCTATTGGGCAAGCAGAAAAATCTGCAATTAGGACAGGGAACAAAATTCTACTTTAACTAGACTGCTGCAGATTTCTACATGTGAATCAATTAGAAATTAAATCAACGGTGTAAGATGATAACTTGATTTATAAGAAAAGATTGTTTTGCTTAGAGTAAATCCAGAGGTCTTAGAATAATCAACTAGTAGTTAGAAAATATTTCTGGATTTGTTTAAAGTATATAGTACATTTGAAATTTCATATTTTCCTGTGGTAGGTTGTAAAATTAAATGTTATATTCCTTCATACTTTTAAAATGTATTATTTTCAATTTATCTGACTAGAAATAGACTTTTCTCTTCATTTTATAGTTTAATAAAAAGGCTTTCATTTCTTATAAAAGTTTTCTAACAGATGTATATGCAATTTCTCAACATCACTTAAGCACCTGAGTCCATATTTTCCTTAATTGGAAATTCTGGGGATAAATTCGAAAAATAAACCCACACAACAGACAGAGGAAGACTCACAAATGCTAAAAAAAAAAAAAAAAAAAAGAAGGAAAGTAAAAAAGACAAATTTTTCAGGGAGCTATAGATTGTGATTTAAAAACACTGAACAGAATATCTAAATTAAAACAATGGAAAACTCAATTAAAAAATAAGTTTAGCCAAGAATATGTTCTGTGGAAGTACTAAGAGAGAGGCAAAATGTTCTGATAATAATGTGAATAGAACTGGATAATATTTCTCACAGGCTTAGAAGCCTTTTCAATTTTGAGCTGAGTTAAGTCACTTAAGGAGTAGAAATTCTAGAGACTTTGTCAACTCTGCTTGAGTCACAGTTCAGTCTTTTGTTTTCTTTTAAATCAATACTAGTTTAGTTAAAAATAGCAGAAGTTGTGGAGAAATTAAAGTTAGCAGCTTACTTCTCTTTTCAATGAACAGATAAAGTTTGTAAAACCTTTTACTTAAGTCATTTAAGATTAGAGAAATAAGTAGATTTTGAAGAGAATGTGTAGTAGGCCAGGCTCTGAACTTTTAAGAAATGGTGCTCAGTTAATATTAGGTAGGTTCAACAGAATTTAGGAAAGTATACCAACAATGACTGAAGCTTGCATTCATTATTCTATACTAAGGCAGTAATCTTAGAGAGAAAATTCTATTTTCAAAATTTGTTTTGCACACAACTAATAATATTTCCATAAAAGGAGCAAACAAAATGTATACTTTCTTCTAAGTTTCCAGTCCTATCGCTGCTCACAGATTTTGCTTGCATTATTATCTCAGGAGTAATAATAAGGAGATTAAATGTTAAAGAGTTAGATGTGGCAGAATTGGATTGGAATTTTGGTCTTTTGCTCAAAGGTCTTTTCCTCTACAAGTGTTTTTCCATTCTTTCTTCTGCCATGAGTCAAACATTTAACACTCCTTGGAAATCACATTGCCTTCTCTAAGGGTACATCAGTAAAACTATGAATGGAGATTATGACGGGTGGGAGCCTCTTTACCAGCTCGGGCTGCAAATAGCTTCAAGTCTGATTTTCAGATTAATGGTTCAAGTTTCCACTTGCCCAACAAGCAGGAAATCTGAATAACTACGTTTGGATATTGTCCTCTGAATCCCTTGCTCAAGCCTCCTTTATGCAAGACGAAACTCCTTTTGGGGAACTAGGCTCCACTTCTCTCAGACAATCTTGATGGGCACCACACTACTCAAGCAATTCTTTCTAAATTAACAAAATCTGCTTTAAGGAGACTGTTTCTTGAACTATGGACATAGTTCTGTATTTTTGATTTCTCTTTTCAAACTTCTGCCTTACTTGACACTCCATCACAATTAAAGAGGATTTAGAGATTACATCCATTTCAGTGGCATGCCAGCTGCTCTTCCCCTCTTCTTCTGTAAGTGCTAGTGCTTTACCACTCTAATATTGAAAACTTCTGTTATATCACCCTATTCCCTGAAGAATCGAGAAAACCTAGTGTGATTTGTTCACCACTTCAGAATACACTTGCTAAATCATTCTCAATAGTAACATGTAGAATACTGCCTCTAGTTAAGACTGGCTTAACATATCCCTGCTTGCTAAGATAAATTCAATGTCCTCTCCAAGATTTCTGTGAATTCCCAAAGGTTATATTTTTCTTAACATTCTCCAGAGCAAATTCCTAGCTTCTATGGAACATTCATGTTCTACTTCGTATCATGCTGAAACACTCTTAACATGCCCAAAGTGTGGACCACATTCCCTTTACTTGAGAATCCCTACCTACAAGTCCCCTCTACCAAGGTATAAGTTAGACTTTTACTGGAGATTTGTGAGCTATGGTGATAACTGAGAGATGAAGACTTATTACATGGTAACAAATGACAGACTATTTAAATTGGATTTTAGACTTCCTAGTTCTTAAAAAGGAATGAGTCATTTATGACAAATTGGCATCTTCCATATCCACCTTGTTGTTTGGAGTCCTTCTCTCATCTTCTCTCTCCTTAGCTTCATTCTGTACACAAATTGCTTCTTAATTTTTATGCAACTGTTTTAATATCTCTTTCTTAAATCTTCTATCCATCTAAATAGCTTATTGATTTTTCTAAATAGAAAGCTTCTTTCCTCAGAGCCGCATCAAGAAGTACAATAATAATAAGTAATGCCATCAGTCCTCAGAAATTAGTAGCCAAAATTTTCAGCTAAAAATCTACCACAACTTTTTTTGCCTTCTTACTTTAAAGAAAGTGAAAATATCACAAAACTTCAGCAAATTGGAATCACCACAGTAAAACAAACAACAAAAGAATCCCCAAAACCCAACCCAAAAAACAGTTGTGTTGGTCCCTTCTGGAGTTGCTCCTCAGGCCTTCCCTGCCCAAGGTGAAACAACTGGAAACAGAGCTCCCACGATGGGCTACTCTTTAGCCCCTTTCACCTACTCAGATCTTCTATCTTCTCAGCTACTCCTGGCCACTAACATACCTGGACTCTCCCTCATTGCCAGGACCCTTTCATATCAACAACTTGAGTTTGGACCACATCCTGAGCTCTGATATGACACTCCCCTGAGGGACTGATCCCTCAGCTTGATGGTCTTCTATCCTGTTCAAGTCTCTGGTACAGCTGTGGAGGTCTCAGGTCTGAGGGCCAACCTATACATGAAAGGAGTGGGTGTTCACTAGACTGGAACTGCTTTGGAGTCTCAGTTGGTCGTCATGCATTCATTAATAAGCTATGGTGAAGGTAATCAATGCTTACTACTCTTAGCAGTAGACAGTAATATTCAGAGAAACCCTGAAATGTGCAGTTCACTAAAAGTAAGCTTGACTTTCTGGGAAAATGACTAGAAAAATGTTTAGTTTCTATTGGCTATGTGAAAGTTGTACTTACTTTAGAGGATTTAAATAGAGCAGAATATATGAGGCCAAGGTTGCAAATCAGCTCTAAAACCCAAAGTCATTTTGGTTACATAAGATACATTTTTAGGCTTACGAAAATTTTACATGTCAGGCCATTTCCTAAGTGAAGGCTTTATCTCTACAATTAATAAAAGATATAAATGGAAACCTGCAGCTGGCTGAATTGTCCTTTCAGTTCACATCGTATTTCCATTTATGCCTAGAGCCGGAATTTAACTTAAAAAATATGCTTTGTACACCTGATAAGCCTCTGCTTTATTGTACTCCCCTGGGAAAATAATTTCAGATATTTGCAACAAAAAGAGCTTCCTTTTGCTGTCAGAGCCAGCTAGACACAACCTCAGAGAAGGCTTTCCTGGAAAACACTTCCCAGTCAACTCTTGGACATGACAGCTGATTAGGCAGTCATTTCAGGCTTCTGGCTTTGGAAGTGTCACAGTCTGCTAGCAACTTCCCCGATTCAGGGCTAGGGGTTGGGCAAGGAAATAAAAATAGATGGGTTGTCAAATCATTCTTTCATTTTAATCCAGTCACATTTCTCCAGCCTCTGAGCTTCCCAACGTACTTCCCAATACATACACCCTCCAGACACACACATACTTTTACACACACACACCACACACACCACACAACCACTTTTCCTTCCTCACATACATACACCTTCACACAAATAGACACACTTCTGTACCTGATAACTACCAGGTGAATTATAAGCATGCTTTTTTCCTTCTGATGGCTCCAGAATGATCTAACCTTTTGAATATTTTAACACAGACTAATGAACACCAGTGTGGTGGGATATGCCTGCTTTTACAGAAACTCAAGGTGTTAGGGGCTAAGACAACTCTTCTCAGTCAGAATGGCAAGCATTTAACATCAGTCTTCCCTACCCTTTATCCCATACTCATGCTAAAATCTTTTTCTGATCATGGTCTTGAGCTATGGAGTCTAGCTTTGGCTTCAGAATCCTCCACACAGAGTTCTAGGCAGCCATAATCATAAGGTAGTAGCTTATGTTCCAGCTGAAACCTGTTACCACCCCTGTCCTGAAGTGTTGCAGTTTGGCCATTTGACAACATTTTCCTTTGTGCTCTTATTTTTCCTCCTCATTTGTCATTCTCTCTGGAGGTCTGAACCAACTCAGCTTCTCAGTACTCCTTCTATCCTCAGGCAAGTAGTGTTTATGCTCAGGGTTCTGTACTTCAAGGGGCCCTTAGCTTTGGAGTGCCTTCCATAAAGTGTCTAAAATCCCCTTTGATTACTGTAATGAGCCAGAATTGGCAGTGTTACCCAAATGGGGCATCCTGAGTTGGCACAAGGAACTGCATGGGCCCTTGTCCCCATTTCTCCCATGCAGAGTATCTTTACTCTTTATTTTTTGCTTGGGTCAACCAGGTACTCTAAGATGCTCAGAGATCTATGCCTAGAGGGATGTCCCAAAGTCAGGCCCCAGTACCAGGAGAATGGTCTGAGAGCAGACCACACTAGCTGCACTGTGTTATTTCTTTCACGCAAGATTGGGCCTCCACATAGTCCTGATATGTCAATTCTTGCCAACTTAAGAATTTTTGCTTATATAGACAGAAATTCCACAAAATATAGACTTGCTGCAATGTTAACACCATTAGTGTTCTACTTATCTTTCCTTCCTGCCAATTTCTCCGAACTCATTTATTTTATTATACAAAAGAAATAAATATCCTTGCAATGTTGCAAATTAAATTTACTCTAGTTTGTGCCAGTGGGACACAATGTACGGGGATTGCTGTACGGATTCATTAACGGAGGTCATGCAAAAAACATGGTGATTTTAGACAAGCAGGGGATAGGTCACACAGTGCTGAAAAATACATATATCACCAGGATATTTAGTCACTGTACGACATAGGTATCCATTCGAGCCTCAAATCTTATCCAGGAGAGAATCTACATCTGGATCTAGTATCCTCTTGATTCCAGATGTCAGAAATTACCATTACCAGGGTACAGATGACAATTGATCACTCCTTCCAAATGAATAGTCGATAAATGGCTCTTTCCCTGCAGAGGAGGGCATCAGTGTATTCTAAAATAGTGACCTACTTTTTAGTTTGAATATTTTAACAGGGCATACCGGGTTATCCTAGCAGAAATCGTCAATCAGAACTTCAGACTGGCTTTATAAGAAGGAAATACGGAATAATGAATGCCTGCTCTTACAGGGCCAAACTATCATCCCCAATTTTGATGTCCAGATATATTAGAATGGCTCGTATCTGGAGGGATGCGGAATGAACACCTAGAAATACTACAAGAATGGGTCTCCCCCATTGTATAATGACTGCAATTAGCCTCATTTAACAAACTACAAAGAGTGCTATTTCACCAACAATTTATCCCATGAACCCTTCCAACATTATATAGCCCTGTAAATCAGGTTTCTGATGCACCCCATTTTAAGCGGAATCATTCCTGTATTAGCCCCTCCATGGGCCAAAGAATGGGCTTTAACGAAGGGGCTCTCCCTTGGCTTAAAACTTTAAAATGGATACCATCCTATTCCTGATCAGACTCCAGATAGTTACCTTTTTTCTAGATGACTATAGAGTTTGCATCTGAGCCCTACAAAAGATCTCTGAACCATCGGCGACTGTCAGGAATGGATAGACTACACAGTTTTAGTGCTAGATCCGCTTGGGCAGTACGGTGAAATGCTTAATAAACACTCAGAAGTCTCGCATAATATGCATACTCAGTATATTGTTTTGAAGTACTTAAGTGCCTGCTCATACATGATCGGATCGGAATTTGGTTTTAACTTTCAGAAACTGGGGATAGTGAGTACTTCAGGCAAGAGTTTGTGACGCACCACTAGTCTTGATGAGAATTAATTTGCGAGCTCTAGGGCCCGAATATAGTAGGATTGGAACATGGTCGAGAATAGCTTATCAAGAAGCCAGGAAACACAGTGTCAGGAAAAATATGTAGAAAAATCATTTTATGAAGAAAGCCATACAAGGCTGTCAGGAGCCATTCCGTGTGACAGAGAGATTTAGAAAACTGTCCAACGTAGAAAAATCTGTTAAAGGTTGCACAGAAGCGAAATTAACAGCGTTGCAAGTACATATCCAGGTGTTTATCGCCCTCCATACTGAAGGGTAACTAACTAAGGTGCTAAGAATTTTCAAGTTTCTGGGCACTAGTTGGAATGAAAGCCATTAGTTGTTGCTAGCCTAGCAAAACAACCAAAATTTGTTTCAAACATGGAGGAGTAATGTCGGACTACATTCAAATCCATTTGCACTTTGACACTTAGTTATATGCTAGTTGTCCCTACACTACAGCGCTCCACACTGTATACAGTGTAGGCGCCATAATTGTTAATGTTTGTCAAATATTATCTCTCTGCGGCCGTCATGTAGAATGCCAGTCCGGAACCTCATTTGAGATTAACAATGCTCATAAAAATACGGCGACTCAAACTGAGGTTTGAAACATCATAAGGCTTCCTGGATGGGTTCTAGAGGTGCACTTAGTAGTCATTACCTGTCACCTTTACTGATCAACAGCTGTTTATCGTTGAAGAGCTTTGATACTTATTTGTATGGATTTCAAAAACCATGAAGGGTCAATCTCTTTGGAAAGACATCACAAAAACCCGTCCAGCGATGATGGTCGTCACAGGTGCTCCTTAAGGACGCCGTTTAATGTCTCCCAAAGAGTACCAGGTTGGCCTTAAATCTACCTTATAAGTACTCACATTGCTTTTGTTAGCAGCACATCTTGTCCCTCCCATTTCATCTGGAAAAACTGCTAAGCTCAGCCAGGGCGTCAGACTCCCTGAAAATTCAGGACTGCCACATCTCAAATTATTGTGAGTGTACAGAATCAAAGACTTCTGATGAATTCCCCAAAAATTTTTTTTTAGATGAAATCAAAGTTTGGAAACTAACTTCGGCCAGACATATGGCAGTCCTGCCCATTAAAGGTTCCTATTGAACGTCTTACCAGGGGAAATTCTTTAAGGCACTCAATGCCAATACTTGGATTATTATGTCTCGTTTGACTCACTCTTAAAAATAGAAAAACATATGGTGAAAAATTAAACGTGAAAATAGAGGCAGTCCCAGTGAGCCTGAGTCTACTATTTCTGTTAGAACCCTGGGACGCCAAGATGCTACAGCATAACAAGTTCCGCTGGGTAGAGGCCTCTAGGAGCTCACCAGGTGGAATTCATTTCCCTTTCAGCCAAAAAAATGGGGTAAACTTCTGGGCGCGACAAAATGCTCGCATAATCCATTATCAGTGTACTGTTTACCTACCTCAAAGAAAAATATAATATCGGCATGTTGTTCCCCATATGTACTCTTTTGAACGTAGGAAATCAGCTCAGGAAAATTTACCCTCTGAGAGTTATCCTTCAAGAATATTTCCCAAACTGTGGAAGCTATGCAATCCCCACGGTATTTGGCTGACCAGTATTCTAAACATGAGTATAAAACCATGGGTACCTCACAGACAGTTCCTAGACACCTTTCTTTTGTTTGAACCCAGTGGTCGAGTTCAATTGTTATCTGACAGCCAGTTATTTTGACAAACCTGGTGGAGTATGGGGTGCTGAATTGAATGCCTCTATTCAGTTGCTTACCAGGTACTGTATCACAGTGCAATCGCTGATTTAAAGGACTTGGCGTTGTTTGGATTCCTGATAGGGGGTTTATTTAAATTCTGCATGGACAAAGCTGGAAATCTTGAACTACCTACTAGAGCAATCTATCCTAAAAAAATAGACCTCACCCTCTATTCTTAGGTCCAGGTTTACTTTCAGAGTCTCCTTGGATTTGTCTTACCCTGTTTGCCTCCAATTGACCATTCTGCCGTAAAGACCGCAATACCAGGTAAAACTCTGCAATTCATAGATAACATTCTCTGATTACTGTGGCATGAGGTTGCCAATGGGTTAAAGTAAACATGTTTCATGTTAAATTAACACTGTACCTAACATTTTTAATCGAACATATCAGATTTCAAGTCTGATACAAGTTTAATCAAACCTACTACTTTATGCCAGAAAGTAATCTTTGAAGCTGACTGTAACCTATGTGGTTGTTTTCTTTCAGTGATAAATAAGTGGTTCTTTTTCAGCTGCTACAGGCCCAGTTTGACAGCATAAGCATTACTCTGGACTTGAATACAAAAGTGTTGCCCTCAACCCTATATTGTTAGTCCCAAGCATCATTCAAACAGAGAAATTGAAGTTTGAGGGCCTAACTACATATTAAGGAATGATTTTGTCTACCTTCTAGTGCATCTAAATCTGCAGATTCACAACAGATATTTTGCCATTTTCTTGGTTCAGCCAAGTTTAGTGGCAAATCAACCTACATGGGACTGAGCAAACTCTGTGAACCAGCCCTCGATTGACACAGTCCCTAATCTGCCCGGGTGAGGAAAGCTAGCCAGGTCAAAGAACAAAGACCGGTCCCATTTTACATGCCAAACCTTAACGTAACCATTTTATCAGTGCACATTACACCCCTGGAGTTTACCAGTGAAAGGACGCAAATCCTCCAATACCATTGGAGTTTGATGGTACAGTCAAGTCATTCAGATAAAAGCACTGACTATGCTAAATAAAAATGGTTAACATCCCCGGATTTGAAACTTTTCTGTTCATCTAAATGAGATCGCAAACAAAACTCTGGCATTTTAGTACTGGACACCCTACGGCGATCTGCCAAGGATTCTAACGAAATTGCTATACGAGTTTTAATTCTTTAGGATTTAAGAAGATCATCGTATACGATGGGAAGGTGAAACCCAAAAGAAAAGAACTTTTAGATGTTCCATTTTTGTGGGTGCCCAGTATTAGGCTAAAAGGCAATGGGTTTGACTACCAAACTAATGATAGTAAGATCATAGTGACATGAGTTAATGGGACAGTGAAGTTTCTCATTAGCCTTTCATCTGCAAAAGCCAACATCTAGCTCCTTGTTCGTACAGAATGGATGACTCTCACCGCCAAGTTAAATCAGAATCATAGTAATCACTCCCTGATCAGCTGAACAACAGACCTCACCTAAAGATCTTTTGTAACAGTTTTATAGGCCTAATTACTGTTGGATTTTTCACAGCGATGGACCTGAGACACACAACACCTGGAAAATCGGGTAACTCCCACCCCAAAACTGCGCTTTAAGCAAACAGGCACACCAGGAGATCATATCCCACACCTGGCCGGGAGGGTCCCACACCCGAGCCTCCCTCATTGCTAGCACAGCAGTCTGTGATCTACCGGCAAGGCAGCAGCGAGGCTGGGGGGGCGCCCGCCATTGCTGAGGCTTAAGTAGGTAAACAAAGCTGCTGGGAAGCTCGAACTGGGTGGAGCTCACAGCAGCTCAAGGAAACCTGCCTGTCTCTGTAGACTCCACCTCTGGGGACAGGGCACAGTAAATAATAACAAACGCAGCAGCTCTGCAGGCATAGCGACTCTGTCTGACAGCTTTGAAGAGGCAGTGGATCTCCCAACACGGAGGTTGAGATCTGAGAAGGGACAGACTCCCTGCTCAAGTGGGTCCCTGACCCTGAGTAGCCTAACTGGGAGACATCCCCACTAGGGGCAGTCTGACACCCACACCTCACAGGGTGGAGTACACCCCTGAGAGGAAGCTTCCAAAGCAAGAATCAGACAGGTACACTCGCTGTTCAGAAATATTCTATCTTCTGCAGCCTCTGCTGCTGATACCCAGGCAAACAGGGTCTCTGGACCTCAAGCAATCTCCTACAGCTACAACCTACAGCTGAGGATCCTGACTGTTAGAAGGAAAGCTATCAAACAGGAAGGACACCTACAAAACCCCATCAGTACATCACCATCATCAAAGACCAGAGGCAGATAAAACCACAAAGATGGGGAAAAAGCAGGGCAGAAAAGCTGGGAATTCAAAAATAAGGCGCATCTCCCCGGCAAAGGCGCAGCTCATCGCCAGCAACGGATCAAAGCTGGACGGAGAATGACGGACGAGATGAGAGAAGAAGGCTTCAGTCCATCAAATTTCTCAGAGCTAAAGGAGGAATTACGTACCCAGCGCAAAGAAACTAAAATCTTGAAAAAAAGTGGAAGAATTGATGGCTAGAGTAATTAATGCAGAGAAGCTCACAAACGAAATGAAAGAGGCGAAAACCATGGCACGAGAAATACGTGACAAATGCACAAGCTTCAGTAACCGACTCGATCAACTGGAAGAAAGAATGTCAGCGATGGAGGATCAAATGAATGAAATGAAGCGAAGAGAAACCAAAAGAAAAAGAAGAAAAAGAAATGAACAAAGCCTGCAAGAAGTATGGGATTATGTAAAAGACCAAATCTACGTCTGATTGGGGTGCCTGAAAGTGAGGGGAAAATGGAACCAAGTTGGAAAACACTCTTCAGGATATCATCCAGGAGAACTTCCCCAACCTAGTAGGGCAGGCCAACATTCAAATCCAGGAAATACAGAGAGCATACAAAGATACTCCTCGAGAAGAGCAACTCCAAGACACATAATTGCCAGATTCACCAAAGTTGAAATGAAGGAAAAAATCTTAAGGGCAGCCAGAGAAAGGTCGGGTTACCCACAAAGGAAGCCCATCAGACTAACAGCAGATCTCTCGGCAGAAACTCTTCAAGCCAGAAGAGTGGGGGCCAATATTCAACATTCTTAAAGAAAAGAATTTTAAACCCAGGATTTTATATCCAGCCAAACTAAGTTTCATAAGTGAAGGAGAAATAAAATCCTTTACAGATAAGCAAATGCTTAGGATTTTGTCACCACTAGGCCTGCCTTACAAGAGACCCTGAAGGAAGCACTAAACATGGAAAGGAACAACGGTACCAGCCATTGCAAAAACATGCCAAAATGTAAAGACCATCAAGGCTAGGAAGAAACTGCATCAACTAACGAGCAAAATAACCAGTTAATATCATAATGGCAGGATCAAGTTCACACATAACAATCTTAACCTTAAATGTAAATGGACTAAATGCTCCAATTAAAAGACACAGACTGGCAAACTGGATAAAGAGTCAAGACCCATCAGTCTGCTGTATTCAGGAGACCCATCTCACATGAGACATACATAGGCTCAAAATAAAGGGATGGAGGAAGATTTACCAAGCAAATGGAGAACAAAAAAAGCGGGGTTGCAATACTAGTCTCTGATAAAACAGACTTTAAACCATCAAAGATCAAAAGAGACAAAGAAGGCCATTACATAATGGTAAAGGGATCAATTCAACAGGAAGAGCTAACTATCCTAAATATATATGCACCCAATACAGGAGCACCCAGATTCATAAAGCAAGTCCTTAGAGACTTACAAAGAGACTTAGACTCCCATACAATAATAATGGGAGACTTCAACACTCCACTGTCAACATTAGACAGATCAACGAGACAGAAAGTTAACAAGGATATCCAGGAATTGAACTCATCTCTGCAGCAAGCAGACCTAATGAACATCTATAGAACTCTCCACCCCAAATCAACAGAATATACATTCTTCTCAGCACCACATCGTACTTACTCCAAAATTGACCACGTAATTGGAGTAAAGCACTCCTCAGCAAATGTACAAGAACAGAAATTATAACAAACTGTCTCTCAGACCACAGTGCAATCAAATTAGAACTCAGGACTAAGAAACTCAATCAAAACCGCTCAACTACATGGAAACTGAACAACCTGCTCCTGAATGACTACTGGGTACATACGAAATGAAGGCAGAAATAAAGATGTTCTTTGAAACCAATGAGAACAAAGATACAACATACCAGAATCTCTGGGACACATTTAAAGCAGTGTGTAGAGGAAATTTATAGCACTAAATGCCCACAAGAAAGCAGGAAAGATCTAAAATTGACACTCTAACATCGCAATTAAAAGAACTAGAAGCAAGAGCAAACACATTCGAAAGCTAGCAGAAGGCAAGAAATAACTAAGATCAGAGCAGAACTGAAGGAGATAGAGACACAAAAACCCTCAAAAATCAATGAATCCAGGAGTTGGTTTTTGAAAAGATCAACAAAATTGACAGACCACTAGCAAGACTAATAAAGAAGAAAGAGAAGAATCAAATCGACGCAATTAAAAATGATAAAGGGATATCACCACCGACCCCACAGAAATACAAACTACCATCAGAGAATACTATAAACACCTCTCATAAATAAACTGGAAAATCTAGAAGAAATGGATAATTTCCTGGACACTTACACTCTTCAAGACTAAACCAGGAAGAAGTTGAATCCTGAATAGACCAATAGTAGGCTCTGAAATTGAGGCAATAATTAATAGCCTACCAACCAAAAAGTCCAGGACCAGATGGATTCACAGCTGAATTCTACCAGAGGTACAAGGAGGAGCTGGTACCATTCCTTCTGAAACTATTCCAATCAATAGAAAAGAGAATCCTCCTAACTCATTTTATGAGGCCAACATCATCCTGATACCAAAGCCTGGCAGAGACACAACAAAAAGAATTTTAGACCAATATCCCTGATGAACATCGATGCAAAAATCCTCAATAAAATACTGGCAAAGCAGTTCAGCAGCACATCAAAAAACTTATCCACCATGATCAAGTGGGCTTCATCCCTGGGATGCAAGGCTGGTTCAACATTATAAATCAATAAACATAATCCAGCATATAAACAGAACCAAAGACAAGAACCACATCATTATCTCAATAGATGCAGAAAAGGCTTTTGACAAAATTCAACAGCCCTTCATGCTAAAAGCAGCTCAATAAATTCGGTATTGATGGAGCGTACCTCAAAATCATAAGAGCTATTTATGACAAACCCACAGCCAATATCATACTGAATGGGCAAAAACTGGAAAAATTCCTTTGAAAACTGGCACAAGACAGGGATGCCCTCTCTCACCACTCCTATTCAACATAGTGTTGGAAGTTCTGGCTAGGGCAATCAGGCAAGAGAAAGAAATCAAGATTCAGTTAGGAAAAGAAGTCAAATTGTCCCTGTTTGCAGGACATGATTGTATATTTAGAAAACCCCATTGTCTCAGCCCAAAATCTCCTTAAGCTGATAAGCAACTTCAGCAAAGTCTCAGGATACAAAATTAATGTGCAAAAATCACAAGCATTCTTATACACCAGTGACAGTCAAACAGAGCCAAATCAGGAATGAACTTCCATTCACAATTGCTTCAAAGAGAATAAAATACCTAGGAATCCAACTTACAAGGGATGTAAAGGACCTCTTCAAGGAGAACTACAAACCACTGCTCAGTGAAATAAAGAGGACACAAACAAATGGAAGAACATACCATGCTCATGGATAGGAAGAATCAATATCGTGAAAATGGCCATACTGCCCAAGGTAATTTATAGATTCAATGCCATCCCCATCAAGCTACCAATGAGCTTCTTCACAGAATTGGAAAAAACTGCTTTAAAGTTCATATGGAACCAAAAAGAGCCGCATCTCCAAGACAATCCTAAGTCAAAAGAACAAAGCTGGAGGCATCACGCTACCTGACTTCAAACTATACTACAAGGCTACAGTAACCAAAACAGCATGGTACTGGTACCAAAACAGAGATATAGACCAATGGAACAGAACAGAGTCCTCAGAAATAATACCACATCTACAGCCATCTGATCTTTGACAAACCTGAGAGAAACAAGAAATGGGAAAGGATTCCTATTTAATAAATGGTGCTGGGAAAATTGGCTAGCCATAAGTAGAAAGCTGAAACTGGATCCTTTCCTTACTATACGAAAATTAATTCAAGATGGATTAGAGACTTAAATGTTAGACCTAATACCATAAAAATCCTAGGAAAACCTAGGTAGTACCATTCAGGACATAGGCATGGGCAAAGACTTCATGTCTAAAACACCAAAAACAACGGCAGCAAAAGCCAAAATTGACAAATGGGATCTAATTAAACTAAAGAGCTTCTGCACAGCAAAAGAAACTACCATCAGAGTGAACAGGCAACCTACAGAATGGGAGATAATTTTTGCAATCTACTCATCTGACAAAGGGCTAATATCCAGAACCTACAAAGAACTCAAACAAATTTACAAGAAAAAAACAACCCCATCAAAAAGTGGGCAAAGGATATGAACAGACATTTCTCAAAAGAAGACATTCATACAGCCAACAGACACATGAAAAAATGCTCATCATCACTGGCCATCAGAAATGCAAATCAAAACCACAATGAGATACCATCTCACACCAGTTAGAATGGCGATCATTCAAAAGTCAGGAAACAACAGGTGCTGGAGAGGATGTGGAGAAATAGGAACACTTTTACACTGTTGGTGGGATTGTAAACTAGTTCAACCATTATGGAAAACAGTATGGCGATTCCTCAAGGATCTAGAACTAGATGTACCATATGACCCAACCATCCCATTACTAGGTATATACCCAAAGGATTATAAATTATGCTGCTATAAAGACACATGCACACGTATGTTTATTGCAGCACTATTCTAATAAAAGACTTGGAATCAACCCAAATGTCCATCAGTGACAGATTGGATTAAGAAAATGTGGCACATATACACCATGGAATACTATGCAGCCATAAAAGAGACCCTGAAGGAAGCACTAAACATGGAAAGGAACAACCGGTACCAGCCATTGCAAAAACATGCCAAAATGTAAAGACCATCAAGGCTAGGAAGAAACTGCATCAACTAACGAGCAAAATAACCAGTTAATATCATAATGGCAGGATCAAGTTCACACATAACAATCTTAACCTTAAATGTAAATGGACTAAATGCTCCAATTAAAAGACACAGACTGGCAAACTGGATAAAGAGTCAAGACCCATCAGTCTGCTGTATTCAGGAGACCCATCTCACAGCAGAGACATACATAGGCTCAAAATAAAGGGATGGAGGAAGATTTACCAAGCAAATGGAGAACAAAAAAGCGGGGTTGCAATACTAGTCTCTGATAAAACAGACTTTAAACCATCAAAGATCAAAAGAGACAAAGAAGGCCATTACATAATGGTAAAGGGATCAATTCAACAGGAAGAGCTAACTATCCTAAATATATATGCACCCAATACAGGAGCACCCAGATTCATAAAGCAAGTCCTTAGAGACTTACAAAGAGACTTAGACTCCCATACAATAATAATGGGAGACTTCAACACTCCACTGTCAACATTAGACAGATCAACGAGACAGAAAGTTAACAAGGATATCCAGGAATTGAACTCATCTCTGCAGCAAGCAGACCTAATAGACATCTATAGAACTCTCCACCCCAAATCAACAGAATATACATTCTTCTCAGCACCACATCGTACTTACTCCAAAATTGACCACGTAATTGGAAGTAAAGCACTCCTCAGCAAATGTACAAGAACAGAAATTATAACAAACTGTCTCTCAGACCACAGTGCAATCAAATTAGAACTCAGGACTAAGAAACTCAATCAAAACCGCTCAACTACATGGAAACTGAACAACCTGCTCCTGAATGACTACTGGGTACATAACGAAATGAAGGCAGAAATAAAGATGTTCTTTGAAACCAATGAGAACAAAGATACAACATACCAGAATCTCTGGGACACATTTAAAGCAGTGTGTGAGGGAAATTTATAGCACTAAATGCCCACAAGAGAAAGCAGGAAAGATCTAAAATTGACACTCTAACATCGCAATTAAAAGAACTAGAGAAGCAAGAGCAAACACATTCGAAAGCTAGCAGAAGGCAAGAAATAACTAAGATCAGAGCAGAACTGAAGGAGATAGAGACACAAAAACCCTCAAAAATCAATGAATCCAGGAGTTGGTTTTGAAAAGATCAACAAAATTGACAGACCACTAGCAAGACTAATAAAGAAGAAAAGAGAAGAATCAAATCGACGCAATTAAAAATGATAAAGGGGATATCACCACCGACCCCACAGAAATACAAACTACCATCAGAGAATACTATAAACACCTCTACGCAAATAAACTGGAAAATCTAGAAGAAATGGATAATTTCCTGGACACTTACACTCTTCAAGACTAAACCAGGAAGAAGTTGAATCCTGAATAGACCAATAGTAGGCTCTGAAATTGAGGCAATAATTAATAGCCTACCAACCAAAAAGTCCAGGACCAGATGGATTCACAGCTGAATTCTACCAGAGGTACAAGGAGGAGCTGGTACCATTCCTTCTGAAACTATTCCAATCAATAGAAAAGAGAATCCTCCTAACTCATTTTATGAGGCCAACATCATCCTGATACCAAAGCCTGGCAGAGACACAACAAAAAAAGAATTTTAGACCAATATCCCTGATGAACATCGATGCAAAAATCCTCAATAAAATACTGGCAAACCGGATTCAGCAGCACATCAAAAAACTTATCCACCATGATCAAGTGGGCTTCATCCCTGGGATGCAAGGCTGGTTCAACATTCGCAAATCAATAAACATAACCCAGCATATAAACAGAACCAAAGACAAGAACCACATGATTATCTCAATAGATGCAGAAAAGGCTTTTGACAAAATTCAACAGCCCTTCATGCTAAAACGCTCAATAAATTCGGTATTGATGGAAGCGTACCTCAAAATCATAAGAGCTATTTATGACAAACCCACAGCCAATATCATACTGAATGGGCAAAAACTGGAAAAATTCCTTTGAAAACTGGCACAAGACAGGGATGCCCTCTCTCACCACTCCTATTCAACATAGTGTTGGAAGTTCTGGCTAGGGCAATCAGGCAAGAGAAAGAAATCAAGGGGATTCAGTTAGGAAAAGAAGAAGTCAAATTGTCCCTGTTTGCAGGCGACATGATTGTATATTTAGAAAACCCCATTGTCTCAGCCCAAAATCTCCTTAAGCTGATAAGCAACTTCAGCAAAGTCTCAGGATACAAAATTAATGTGCAAAAATCACAAGCATTCTTATACACCAGTAACAGTCAAACAGAGGCCAAATCATGAATGAACTTCCATTCACAATTGCTTCAAAGAGAATAAAATACCTAGGAATCCAACTTACAAGGGATGTAAAGGACCTCTTCAAGGAGAACTACAAACCACTGCTCAGTGAAATAAAAGAGGACACAAACAAATGGAAGAACATACCATGCTCATGGATAGGAAGAATCAATATCGTGAAAATGGCCATACTGCCCAAGGTAATTTATAGATTCAATGCCATCCCCATCAAGCTACCAATGAGCTTCTTCACAGAATTGGAAAAAACTGCTTTAAAGTTCATATGGAACCTAAAAAGAGCCCGCATCTCCAAGACAATCCTAAGTCAAAAGAACAAAGCTGGAGGCATCACGCTACCTGACTTCAACCTATACTACAAGGCTACAGTAACCAAAACAGCATGGTACTGGTACCAAAACAGAGATATAGACCAATGGAACAGAACAGAGTCCTCAGAAATAATACCACACATCTACAGCCATCTGATCTTTGACAAACCTGAGAGAAACAAGAAATGGGGAAAGGATTCCCTATTTAATAAATGGTGCTGGGAAAATTGGCTAGCCATAAGTAGAAAGCTGAAACTGGATCCTTTCCTGACTATACGAAAATTAATTCAAGATGGATTAGAGACTTAAATGTTAGACCTAATACCATAAAAATCCTAGAGGAAAACCTAGGTAGTACCATTCAGGACATAGGCATGGGCAAAGACTTCATGTCTAAAATACCAAAAGCAACGGCAACAAAAGCCAAAATTGACAAATGGGATCTCATTAAACTAAAGAGCTTCTGCACAGCAAAAGAAACTACCATCAGAGTGAACAGGCAACCTACAGAATGGGAGAAAATTTTTGCAATCTACTCATCTGACAAAGGGCTAATATCCAGAACCTACAAAGAACTCAAACAAATTTACAAGAAAAGAACAACCCCATCAAAAAGTGGGCAAAGGATATGAACAGACATTTCTCAAAAGAAGACATTCATACAGCCAACAGACACATGAAAAAATGCTCATCATCACTGGCCATCAGAGAAATGCAAATCAAAACCACAATGAGATACCATCTCACACCAGTTAGAATGGCGATCATTCAAAAGTCAGGAAACAACAGGTGCTGGAGAGGATGTGGAGAAATAGGAACACTTTTACACTGTTGGTGGGATTGTAAACTAGTTCAACCATTATGGAAAACAGTATGGCGATTCCTCAAGGATCTAGAACTAGATGTACCATATGACCCAGCCATCCCATTACTAGGTATATACCCAAAGGATTATAAATTACGCTGCTATAAAGACACATGCACGTATGTTTATTGCAGCACTATTCACTAATAGCAAAGACTTGGAATCAACCCAAATGTCCATCAGTGACAGATTGGATTAAGAAAATGTGGCACATATACACCATGGAATACTATGCAGCCATAAAAAGGATGAGTTTGCGTCCTTTGTAGGGACATGGATGCAGCTGGAAACCATCATTCTTAGCAAACTATCACAAGAACAGAAAACCAAACACCGCATGTTCTCACTCATAGGTGGGAACTGAACAATGAGATCACTTGGACTCGGGAAGGGAACATCACACACGGGGCCTATCATGGGGAGGGGAGGGGAGGATTGCATTGGGAGTTATACCTTATGTAAATGACGGGTTGATGGGTGCAGCACACCAATATGGCACAAGTATACATATGTAGCAAACCTGCACATTGTGCACATGTACCCTACAACTTGAAGTTTAATAATAATAAATTAAAAAAAAAAAAAAGAAACATGAAGAAATAGAAAAAAAGTGGCCCAATAAAAAGAATAAAGTAAATCCGTAAAAAGTGACCCTAAGAAATTGGAGGTATATAAGTTACCAGACAAGTAATTCAAAATAGCCATCATAAAGATGCTAAATAAGTTCAGGAGAAGGATGCATGAACACAATTTGATAGAAAGATAACAATTAGATAACAAAAAGAAAGTATAAAAAAAGACAAAAGAGAAATTTTGGAGTTGAAGCATAATTGAATCAAAAAATGAATTAGAGGTAATCAACAAGAGACTTGATGAAGCAGAAGAAAGAATGATAAACTATAAGTCAGATCATTTGAAATTATCTTGTCAGATCATCAAATAAATAAATAATAAAAAGCGTGAACAAATTATGTGTTATGTAAACCCTGTGGTAACTACAAAAAATAACTATAGAAAACACACAAAGAAAAATACAAAAGAAATCAAAGCATGTCACAACAATAAAAATCAACAAAATTCAAAGGAACTGAGCAACAGAGGAAAAGAGGGGCAAAGAGCTAAAAGGCACATAGAAAACAACAAAATTGAAATACTAACTCCTTCCTTATCAATAATTACCTTAAATATGAAGGGATTAAACATCCTAATCAAATGGCATAGAGAGGCTTATTTGATAAAAGTAAACAAGCAACAAACAAACATAAGTATCAGCTATATACTATCTATAACAGACTTACTTTAGATTAAAGAACACATGTAGGCTTAAGACAAAAATATGAAAGAATATATTAATTTCAAGTGGTAATCAAAAGAAAGAAGGGGTGGTGGTACTTACATCAGACAAAATAGAGTTTAAGTCAAAAAAATGTTCACAAGAAACAGAGAAGATCATCATATAATGATTTAAGCATCAATTCACCAGGAAGCCGTAACAATTATAATTATACAGGTACCCAATATCAGAATACCTAAATAGATGAAGTGAACACTGACAGAACTGAAGAAATGGGCAGAAACACAATAATAGTAGGAGACTTCAATTTCCCATTTTTAATAATGGATAGGACATACAGACAGATCAATAAGGAAATGGAACATCTGGATAACACTATAATCCAAATGGAACTAACAGACATATACAGAACATTCTACCCTCAAATAGCAGAATACCCATTCTTCTCAAGTGCACATGAAACATTTTCCAGGATAGATCATATGTTACATCCAAAAACAAGTGTTAAGTAATTTAAGGAGGTTTAAATCATTCCAAATATTTTTTTCCAACAAAAGGAATGAAACTAGAAGTCAATAGAAGGAATATTGAAAAAACTCACAAATATGTGGAAGTGAAAAAAAAAATCACCTCTTGAACCACCAATGGATCAAAGAAAAAAATCAAAAGGAAAATTGAAGAATATTTTGAGACAAATGAAAAGGAAAACAGAAAATAATGAAACTTATGAGATGCATCAAAAACAGTACTAAAAGGGAAGTTATAGTGATAAATATCTATATTAAAAAAGAAATACCTCCAATAATAACTTTACACCTCAAGGAACTAGGAAAAGAAGAACAAGCTAAGTCTGAACTTAGCAGAAAGAAGAAAATAATGATTAGAGCAGGAATAAAGTGCAGAACAGAAAAAGAAAAAAAAGATGAAACTAATTTAATATTTTGAAAAGATGAACAACATCAATAAAACTTTAGCCAGGCTAAATAAAGAAGGGAAAAAAAAGACAGAGAGAGAGAGAGAAAAAAAAAAAAAAACACAAAACCTCAAATAAATAAAACCAGAAAAGAAAAAGGAGACCTTACAGCCGAAACTACAAAAATACAAATGATCATAACATGCCAACAAATTAGACAACCTAGAAAAAAAAGAATAAATTCATAAAATATACAAACTATCAAGACTGAATCCAGAAGAAATATAAAGTCTGAATAGACCTGTAACTCCTAAGAAGATTAATCAGTAATCAAAAACCTCCCAAGAAAGAGAAACCTAGAACCAAGTGACTTCAATGATGAATTTCATAAACATCTAAAGAATTAGTGCCGATCATTCTCAAATTTTTCTGTAAATTAAAGATGAAACACTTCCAAACTTATTTTATACGGCCAACCTTATCCTGATGTCAAATCTACGCAAAGACATTACAAGAAGATAAAATTACAGTCCAATCTACCTGATAAATACAGATGCAAAAATCATCAACAAAATACTAGCAAACTGAATTAAATGGTACATTAAAAAGATTACCTGCAGTGGCTCACGCCTGTAATCCCAGCACTTTGGGAGGCCAAGGCGGGCTAATCACGAGGTCAGGAGATAGAAACCATCCTGGCTAACATGGTGAAACCCTGTCTCTACTAAAATTACGAAAAATTAGCCAGGCTGGTGGCGAGCGCCTATAGTCCCAGTTACTCGGGAGGCTGAGGCAGGAGAATCATTTGAGCCAAGGAGGATGAGGACGTTGCAGTGAGCAGAGATAGCCTCACTACACTCCAGCCTGGGCGAGGACAGGGCAAGGTGCCATCTCAAAAAAAAAAAAAAAAAAAAAAAAAAAAAAAAAAGAAAGAGAAGAAAGAAGAAAGGTTATATACCAAGTGAAATTTAACTCTGGATTGCAAGGATATTTCAACACACAAAATTCATTCAATATGATACATCGCATTAACAGAAGTAAGGATTAAAAATTAGATAATCATCTCAATAGGTTCAGAGAAATTATTTGATAAAATTCAACCCCTTTTCATGACTAAAAACACTCAACAAATAGAAGGAATTTGCCTCAACACAACAAAAGGTCATATATGTAAACCCCACAGCTACTATCATACTAAATGGCACAAAAATAAAAATTTTTCCTCTTCGATTAAAAACAAGGGTTTTCCTCTCAGATTAGGGCAAGAATGCCCACTCTTGCTACTTCTATTCAACGTTGATTTGGACACAGAAAACTATAAAACATTGGAAAATAAATTTTAAAAGATAAAAATAAATGGGAAGGCATCTATGTCCATAAACTTGAAGACAATAACGTTAAAATGCCCATACTACTCAAATAAATCTACAGATTCAATTCAATCCTTAACAGAATTCCAATAACACATTCTACAAAAACAGAAAAAAATCTTAAAATTCATGTGGAGTCACAAAGGACCCTGAATAGCCAAAACAATCTTGAGGAAGACAACCTACAGAATGGGAAAAAATTTTTGCAATCTACCCATCTAACAAAAGGCTAGTATCCAGAATCTACAAAGAACTTAAACAAATTTACAAGAAAAAATAAAACAACCCCATCAAAAAGTGGGCAAAGGATATAAACAGACGCTTCTCAAAAGCAGATATTTATGCAGCCAGCAGACACATGAAAAAAATGCTCATCATCACTGGCCATCAGAGAAATGCAAACCAAAACCACAATGAGATACCATCTCACACCAGTAAGAATGGTGATCATTAAAAAGTCAGGTAACACCAGGTGCTGGAGAGGATGTGGAGAAATAGGAACACTTTTACACTGTTGGTAGGACTGTAAACTAGTTCAACCATTGTAGAAGACAGTGTGGCGATTCCTCAAGGATCTATAACTAGAAATACCATTTGATCCAGCCATCCCATTGCTGGGCATATACCCAAAGAATTATAAATCATGCTGCTATAAAGACACATGCACATGTATGTTTATTGTGGCACTATTCACAATAGCAAAGACTTGGAACCAACCCAAAAGTCCATCAATGATAGACTGGATTAAGAAAATGTGGCACATATACACCATGGAATACTATGCAGCCATAAAAAAGGATGAATTCATGTCCTTTGTAGGGACATGGATGAAGCTGGAAACCATCATTCTTAGCAAACTATTGCAAGGACAGAAAACTAAACACCGCATGTTCTCACTCACAGGTGGGAATTGAATAATGAGAACACTTGGACACAGGGTGGGGAACATCACACACCAGGGCCTGTCGTGGGGTGAGGAGAGGGGGGAGGGGGGAGAGATAGGATTAGGAGAAATACCTAATGTAAATCATGAGTTAATGGGGGCAGCACACCAACAAGGCACATGTATACATATGTAACAAACCTGCATGTGCACATGTACCATAGAACTTAAAGTATAATAAAAATTTTTTAAAAATTTGTTGAAGGTAGGTCTCATGATATGTGTGGCTTTTAAAACCACAATAAAAAATGGAGATACAACAAAATAATAGCTCACTTTTCTTCCTTTTTACATTGATGCAAGAAGATTACCTGACATATTGCAGTCACTTTGTAGCATTGAGAAATCAATGACAAAGTGGAACTGTAGATAGCTTGTGGGAAAAAGGAAATTAGATTATCCTCTGAGATTTCAACATTCATGTTGGAAAATTTAGAATTCCAGAAGAAAATGTAGTACCATATAAAACATACTCAAGGAAAGAAATGTGACTCAAGAAACTTATATTCAACAAAACTGTCCTTCAAATATAAATGGCATCCACAAACTGGTCAACATGCAATAACTCAGGAGACATTGTTACTAGGTTCCCTTTTGAATACAATATGTTAGTGAATGAGCTTCAGACAGCCAGAAATGACTAGAGTGATGTGGAATTAAGAACATGGAAGTGGTAAGTATTGCATGTGTAGTTAGGTGTATGATTAAGGCCATATGAAACTTGAAGTGGCTTTATCCTTTGAGAATGCAGATGTAGCAAATCATTTACAAAATGGCAGAAGAATGGGGAGTGCATGTGAAAAATTTGTTTTAGCTGTTTTTAATAATAATATTAGTTGTAGAAGTTTTAGTATTTTTAACATTTTAATAATCACATTAGAAAACAGTATTATTGGTATTGTTATTCTGAAACTTTATCTGTGTGTAATGTGGGATAAAGCAAGTAAGTGTGGAATATTTTAATTCTATTATCCCCTGGATCTTAGAAGTTCAGATTCTCAGTGTGAGAGACAGGATATATAAATGCAACACAGAAAATGAAAAAACCTTGCAATTCTGAGTCTGAATTGGAATATTAGCACAAATACCAAGATTTGTCCACTGAAGATACCAAGAAACGATGGCTGACCCAATATCAATTCGTATCTACATACCCTGATTTCAGTTTTCAAATACGATATCCCATCAAAAGAGAACAGGGATTTCTGGACAAAATGGTTGATATGCATTCTGGGGCAAAAGTGTACATGACGAGCAAGAAAGCTATCAAAGACCACCAGAGTCATGTCAAAGGACGCAGAAGCCAACTTGAAGAGACTTTCACTCACCAAAGATAGAACAACTTAAGTTTCCATAAAGATGAAACTGAAATGGATGGAAACCCATGCATTTATAAAAATATTAAAAAGTACATTTATCATGTCAGAAGATGTCAGAAAACTAACTTATTATTTTGAATTAGTTTTAAATTAGGTATCTTGAAAACTGGGTAAATAAAAGGAAAGAATAAGAGCTCTATCCTGTCTTTCCTATGTGATTTGTAACATGGATAATTAAGAAAAGCATCTCCTTATAAAATTATTTCAGGTAATACATAAAATAATAGAATATTATCATTTTTCCAATTCCCAGTGAATGGGGGGATCTAGAAATTGAGCATAATTGGCAACAAACTTCAAAATGGAAGAAAATCCAAATAAACTCTAAAGTTTAGGCAATAGTAAAAAAGAAAAAAAGGAAGAAAAATTGGACATAATGTGCCTCCTGATTCAAAACCACACCATAACCCTAGAGTCTCATTGAATGGATAGGTGCTGAGTCTGATCAAGCTTCTGCAAGCAGCTGCCAGTTTCCAAGCCAAACGGGATAGAGGAAGGAGTTGAATGGTTCCACGAGGATGCAATTAACAAAATGCTGGCAGTGAGAAACTGTATAGGACAAAAAACGTGAGCTCTTTAGCATATTTATTGTAATAAAAAGAGACAGAGAAAGAGATAGAGAAGGAGTCTATAGATTAAAATAGACTATAAAAACGTTTTTAAAAAGATAATAATAGGATGTATAAATAAAAAATTGGGTGACAAAAACATGAAGAAACACAAGGAAGCAATGACTACGGAAGTCTGGTTACTCCTGGAGGGAGACAGGAGGCTGTGATTAGAATGGAACATGTAGAGAGCAGTCTAATGTGGCTGTCAAAGTTCTGATTTTTGGCGTGGGTGTTTATAAGGGTGTTCATCTTATAATAATTCTGTAAGCTTGGAAAAAAGGAAATGTTAAACACATTGTAAATTCTAAGTATGTCACACATTCATAAGAGTAATATTACCACTACCACAGTAATAATAACAGTTAATGCTAATTGAATTCTTTATTTGTGCCATACTTTACACTAAGTTGTCTATTATCTCGTTATTTACTATGGGTTTTAAAAATTATTTTATTTATTGATTGATTTTATTTCACAGATGACAAAACTAAGGCACAAAGATGTTAAGTAACATGACCTAAGTTCACACGGATACTAAGCCACCTTGGAGTTGAATGTTATTTACCCAAGAAAAACTTCTGGCTGACTCAGGTAGCAGAAGTGGCTTTCAACGGGGATGGTGCAGAAAGATTGTTTTGGGTTTATTGGTTAATTTTTCAAGGATTCATTTCACAAATTTGTGGTTGTTGTGGTTGAGCATCTACTCTGTGCCAGGCACCGTGCTGCAGCGGCACTTGGGGGCATTACTATCAGTGACCCCATGTGCTTTCACACTGCTGCAAGACAGAAGACACCACAGGAGTGGTTAGCAATGAGATGGGTGTGATTTTAGTGAGGAATGGAGGTTGAAGCTGAGACAGAAGAGTGAAGACAAGTTCTCCAGGCCGAGGAGGGTGGAAGGCTTAGCAGAGAGAGAACTGCATCTGTGAAGAAGGCCTTGTGATTGCTAACGAGGAGGGTACATATCAGAAACATGGAAAAGGGTTTCTGAGTTTTTCCAGTATTTAAACCTCAACTCAATTCACACAGATCCTATATAAGGATGAGTGACATTTGAACAACCAAACCAAAGCAGACCAACACTAAATCCAAACATTTGCATCCCAAGTAGATCTAGAATGAATTGAACTTACAATGAACAAATCTCTCTCTCTCTCTCTCTCTCTCGTTTTAATCGGATTACAACAGAGTTAATAAATTTAAGGAAAAATGGGTAGGTGGCTCTAAACCAATGTGAACTAAGATTAAACTACATCTAGGTTTGTTCACCATAGAACTAGAAGGCTGAATTAGTGCCAGTGTGAGAGAGTTCAAGGTGTCATGTTTTGTTGCACTATCAAAGTTTCAGAAAATAGGAGTAACAACTTTCCATCAGGAGAAGGGTTTGAGAGACTAGATTACTAATGTGACAATGATGTCTGTGTTGAGGAGGAGGTTGGCCTTGGTGAACTCAAACTCTTTCTAATTGTGTGTGTGTGTGTGTGTTTTATAAGAATATTAAACTATTCGCAGACCTGAACAACAATTGAACATGACTATATTATTAGGTCTGAATACATCTGGAGGCTCTGAGCTATGTTTTGATAACTGACTTTAAACCCACAGCCGATGATATGAGGAAAGTCCCCTTTGACCACATGAAGGCCCATGGGTCCAAGAGGCCCCTTGCTTGCTAGCACTGGCCTCTATTTGGGGCCATACTGGCCTTGCCCTAAGCTCAGCCCTGACTGTCTAGAGCTCATCTCCCAACACTTGACAGCTTCATCCTCTTCTGTCACAGTCACTGCCCCTCCTTGGGCCTCAGTTTTCTAATCTATAAAATGAGGATTCCCCAAACCTCCCTACCAATGGTCTCTCAGAAACCCTTTTGGCATTTACACTCTTAGATTCTCTGATTAATAAGTACCAACCAATATTAAACTAAGCAAAAACGATTGAGTGAGGTTGTTGACCCTGACCTGTAGCCCAAGGAATTGTAGTCAGGACTTCACAGTTCACTGACAAACCATTCATTAACCAAAATCTTCAAGTCCTGATTTATATGATACTATTTTCCTAGGAAATGGGCAATGGAATTTTTCAACTGTGAAAAAAGTGCATTTTCCAGATTTCATCAATGCACACAGTTACCTATGTGATAAATCTTGTTTTTCCTCTACTGGTTTATGAGCTTTATTATCTGGAGCTTTTCCCCTTTTGTTCTTTGTCCAGATACCATTAATATTTTCTTCATCTATATGGTTTACTATGTTACTTACATTTTATATTTTGCCACCAAACTTCTTCTATGCTTGAGTTCTTTTTTTTCATATTCTAAAATGCTTTTCTGTGGTAAAAACAAAAGAACTCAAGCTTTGGAATAAGACAGACTTAGATTTAAATACTCTTTTCGACTTATTAGAATTTTTTTGGGGAAAATTATCTTTTAGAGCCTTTGTATTCACATCTGAGAAATGGAGATATAATACCTACTTTACAGTGTTGCAGTGAGAATTAAATGAGATAGTAAGTGAAAAGAGCTCATGTAACATCATACACAATAAATATTAGTTTTCTGTTTCTTCCTTTATATTACTAAGAATAAGCCCCAAATGTGTCTTTATCCTTTATTTTTCTTTTGCCTTATTCATACTCAGCCAAACTGTGGGTCCAAGTGAAGGAAGGAGTATATCACATATATACCCATTAATGCTCAATTCAACTGAGTGTTTGTGATTTAGAATACTGTTTTTTTTTTCTTTTTGCCTTTAAGACCTATGACATACTCAGTGTATGTTAAAAAAATTATAGCTATACTTTCTTCCCTGTTTGAGGTGAACATCTGATAATTTATCACATACTAATTTTTCTAGAAATTCCCCCAACTAGTCCACCTGCACACTGATTCACCATCTACATAGCCATTAAGAGAGCTATGGTGTAGGTACACTTCTTACGCAGCCCACAGGCCACAGTGAAACTGTGTGGAAATGAAACCCCAGCTCAAAAATCTAGCCTGGTCAACATTTAATTGGTCATGATGAGCACATAACTCAGGCTGAACCAATAAACTTCCCCTAGAAATTTGGATTTGATTTGAGATAATTAATTCCATCTCTCTAAATAGGTGGCTGGATATTGAATAATCACGAAGCTTTCATAGCTATCTTCCACAGCAGATATAGGTAAACTGAGAGGTGAGATTTGCAATGAGAGAGACAAATGAGGGAAATGCATGGAGGGAAATAGAGATGAGATGGCCTAAACTGAATTCCTCCTGGCCTGAAGCCACTCATTCCATTAGTTCCAAAGGGTCACTTGCTTCCCTGCCTTCACACACCCTTCCAATAAATTTGCTCATTTTTGCTGAAAATAATATGAGTTGGATTTTGCATATATAACTAAATGAAGCTTAACAGACTAATAGGATATTAAAGCTTACAGCATGCAAATCTGATTGGCTACTGTAGCACTTAGAGACAAAGAACTTCTTTGCAAAGCTTTTGTTGTGTCTGTGTTTCCTGCAGCATTTTTTTACTCCTGACAAGCCTGTCCATGTTCTAATGATGTGTATACATGGGCTTTCCAGTTCACTTTTAGCTTGCTTGGACATATTGAAAAGTGTGATTCATTAGAGTAATTGGAACATTTTGTGGGAACTTCTGTCAATGCACAGTGTAAGAAAAGTTTGGCTAGGTTTAAGGTAGAGGATTCCAGATGGGGATCAAGTATTCAACTCTTAGGATCAATTTAAACAACCTCAGTGTGACAATCATAACTCTTTGGTCACATTAGACAATTAGTGTGTATAGTAGAAACAGTGTTTCAAAGCAACAACCAAAAGATTACTCAGCTATTTAGAAAGTTGGAAGTACTGTCCATAAGTGAAAACATGAATTCTAGATGAAACTCTCTTAAGTTTAAATCATGATTCCGACACTTAGCAACTGTGTGACTCTGGGCAAGTTATTTAAACTCACTGTGTCTCAGTTGTAAACCTGTTAAAAGGGAACAAAATTAGTGGAAACCTTGTAAGATGTTGTGAAGGTTAAATGACGTAGTACATATAAAACAAGCTGTCTGGCTTAGAGTAATAGCTCAATAAAACTTAGCTGTTATTTTTATTGTTATAGCTGTTTAGCCTTAGCCCAATTAAAAAATTATTGTTTGTGTCAATCCCTAATTGAAATCAATATCCTGAAATTATGTATAATTCTAAAATCTCATTCTTTTACTTACACATTTTTGCATGCTAGTTAGTATTACATTTTTAATTATATGCAGAAATTTTTATATATGACAAAGACAAGTCATAGAAGAAAATAATTTTATTTCATATTTTTTATAGTTTAAAGGTTAATGAAAGAACTGGAACAATCCTTAAGAAGATGAAAAATAATCAATAAACATCAAAAAAGCAATTAGAATATATACTACATATCAGATCAATACCAAAAATAATAGTATATTTGAGGATCTAGCCTATTTTTCTTCTAGTAAATATACAAATGTATGGATTACTGGTGAACACAGAAAAGAAAGGTATCTCAGGAAATAAATTTTTGTTGAAACTAAAAGTGAGTAGAGGCATGAGTTAAAAGAGATGAACCAGATGGAGCTCTTTAGTAAAGGAGAAGAATCTTAATAGATCTGGCGTAGGAGGTAAAGATGTTCTGAGTGTCTTTCAACAAATAATGTTTGAGCTCTTTTGATGTGTTATGCAGTATATTAGTCAATGAATTTGCAAAGAGAAATAAAAATGCTTATTACTGACAGAAAATCCACTCTAGAGCAGCAGATATGTGAATAGCTACAATGAGAAATGAAGGACAATTCTTTGCAAATATTAAACTCACATGTTTTCATGACTTTCCTAAGTGTGTTTTCTTGCAGCCTTCTCTTAAGCTGAGCCACCAGGGTTTTTTGGTTTTTTTTTTTCCCCCACAAGAAGGAGAAGAAAGACACTGTTCAGAAAAGAGGTCACTAATTCGTCTTAAATATTAAAGCTGACTTTTGTGACCTGTTTTGGGATTCAGTAACTCTAAAATAGGTCATGAGACAGGAAATAATTTTCTAAATTACTTTGTCCTTCCTTAGAACACCAAGAGCTAAGTAAAAGACCGGATTGAAGAGGTAGTGCCAGGGCTAGGGAATTCTCAGAATATAAGGAAAGAGCATGGAAAACCAGCCACTGCAGTCTTGAGTTTGGTGACAGGAGAGAAAGATGTAATGTAGGAGATGAAGACTCCTGAAAGAATCCTAGCCTTTGGTTTGCTGCCACACCCAAACGGACTCCCTTATGGCTGGATGAAGGAGCAGCAGAAGGAAGCCAGGTAGCCCTCTAGACTCCCAAGGTCAACATTCAGAATTCAGGTGACCCGTAGTTTCTCAGGTCAATCAGTGGTGTCAATGAGCTTGGAGAGTAAGAAGAGGTCTGTGTTCAGAAGGAAGGGGCTAAGTATTCTGGGCTTTGAGCCTGAGTCAAATAACTGGGGTCATAGATTTTAATCATGTGTCCATCATATCACCCTAAATGAATTTTCATCGCATATCTGAGGATATTCATGATTCCACTACACAGAAAGTTATAATGTGGTTTGAAAAGAAGAATAAATTTCTCTGAGTCTGAGTAGGGATGAGGGAGAGAGGATATACATGCAGTGCCTAATATGGGATTGATGAGAGGGCTTTTTTGTGGATGTCATGTTTAAGCCCAGTCCTAAAGGATAAGTAGGAATGACCTAAATGAAGTTAGGAAGGTGGGACTGGCCTTCCAGGCCTCAGATACCACGCATTCAAATGTCTGGACAGGAACAAACACACAAACATGATTAGGTGGTGCATTTCAAATGGCTGTAGCACAGAGAGGGAGGCACCCCTTGGGTTCCCCAGCAAACAGACTCTAGGACAGAGATTTTAGTGGAGAAGATTATCTGGAAGTTCTTCCAAGGACAACACTCATCAGGGAGTAAAGAAGACAGGGTTGGACAGTGGGAGAAGTTGGCCTGGGATGCAGTTACAATAGAGATCTCAGAAAACCCTATAGTGAGTTCTGGAGCTGGGATGGCCTTTCACATTTGTCCCAAATTGAGGTGAGAAGTCCTTTTTATCCTCCATTGACCTTGGATAAAAGTCCAAGATGAAGTAATCATAGGTGCGACAGTTTCTTTTTGTTGATGGTACTTCTCAGAAAAGGGTTTCAGCTATAAGCCATCAGCCACTAGCAACATCCGGTGGCTGGAGACATGTAGGCCTGACTAGGATGGGAGTCTGGGAGGCACAGCACACCACCCACTACAATGTATACATTTGCAATAGATGAAGTTAGAGAAGTAAGAATATAACAGGGAATAAAAGGTCTTATAAATCACAGTTACAGGTTTTGACATTGTTTTTTAGAAAGCAAAGGCGAGTTCCTGAAGGGTTTTAAGAAGGAGGTTAAATCAGTATGATTGTGTTTGTACTTTTAAGAGATTGCTATCGCTGATGTGTAGATAATTGATTCTAGGGAAAGAAGGGAGACCCGGTAAAAGTTGTTGCAATCATCAAAGAGAGACATGATGAGAGTATGAATTTAAGTGAAGGTGGGAATGAAGAAAGATGAACTAATTAAGGAGATATAGTAAAAGCGGAATTAATGGTGTCCACTTATCAACGGTATTTTATTGGATGTGGGTTGATAAGAAAGACGGATAAAAATCACAGATTCTGAACCAGGATTCTGAAATAGGAAACTTGGCCAAATACAATGCTGTGTAGTTTTTGTTTCCTATTCTTTCTTTCTGGCACATGGAAAAACTATACTTGGCAACACCCTGGCAGTTGGGAGAAACCACTCAGTGGAAGTGGAAGTGACACATGTTACTTCTGGGAAGAAGCGATGGAAATTCCTATACCATTCTTCAGTCTTTTTCTTCTTCTTTGGCAAGAAGCAGGGAGACCGTATGTTCAGATTCTAGAGTCACAGAATCAAAACGGCTGGGAACCCTGAGTAACCTCATGGAGCACAGCTGCTTTGAATTGTTGCTCAGTCAAGAGAAGACCTTGTATGAGCTAGAAATAAACTTTATATGCTATGCTTTTGAGATTTTAGAGTTATTTGTTCCTGCAGAATAAGGTTAGCCTATTCCAAGAAATGCTGAAACATAGAAGAAATTTGTGTGCATGTCGTGTGTGTGTGTGTACAAAGAAGAAGGGGACTGGAAAGGAAAAATACGAATTCAGTTTTAGAAATGCTGAATTTAAGATAACTGAAAAATATTTAAGTGGACATGTCCAGTATGTAGTTAAAAATATGGGTGAAGAATTCTAAGCAAAATCTAGACTAGAGCCAAAAATTTAAAAAAATATCATAGTCCATAAGTGAAGCCATGTGAGGGATGATTCTAAACACTCAGATGTAAAATGATCGGGGAATATTTGTTTTCCTGGCAATGTTTTTTGTTTGTTTGTTTTAAAGAAAGCAATGTAATTCCAGGAAGCTTTGCCCTTTGCTTTAAAAATTGCATTTACTATGCAAGTGACCCTAAATATCACCATACATTATAAAGCCACTTTCTTTTTCCCCCCACCTCCTGAGATTGTGAGGCATCAGGGTTCCCTGCCTGAAAAGTAGAGGAGCCAAGTTCAACCTCATAGAAGAGCAGAGAAGCCAAACAAATATTAAAAATCTGCACCCAGCTTCTGTCTCCCTTAAAGTGATCTCTCAAACTCAAATTAAGAGTTGTTTTCAAAAGTTAATCTAAAGGGGCTTATTGGTTACATAAATGTAAAATAAATAGTACATTATTGTATGAATCTGAATGTTGTTACTTTGGAAACAGAAGATGTAAAAGGTATTTGGTAATGGAAATTTTATATGGTTGAATCAGACTTCATATTCTGCAGATTCTGTTGTTTTGGGGGGATAAAAATATGACAGAATATAATATGAATTCAACTTGCAGTGTGCTTGAGCAGTTTCCTATTCTTGTTCAGATAAACGTGTGTGTTACTGCTTAACAGTTAGTTGTTAGATGCCTAAACTAAGACTCTGAGTTCAGCAGCACGAGGTTTGCACCATGGTCAAAGAGATGCAGAAACAAGGAAGTATGTTGTTCTTGGCTCAAACTAATGTGGTCTAGACTGTGGATGTCCTTCATACGAATAACCTAAATGTGAGAAAATATACTCAACCAGTATACTTATTATAATTTCACCCATAAACTGAGTCAAAGAAAGATTAAATAACCTCTAAAAAGAGTACTTCAAAAGATAAGGATAATGCCAGAACCCACATTCAATTTTCAGATTCCAAATCCCAAACTCTCTCTTCTTGACCACACTGTTTTAAATGAGATCATTTCAGACATGTTATTTACATCCCTCTGCATTGTGTAAGGAATGCACTTCGCACCGCATCCCTATTTTTTTGGTCCTTGGAACTCTGAAACATTTCAGAAAAGGTATTTGTCTTCATTCTCCCTTTGTTTGCTTGTGAGAGTGGAAACACTTCTCGTTTCTCTCTTCTGGTGTTCACTAGAGCAGCTGCTCAAAATGACTCAGCTTTTCTAGTCAGCTATGGTTCCTGCCCCATGGAGGGGAGGAAAGGACATGCCATCTCTGTAATAACATACCCAAAGGTGCCTGCTTCTGGTGAGAAACAAGGGGCCCTGTCCTTGTCCAGACCATCATGCTTTCCTCAACCCAGGTGCATCCGTCTCATGTAGTGTGTTCCATCTCATTTTCCTCATTCTGTTATGATTGAACATCAACATTTTTTAATGGGTTGTTATCATCATCTCTGTGAGCACATGGGATGAAAATACCCTGAGGATTCCCACTCATGAATACAAATGATTTTTTATTCTACAAAAGAAAGAAATATGATTGCTGAATATTAATAGCCCTCTGGGAATTAGAATTTAAGATTACACAAGATCTGTAAATGCACTTATTATCCAAAGGTGAATGATAGGAAAGAGAGGGGCAAATCAAGGAAATAATTTGGAGAGTAAACTAATATATATTGAGTGCCTATTGTGTATCTGGTATGGAAGCTTTTCAACTTATATATTTTCAATTTATGAAGTCTCACTATTTGAGTAAAATTAGATGACAATTAAAAGTGCTCACCACCAATAAATGGGTTACTAATAATGTTAGGTCATTTTAGTCATTGTGTTTCTTGAGTTATAGGAAACTGTTCTCCATGTGTTAGTTTCAGGGTAGTTAAGGTGATTTAACACAAATGACCTTCAAACTGACACATGGAGAGCAGCTTCCTATGACTCAAGAAACACCTCCTATGACTCCGTGCTTGATAAGTACAAAATAAGTGCCAGGAAGAAAAGGCATGGTGGGATGGAAAATAGTGATAATTTTTATAAGTTAAAAGTGATGAGGAAATGAATAGCTATTGTACAAGTGTACGGGATAACTCATTTTTCAATAAGAATAAATCCAAATGACATATCACAAATCATGAAATAATACATGAAGGCCCTGTGTCTGTACTATTGAAATTAATAGGGAAGAGATGAGGAAAAAGTGACTGGAATAATGAAATTTTTGAGAAACTGCAATAGTTGCTTTTCAACCTATTTCATCTTGTTCTATACAAATGAAATCACAGATTCTTAAGATGAGATACAGAGAAGAGTAGAATTTTTATTTTTTACCATTTTTACTTCCAGGTGATTCTAATCTTCAGCCAGCATGAAAAACACTGGATTAGGAGTACTAGAGTGAGATTATGAGTTTGGCAATAAAAGGGTTTTTAAGTATTGAGAGTGTGCTAATGACACACATGTGGGATGATTCCCCCAAGTTAGTGATGATTCCATAGGTTAAAAGCCCCTTCAAATTCTCACATTAAAACCAGTGACAAGGCAATAAATGCTGTTATCATATATCCATGAGTTCCCTTTCACTTGTGTAGAGATCATTGAGAAAGTGTCTGATCTTATTTATACATTTGTTCTTCTTTATTCTGTTAATGTGGTGAATTACATTGATTTTCTTTTTTATTTTTTAAGTTCATTTTAGGTTCGGGGGTACATGTACAGGTTTGTTATATAAATTGCATGTAATTGGGGTTTGGTGTACAGATTATTTCATCACCCAGGTGATAAGCATAGTCCCTGATGGGTAGTGTTTCGATCTTCACCCTCCTCCCTACTTCCACCCTCAAGCCGGCCCTGGTGTCTGTTGTTCCCTGCTTTGTGTCCTATGCACTCAATGTTTAGCTCCCACTTATAAGTGAGAACAGGTGGTATTTGTTTTTCTGTTCCTATGTTTTTTTGAATTTGCTGAGGATTATTTTATGTACAATTGTGTGGTCAATTTTAGATTATGTGCCATGTGCACATGAGAAGAATGTACATTCTTTTGTTTTGGGGTGTAGAGTTCTGTGGACACCTATTAGGTCTATTTGGTCAAGTGTCAAGTTCAAGTTACGGATATCTGTTAGTATCCTGCCTCAGTCATCTGCCTAATACTGTCAGTAGGGTATTAAAGTCTTCCCACTATCATTGTGTAGTTATCTAAGTCTCTTCATAGGTCTCTAAGAACTTGTGTTATGAATGTGAGTGCTCCTGTGTTAGGTGTGTACATATTTAGGATAGTTAGGTCTTCTTCTTGAATGGAGTCCTTTACCATTATGTAATGTCCTTCCTTATTATTTTTTTTTTATTTTTGTTGGTTTAAAATAACAATCTCTGCTTTTAAAGATTAAAATAACAATCTCTGCTTTTTGTCCATTTTACATTTTCTTGGTAGATTTTTCTCCATCCCTTCACTTTGAGCCTATGGGTGTCAGTGTATATGAGAGAGGCTGTTGAAGACAGCATACCCATGGGTCTTGTCTATCCAACTTGCCACTCTCTGCTTTTTAATTGGGGGCATTTAGCCCATTTACATTGAAGGTTAGTATTAATATATGTGGATTTGATCCTATTGTCATGTTATTAGCTGGTTATTATGCAGATTTGTTTGGGAAGTTGTTTTATAGTGTCACTAGTCTCTGCACTTCAGTGTGTTTTTGTAGTGGCTGGTAATAGTATTTCCTTTCTATATTTAGCACTCCCTTCAAGACTTCTTGTAAGGTAGGTATGGAGGTAATGAATTTCCTTAGCATTTGCTTGTCTGAAATATTTCTACTTAGTTTATGAAGCTTAGTTTGCCCGGATATGACATTATTGGTTGGGACTTCTTTCCTTTAAGAATGCTGAATATAGGCCCACAGTCTCTTCTGGCTTTTAGATTATGACTGAAAGGTCAACTGTTAGCCTGATAGGGTTCCCTTTGTAGGTGACCTACCCCTTCTCCCTAGATGCCTTTAAAATTTTTTCTCTCATTTCAGGTTTGAAGAATCTGATGACTATGTGTCTTGAAGATGGTCTTCTTATGTAGTATTTCACAGGGGTTCTCTGCATTTCCTGAATTTGAATGTTGGCCTCTCTAGCAATGTTGGGAAAATTTTCATGAATGAAATCCTGAAATATGTTTTCCAAGCTGTCTACTTTATCTCCCTATCTTTCAGGTATGCCAGTGAGTCATAGATTTAGTCTCTTTACATAGTCCCATATTTCTGGGAGGTTTTGTTCATTCTTCTTTATTGTTTTTTCATTATTTTTATCTGACAGCTATTTTAGAGAATTGACCTTCAAGCTCTGAGATTTCTTCTTCAGCATGGTTGATTCTACTGTTAATACTCACAATTATATCCTGAAATTCTTGAAGTGAGTTTTCAGCTCTATCAGGTCAGTTTGGTTCTTTTCAAAAATGGCCATGTTATCTTTCAACTCTATATCATTTTATTATATTGCTTAGAATCCTTGGATTGTGTTTTGACTTTCTCCTGAAACTTGATCTTCCTTCTTAACCCACATTCTGAATTCTATTTCTGTCATTTCAATGATTTTGGCCTGGTTAAGAACCATTGCTAGGGAATTAGTTCTGGGGAACTTGTTTTGAGATAAGAAGACACTCTGGCTTTTTAAGTTTCCAGAGTTCATGTGATTTTTTTTCTCATCTTTGTGGGCTGATGTTCTTTCAGCCTTTGAAGTTGCTATCCTTTGGGTGGGTTTATCAATGTTTTTATCTTATTTGATTTCCTTGGGGGTTTGCTTGCAGTATTAAGTGGGTTCAGTCAAGTGGCTTGATTTCTAGAAGATGTTAGGGGGAAAAGGTTCAGATCAGCACTCTTGGACTGCATACCCTAACTCTGGGGGACTTGTATTGGGCCTGTGGCTTTGTTCTCAAAGTCCCTTGAGTTTAGGAACCTGCTGTGCTAGAGGGGCCAAAGTGTTCCTCGACCATTGACCACAATCCTCTGATGGGTAGTGCCAGCTGAAGTGCTTCATTGGGTGGTAGCAACAGGATCCATGCTCTTTCACACATACCACCAGAAGCAGCAGTGATGTGGTGGGCAGCTCGCTCACCTGCTAGGGCAGGGCCTAGCTGGTTCAGAAGGCACCATCCTCCATGCTGGTGTTCACGGAGGTATCAGTGGCAGCATAGGAAGGCATGGCTGCTGGCATCCATGTGTGCATTTGCACCAGCAGCAGTGTCGGTGCAAAGCGTGGATCATTAGCCTCCATGCCTGCGTTCACCCCAGTGGTGGTGGTGGTGGTACAGAGTTGAGGGGCCGGGCTGTTGCTGTCCATGTGCATGTCTGCACTGGTGGCAATGGTGGTGCAGGGCAGGGGTGGGCCACTGGTCTCTGCGTGTGTGCATGCATTGATGCTGGTAATGACAGCGAGGCTGGGAGAGAGCAAGGTGTGCTCATGGTGGCAATAATGGCATTGAAAGGTGAACATGCCCATGTGTCCTGGTAGGGAAGGGGAGGTGAGATCCTCCCACACCCATGTGTGCTGACAAATTGCTGTGGGGGGTGACTGTGGGCGAATGTGTGCTGGCAAAGCAGCACGGGGGAGGCTTCAGTTGGGGGAGGCTGCCAGTGGGCTGGTGCACATAGATGGGGGCTATTGTGCTGGAGCTCTTCAAGGTCAGGTATGGTCTGCCAGCACAGGAGCTATGATGTGGTGGGCCTCTGGGAGACACCCTGATTGGGCATTTGAGGCTGCACTGCAAGTAGGCTCAGCCAGGCTAGGATCCCAGGAGGGGCCAGCAGACTGTGGGGCCTCAGGTTAGACTGGTTGCCATCTCATGGGCAAGATCACCCTGCTCTGTTCAGGTCCAAAAGTTCCACTAAGACTGAAGTCTGCATGGTGAGCCTTTGGGGAAGGACATCCTTGAACATTCTCCCTGTAGATGTTCTCATACCAAAACTTCTGGGCTTTGCACAGGCTGGAGTCCTGCCCTTACCACCATTCTAAACAGCGCTATCTGGCAGCTCAAGAGTCTATGGAGGGTGTGGGTCTCTCGCTGCCAGGATTCCAGAAGTCCATGGTGAGAGTGGGTCCTTCCTTGCCTTTTCAACTCATTCTTTCCCCAGGAGTCACTGGGGGCCAGGAATGAGTTCCAGAGCATGGTAGCCCCATGCAGGTTCCCAGTTCCCTTCCTTTTAAGTCCGGCATCTGTGTCCACCCCCCGTCAATTCTCAAGGTCTCCCCTCCAAAGATCTGCTCAGAGTGCACCAGTCTCCCTGATGTCCCCATCCCTCAGTGGCAGATGTTCCTCTTGGCTGCATATAGTCAGCCATTTTACCTGGCACACCTTTGTATGTAGATAAAACAGTCATGTTTTGCAAAAGATTCCTTATTCCTAATTGAACATATATCAGCAAAGAGGAGAAGCTTATGGTTGGTTTTAAGTCCTTTTAGGGTAAATGCTTCTAGAAGTCACATGCCAATATATGCCAAAAACCTTCCAAGTCCCTTCAGACTTTGAAACTCATTAATTTAAAATCAACCTTTGGGAAAATATTCCCTTTGCAAGTAAAGGAGCTTCTGCATGATTCCAGTACTTTCTCATCCATTATGTTATTTAATCCTCAAAGCAACTATCTAAGTTTGGTATTATACTTCCAATTTTGATATTTGAGTTAACCAAGCCTATATGAAAATAACTAACTTGACCAATGTCACATGGCTAGGAAGGGATTTCAATCTGATTTGATTTGAATCCAAAGCTAAGGATCATTCCATTATACCACGATGTCTCTCATAAAACAAATACACAAGGGATGGTTGGAATTTTCAAATAGTTTATGAGAGAAATTATTTTTTAAAACCAAACTTATAATAGAGCCCATAAAGTTCTAAAATTAAAATAAAACTATTTATTGAAGACTTACAAGGGCATTTAGACTATTCAACCATCTTACTGACAGAGTCATGCTTCAGTCCTGGCTGATGATGGGTAATGTCATTCATTTCCATGGCTTTTACCATCAGCTATGTGTTGATGACTTCCAAATCTAAACTATAGCAATAACGGAAGTCAGTTTTTCATTAGACATAGAATATCAAACTTAATAGGTTTCAAACTGAGCTCATCTGTGCCTTAAACTGCTTCTCGTAAGCTAAAGTTACTATGTAGTCATCCAAGAAAGGAAAATGAAACTCACCCTAGGCAACTCTTATTCCTTTATCCCCATAGCCAATTTGACATTATGGAAGTATGACCCACTTAATATTTTTCTTATTTAACTTTCTATTCCAGAACCACTTCTCAAGGACAAGTTATCATCATCTTTTACCTAAACTATTGCATAGTTTCCTGACTCATCTCTTAGCCTCCGATCTCACTATCATCCAATGTGTCTTTTATTCTGGTAACATAATGATCCACTGAAAAATGCCATTCTGACCATATCCCTGTCTTGTTATGAATCTGAAATAACTTTCTATTTCAAGGATTCTTTGGTTGCAAAAAGCAGACTCAAACTCTGGTCAATTTAAACCAAAAGAAAAAAAAAGGAACTTGTTAGAATACTAGTACTCATAGAAATTAAGGAAAAGTTGAATAATCAAGGATCTCAGTCTATAACTCATGATCAGTTTTGGAAGTGCTGGTGTCTGAATGACTCAGCTCCTTCTGCTTTGTACACTAGTCACTCCACTGAAGATTCAAATTGTCAGGAAAGAGTGATTGGCTTAGCTTATGTCATGTGCAGACACTTCTGGGAAGTGATAAAGGTAAGGACTGATTACTGATAGTCTCACCAGGACTTTGGCAAAGTGGGAGAAGAACAGATCCCCAAAGAAAGCCATGTGCTGTTATTTAAAGAAAAAGGGAGAGCAAAAACACATGACTCACTTTTTTTTTTACATTTTTAGAGTAAAGTCTATATACTTTATACTATATCCTTGTCATTCAAGGCCCAAAATGATCTGGCCCCTCCCACCTTTTCAAATATGCTGTATGTTATACTCTGTTTCTTGTCTAGAAATTCTGTCTACTTTACATGGTAAATATCCTACTTACTCTTTAAGATTCAACTGAAATGTCATTTCTTTAGTGTTGTCTTCCCTAATGCTACCAGGAAGCATTGACTACTCTTCTTTGTGCCCTTGTTTGCCCTCTACATATGCAAGTAGTAACACTTGTCAAGGCTCAATGCAATGATTTTTTTTATAAGTTGGCATCTCTGGCCATACTGGCTTGGTCTTTAAGAATTAGAATCAGGTTTCATTAATCATTATATTCCCAGAATATAGCATAGGGCGTGAAATACATTTGGAGTTCAACACATGCTTTTTGAATAAAAGAATGAGTAAATAAAATAAACTTCTTTCCTGAAAACATTATACTACTAGAAGCATGTTAAGAGAATGACACAGCAGGCCTATTTCTTATTTTCCAGTGCCTCTTGTGAAATAAAGCACTAATTAAAAATTGTTATTAGCTCTAGAAGTAATGTTTTTGTATTTCCCATAATGTTTCTTGTTTAAGCATATTAAAATTAGACTTCTGATGTGAAAATAAATATTCTTACTTATATGCACAGATTTTTTTCCCCATAACAACTTTTTTTCTGTTAGCTTTTTCTCCATTTTAGTCTGTTGCTAGTTTCTTTGCCTTCATGCATTTTCCTTCATTTTGTATTTGTTACTTTTTGGTTTCTTTGGGGTTTTGTCATTAGCAAGTTTGAATGGCTCCTCCTCTGTCTACATTGAGGCAAAGAATTGGCAACATAATCTCTGTGGGAGGTCCATGAACCAGAGTGGAGATTGATCAGGTGGGCGGTGAAATGAGGTTTTTGTCAGGGCCTCTCTTTCTCTTCCTTCCAGGCTTAAATGGATGCATCATCTTGGCCCATTAGAAGTTTTCTTTGGGGCTTGATGGTCTAAACCAAATGTCCTCTCCAGGCTGTCTTAATTTGCAAATGCACACTACATAAATCACCATACTGTGCAGTTCTGTGTTGGGAAATAAAAAGTGGAAAAAGATGTTGAAATTGCTATTGCAAAAAAAAGTCAAAAACAAGACGAAAGTAGAACCCAAAGTACCTGTTTAATTATAATGAGAGGTTCGAAGGCCTTGAGCAAAATTGCAAAAAGCCTGGACCTAGGCCCAGCATCCTGAACTGTTGTCAGTTGGGAGCTATTGCAAGATCCTCTTTTCCATTTCATGAGTCTGTTAAGTTCTTCATTTTATTTTCAATTTTCTCAGCCATGTATAATTAGAGATCAAATTTACATTAACTACTAAACTTCCAGAGAAACATGGAGTTTCACTTGAGTGCATAACACACAACAAATCAGTGAAAAGCTCCACAATCTTTACCTAGACCTTACCTTTGCCCCCTACTTCCCTTCCCGTACTCCCTCTACCTGACTAATACCTGGATTTGAAAAGGTTCTGGAAAATTTATTCTTGTCATGGGCTAAGACCAGACTTCAGACAAGAGGCCAGGGTAAATTTGTAGACAGAAACAAATGCAGGAGGGGGCAGGAAATGCTCACTGAGCTTGCTGTCAAACACATCATTACTGGTTGTGTGACACTGCTTAGTCACTTGAGCCAGCCCTTCATCTGTAAAACCTAAAATAGGAATAGTATTCATACTGTTTGCCATCACAGACTGTTGCAACGATCACATGAGATTATATACACACACTAATATATAATATGTATTGTGTACAATATAGACATTTATATGTCTATATATAGATGTATATTATAACTGTAATGTGCATAATCTTCCAGTCTCCCACAGCAGCTTAATTCAAAGATAAATGCATTCTATAGTCAGAGACTGTTTGTCTTATTAAAATTATTTATTCTAAAATTTGAATTAACTCAGTTGAATAGAAATAAGAAGGTAGCTTCAAATAATTAATGGATGGCCCCATGTGTGAGGAATGAGCACTTGGTGTTCAGCAAGCATTTTCCCTACTCTTTTTTTGCCACCCCCACCAAGCCTCACTGCTTCATGAAACCATCCTAGATCTCTTGTGACATTGAAGAGATCAAGCCTTGACCTTCATAAGTGAGTTAATATTACTTAATCTATCTTACCAAATAACACTTGCTACTGAATAACATTTTTGCACAGTCCATAATTTAAAGTAATACATTTCTAGTAATGGAAATTAAGCCAATCCAATGAATTGCTTTTAGAAAGCCTATCTTCCTGTTCTCTCTGTGTCTCTGTCTCTTTCTCTCTCTCTCTCTCACACACACACACACACACGCACACACACCACTTTGCTCTACATTGAAAAAGGGACTGTACTATGTCCCCCAAAAAACACAGATCAGAGAGTGGTTTGGCAGAACATAGTATTTCCTCTTTAAGGTTTACATTTTTCCATATTTAAATATACCTGAAAACTGCCAGTTATAAGCATGACTACAATTTCCAATTTTTAGTCCATTTTTGCAGCATCTAGCTAAGATCTTATGTCAGGAAGGTTATTTGACAAGCTTCATTCTTCCCAACATACAATCAGGAGGCTGCTGATCGCCATTCTTTCTCGTGCAATGGAGGTAGTAAAAGCAATCATAAGACAGACTGTAGCACTTTTCTTCTCCCCTCAAATGTACCTCACCCAAGGAGAATGATCAAATTGGAGGAGGTTGTGGCATGATGGACTCTAATATTTTCAGTCATGTATGTACTGCACACAAAATTTTTGAGGGAGCAGCCCCAGTATATATGTATTGCCATCATTAGTTAATATCTCAAAGCAACCACTTATTGGAGGCCCATCTTATGAACCTTTATATAAATCAGAATAGCAAATAAGTTTGATAATTTTATCTTTTATCTGGTGTCTTGTTAATTAAACAATTTTTTTTGATATATCTAAATTGGCATTTATCAACAATGATATTACTGCCATTTTGGGCTATATGATTCTTTGTTATGGGTTCTGTCCTGTGTATTCTAGAATGTTTAGCAGCATTCCTATTCTCTACCCATTTGCCTCCAGTGGCATCTCTCCAGTATGAACAATAAAACTGTCTCCACACATGCTAAACTTCTCTTAAGGTGTAAACTCAACCCCTTGTTGAAAACCACTGGTTTAAAGCAATACATTATTTGTAGAATTTGTGTCAGATTTGTCACTTTCAATGAGAAGTTTCTTTGCAGAAATTTTTAAAAGCTTTTGTCAATTTAGAGTAGGTGAATGAGTTAAAGCAAGATACTATAATCAGTAGATATGCCTACCAGACACTGGTAAACTGCAGTATTTAATCATATAAATAAATTGTCGAGGGTACAATTGTCAATCCCTCTCACTATAGAGCTCCTATTCTTATCTCAAGACATGGATTATGTAGATGTGGATAGCAGAGATTGCTCAACCAAGGATGGGGGATGGGCATGTTTATATGCCAGATCCTTTAGGTATTATTCAAAGTTTGCTTCTGAAAGCTTGGTGACATTAGTCAAGGCAACAATTTTTTTGATATGACCCCAGAAACACAGGCAACCAAAGCAAAAATAGGCAAGTGGGATTATATAAACTAAAAAGCTTCTGCAACAGCGAAGAAAACAATCAACGGTGTGACAAGACAACCAATGGATTGGGCACACATATTTACAAACCACACATCTGATAAGGGGTTCAAATCCAAAATATATCAGGAACTCAAAACAATTTGATAGCAAGAAAACAGTCCCATTAAAAAATAGGCAAAGGGCCTGAATCAACATTTCTCAAAACAAGACACTCAAATGGCCAACAGATACACGCAAAAATGTTCAGTATCACTAATCATCAGGATAATGCAAATTAAAATCACAATGAGATATCACCTCACATGTATTAGAATGGTTATTATCAAAGAAACAAAAGATAACAAGTTTTGGCAAGAAAGTGGAGAAAAGAGGATGCTTACACATTATTAGTAGGAATGTAAAGTAGTTCAGCCATTATGGAAAACAGTATGGAAGTTCCTCAAAAAGTTAAAAATAGAACTAACATATGATCTAGTAGTTCTACTACTTACTATATTTAAAATGATATGAAATCAATATATTGAAGAGATATTTGCACTCCCACGTTCATTGCAGTAGTATAGCCAAAATGTGGAATTGACTTAAGTGTTTGCTGGTGAATGAATGGATAAGGAAAATGTGGTATATATACAAAATTTAGCCTTAAAAAGAAGGAAATATTGTCATTGGTGACAACATGAATGAACCTGAAGAACATGATGTGAAATAAAATAAACCAGACACATAAGACAAACACTAAATGCTCTCATTTATATGTGGAATCTATAAAAGTTGAACTGGTAGAAGGAAAGAGTAGAATGGAGGTTACCAGAGGCTGGGTGATAAGGGAATTGGGGAAATGTCAAGGGATGTAAAATTTCAGTTAGGAGGAGTAAGTTTCAGAGCTCTATTGTAAATTACTGTGACTATAGATAATAATAATATATAGTTGGTGCTCTGTATCTGTGGGTTTTGCATTGATGGATTCAACCAATCTCAAATTGAAAATATTTTTAAGAGCTACAAAAGATAGCAATACAACAGTAAAAAATTTATACACATTAAAAAATATAGTGTAACAATTATTTATGTAACATTTACATTGTAATAGGTATTGTAAGTAATTTAGAGATGATTTAAATTATACAAGAGGATATACAGTAGGTTATATGCAGATACTTTGCTATTTAACATAAGAGATTGAGTGTCTGCAGATTTGGGTATCTGTAGGGGGTCCTGGAACCAATCCTCCATGGATACCGAGAGACAACTGTATACTTGAAAAAGATAAGTATGTGTCCTACTTTATATTTTAATTAGCTTGATTTAGTCTTTCCACAATGTATACATACATACTACAAGGCATCAAATTGTATGCCACAAATTATACAATTTTTAATTTTCAATTAAAAATAAAATAAAGTTTGATTCTGGGTTTGGGGAGGGTTTTAATTCCTCAACATATCTGGCTTGTTATTCTGGGAGTAGGGGAGGGAGAAGAAGGAGTGGGCTTCGGCCAATAAATACTTCATATAGCTGCAGTTCTAACTAGCTTGTACTAAAGTGATAAGAATGGTGAGAATATGAGTGGGGTGACAATGGTGTCTGCTACTATCCTACTAATGGACAGAAGGAACTGGCTGAGAGGGAGGTTGATGATGTATGGGACCTAAGAGGCAAGGGAAGGAAGAGATAAATGGTGTCAGACTGAAAATCATAGACGGAAGAATTATCTGGGAACCCTGGTACCTTATCTTCAGAGTCTGGAAGGAAGAAAGGAAGATGGCTGCAAATGTAGACAGGTTTATGGTTTTTATGACAGGAAGGTGTGGGATTAACATTTGCTTTTTTTTTGTTTTCTTGGCAACCTGTGGGAAAGGGTCAGCTCTAGAAAATGAAAGAATGAGTTAGGAAGGCAAAGAGATTTGTAGTAGTCACCAAGGGAAAGAAGAGACAAATTAAAGAAATACGAGCAGCATTTAAGAGCTCTGCTAAGGTAAATAACCCAAAATTTGTGGTGTCACAAATTTTATGGTCTAGTAGGTCATCTCCAGCAGCCCTCAGTAGAGAAGGTAGAGGGGAAAAATGCAAATTGCAGAATTTATTTATTTATTGAATAAATATTTATTGAGCATCTACTATGTGTTAGGCACTGTCTTAGGAGCTTGAGATAAAACCATGACAGAATAGACAAAATTATCTGATCTTATAGACCTTACATTTTGGAGGGGAAGTGCAGAAAATAAAGCCAATGAATAAAATTATAGTATAACGTGATAAGTACAGAGAAAGGGATAGAGGATGTTGAGACAGAAGAGGGTTTGCCATTTTGTATAGAGTGTGTGGGAAAGACCTCCCTGAGAGGTCGAAAGAGATACAGCTATTTGGTTATCTGGGAAAGCATGATTCAGACAGAGGAAGCAGCAAGTGCAAAGGCACTGAGACAGAAGTGTCCATGGTATGTTTGAGGAATGGGCAAGAAACCCAGTGTGAGGACAGGATCAATGTATGCAAGGCATAAATGATATAAATTAAGTTCAGAGAGATAAAGCTGGAGGTCCACCTTGGATATGATCTTGTGGCCCATAGCTTTTAAACAGATTCAGTGTTGGAAGTTTGAAGGAATATGAGGTGTGAGGACTGGAAGCAGGAGTGTTGAGAATGTCAGTGAAAGTAAATTTCAAATGATCATTGAGAAGGGCAGGAAATGAATCCAAGAGTGGGCAGGTAAATTGGTAGCATTGTGAAGAATGGGAAGAGAATCAGGAGAGAATGAAAGCATAGAAAGCAAGGGAGGAAGAGTTTCTAGGTAGTGGGTATGCTTATTAATGAAAATTAACATTTATTTAGCATGTGTGATGTGCTAAGTACTTTGTGTTGTTATCACATTTAAATTTCCCACCCATCTGATGTGGTAATAAATATTATTATCCAAATGTGCAGATGAGCAAATTGCAGTGTAGAGTAAGCCACATACCCAAAGACATGCTGCTAGTTAGTGGCAGAGCTAGCATTTGAATTCCATCAGTCTAACTTTTATGCTCCCTTCCTCCTTCTCTCTTTCATCCTTTTTTTTTCTTTTTTCTTTTTTTTTTGGTGAGCACACTTAACATCTACTATCTTTGAATGCTGCATAAGACACCTGTATGACAAGGATAAACACAGACCCATGGGGGAGTGGCTGGTAGGAGGTCGTTGGTGAAAGCAGGTGGGAATGGAGGCAGTACTTTGCAGTAATTTAGTGACTCAGTAGATGGCAAGGAAGTGGAGGCAGCAGGTGTTGGATGGAAGAGACAGGGTCATTATGGATAGTGACATCAAGATAATGTAGAATTTTTTTTTTTTTTTAAAAAGAGAGACTCAATTGGTTTAAAGCCTGAGAGGAAGGTGCCAGAAGAAAAGGACACAATGAAGACAAAAGTGTGAGTTGAATAAAATACAGAGCAAGGTCAAGGAGCAAGTTTGTAGGGTTGGAGTTATGAAATAGCCTGGGAAAGGAATACCCCATTTCATAGACAAATAACTGAAGATCAGAGAAGTAAATGGTGAACCCCAGGTTATAGAACCAATTAAACAGTAGCTCAGGGACCAGAGTCCGGGTTTTCTGATTGCCAAGACAGGTGCTTTCCACTAGTCCACCCAGCAACTCTTGCTGAATCATCCTCTACTGGTTACTTATCCCCAAGCCAAAGGAAGTTATTGTAGTTAATAAATAAGTACAGTGTAGCCAAAAACCAGTGTAAACACACAGCTCTATAAAAACACTAATGACACCTTGTCCTTCCAGTTTCCTTCACAACACCCTCCCCATAGCTCATTCACACTGAGTACTGACTTTTCTTGAGTATAAGCTTCCTTCAAGATACTGAAGGTTCCCAGTATTTATGCTAAGCAGGGACTCAGGTGGAGAGAACTAAGGTCACCCTCAGGGAATTTCTTGCTGAATTAGGTTCCACTAAGCCTTGAAATCAAAACGCTTCTGCTAGGTAAATGGGGTGCAGATGGGAAATCAAACCAGTGTGTGACTGGGCATGATTTAGAGCAACTGTTATTGATGTGACAGATCCTAGCAGGCAACCTCATGAGAGCCTGCATTTTCATTGCAATGCAAGCAGATAAAATGAATAATTACATTTTTGACTTTTGAATTTCCTGCACCTTGCCAGTGTTTATTTTAGCCATAATCTGGGTCATGTATATTCTAAGGAGGCTTTTGATTTAAGAATCTAGATTTTTTAAGAGGCATGCAATATTCAATGTATCTCTATGCATAAGATTTTATGTAGATATTTTGATGATGCAAAATTTCTGCATTATATGAAATATAAGTTTTTTTAACTTTGGGGGAATAACAATGGTTTATTTCTAACATACATTATCTTGGTCAAACATTGAAATTCTTGATTAATGTTTAACTACAAGTATACTCATTTCAAGTAAAGGATCAGTTTCAGGGTTCAGGCTGAAGTGTCTTGATGACAAGAATTCAGGTTCCAAGGAGAAGCCCATAAGGCTAAGGATATTGGATATAACGGAAAGTGGAAGCTATACCTGACTTCCAGAGAATGTGGACTGGATATAAGATCTTAATCTTCTCTTATCTTACTACAGAAATCTGGATGGAGAAGCAGTATTTACCTCAAAGAGAAGTGGACCTAGAAGCTTATTTCACTAGGAATCACACCGTTTTTCAAGGTACTCGATTCAAAAGAGCCATTTTCCAAGGGCAATACTGTAGAAATTTTGGCTGTTGTGAAGACAGAGATGATGGCTGTGTCACTGAGTTCTATGAGGCGAATGCGTTGTGCTACTGCGATAAATTCTGTGACAGAGAAAATTCTGATTGCTGTCCTGACTACAAGTCCTTTTGCCATGAAGAGAAAGAATGGCCTCCTCACACACAGCCTTGGTATCCAGAAGGTAGGCTTTGGGAATGTGTTTCGACATTATCCTCGTTCGTAACAACAAGATCTGACAAACTTTCTCTCTTTTTTTTCCTTCTTTCAATTAAATAAAAATGATTATTGCAATTGAGAAAATACATTTATTTGGATTGTTAAAGTGCTTTGGTTTGGATGTGGGGTTCCTGTGTAATACAAGCACCTTCAGGAAAGTTCTGATCTGACAGTCTTGAGTGCTGATTGGAATCTTGACCAGTGAGTTTTGAACACTCACTCAACTTATATAAGGATTACTTAAAACTCTTCTCTCTTTCTCCTTTGTATTGACATCAGGTTTCTCAGGACTTTTTGTCTGTAACCTCTTAGATAGTCTCAAGAAAGTCACAAGATTTACTATCTTGTGATAGTAAGTAGAAAGTCACAAATCTACTATCCGTAGATCTTAGTTGTTATTTCAAGGGGCTAATGGATGCACAAGCATTAGAAACTGTGGTATTAGTAATGCTATTACAACTAGGACAAAATAAAATAAAGTCAGTCACCCACTCTGCCTAAGTCATACCAAATATATTCTTCATGTGTATTTTTGTTTTGCTTCATTTGTTTTTCCAGTCTGGGACTTTTAAAATTATTCAAAAGAAAGGAGGAATTCATATAGAGTAGTTGAAAAAGTCTAAGGTTAAATGGATAAATACAACATAAGGAGGATGATGGTATTCATTATATTTATCTAATTGGAGGAGAATGACTATGGATTTTGAGCATTTGATACAATCAAGCTCTACAACAAAAACAAAACAAAATTCTATAACTACTCTTAGATGAGGCTTTATTTTTCTGTCTCTCATTGTATGAAATCTCCTCAGCAGAACTTCAGGGTTAATCAGACTTCTCCGTCACACTACTGTAAATGGGTGATGGTGACTAGAAATCCCAGTTAGAAGACATTTTAGGGTAAACTAGGGGCTTGGAATCCTTATTTCAAAACCCAGATGTCATTTAAAAAGTCAGAGCAAGCCTCTGTTTAAAAAAAAAAACCCAGATGCCGTAGTTTTCATTCTTAATAATGCCATCTTGCTTGTAAAATTGAGGAAATGTCTCTTTATGTGTTTACATATGTATTATTTTAAATTTTCCACATAATGATAATTTATCCTTAGTCTTTACATTTTACCTATAAACAGCATTCCCTTCTTCCCTCCCTCCATCCTTCTCTCCCCTTCTTTTATCCTTCCTTTTTCTCTTGTGTGTGTGTGTGTGTGTGTGTGTGTGTGTGAGAGAGAGAGAGAGAGAGAGAGAGAGAGAAACAGAGTCTTGCTCTGTCATCCCGACTGGAGTGCAGTGGCAGGATCATGTCTCACTGTAGCCTCGAACTCCTGAGCTCAAACAATCCTCCTCCCTCAGCCTCCTGAGTAGCTAGGACTACAGATGTGTGCCACTACATCCAGTTAATTTCTTTTCTTTTTTTTTTTTGTAAAGATGGGCTCTTGCTATGTTTCCTAGGCTCGTCTTAAAACTCCTGGCCTCAAGCTATCCTCCCACCTTGACCTCCCAAAGTGCTAGGATTATAGGAATGAACCACTGTGCCCAGACTTTCCTTCCTTTCTTCCTTCCTCTCTCAGTTCCTCCTTCCTTTCCCTTTCCTTTCCTTTCCTCTTTTCTTTTCGTTCGTTCTTCTTTCTTTCTCTTTCTTTCTTCTTTCTTTCTTTCTTTCTTTCTTTCTTTCTTTCTTTCTTTCTTTCTTTCTTTCTTTCTTTCTTTCTTTCTTTCCTTTCTTTTTTTCTCTCTCTTTCTCTTTCTTTCCTTTCTCCCCCTCTCCTTCTTCCTCTCCCTTTCCTTTCCTTTCCTTTCCTTTCCTTTCCTTTAATTTTTATGAGCCATTCCCATCTTTCTCCAATGGTTACCTCCTTTAAAAAAAAGTTTGTGTACCCTTTTACAGCAGGTAGTCTTGTTTTGTGTGCTTGAATTATTAATTTTATAGACCATATTATGCTACAGACCTCATGCTTTTTCTTGATTTTCTCAGACAGGAGTATGTTTTAAGACTCTCTCCATGTCTGCACGGACTACTAGGACTAGTTTGTGGCTTCTGACTGATGCTTAATTTTCTGTGATGTCCCTTCATCTCATCTAACTCCCTGTTCCCTCCATGGTGGGTGGAGACCTAAGTTGTCGACAGCTCTTTGCTATCATAAAGAAGTCCATGATGGACAGCCTCATGCATGCCTTCTTATTGACTTGCATGATACAACAAGACTTGAATTGCTGGGTCCCAGGTATGCAGGTAATCTGTCAGATGGCTCTCAGAAGTAGCTGCATTAGTTTATGGTCCCCTAGTACTATATGGGGACACACCTCTAACAATTAATATTATGCAGAGAAGTAACCTTTAGTTATGTAATCAGTAACACATGATTTCTCATTGTCATTTTAATTTGCATTTCTCTAATTTCTAGTAGGTTTGAGCTTCTCTTCATATGCTCATTAATGTTTGTCTTTCTTCTATGACTTACTTTTTCCTATCCACAGCCTTGTAATACAACTTAATATCCGGTACAGCAAGTCAGCTTATTCACCACCCCGTTTTTTGAAAATGGCTTAGGTCACATAGACATTAATCTTCCATAAACAGTTTTTGAATAAGTTTTTCTAGTTCCTCAAAAACCTTCAGCTAGAATTTTGAATAGAATTGCATAAAATTTATAGACGTATCTGAAGATAGTTGAACTCTGTAATGTGATGACATCTCATCAAAGAGTGTAGGATATTTCTCCACTTACTCTGATTTTTAAAAATACCCTCAAATAGATTTAACACTTTACTCTATAGTGGTCTTATAATACTCTTTGTTTATTCCTGGATATTTTAAGATTTATTTTGTATTGCTTTTTTTTTTTTTTTTTGACAGGGTCTTGCTCTGTCACCCAGGCTGCAGTACAGTGGTGCCATCATGGCTCAATGCAGCCCTGACCTTCCCCGGGCTCAAGTGATTCTCCTGCTTTAGACTTCCAAGTAGCTGGGACTACAAGTGCCTACCACCATGCCTGGCTATTTTTTTTTTTTTTTACATTTTTAATAGAGATGGGGTTTCTCCATGTTTCCCAGGCTGTTTCAGACTCCAGAGCTTAAACATTGTATTGCATATTTTAAAAATATATTTTATAGTTGGTTGACTGTTGTTATGAATAAATGCTATTTATTCATGAGAGCTCATATCCTATGTGGCAATTTTTCTCAATTCCGTTATTAGAAACAAAAATGTATTTATTTATCGCAGTAAAGATGTCTACACCAAAACTCCAAAGTAAACATCATACATAATGGAGAAATGTAGGTATGTTCCCTTTAAGACTAGTAATAAAACATGGATTTCTACCTTTTTTGCTACATTTAACAGGGAGATATTTGTTATGCTTTAAGAGAAAAAAGGAAGTAAAACAATCTGAAGAAAAAAAGTAAAACTTTTATTATTTGTAGATAATGTGGTAATCTATATAGAAAAAATAAAACCAACAGAAAATAGCATTAATATGAGTTAGAAATATTTAAAAACCAGAATTTTTTATTAAAAAATCCAGATGTTTAGCTACTCTTGAAAAATTGAAAAATCTGACAATTCTGCATCCAGGGTCTCGCACGAGGTTGTCATTGGTTAGAGAGATGAGTGGTGGATGCCACTTTTGGTAACATGTATTTTCCATTTCCCCACATACCTTACCCCTTGCTGTTTTCTCTCTGACTCACTTCTCTCATTTCTGCCAGGGGTCAATATGTCTGTAGTTTCTGTAAGTGGAACTTACCTCAGTTTTGCTCAATATATAACTTACACAACTGTACATGGACCCTTGGGCCATTACTATTGCAGGTATTTTGGGATTGAAAGAAGGTAATTTATTTGAAAATGGAAGGTATATTTTTATTGAAAAATAGAAAATACATGTTTAAAAATAGAAAATACACCTTTAAAATGCTAATTTTAACTTCTCTATTTTGTCATGTTGGTATGATCCTTAAAATAATAGGTGAAGTTAATATATATTAGTAACATGATGAGAAAACATAAGGCATCATAAGGAGTCCTGTGCCCAGGATTAGTTAGGGATCATATTCCTGTTATTCAAATGTAGTTTCTAATAGTGACAAGATTGGGCAGTCAAAGGAAATTCACCCCTCATAGAACCTGCACACACTACATATTTAATTAACAGACCCTTCCGTAACATACCCTGAGTAGCATGTTTTTTCTTGTCTTACTGAACATACTCTTCCTCCTCCTTACAAACTAAGATTTATTGAATACTTACTAAGGAGCCAACAACTGTTCTAAGCACCTTTCAGGTATTAACTCATTCATCATTTAATTCTACATTGTTTAATAGAATATTACTTTAATTATACAGCAACTTCTTGAGAGTAAACATGGTGATTTACTTATCACATACTAATTATGGTGCCATGAAGTGGGAGGCCTAGTAAATATTGGTTGAATTTGGATTAATTGGTATTTAGAGGATTTTAATTTTATTTCAAATTTTGTATTTATTGAATTAAATAATTTCCTCATATGATTTAAAATAAAATATTCTCATAAGTATACTCTTTCATACATAAAGTAGTTTTAAAAGATTTAGAAAGTATCAAAGTATTATTGTTTATGGTTTAAATGTGCAATTTCTATATTATTTTGGATGTTGGAATATTAACAGGAGTAATTGATAGTATTTAAAACTTTTATTATTTGTAGATAATGTGGTAATCTATATAGAAAAAATAAAACCAACAGAAAATAGCATTAATATGAGTTAGAAATATTTAAAACCAGAATTTTTATTAAAAATCCAGATGTTTAGCTACTCTTGAAAAATTGAAAAATCTGACAATTCTGCATCCAGGGTCTCACGAGGTTGTCATTGGTTAGAGAGATGAGTGGTGGATGCCACTTTTGGTAACATGTATTTTCCATTTCCCACATACCTTACCCTTGCTGTTTTCTCTCTGACTCACTTCTCTCATTTCTGCCAGGGTCAATATGTCTGTAGTTTCTGTAAGTGGAACTTACCTCAGTTTTGCTCAATATATAACTTACACAACTGTACATGGACCCTTGGGCCATTACTATTGCAGGTATTTTGGGATTGAAAGAAGGTAATTTATTTGAAAATGGAAGGTATATTTTTATTGAAAATAGAAAATACATGCTTAAAAATAGAAAATACACCTTTAAAATGCTAATTTTAACTTCTATTTTGTCATGTTGGTATGATCCTTAAAATAATAGGTGAAGTTAATATATATTAGTAACATGATGAGAAAACATAAGGCATCATAAGGAGTCCTGTGCCCAGGATTAGTTAGGGATCATATTCCTGTTATTCAAATGTAGTTTCTAATAGTGACAAGATTGGGCAGTCAAAGGAAATTCACCCCTCATAGAACCTGCACACACTACATATTTAATTAACAGACCCTTCCGTAACATACCCTGAGTAGCATGTTTTTTCTTGTCTTACTGAACATACTCTTCCTCCTCCTTACAAACTAAGATTTACTGAATACTTATTATGGAGCCAACAACTGTTCTAAGCATCTTTCAGGTATTAACTCATTCATCATTTAATTCTACATTGTTTAATAGAATATTACTTTAATTATACAGCAACTTCTTGAGAGTAAACATGGTGATTTACTTATCACATACTAATTATGGTGCCATGAAGTGGGAGGCCTAGTAAATATTGGTTGAATTTGGATTAATTGGTATTTAGAGGATTTTAATTTTATTTCAAATTTTGTATTTATTGAATTAAATAATTTCCTCATATGATTTAAAATAAAATATTCTCATAAGTATACTCTTTCATACATAAAGTAGTTTTAAAAGATTTAGAAAGTATCAAAGTATTATTGTTTATGGTTTAAATGTGCAATTTCTATATTATTTTGGATGTTGGAATATTAACAGGAGTAATTGATAGTATTTAAAACTTTTTATATATCCAAGATTGCAGTAAGCATTGAGGGTCATAAGAAAAGAGTGTTATAAAGTCCCAGGCCTTGAGAAACTTAGGATCTACATGGGTAAGGAGACTTAGGTATATGAAACAATTAGGAAGCATTGTGTGACTTGTATGCCACATGTAGACAAGAATATCACCCAGGAAAGTTGAGTATATTAAAATGGTTAACGTTTATTTGATAAAAACTGTGTACCATATAAGAATATGTCAGATTGGTGGCAACCCTAACTAAAGTACATATTTTTAACGCATAAGATATTTTGCCTGGATTCACTTTGTCATTAGTGACGAGGCTGCATGCAGCCTTCTGCTTCATCATTGCTGGAAAATGGCCCTTGTAGTCATGAGCTAGTTTGGCTCTTCATGTTCCAAAAGTAATATTTGAGTACCAATAAAAAATTGGAAAATAGAGTTATAGTTTCCACATTTTAAGAAGACATTCTAAAGCATAGACGAGCACCTCTGTTTTATCTCTTTGGCCAGAATATAGTCACATGCCATGCCAACCATCAAAGAGAGGTTTTGCTTAGCTGTGTGGTAATGTGTCTAACTATGAATGGGGTTCTGTTACAAAAAAAAAAAAAAGGAGAGAATGATATTGGGAATAACCAACAATCTCTGACAAAAATTAAGAATGCAGAATCACCTAAAAACACAGCGACTATTTGGATGTCTGCCTTTCGATTGGTTATTATATCAATCTAAATTTTTTCAAGTCTCAGTTTAAAAGTATGAGTTGTAATGCTTTTAATGTGCTGAAATGTACTTGAGCTTTTCTTATTTGAGACACACAGCTCATACAAAAAGTAGTTGCTACTTCTTCAATATCCATTTTTGCTTGAGAGGTAGAATTTTGCTAAGATTTTAATTTAGGGTCATAGTTAATGTAGAACTTATGTTCCGGGTATAGTTTTTACTCTATTCACTATGAAAGGAAGTAATTAATCATTTTATTTTGCAGCAAAAAGTTCATATTAGACTACAAGTGTTCTAATACAGATAATTTTTTTCTTTTATCTTGCTTTTGAAAGTAGCTACTTGAAAAGAAAATAGTACTACACAATATTGAAAAAATGTGCAAAATTAGTTAAGATAAAAATACAATGTATATTATTTATACTATTGTTTGCATGTATAAAACAACTTTCCTCTGAGATTCTATGATCACTCACTGACCTATTAGATATTATTTTTCAGAGATTTAGTTACATGGGTATTGTTCAGTTCTTCTTATTGTGCCTGTTCTAAGAGCTCTTTAAATCAAGGATTTAAAACTATGTACATTATCTTCAGGATTAAAAACATAAATATATCCATTTTGTACAAATTGGAAGTAAAACATACCAGTAAATATCTTCTTCCTGTGTTTTCTTTGCCATATCTGATGGTAACTTCCAGTAAATGATTTCAAATGTCAGGCTGGGTGTGGCGGCTCACACCTGTAATCCCAGCACTTTGGAGGTCAAGGTGGGAGGATCTCATGAGGTCAAGAGTTTAAGATCACTCTGGCAGTACAATAAGACCTCATCTCTACCAACAAAAGAAAAAAAAAATTAGCCAGTCATGGTGGCATGCACTGTAGTCCCAGGTACATGGGAGGCTGAGGAGGGAGGATCCCTTAAGCCCAGGAGTTTGAGGCTGCTGTGAGCTATCATCCCACCAATGCACTCTAGCCTGGATGACAGAATAAGACCCTGTCAAAGTAAAAAAAAAAAAAAAAAGTAAAAAAATTCAAATGTCAGATGTGGAGAACCAATGATAGAGTTGAAAACAGAGCTCGAGTGGATTTTCCAGACATAACCTTTTGGTGTAGCGGATTTTAAGAAGAAAGTCTAGAAGACCATCTGTTGTGAACAGACCTAAGCTAATTGATTATGCACAATATGTTCACGTTGGTAAAAAAATGTATGTAAGTCACTGACATGTTTGAATTTGGTGAAGTTTATTTACTTCTTCACAACCTCCTTAACTATATTACAATGAAGATAAATCACAGTCCATACTTTGCCGCGTATACCGACAGTTACAAAAATATGACACAGACCAATTCATACAACCTCTATAAGCTTCAGGAAGTCTTCAGTTCCGGTCCTTTTAGGTGTTCCCACATCTACGCTGCATGAAAAATTTATTAGAGGCACACGTGATAACATTACAGAGGTAGGATTCTGTTACCTGTACAGTGGCTATCAGAGAATGACAATTCTTCCTTTCTACTTGGCTGGACACAGTACACAGGACAAATATCAGTCTTAGAGCACCAAGTCTAAGAGTACAGGTGCTTTTGAGTTTAAGAGATACATATAAACTATGGGATACAAGGGTGGGATGTGACTTTGAAATATTTTAGGTTAGCCTCATAAGTAAAAAAAAAAAAAATAGAATTTAACCAATGGGAATTAATTATTTATCACAATTATGCTGATTAACAAGTCATGAATTTTAATAATAAAACCCATTTCTGACATTATTATACTAATACTCTAGGGTTGATCAAAATATGGGTAATGGAAGAACTTGTAGCAGTTGCTCCAAAGTCTGGTCTTTCAGAATGAAAGCCACTGAAGGGGGATGGATTCCTGATTAGAGCAAGCAACTGCCTTTCCGACAGTTTAGACCAGCACAGATATTTATAATACACTGTGGTGAACTATTTTAAAATAAATTATAGACAACCTATCATTATCTTTTCACAATTCAAGAAGTGAAGTTTAGACCGGCACAGATACTTATAATACACTATGATGAACTATTTTAAAATAAATTATAGACAACATATTATTACCTTTTTGCAGTTCAAGAAGTGAAGTTGGCCAGCTGCGGTGGCTCACGCCTGTAATCCCAGCACTTTGGGAGGCTGAGGCAGGTGGATCACAAGGTCAGGAGACTGAGACCACGGTGAAACTCCGTCTCTACTAAAAATACAAAAAATTAGCTGGGCGCAGTGGTGGATGCCTGTAGTCCTAGCTACTCAGGAGGCTGAGGCAGAAGAATGGCGTGAACCCGGGAGGTGGAGCTTGCAGTGAATAGAAATTGCGCCACTGCACTCCAGCCTGGGCGACAGAGCAAGACTCTGTCTCAAAAGAAAAAAAAAAAAAAAAAAAAAAAGAAGTGAAGTTTAGACCAGCACAGATACTTATAATACACTATGATGAACTATTTTAAAATAAATTATAGACAATGTATTATCATCTTTTCTCAATTCAATCAAGAAGACAAACTATTTCATTCTCCAAATATATGATTTGCCTAATATTGCTTTAAATGCTGTTAAAGTTGCAAAAACTGCCTTAATTTCAACAATCATTAGTTTTGGCTTTGTTTTATTTTGTTCTGTTGGTCAAGATGCTGTGTGTGTAACCAATTAATTAACTCACTCTGAGGAGCTCTAGACATATTTTACTGAGAAAGTATAGCTACCAGACAGGAATTCTTTCATATCACCACAATCATAGTTTTCAACCTACAGTAATCTGGGTTACTGCTTACCTTGAATTGATTCTCCCTTTGAGTTCTGAATCCCATCTTTGTCTTTTCAATACCTCCATCTCTACCATTCTCTCTCGCTTTCTTGCTCCCCTCTTTCTCCTCAAGCATCATTTCTTTTTGTTTTCTTTTCTCCTGGTGATATGGTTTGGCTGTGTCACCACCAAATCTCATCTTGGATTGTAGCTCCCATAATTCTCACCTGCCTTGGGAGGGACCCAGTGAGAGGTAATTGAATAATGGGGGCAGATTTTTCACATGCTGTTCTCATGGTAGTGAATAAGTCTCATGAGATCTTATGGTTTTATAAATAGGAGTTGCCCTGTACAAGCTTTCTCTTGCCTGCCACTGTATAAAATGTCCCTTTGCTTTTCCTTCGTCTGTTGCAATGATTGTGAGGCCTCCCCAGCCACGTGGAACCATGAGTCCATTAAACCTCTTTCTTTTACAAATTACTCAGTCTCAGGTATGTCTTTATTAGCAGTGTGAGAACAGGCTAATACATGTGGATTAACCATTAATTTCCAAAATGTGTTTTTGCCTTTCCCAACTTTAAAAAAGCTCTCCCTTAACTTCATGTCTTTAACCAGCTACCATCTCATTCCCTTCTTTCCTTTTATGACAAAATATCTGAAAGAAAAATTTACTTTCTTATTCCAAGTCTCTCATCAACCCATTCCTACAGGATGTCAACTCACTTCTACTTCACTGAAATTTCTCTTGGCAGGGTTATTGGCAGTTCCTACATTACTAAATGCAATATTCAGATGTCTGTTTTCTTGTTCTTGGTCTCTCGATAGTACTGTATGCAGCTGACCACCTAGAGCGTACGAAACACTTTCTTAACCCTGTTTTTCATGACACCACCCTCTCCTCAATTCTATTCTCCCTCACAGGTCACTTCTTCCCAGTTTCCTTTTCAATTCAAGAAGTGAAGTTTAGACCGCACAGATACTTATAATACACTATGATGAACTATTTTAAAATAAATTATAGACAACATATTATTACCTTTTTGCAGTTCAAGAAGTGAAGTTGGCCAGGTGCGGTGGCTCACGCCTGTAATCCCAGCACTTTGGGAGGCTGAGGCAGGTGGATCACAAGGTCAGGAGACTGAGACCACGGTGAAACTCCGTCTCTACTAAAAATACAAAAAATTAGCTGGGCGCAGTGGTGGATGCCTGTAGTCCTAGCTACTCAGGAGGCTGAGGCAGAAGAATGGCGTGAACCCGGGAGGTGGAGCTTGCAGTGAATAGAAATTGCGCCACTGCACTCCAGCCTGGGCGACAGAGCAAGACTCTGTCTCAAAAGAAAAAAAAAAAAAAAAAAAAAAAAAAAGTGAAGTTTAGACCAGCACAGATACTTATAATACACTATGATGAACTATTTTAAAATAAATTATAGACAATGTATTATCATCTTTTCTCAATTCAATCAAGAAGACAAACTATTTCATTCTCCAAATATGATTTGCCTAATATTGCTTTAAATGCTGTTAAAGTTGCAAAAACTGCCTTAATTTCAACAGTCATTAGTTTTGGCTTTGTTTTATTTTGTTCTGTTGGTCAAGATGCTGTGTGTGTAACCAATTAATTAACTCACTCTGAGGAGCTCTAGACATATTTTACTGAGAAAGTATAGCTACCAGACAGGAATTCTTTCATATCACCACAATCATAGTTTTCAACCTACAGTAATCTGGGTTACTGCTTACCTTGAATTGATTCTCCCTTTTGAGTTCTGAATCCCATCTTTTGTCTTTTCAATACCTCCATCTCTACCATTCTCTCTCGCTTTCTTGCTCTCTCTTTCTCCTCAAGCATCATTTTTTTTGTTTTCTTTTCTCCTGGTGATATGGTTTGGCTGTGTCACCACCCAAATCTCATCTTGGATTGTAGCTCCCATAATTCTCACCTGCCTTGGGAGGGACCCAGTGAGAGGTAATTGAATAATGGGGGCAGATTTTTCACATGCTGTTCTCATGGTAGTGAATAAGTCTCATGAGATCTTATGGTTTTATAAATAGGAGTTGCCCTGTACAAGCTTTCTCTTGCCTGCCACTGTATAAAATGTCCCTTTGCTTTTCCTTCGTCTGTTGCAATGATTGTGAGGCCTCCCCAGCCACGTGGAACCATGAGTCCATTAAACCTCTTTCTTTTACAAATTACTCAGTCTCAGGTATGTCTTTATTAGCAGTGTGAGAACAGGCTAATACATGTGGATTAACCATTAATTTCCAAAATGTGTTTTGCCTTTCCCAACTTTAAAAAGCTCTCCTTAACTTCATGTCTTTAACCAGCTACCATCTCATTCCTTCTTTCCTTTTATGACAAAATATCTGAAAGAAAAATTTACTTTCTTATTCCAAGTCTCTCATCAACCCATTCCTACAGGATGTCAACTCACTTCTACTTCACTGAAATTTCTCTTGGCAGGGTTATTGGCAGTTCCTACATTACTAAATGCAATATTCAGATGTCTGTTTTCTTGTTCTTGGTCTCTCGATAGTACTGTATGCAGCTGACCACCTAGAGCGTACGAAACACTTTCTTAACCCTGTTTTTCATGACACCACCCTCTCCTCAATTCTATTCTCCCTCACAGGTCACTTCTTCCCAGTTTCCTTTTCTGAATGTCTGTCAGATGCAGTGTTTTGAGCTCAGTCCTGGACCACTTTTTCTTCCCTACATACACTCTCTCCAAAAGACCCTTAAGTAGTCTTGGGTTTGAAAAAGTAGATATGGATGTTTGTGTCTCCCAAATTCATGCTCCAGCCTTGGCTTAACTCTGGTCTTTTATAAACTGCTGTCTACTTGATATCTCTGTTAGGATGTCTAGCCTAGGTTTTATCTAAATCTAAAATATATACAGTAGCAGTCTTGATTTCTTGACACAAGCCTGTTTCTTATTTTAGTGGTAGCTGTACCGTTTCTTTATTACTCAAGCCAAAGTCCTAATGAGATATCTTTGATTCCTCTTTTCCCTCATTCACCAAACTCAATCCATGAGTGATTCCCTTTGAGTTACCTCCAAATTATATCCACCTACTTCTCTCTATCCTCACTACTATTATGCTAATCCTTCATCCCTCTGGGAACCTCCACCCCAGTCGGCTCAACAGGAGTGATAAGTGCAGAGATTAGGGTGGAGACATTTTGGATAAGGCCTTACAGGTTACAGTAAGAAGTTTGGTCTTATTCTCAATTTGATGGGAAATGACTTGAAGATTTTAAGTAGGAAATGACATGATGTATATTTTTTGAAGATCTCTGTAAATGCTGTATGGGAAATGAGGGATCCATTGGAGTTGGGAAGGATTGTAGCAAAGGAGTGAGTGGACTGCTTCTGGGTATTGTATATAGGCTCATGCTTTACTATGTCAGCACCTTGACGGGGTCCGAAGTAACCGATTATGCCTTTTGTTAAAGAGATTAATTCTCATGCAAGATTAAAGTGAATACAGTGTCTCATAGTTATCTCTTACATGACATTAAGGAAAGATGACCAAGAAATGGAGTTTTTGTTAACATTAAATTTAGTGTTGAATTTTGTTAACATTAAATTTAGTGATTTGGGGTGGCTTGGTGATGGCGTTCTCCTGACTTCAAAATTATTAGCTGAGTGTAAGTCAGAGAAGGAACAGTCTTTTTTCCTTAAGGATGCTTGAGACCTCTGTTCCATTCATCCATGGAATTCATATGTTGAACACTCAAGATTCATAGGGTATGATTATAAATCAGCTTTGTTTTTATTCTACACGCTCAGTTTTTATGAATGGTCAGGGAAGTACTTCTCTTGGCTTTGAATGAAAACTTTGATTGTTGCATAGATTTTCTGTTGTTTCTGGGTGATAAACAATTTTAGGATCTCTTTAAATTAGAAACATACTGTGGATTCAGTTATGAAAGGAGTCTAATCTTATGTAGCAATTAGAACCATGCATTTGATGTAAAGTTCAATCTTCCCACATCTTGGGTTTGCTGTATTAGGAAAACTGTGGTCAGGAGACAGGTGGTTTCCTTTTCTTACCCCCATGATTGTGAAGTATCAAAATTCCACGTGAAAGGGATGCATAGATGCAAATACATAAATAATTAGATTCGTTAAGTAGAATATTGGACTGCAAAACATCCAGGGAGGGGCAGTTGTGAAATATTTTCTATTAAAATATTAGCTTTGTAACGTTGTGGCTAGAAGTTAACAAGGTCCGAAGTAACCGATTATGCCTTTTGTTAAAGAGATTAATTCTCATGCAAGATTAAAGTGAATACAGTGTCTCATAGTTATCTCTTACATGACATTAAGGAAAGATGACCAAGAAATGGAGTTTTTGTTAACATTAAATTTAGTGTTGAATTTTGTTAACATTAAATTTAGTGATTTGGGGTGGCTTGGTGATGGCGTTCTCCTGACTTCAAAATTATTAGCTGAGTGTAAGTCAGAGAAGGAACAGTCTTTTTTCCTTAAGGATGCTTGAGACCTCTGTTCCATTCATCCATGGAATTCATATGTTGAACACTCAAGATTCATAGGGTATGATTATAAATCAGCTTTGTTTTTATTCTACACGCTCAGTTTTTATGAATGGTCAGGGAAGTACTTCTCTTGGCTTTGAATGAAAACTTTGATTGTTGCATAGATTTTCTGTTGTTTCTGGGTGATAAACAATTTTAGGATCTCTTTAAATTAGAAACATACTGTGGATTCAGTTATGAAAGGAGTCTAATCTTATGTAGCAATTAGAACCATGCATTTGATGTAAAGTTCAATCTTCCCACATCTTGGGTTTGCTGTATTAGGAAAACTGTGGTCAGGAGACAGGTGGTTTCCTTTTCTTACCCCCATGATTGTGAAGTATCAAAATTCCACGTGAAAGGGATGCATAGATGCAAATACATAAATAATTAGATTCGTTAAGTAGAATATTGGACTGCAAAACATCCAGGGGAGGGGCAGTTGTGAAATATTTTCTATTAAAATATTAGCTTTGTAACGTTGTGGCTAGAAGTTAACAAGGTCCCTTGGAAATCTTTCTAAACCTATAGTTTGTCCTATGCTTTTATGAATAAAAGTTAAAATTCATTTTGTTTAATTAGAGGCCATTGGCATAAAATTTCAATTACATGTTTCTATCGAAAACAATTTCACCAGACAATGTTGAGTCCCTTTTGCAAATTTAGTGTTAATTTTGAATTTAAGCAGATTATATATTCAAAAGGAATTTAAATTTTTAAGCAGAGTACTATTTTTACAATATGTTACTAGTGGTTTTTATATGATAATGATTCACCAGTCATCTCTTTTGAGTAGTTCATATAATCTCATAAAGCAGTTAATAACCAGTTTCAGTTAATAGTTAAGAAACACTTGGATTTGGAAGGCAAATGGCTACAATCTTACTGATTTCATGAATTTTTTCTCTTATTCAGGTCCTAAAGAAAAAAAATAGAATTTGTCTTTGTAAGGTAAATTCAATGAAGTGACCTGGTATTTTGAGCAAGTATGGGCTACTTGCTCCAGTCATATCCAATTAATTATAAGCACTTATGAGACTTAATTAGTTGTTTTTTTAAATGAGAAATGCCATAAATCAATTCAAATAGTATTATATTGCTTACTTACTTAAAAGCATTAATTATTTTTTAAGCATAGTGATTAATTCCTTGGTAATCTTGTTTTCATGCTTTGCAAATCCTCCCTGTTGGAACATAATATGCAGTTTAAAGATAAAAGCGTTGAAAGAAGCCCAGAAGATTTCGATATACAAACCTTAACACAAACCAGACATGGATTTCTATCAGCTTTTTTGGCACCAAACATGTCTGCATATTTGAAAAGCTAACTACAATTTTTGATTACATTTTATGTTAATGCACTTTATTACTTAGTTTAGGATTTTCATTTCTTTACATGTTACTTTGACAGGTTGCTTCAAAGATGGTCAACATTATGAAGAGGGATCAGTAATTAAAGAAAACTGCAACTCCTGGTAATAAATTTAAGTGGCACAGAACTGAGTTCTACTGTGTGTGTATGTTTTCTTCAAATAAAAGAAATATTTGTGAAACAAAGCATATATTTATGTATGTATAGACAGAATCATATGTCATAAGACATCATATACCTGTAACTTTGTATAAGCATATTTAATTTTAAGGGATTTTGAAAATTTAATCATGAATATCTTTTAATGTTTGAGGTTGATGTCCTTGACAATGGGTCTTCATCATACAACAGGTCTGCATTAAATGTACCTCTTAATTATAATATTCTGATACCCTACAGACAAATTGTGTTTTTTGAGCACAATAACTATATAAAAACAGGCTGCTTTAAAAGGACTAGCCTGCAGAAAGTTTCCAAATACAAGTACATGGAATCTACTGTCCAATTTGGCTTATGTTTTCAAACTTCAGTGGATGTGTGATCATATCATTTGTTAATTGCCTGGAGTAGAGGATTACAGCATATTGAATGGTAGCTAACGTATGTTTTACAATTTATTTTTGCCAAGAATCAAATAACCATATGGCTAACATTAATCAAGACATTATGTTTTATGCCTTAACAATGTATAACCCTTTTTACTAATTGAAATATACTTCATAAAGACCAAGCCACTTTTGTAATCATCATATCTTTACAGCACATGCTCAGGACAGCAATGGAAATGTTCCCAGCATGTATGCCTTGTTCGTCCAGAATTAATTGAACAGGTCAATAAAGGAGACTATGGGTGAGAGAAATCTTGCTTTATATGCTTCTTGACACTGCCATTTACTATGCAGGTTTCAGTGTATTGCTTGGTTTCTGTAAATGGTCATTCATTATTTAAAAAGAAAGGGGGAGAGAAATAGAAAGAGAGATAGAAAGCATTTAAAACTGGAATGCAAAGGTAAACATTAAGTAATTAAAATGATCAAATAAGAAACCTAGGGCATAGTTAAGAAAGAGCAGTGTCATGGTGTAGGTAAGGGAAGTGGAGTAAAGCTACTTTGGTTAAGTATTTAGGCAAAATCAGAAGGTCAGCAAAATTCATTTATTCATACTAACCATCTCTTCCTCTGCTACTGCCCTCACCAAGTCAAACAAATGCTTAGCTATCATGGGTAGAATCTGACCTTACAAGGATGATATTCAAATAACAAGCCAATCTAAATAATTTCACTGAAATGATGGATATCTAGCCAATGTCACTTACAGTTGAATCAAAAGACAGATTGAGCTACTTTAATAGTACACTAAAGATAGGGATGATTGACACTGAAACATTGGAAATAACTGATGCTCTCATATAGATTGAAAAATTAGATGGCTTCTCCATTTACACAGAAGAAATTAAGATGTAGGCACTGGCCTGGCAAGGTGGCTTATGCCTGTAATCCCAGCACTTTGGGAGGCCGAGGCGGGTGGCTAGATCACTTGAGGCCAGGAGTTCAAGACCAGCCTGGACAACATAGTGAAACCCCGTTTCTACTGAAAACACAGAAAAAATTAGCTGGGCGTGGTAATGCATGCCAGTAATCCCAGTTACTCAGGAGGCTGAAGCATGAGAATCACTGAAGCCTGGGAGGCAGAAATTGCAGTGAGCCGAGATTGCGCCACTGCGCTCCAGCATGGGCATCGGGGGTGAAACCCTGTCAAAAAGAAAAAGAAAAAGATACAGGCACCAACACTGACTTTTATTATAGAATTAAAAGGAAGAGGAACAGGCCAGCTGGTATCTGCTTCAGGATTTCTCCACTGCCATTGATCAAATCTCGATATATCCTTGATAACATCTTCCACATTTCTGGAAAAGACTTCACATAAAAAGATCTGTTATTGAGCAATTAGAAAAGTGAAATAATCTGGAGATGTATTTTTATAAAACGGAAGTATAATCTCCTTCCACATATAACATGTTGTTTCCCAGCATAATGGGGATACTAAATTTCAATGTATTCAAAGTTTTTTCTTGGAAGATACAAAACATATAGAAAGTCACATTTGTTGATATTAATATCCTTAAACCATTCTCAGTTCCTCTCTATGTGTGTGAGTGTGTGTGTTTGTGTTAAATCAATATTTTAGAAGATAACTCGATGACATTTTAAGTATTTCTAGGGAAAACCAATTATAATTTTCTGTGGCAAATCATATTTAAATTATTCAAAGAACATGAGAGTATGTGCCATCTTGAAAAATTGAATCAGATTCCTAAAAGTGTTCAAATGCTAGATCTAATTAACATACACTTCCAAGAAACCAAAATAGAGGAGCCTAGCTTTCCACTATTAAAAGTACATGAGAAACCACAGTCTAAACCAATGGGGTACACTTAATAAAACACACTTAGGAGTACAGAGGTTGTCGGGAATGCTATTAGGTTGGTGCAAAAGTGTATGGTGGTTTTGGCCAAAACTACCGTTACTTTTGCACCAACCTAATATCTTCCTTGGAAGGAAGAACGTTCTTTCCATGATTTATTTATTTTGAGCATGCCCTAGGGCTACTTAAGAGGCATGGGCTTTGCATTTTAGTTGCAAATATTAGACATCACATAACTTTCAAAGAGTAGAAAATGAAGTATAATTGGAGCCAAAGGAAACATACAAAAACCAAAGGAAAAAAAGTTAAGTAAAAGGAACAAGCTATAAAGACAAGACATAAAACTAAAATTATTTACCAGGGCAAAAAAGGGGGGAAGTCTTTACATTTAAAAGAAAGTTCTAATTCTCAGCTATTCTCTTTTCATGATGCTCAAATTGTTTTTACATGTAAAAATATAATCATATTATATCATTCAGTATTTATTAAGTGCTTTTAAAAATAGCCTACACCAAATATGCAATCTTGGCTTTAAAATATTTCTTCCCCACATCTTGACAGTATTTTAGATCCAAGTCTTTATTTATTCTATGTAACGTACTTCAGTGCTTATTTATTCTCTGTATTATTTTTTAATGTAATCGGTTGGTATTAATAAAACATATGTTCTACTGGTGGCATGGCTGAGGATACACATAAATAATTTCGGCCTGGCGAAGTGGCTTATGCCTGTAATCCCAGCACTTTGGGAGGCCGAGGCGAGCAGATCACTTGATGTCAGGAGTTTGAGATCAGCCTGGCCAACATAGTGAAACCCCATCTCTACCATAAATACAAAAATTAGCCGGGTGTGATGGCATGGGTCTGTAGTCCCAGCTACTCGTTAGGTGGAGGCACTAGAATTGCTTGAACCCAGGCGGTGAAGGTTGCAGTGAGCTGAGATCATGCCATTGCACTCCAGCCTGGGAAACAGAGTGAGATTCTGTCTCAAACAAAACAAAACAAAACAAAAAAATAATTTCTATGTTAAGGGAATTTACCATCTAGTTGAGGAGCCAACACTGCCATACCTTTATAAAAGGATTTCTAATAATAGGGGAGAATATAAGTGCTACATTAGTGGCACAAGTAATAATCAGCAAGTTAGTGGAATAAAGGGAGATATGTAAGTGTTTCAATTACCTGCTGCTGTGTAACAAACCATTCCAAGATTCAACATTTTAAAACCATAAACTTTTCATCTTTTCACATCAGCAAGTTGGAATAGGTTCAACTGAGGCTCTTTTGCTGCTCTCTTCTGGAATTACTCCTGTGTCAATAGAGCCTCAGCTGAGGTTGAATTGTCTGTGATGGCCTTACACTATATCTTGTGGTTGGTGCTGGTTGTTGATTGGGCCACGTTTCTCCAGCAGGCTAGCTTTGGCTTCTTCTCATAATTACTATTCTGATGGGGCCTATGTGGAAGCTGCCCCAGTCCTCCCTTGAAGCTTATGCTTGAAAGTTTCACGATCTCAATTCTACTGCTTTCTATTGGGTAAGGCAAGTTACTAGGCCAGCCTACATTCAAAGGCTAGAGAAATAGATTCTTTCTTATGAACTCAAAATTTGATTTACTGGATAAGTTGGCTTTCATTTTTCACTGTTTTCTCAAAACCCGCTCACCCCAAACTGCAGTGATTAACTTCTACCTATTCTTAATTACTGGCATCTTGTTCTATCTGGTCAACTTGAAAATTTGAAGTTAGTTTGATTTTTCCTTCCTTTTATTCTCAGTCAGTAGGTATTGCTAACTCCCGCACTAAAAGTTTCTCTTAGATATTTACTTCTTCCATTCTAGACTATATTCTAATGCATTTCTTTATCAAGCCTAGTTTGAAATTATCTGACTTGTCTCTGTTTCCAGAAATTCTCAATGGAACCCCATTGCTTGTGAAACATGTATTGCCCTTAGCATAAATAATATGTTGGCCCAAAAGCTTTTTTACTACCTTATCTTTTGTACCATTTTCAGCCCCTGTGTCCCTATCCTCTCTCCTAGTTTAAGCATTTAACTTATCTGTCATTCCCTACACATGCCACCCAACTTCAAACTTGCATGCTTTGCTCAAGAGTTACCTTCACTTTAAACAAATGCTCTCTTCTTTCATATGTGGTCACCAAACTCATTCTTATCCTTCCAGATAGAGAACTAAATTTGCTTTATGTAAAAAATTTGCCAACTCCTTCAGTTATGTTTGAATCTTTTGATCATCTTTTGATCTACTGCTGATAGATGACACACGCCGAAGTCATTTCTATCTTTGTATTTTTTCTTAAGGTATGAGCTTCTTAAATGTAGAAAAGTTTATTCATATCTATGTTCTCAGCGTTTATTAGAGAATATGACAGATCAATTAAGAAAGTTCAATAAATGCTAAATTGGATTAAAATGAAAATTATGAGTCTAAGTCAAGAAGGATGTTATAGATTAGTCATACCTTTCACACTTTTGAGCATATCTCACAGCACATACATCTTACTTTGTGATCTAGTAAACACACCCATGCACAAGCATCAACACACACACACACACAGACACACACAGAGTTTATTACCCTTAGTATTTGTAATAAACTCTATTTCCTATTATTTCTCCTATCTTTTATTTTATTTTCTTAAACTATCACCCTACTAACCAAATTGAGTGCTCAATTAAATAACCTATGAACATCTCTGACCTGATGTTGGAAAACTACTAACATACGGCAACAAAAACATACTTTACTGATGTCACAATTTTGCCCAATTTTGCCCTGTTAGCCTTTTGAATTATACTACAACATCTTTTATATTCAGAGGTTCTCTTATTGAGATTCCTTGGGTAATGAAGATTGCACTTTAAATTGTTGCTAAGTTTCTAAGGATTTTATGAACTAACAGATCTTATACGAAAGAAAAACATTAACTTGTGAAGTATATTATTAAAAATTAAGTTGTGTTTTCAATGATTCATAGGAGCCTATCACATTATAAACGATTTTGGTGATAAACATAGCAGGACAGGGTTTAAATTTGACATAAGTACAGAAAATATATTGACCTCAAGTGGTAGATAATTCAGAATAAGCAATGATTAAATTACTTGCATCTTTCTAATTTTTTATCTACTATCATCTAGTAAAAAAATTTTGTTTGTCTTCAAATTTCAATATTGAATTTTGAAGAGAAAATTTCTTTTCTAATTAAGAGCACAAAATACGTCTCTATGAAAATACTCACTTTTGTTACCTAATTTCACATCAACTGATTTTTTAGTATTATTAATAACTAAGATGATTGAGCACTTAACACAAATGAACTCATCTAATACATAATAGAATATTTCAATATCTAAAAATTAGCACTGATGTCATTTTTTAAAATCATAACTATTTTGTCCTTCAGTATTCATGCATACATTTTTACTTTGTCCATTTCTTTTCAAATACAAATTTTAAAGAAAATGTATTAACCTATTTAATGTATCAGTACATTTCTGTATATTTAAGCTTCTTTCTAAGCTGTATTTAATGGTATTGAAAGGAAACTACATATATTGGCCTCATTAACACAATCTCTTTGTGGTATGTAAACATTTCATATTCTTAGCATTAACCTACATTAATATAGTCTTATGTTCCTCATAGGAATCATTAAAATACTTGAAATGTACCTTATTTAGGAAGAGTATCTCATACCTTTGATTATTAAAATAATCAATAATGCATCATTTATATAAACAATAGCCTGCGATAATTCTCATATTGTGAGATTTGTTGCTGTTGAATTTTGGAAATATAAAGGAACATGTATTTGTAAAAATGATGTCACATAACCTGTGTATATTTTTCTTCTTCATTTGTAAGGCAGATGGACAGCACAGAACTACAGCCAATTTTGGGGAATGACTTTAGAAGATGGTTTCAAATTTCGCCTTGGCACTTTGCCACCTAGTCCCATGCTCCTCAGCATGAATGAAATGACAGTAAGTGTTCCTTCTGATTCATGTATGTGCACGTATTTGTAAAAGTGTGTTCATGTGTGCATTAAAAGCAATTATAAATCACTAAAATAATGAGTTTTGAGCTTTCAGAGTCATAATTTTGTCACAAAAATAAAAAATCCTTTCCCCAAATGGTTGTTAAACCCCTCAAAAGTTTCATGTGGGCTTTGCAAGTTTACTGTTACCAATTAGACATAGTCTCCTTTAGGAATGATTGAATGGCCTGGCAAGATGGTGGAATAAGAACAGCTGGTTGGCAGCTCCCAGAGAGACCAACGCAGAAGGTGGGTGATTTCTGCATTACCAACTGAGGTATCTGGTTCATCTCATTGGGATTGGTTAGACAGTGGGTGCAGCCCACGGAGGGCAAGCAGAAGCAGGATAGGGTGTCACCTCACCCAGGAAGAGCAAGGAGTCTGGGAACTCCCTCCCCCAGTCAAGGGAAGCCATGATGGACTGTGCTGTGAGGAATGGTGCATTCTGGCCCAGATACTATGCTTTTCCCATAGTCTTCGCAGTCCACAGACCAGGAGATTCCCTCAAGTGCCTACGCTACCAGGACCCTGGGTTTCAAGCACAAAACTGGGTGGCCATTTGGGCAGACACTGAGCTAGCTGCAGGAGTTGTTTTTTTTTTTTTTATACCCCAGTAGAGCCTGGAATGCCAGCGAGACAGAACCATTCACTGTCCTGGAAAGGGGGCTGATGCCAGGGAACTGAGTGGTCTTGCTCAGCATATCCCACCCCCACAGAACCCAGCAAGCTAAGATTCACCAGCTTGAAATTCTCACTGCCAGCACAGCAGTCTGAAGTTGACCTGGGACACCGGAGCTTGGTGGGGTAAGGGGTGTCGGCCATTACTGAGGCTTGAGTAGGCGGTTTTCCCCTTACAGTGTAAACAAAGCCACTTGGAAGTTCAGACAGGGTGGAGCTCACCACCGCACAGCAAAACCACTGTAGCCAGACTGTCTCTCTACATTCCTCCTCTCTGGGCAGGGCATCTTTGAAAGAAAGGCAGCAGCTCCAGTCAGTGGCTTATAGACAAAACTCCCATCTCCCTGAGACAGAGAACCTAGGGGAAGGGGCAGCTGTGGGAGCAGCTTCAGCAGACTTAAATATTCCTGCCTGCCAGATCTGAAGAGAGCAGTGGATATCCTAGCATGGTGCTCGAGCTCTTTTAAGGGACACACTGCCTCCTCAAGTGGGTTCCTGACCCATGCCTCCTGACTGGGAGACACCTCTCAGTGGGGGGACAGACACCTCATACAGGAGAGCTCTGGCTTGCATCTGGTGGGTGCTGCTCTGGGACAAATTTTCCAGAGGAAGGAACAGGCAGCAATCTTTGCTGTTCTGAAGCCCCGCTGGTGATACCCAGGCAAACAGGGTCTGGAGTAGACCTCCAGCAAACTCCAGCAGATCTGCAGAAGAGTAGCCTGACTGGTAGAAAGAAAACTAACAAACAGAAAACAATAGCATCAATATCAAAAAAAGGATGCCCATGCAAAAACCCCATCCAAAGGTCACCAACATCAAAGGCCAAAAGTAGATAAATCCACAAAGGTGAGGAAAAACCAGCACAAAAAAGTTGAAAATTCCAAAAGCCAGTATACCTCTTCTCCTCCAAAGGATCACAACTCCTTGCAAGCAAGAGAACAAAATTGGAGGGAGAATACGTCTCTATGAAAATACTCACTTTTGTTACCTAATTTCACATCAACTGATTTTTAGTATTATTAATAACTAAGATGATTGAGCACTTAACACAAATGAACTCATCTAATACATAATAGAATATTTCAATATCTAAAAATTAGCACTGATGTCATTTTTAAAATCATAACTATTTTGTCCTTCAGTATTCATGCATACATTTTACTTTGTCCATTTCTTTTCAAATACAAATTTTAAAGAAAATGTATTAACCTATTTAATGTATCAGTACATTTCTGTATATTTAAGCTCTTTCTAAGCTGTATTTAATGGTATTGAAAGGAAACTACATATATTGGCCTCATTAACACAATCTCTTTGTGGTATGTAAACATTTCATATTCTTAGCATTAACCTACATTAATATAGTCTTATGTTCCTCATAGGAATCATTAAAATACTTGACATGTACCTTATTTAGAAGAGTATCTCATACCTTTGATTATTAAAATAATCAATAATGCATCATTTATATAAACAATAGCGTATAATTCTCATATTGTGAGATTTGTTGCTGTTGAATTTTGGAAATATAAAGGAACATGTATTTGTAAAATGATGTCACATAACCTGTGTATATTTTTCTTCTTCATTTGTAAGGCAGATGGACAGCACAGAACTACAGCCAATTTTGGGAATGACTTTAGAAGATGGTTTCAAATTTCCCTTGGCACTTTGCCACCTAGTCCCATGCTCCTCAGCATGAATGAAATGACAGTAAGTGTTCCTTCTGATTCATGTATGTGCACGTATTTGTAAAGTGTGTTCATGTGCATTAAAACAATTATAAATCACTAAAATAATGAGTTTTGAGCTTTCAGAGTCATAATTTTGTCACAAAATAAAATCCTTTCCCAAATGGTTGTTAAACCCTCAAAAGTTTCATGTGGCTTTGCAAGTTTACTGTTACCAATTAGACATAGTCTCCTTTAGGAATGATTGAATGGCCTGGCAAGATGGTGGAATAAGAACAGCTGGTTGGCAGCTCCCAGAGAGACCAACGAGAAGGTGGGTGATTTCTGCATTTCCAACTGAGGTACCTGGTTCATCTCATTGGGACTGGTTAGACAGTGGGTGCAGCCCACGGAGGGTAAGCAGAAGCAGCAGGTGGGCGTCACCTCACCCAGGAAGAGCAAGGAGTCTGGGAACTCCTCCCCAGTCAAGGGAAGCCATGAGGACTGTGCCATGAGGAATGGTGCATTCTGGCCCAGATACTATGCTTTTCCCATGGTCTTCGCAACCACAGACCAGGAGATTCCCTTGGGTGCCTACACCACCAGGGCCCTGGGTTTCAAGCACAAAACTGGGTGGCCATTTGGGCAGACACTGAGCTAGCTGCAGGAGTTTTTTTCATACCCCAGTGGCACCTGGAATGCCAGCGAGACAGAACCATTCACTCCCTGGAAAGGGGCTGAAGCCAGGAGCCAAGTGGTCTAGCTCAGTGGATCCCACCCCACAGAGCCCAGCAAGCTAAGATCCACTGGCTTGAAATTCTCACTGCCAGCACAGCAGTCTGAAGTTGACCTGGGATGCGAGCTTGGTGAGGAGGGCATCTGCCATTACTGAGGCTTGAGTGGTTTTCCCTCACAGTGTAAACAAAGCCCTGAAGTTCAAACTGGGCAGGAGCCCACTGCAGCTCAGCAAGCCACTGTAGCCAGACTGCCTCTCTAGATTCCTCCTCTCTGGCAGGGCATCTCTGAAAGAAGGCAGCAGCCCCAGTCAGGGGCTTATAGATAAAACTCCCATCTCCCTGGGACAGAGCACCTGGGGGAAGGCGGCTGTGGGCACAGCTTCAGCAGACTTAAATGTTCCTGCCTGCCTGCAGCTCTGAAGAGAGCAGCAGATCTCCCAGCACAGTGCTCAGCTCTGCTAAGGGACAGACTGCCTCCTCAAGTGGGTCCCTGACCCCTGTGCCTCCTGACTGGGAGACACCTCCCAGTAGGGGTCAACAGACACCTCATACAGGAGAGCTCTGGCTGGCATCTGGCAGGTGCCCTCTGGGACAAAGCTTCCAGAGGAAGGAACAGGCAGCAATCTTTGCTGTTCTGCAGCCTCTGCTGGTGATACCCAGGCAAACAGGGTCTGGAGTGGACCTCCAGCAAACTCCAGCAGACCTGCAGCAGAGGGCCTGACTGTTAGAAGGAAAACTAACAAACAGAAAGCAATAGCATCAACATCAACAAAAGGACTGCCCATGCAAAACCCCATCCAAAGGTCACCAACATCAAAGACCAAAGGTAGATAAATCCACAAAGATGAGGAAAAACCAGCACAAAAGGCTGAAAATTCCAAAACCAGAATGCCTCTTCTCCTCCAAGGATCACAACTCCTTGCAAGCAAGAACAAAACTGGATGGAGAATGAGTTTGATGAATTGACAGAAGTAGGCTTCAGAAGGTGGGTAATAACAAACTCCTCCAAGCTAAAGGAGCATGTTCTAACCCACAAGGAAGCTAAGAACCTTGATAAAAAGGTTAGAGGAACTGCTAACTAGAATAACCAGTTTAGAGAAGAACATAAATGACCTGATGGAGCTGAAAACACAGCACGAGAACTTCATGAAGCATACACAAGTATCAATAGCCAAATGATCAAGCAGAAGAAAGGATATCAGAGATTGAAGATCAACTTAATGAAATAAAGTGTGAAGACAAGATTAGAGAAAAAGAATGAAAAGGAATGAACAAAGCCTCCAAGAAATATGGGACTATGTGAAAAGACCAAACCTACATTTGATTGGTGTACCTGAAAGTGATGGGAGAATGGAACCAAGTTGGAAAACACTCTTCAGGATATTATCCAGGAGAACTTCCCCAACCTAGCAAGACAGGCCAACATTCAAATTCAGGAAATACAGAGAACACCACAAAGATACTCCTTCAAGAAGAGCAACCCCAAGACACATAATTCAGATTCACCAAGGTTGAAATGAAGGAAAAATGTTAAGGCAGCCAGAGAGAAAGGTCAGTTACCCACAAAGGAAGCCCATCAGACTAACAGCAGATCTCTCTGCAGAAACCCTACAAGCCAGAAGAGTGGGGGCCAATATTCAACATTCTTAAAGAAAAGAATTTTCAACCCAGAATTTCATATCCAGCCAAACTAAGCTTCATAAGTGAAGGAGAAATAAAATCCTTTACAGACAAGCAAATGCTGAGAGATTTTGTCACCACCAGGCCTGCCTTACAAGAGCTCCTGAAGGAAGCACTAAATATGGAAAGGAAAACTGGTACCAGCCACTGCAAAACATACCAAATTGTAAAGACCATTGACACTATGAAGAAACTGCATCAACTAATGGGCAAAATAACCAGCTAGCATCATAATGACAGGATCAAATTCACATAACAATATTAACCTTAAATGTAAATGGGCTAAATGCCCCAATTAAAAGACACAGACTGGCAAATTGGATAAAGAGTCAAGACCCATTGGTGTGCTGTATTCAGGAGACCCATCTCATGCAAAGACACACATAGGCTCAAAATAAAGGGATGGAGGAATATTTACCAAGCAAATGGAAAGCAAAAAAAAAAAGGTTGCAATCCTAGTCTCTGATAAAACAGACTTTAAACCAACAAAGATCAAAAGACAAAGAAGGGCATTACATAATGGTAAAGGGATCAATGCAACAAGAAGAGCTAACTATCCTAAATATATATGCACCCAATACAGGAGCACCCAGATTCATAAAGCAAGTTCTTAGAGACCTACAAAGAGACTTAGACTCCCACACAATAATAGTGGGAGACTTTAACACCCACTGTCAATATTAGACAGATCAATGAGACAGAAAATTAACAAGGATATTCAGGACTTGAACTCAGCTCTGGACCAAGCAGACCTAATAGACATCTACAGAACTCTCCACCCCAAATCAACAGAATATACATTCTTCTCAGCACCACATCACACTTATTCTAAAATTGACCACATAATTGGAAGTAAAACACTCCTCAGCAAATGCAAAAGAATGGAAATCATAACAAACAGTCTCTCAGACCACAGTGCAATCAAATTAGAACTCAGGATTAAGAAACTCACTCAAAACTGCACAACTACATGGAAACTGAACAACCTGCTCCTGAATGACTACTGGGTAAATAACAAAATTAAGGCAGAAATAAATAAGTTCTTTGAAACCAATGAGAACAAAGACACAATGTACCAGAATCTCTGGGACACAGCTAAAGCAGTGTTTAGAGGAAATTTATAGCACTAAATGCCCACAAGAGAAAGCAGGAAAGATCTAAAATTGACACCCTAACATCACAATTAAAAGAACTAGAGAAGCAAGAGCAAACAAATTCAAAAGCTAGCAGAAGACAAGAAATAACTAAGATCAGAGCAGAACTGAAGGAGATAGAGACACAAAAACCCTTCAAAAATCAATGAATCCAGGAGCTGGTTTTTGAAAAGATTAACAAAATAGATAGACCACTAGCCAGACTAATAAAGAAGAAAAGAGAAGAATCAAATAGACACAATAAAAATGATAAAGGGATATCACCACTGATCCCACAGAAATACAAACTACCATCAGAGAATACTATAAACACCTCTATGCAAATAAACTAGAAAATCTAGAAGAAATGGATAAATTCCTGGACACATACACCCTCCCAAGACTAAACCAGGAAGAAGTTGAATCCTGAATAGACCAATAACAAGTTCTGAAATTGAGGCAGTAATTAATAGCCTACCAACCAAAAAGTCTAGGACCAGACAAATTCACAGCCAAATTCTACCAGAGAGACCAACGCAGAAGGTGGGTGATTTCTGCATTTCCAACTGAGGTACCTGGCTCATCTCATTGGGACTGGTTAGACAGTGGGTGCAGCCCACAGAGGGCAAGCAGAAGCAGGGTGGGGCATTGCCTCACCCAGGAAGTGCAAGGGTCAGGAACTCCCTCCCCTAGCCAAGGGAAGCCATGAGGGACTGTGCCATGAGGAATGGTGCATTCTGGCCCAGATACTATGCTTTTCTCATGGTCTTCACAACCCACAGACCAGGAGATTCCCTCAGGTGCCTACACCACCAGGGCCCTGGGTTTCAAGCACAAAACTGGGTGGCCATTTGGGCAGACACTGAGCTAGCTGCAGGAGTTTTTTTTCATACCCCAGTGGCACCTGGAATGCCAGTGAGACAGAACCATTCACTCCCTGGAAAGGGGCTGAAGCCAGGAGCCAAGTGGTCTAGCTCAGCAGATCCCACCCCACAGAGCCCAGCAAGCTAAGATCCACTGGCTTGAAATTCTCACTGCCAGCACAGCAGTCTGAATTGGACCTGGGATGCTCAGCTTGGTGGGGAGGTCACCATTACTGAGGCTTGAGTAGGTGGTTTTCCCCTCACAGTGTAAACAAAGCCACCAGGAAGTTCAAACTCTGTGGAGCCCACCACAGCTCAGCAAAGCCACTGTAGCCAGACTGCCTCTCTAGATTCCTCCTCTCTGGGCAGGGCATCTCTGAAAGAAAGGCAGCAGCCCCAGTCAGGGGCTTATAGATAAAACTCCCATCTCCCTGGGACAGAGCACCTGGGGGAAGGGGCAGCTGTGGGCACAGCTTCAGCAGACTTAAACATTCCTGCCTGCCATCTCTGAAGAGAGCAGCAGATCTCCCAGCACAGTGCTCGAGCTCTGCTAAGGGACAGACTGCCTCCTCAAGTGGGTCCCTGACCCCTGTGCCTCCTGACTGGGAGACACCTCCCAGCAGGGGTCGACAGACACCTCATACAGGAGAGCTCTGGCTGGCATCTGGCAGGTGTCCCTCTGGGATGAAGCTTCCAGAGGAAGAAACAGGCAGCAATCTTTGCTGTTCTGCAGCCTCCACTGGTGATACCCAGGCAAACAGGGTCTGGAGTGGACCTCCAGCAAACTCCAGCAGACCTGCAGAAGAGGGCCTTGACGTTAGAAGGAAAACTAACAAACAGAAAGGAATAGCATCAACATCAACAAAAAGGACATCCACACAAAACCCCATCCAAAGGTCACCAACATCAAAGACCAAAGGTAGATAAATCCACAAAGATGAGGAAAAACCAGCACAAAAAGGCTGAAAATTCCAAAAACCAGAATGCCTCTTCTCCTCCAAAGGATCACAACTCCTCACCAGCAAGGGAACAAAACTGGATGGAGAATGAGTTTGACAAATTGACAGAAGTAGGCTTCAGAAGGTGGGTAATAACAAACTCCTCCAAGCTAAAGGAGCATGTTCTAACCCAATGCAAGGAAGCTAAGAACCTTGAAAAAGGTTAGAGGAATTGCTAACTAGAATAACCAGTTTAGAGAAGAACATAAATGACCTGATGGAGCTGAAAAACACAGCATGAGAACTTCATGAAGCATACACAAGTATCAATAGCCAAATCAATCAAGCAGAAGAAAGGATATCAGAGATTGAAGATCAACTTAATGAAATAAAGCATGAAGACAAGATTAGAGGAAAAAGAATGAAAAGGAACAAACAAAGCCTCCAAGAAATATGGGACTATGTGAAAAGACCAAACCTACATTTGATTGGTGTACCTGAAAGTGACAGGAGAATGGAACCAAGTTGGAAAACACTCTTCAGGATATTATCCAGGAGAACTTCCCCAACCTAGCAAGACAGGCCAACATTCAAATTCAGGAAATACAGAGAACACCACAAAGATACTCCTCAGAAGAGCAACCCCAAGACACATAATCATCAGATTCACCAAGGTTGAAATGAAGGAAAAATGTTAAGGGCAGCCAGAGAGAAAGGTCAGGTTACCCACAAAGGAAGCCCATCAGACTAACAGCAGATCTCTCTGCAGAAACCCTACAAGCCAGAAGAGTGGGGCCAATATTCAACATTCTTAAAGAAAAGAATTTTCAACCCAGAATTTCATATCCAGCCAAACTAAGCTTCATAAGTGAAGGAGAAATAAAATCCTTTACAGACAAGCAAATGCTGAGAGATTTTGTCACCACCAGGCCTGCCTTACAAGAGCTCCTGAAGGAAGCACTAAATATGGAAAGGAAAAACTGGTACCAGCCACTGCAAAACATACCAAATTGTAAAGACCATTGACACTATGAAGAAACTGCATCAACTAATGGGCAAAATAACCAGCTAGCATCATAATGACAGGATCAAATTCACATAACAATATTAACCTTAAATGTAAATGGGCTAAATGCCCCAATTAAAAGACACAGACTGGCAAATTGGATAAAGAGTCAAGACCCATTGGTGTGCTGTATTCAGGAGACCCATCTCACATGCAAAGACACACATAGGCTCAAAATAAAGGGATGGAGGAAGATTTACTAAGCAAATGGAAAGCAAAAAAAAAGCAGGGTTGCAATCCTAGTCTCTGATAAAACAGACTTTAAACCAACAAAGATCAAAAAGACAAAGAAGGGCATTACATAATGGTAAAGGGATCAATGCAACAAGAAGAGCTAACTATCCTAAATATATATGCACCCAATACAGGAGCACCCAGATTCATAAAGCAAGTTCTTAGAGACCTACAAAGAGACTTAGACTCCCACACAATAATAGTGGGAGACTTTAACACCCACTGTCAATATTAGACAGATCAATGAGACAGAAAATTAACAAGGATATTCAGGACTTGAACTCAGCTCTGGACCAAGCAGACCTAATAGACATCTACAGAACTCTCCACCCCAAATCAACAGAATATACATTCTTCTCAGCACCACATAGCACTTATTCTAAAATTGACCACATAATTGGAAGTAAAACACTCCTCAGCAAATGCAAAAGAATGGAAATCATAACAAACAGTCTCTCAGACCACAGTGCAATCAAATTAGAACTCAGGATTAAGAAACTCACTCAAAACTGCACAACTACATGGAAACTGAACAACCTGCTCCTGAATGACTACTGGGTAAATAATGAAATTAAGGCAGAAATAAATAAGTTCTTTGAAACCAATGAGAACAAAGACACAATGTACCAGAATCTCTGGGACACAGCTAAAGCAGTGTTTAGAGGAAATTTATAGCACTAAATGCCCACAGGAGAAAGCAGGAAAGATCTAAAATTGACACCTAACATCACAATTAAAAGAACTAGAGAAGCAAGAGCAAACAAATTCAAAAGCTAGCAGAAGACAAGAAATAACTAAGATCAGAGCAGAACTGAAGGAGATAGAGACACAAAAACCCTTCAAAAATCAATGAATCCAGGAGCTGGTTTTTGAAAAGATTAACAAAATAGATAGACCACTAGCCAGACTAATAAAGAAGAAAAGAGAAGAATCAAATAGACACAATAAAAATGATAAAGGGATATCACCACTGATCCCACAGAAATACAAACTACCATCAGAGAATACTATAAACACCTCTATGCAAATAAACTAGAAAATCTAGAAGAAATGGATAAATTCCTGGACACATACACCCTCCCAAGACTAAACCAGGAAGAAGTTGAATCCTGAATAGACCAATAACAAGTTCTGAAATTGAGGCAGTAATTAATAGCCTACCAACCAAAAAAGCCCAGGACCAGACAGATTCACAGCCAAATTCTACCAGAGGTACAAAGAGGAGCTGGTACCATTCCTTCTGAAACTATTCCAAACAATAGAAAAAGAGGACTCCTCCTAACTCATTTTATGAGGCCAGCATCATCCTGATACCAAAACCTGGCAGAGACACAACAAAAAAGAAAATTTCAGGCCAATATCCTGATGAACATCGATGTGAAAATCCTCAATAAAATACTGGCAAACCAAATCCAGCAGCACATCAAAAGCTTATCCACCATGATCAAGTCAGCTTCATCCCTGGGATGCAAGGCTGGTTCAACATATGCAAATCAATAAACATAATCCATCACATAAACAGAATCAATGACAAAAACTACCTGATTATCTCAATAGATGCAGAAAAGGTCTTCAATAAAATTCAACACCTCTTCATGTTAAAAAACTCTCAATAAACTAGGTATTGATGGAACATATCTCAAAATAATAAGAGCTATTTATGACAAACCCACAGCCAATATCATACTGAATGGGCAAAAGTTGGAAGCATTCCCTTTGAAAACTGGCACAAGACAAGGATGCCTCTCTCACCATTCCTATTCAACATAGTATTGGAAGTTATGGCCAGGGCAATCAGGCAAGAGAAAGAAATAAAGGGTATTCAAATAGGAAGAGAGGAAGTCAAATTGTCTCTGTTTGCAGATGACATGATTGTATATTTAGAAAACCCCATCATCTCAGCCCAAAATCTCCTTAAGCTGATAAGCAACTTCAGCAAAGTCTCAGGATACAAAATCAATGTGCAAAAATCACAAGCATTCCTATACACCAATAATAGACAAACAGAGAGCCAAATCATGAGTGAACTCCCATTCACAATTGCTACAAAGAGAATAAAATACCTAGGAATACAACTTACAAGGGATGTGAAGGACCTCTTCAAGGAGAACTACAAACCACTGCTCAAGGAAATAAGAGGACACAAACAAATGGAAAAACATTCCATGCTCATGGATAGGAAGAATCAATATCATGAAAATGGCCATACTGCCCAAAGTAATTTATAGATTCAATGCTATCCCCATCAAGCTACCATTGACTTTCTTCACAGAATTAGAAAAACTACTTTAAATTTCATATGGAACCAAAAAGAGCCCTATAGCCAAGACAATCCTAAGCAAAAGAACAAAGCTGGAGGCATCATGCTACCTGACTTCAAACTATACTACAAGGCTACAGTAACCAAAACAGCATGGTACTGGTACCAAAACAGATATAGACCAATGGAACAGAACAGAGGCCTCAGAAATACCACCACACATCTACAACCATCTGATCTTTGACAAACCTGACAAAAACAAGCAATGGGGAAAGGATTCCTTATTTAATAAATGGTGTTGGGAAAACTGGCTAGCCATATGCAGAAAACTGAAACTGGACCCCTTCCTTACACCTTATACAAAAATTAACTCAAGATGGATTAAAGACTTAAATGTAAGACCTAAAACCATAAAAACTCTAGAAGAAAACCTAGGCAATACCATTCAGGACATAGGCATGGGCAAAGACTTCATGACTAAAACACCAAAAGCAATGGCAACAAAAGCCAAAATTGACAAATGGGATCTAATTAAACTAAAGAGCTTCTGCACAGCAAAAGAAACTATCATCAGAGTGAACAGGCAACCTACAGAATGGGAGAAAATTTTTGCAATCTATCCATCTGACAAAGGGCTAATATCCAGAATCTACAAGAACTTAAACAAATTTACAAGAAAAAAACAAACAACCCCATCAAAAAGTGGGCAAACGATATGAATAGACACTTCTCAAAAGAAGACATTTATGCAGCCAACAGACATATGAAAAAAATGCTCATCCTCACTGGTCTTCGCAGAAACACAAATCAAAAGCACAATGAGATACTATCTCATGCCAGTTAGAATGGTGATCATTAAAAAGTCAGGAAACAACAGATGCTGGAGAGGATGTGGAGAAATAGGAACGCTTTTACACTGTTGGTGGGAGTGTAAATTAGTTCAACCATTGTGGAAGACAGTGTGGTGATTCCTCAAGGATATAGAACCAGAAATACCATTTGACCCAGCAATCCCATTACTGGGTATATACCCAAAGGATTATAAATCATTCTACTATAAAGACACATGCACACATATGTTTATTGCAGCACTATTCACAATAGCAAAGACTTGGAACCAACCCAAATGCCCATCAATGATAGACTGGATAAAGAAAATGTGGCACATATACACCATGGAATACTATGCAGCCATACAAAGAATGAGTTCATGTCCTTTGCAGGGACATGGATGAAGCTGGAAACCATCATTCTCAGCAAACTAACACAGGAACAGAAAACCAAACACTGCATGTTCTCACTCATAAGTGGGAGTTGAACAATGAGAACACATGGACACAGGGAGGAACATCACACACTGGAGCCTGTCAGTGGATTGGGGGCTAGGGAGGGATAGCATTAGGAGAAATACCTAATGTAGATGATGGGTTGATGGGTGCAGCAAACCACCATGGCACATGTATACCTATGTAACAAACCTGCATGTTCTGCACATGTATCCCAGAACTTGAAGTATAATAATAAAATAAAATTGATAATCCAGAAAAAGAAGAATTGAATATTCATTTACGTTGCTAATGACTTCACACAAATACGAATTTCAGATTATTGGTTATTCAGTGTGCCAATGCTTCAGCAGGTCATTGTTCCAATTTTTCTTTTTTACCTAAACACAGTTATTTTGTCCTGTCTATAGGAATATCCATTATCATATTGGAATAAAATAAGTGTTGGTATCTTTAGACATATATGCTTTGATGATTAGTAAGGTTGATCCTCAAAAATCCTCAAGATTTCTGTTAAAGAATATCTTCCAATTTTGCCTGATGACCTGGCAAACTTCCTTGTAAAATTACCTCAAGTTTTGTAACATTCTTATGCCTTGAACTATCTTATTGGGTTTTCCCTTTCATTTTTAAGAGGTGTTATCATCTACTAATAGGTATCTTGTACAAAAAGTTGCTACCTCTTTTGTTTTTACCAATCTCTTACTCACAAATCTGCAGTGTTACCACCCAATGTGTGGTGTTCTCCAGGCACATACACTTTCCAGTTGAGATGCTGATTGTATTTAAGGCCTGTTATGAATGCCCAGGGTAGAGTGGTGCTTCCAGGCTGCTGGAGTGTAGCTTCTCCACCCTCCAATGAAGACATCCAGTCTCAGCTGCCTGGAAGCTCTCAGCAGCTTTAACAAGCAAGATTGTTGTTTGCTGTTGGATGAGTTGTAAATGCACAGGTTTCTCTTCAAATGTTTAATGTACTTTGCTTTTGAGTGTTGTAATCACCTGAGTTATTGTTACAATTCAGATTCCAGTAGCAGGGCCCTCTAAATTATAACTAGTATCAGAGAACATCATAACAGGTGTTTATTAAGTAGTTGTGTGTTAAAGCACTTACAGTTTCATACATGATCTCATTTAATTTCCCCAGCAGAATGATGTAGTGGATACTATCATTACTCACATTTTAAAGACAGGCAAATTGAGGTCGAGAAGTTAAGATGTTCTTTGAAACCAATGAGAACAAAGACACAATGTACCAGAATCTCTGGGACACAGCTAAAGCAGTGTTTAGAGGGAAATTTATAGCACTAAATGCCCACTGGAGAAAGCAGAGAAAGATCTAAAACTGACACCCTAACATCACAATTAAAAGAACTAGAGAAGCAAGAGCAAACAAATTCAAAAGCTAGCAGAAGACAAGAAATAACTAAGATCAGAGCAGAACTGAAGGAGATAGAGACATGAAAAACCCTTCAAAAATCAATGAATCCAGGAGCTGGTTTTTGAAAAGATTAACAAAATAGATAGACCACTAGCCAGACTAATAAAGAAGAAAAAGAGAAGAATCAAATAGACACAATAAAAATGATAAAGGGATATCACCACTGATCCACAGAAATACAAACTACCATCAGAGAATACTATAAACACCTCTATGCAAATAAACTAGAAAATCTAGAAGAAATGGATAAATTCCTGGACACATACACCCTCCCAAGACTAAACCAGGAAGAAGTTGAATCCTGAATAGACCAATAACAAGTTCTGAAATTGAGGCAGTAATTAATAGCCTACCAACCAAAAAGTCCAGGACCAGATGGATTCACAGCCAAATTCTACCAGAGGTACAAAGAGGAGCTGGTACCATTCCTTCTGAAACTATTCCAAACAATAGAAAAGAGGACTCCTCCTAACTCATTTTATGAGGCCAGCATCATCCTGATACCAAAACCTGGCAGAGACACAACAAAAAAGAAAATTTCAGGCCAATATCCCTGATGAACATCGATGTGAAAATCCTCAATAAAATACTGCAAAAACCAAATCCAGCAGCACATCAAAAAGCTTATCCACCATGATCAAGTTGGCTTCATCCCTGGGATGCAAGGCTGGTTCAACATATGCAAATCAATAAACATAATCCATCACATAAACAGAACCAATGACAAAAACCACATGATTATCTCAATAGATGCAGAAAAGGCCTTGATAAAATTCAACACCCTTCATGCTAAAAACTCTCAATAAACTAGGTATTGATGGAACATATCTCAAAATAATAAGAGCTATTTATGACAAACCCACAGCCAATATCATACTGAATGGGCAAAAGCTGGAAGCATTCCTTTGAAAACTGGCACAAGACAAGGATGCCCTCTCTCACCACTCCTATTCAACATAGTATTGGAAGTTCTGGCCAGGGCAATCAGGCAAGAGAAAGAAATAAAGGTATTCATAGGAAGAGAGGAAGTCAAATTGTCTCTGTTTGCAGATGACATGATTGTATATTTAGAAAACCCCATCATCTCAGCCCAAAATCTCCTTAAGCTGATAAGCAACTTCAGCAAAGTCTCAGGATACAAAATCAATGTGCAAAAATCACAAGCATTCCTATACACCAATAATAGACAAACAGAGAGCCAAATCATCAGTGAACTCTCATTCACAATTGCTACAAAGAGAATAAGATATCTAGGAATACAACCTACAATGGATGTGAAGGATGTCTTCAAGGAGAACTACAAACCACTGCTCAAGGAAATAAGAGAAGACACAAACAAATGCAAAAACATTCCTTGCTCATGGGTAGAAAGAATCAATATTGTGAAAATGACCATACTGCCCAACGTAATTTATAGATTCCATGCTATTCCCATCAAGCTACCATGGACTTTCTTCACAGAATTAGGAAATACTACTTTAAATCTTATATGGAATGAAAAGAGAGCCCATATAGCCAAGGCAATCCTAAGCAAAAAGAACAAAGATGGAGGCATCATGCTACCTGACTTCAAACTATACTACAAGGCTACTGTAACTAAAATAGCATGGTACTTGTACCAAAACAGATATATAGACCAATGGAACAGAACAGAGTCCTCAGAAATAACACCACACATTTACAGCCATCTGATCTTTGACAAACCTGACAAAAACAAGCAATAGGGAAAGGATTCCCTATTTAATAAATGGTGCTGGGAAAACTGGCTAGCCATGAGCAGAAAACTGAAACTAGACCCCTTACTTATACAAAAATTAACTCAAGATGAGTTAAAGACTTGAACATAAGACCTAAAACCATAAAAACCCTAGAAGAAAACCTAGGCAATATCATTAAGGAAATAGGCATGGGCAAAGACTTCATAACTAAAACACCAAAAGCAATGGCAACAAAAGCCAAAATAGATAAATGGAATCTAATTAAACTAAAGAGCTTCTGCACAGCAAAAGAAACTATCATAAGAGTGAACAGGCAACCTACAGAATGGGAGAAAATTTTTGCAATCTCTTCATCTGACAAAGGGCTAATACCCAGAATCTATAAGGAACTTAAACAAATTTTCAGGAAAAAAACAAACAACCCCATCAAAAAGTGGGAAAAGGATGTGAACAGACACTTCTCAAAAGAAGACATTTATGCGGCCAAAAAACATATGAAGAAAAGCTCATCATCACTGGTCATTAGAGAAATGCAAATCAAAACCACAGTGAGATACCATCTCATGCCAGTTAATGGCAATGATTAAAAAGTCAGGAAACAGCAGATGCTGGAGCAGATGTGGAGAAATAGGAATGCTTTTTTATTGTTAGTGGGAGTGTAAATTAGCTCAACCATTGTGGGAGGCAGTGGGGCAGTTCCTCAAGGATCTAGAACTAGAAATACCATTTGACCCAGCAATCTTGTTACTGGGTATATACCTAAAGGATTACAAATCATTCTACTATAAAGACACATGCACACATATATTTATTGTAGCACTATTCACAATAGCAAAGACTTGGAACCAACCCAAATGCCCATCAATAATGGACTGGGTAAAGAAAAGGTGGTATATATACACTGTTGAATACTATGCAGCCATAAAAAAGGATGAGTTCATGTCTTTTGCAGGGACATGGATGAAGCTGGGAACCATTATTCTCAGCAAACTAACCCAGGAACAGAAAACTAAACACTGCATGTTCTCACTCATAAGTGGGAGTTGAACAATGAGAACATATGGGCACAGGGAGGGGAATATCATGCACTGGAGCCTGTCAGTGGATTGGGGGCTAGGGGAGGGATAGCATTAGGAGAAATATCTAATGTAGATGATGGGTTGATAGGTGCAGCAAACCACCATGGCACATGTATAACTATGTAACAAACCTGCACATTCTACACATGTATCCCAGAACTTGAAGTATAATAATAAAATAAAATTGATAATCCAGAAAAAGAAGAATTGAATATTCATTTACGTTGCTAATGACTTCACACAAATACGAATTTCAGATTATTGGTTATTCAGTGTGCCAATGCTTCAGCAGGTCATTGTTCCAATTTTTCTTTTTTACCTAAACACAGTTATTTTGTCCTGTCTATAGGAATATCCATTATCATATTGGAATAAAATAAGTGTTGGTATCTTTAGACATATATGCTTTGATGATTAGTAAAGGTTGATCCTCAAAAATCCTCAAGATTTCTGTTAAAAGAATATCTTCCAATTTTGCCTGATGACCTGGCAAACTTCCTTGTAAAATTACCTCAAGTTTTCTAACATTCTTATGCCTTGAACTATCTTATTGGGTTTTCCCTTTCATTTTTAAGAGGTGTTATCATCTACTAATAGGTATCTTGTACAAAAAGTTGCTACCTCTCTTGTTTTTACCAATCTCTTACTCACAAATCTGCAGTGTTACCACCCAATGTGTGGTGTTCTCCAGGCACATACACTTTCCAGTTGAGATGCTGATTGTATTTAAGGCCTGTTATGAATGCCCAGGGTAGAGTGGTGCTTCCAGGCTGCTGGAGTGTAGCTTCTCCACCCTCCAATGAAGACATCCAGTCTCAGCTGCCTGGAAGCTCTCAGCAGCTTTAACAAGCAAGATTGTTGTTTGCTGTTGGATGAGTTGTAAATGCACAGGTTTCTCTTCAAATGTTTAATGTACTTTGCTTTTGAGTGTTGTAATCACCTGAGTTATTGTTACAATTCAGATTCCAGTAGCAGGGCCCTCTAAATTATAACTAGTATCAGAGAACATCATAACAGGTGTTTATTAAGTAGTTGTGTGTTAAAGCACTTACAGTTTCATACATGATCTCATTTAATTTCCCCAGCAGAATGATGTAGTGGATACTATCATTACTCACATTTTAAAGACAGGCAAATTGAGGTCGAGAAGTTAAGTCACGCCAAGATTGAGAGAGGTTAAGAGCCACCACAGAATTATTTACAGTGCATAGACAGAACATCTAAAAAATCCGTTCCCCTAAAAGTTATTAGAGTTCCTGAATTGGCCAACACTAAATGGAACTACTAACTCTACTTACTCCAGTTAGTAGAGTTCCAATATAGCGTTGGCCAATTCAGGTTCAAAGTAGTAAAAAGACTTTTAATCTCTTAACCAAAGCCAACTTCTGAAATATTCAGCTTTGATATACTTCTGGGTCTCCCCTACAATCATAAGACTTAAATCTTTAGAGATGTGGCTCTGATTTATGATTTTGAGTGACCTAACTGTATGATGAACTGAAAAAGAGGTTTTTTTCTGTTTTATTTCTCATTTTTGTTCCTACCCAGTGAGAAAAAATAATAGGCAGCATTATTTAAGAAAAGAGGACAGACCTTTATAAGGTTTGCTCTTTCACTTGCTTTTATTGAGGGCCACAGTGGGCTACACACTCATTTATGTGTCTCTATATATTTCCTGAAAAGTATTTCTAACATATCCTTTATAAACTAATTTCTGCAGCTTGGAATATTATATGTTCTAGAGAAAATGAGTTACATTTCTTTCCCAAGTTTCCACTCACCATAGCAAAGAAAAGGAAATTTAATTCAAAATCATTTATTGCCTCCTGGGATTTGTTTGCATAAAAGTCACTGTGGTGATATTTAAATTAAAACTCTTAATGATGAGTTGGGAAAAATTTAAATTACCTAGTGCTTTGAATTACAGCATAAGTTACAATGTCTGGAATTGTCGAGTAATTCCAGGAAAGCAATAAGAAAAATTCAGCGGAACCAGTAAGAGTTCTATTACACTTACGATGTAAGTCAAGGAAATGCATCTTATTTCTAGGGCATAGTAGTTAGGACTACATTTCCGAGTGTTAGAGATGTTTTAATATGAAGCCAGGTAGAATAGAATCAGAAATAATAGCAAGTGTTTCTAGGAAGAACATGAAGTAAGTATGAACTGAGTTGAACTGGAAGCTTTGGAAAGCTATAGCTACCAGTTAGTTTTATAACTAGTTCTTAGTCTGTTGACTACATAGAAAAACCCAATATATGATATCAAACTACCTCTAATTACCGTGACAATGAATTTCTTTTTGTGGGAATTCTTCTCGATTACTGGTGCATCCCCCTCACCCCCCCACACACTTTTCCCCAACTTAAAAAAAATCATTTTCAATGTATGATAGACTATACATACAGCTAGGGTGGGCAGTAGCCAACAGTGGTATGATTTCAAGCATACTGAAAATTTCCATGCACCTCCGTCCATAAACATCTCCTTGGCCATATTGCTTGGGTAAGAGTTTAGATTAGGGAAATTATTTTCCTTGGATGGGAAAAATAAATCATGAGTCATCCTGAATTCCTGGGAAAGCTCTTTCCTTCCCTGGCTGGTTTCCAGGCTTCATTCCTTAGCTTAAGTCATTATTCTCGTAACGTGTCTACTGGCTCCTTCACTTATTACCTCAGTCTCCTTCTGCACAAAATGACAATGGTTGTAGTATCTAGCTCACAGGGCTGCAAAAGTCCCATGAAATACTGGATGTGAAATGCTTCGCACAGTACTTAGATATAGTAAAGTATTAAATAAATGTTATTATGTAATATATAAAGATGTTCTTTCTCCCTTGTATTGACCTTGGGAGAATAGCAGTGTTCTGAGACAAGTTAATGTTGTAAGGACTAAGTTAAACACCTTCATTATTTGGAGCATTTTCTTTTATAAAGAAAGGTGTAGGCCTGGATTTATTGGCTCTGATAGAGTTTATATATTTCTGGTGAACTAGGAGTTCTATGATGCTCTTATATCAAATCAAATCAACTCTGTACCTGATTGTTTTCCCAGACATAATGTTCAAGTGCTTGTGAATTGCAGGGTGGAGATAGCACCAAGAAGCTTCACTGTATTCTATCTTATTATAAATATTAAAAATGTTGTGAAAAAATACTATTTTCACATAGAAATACAAAAATTAAGACTTCATTTGTATGCTTGGCTCCATTAAAATTTTTTTCTTTAACAATTTTGAAATTATTTTTATTTACTCCCCAAGGAGACTAATTAGGTTACTAAAGCTATTACAGGTGAGTATTATGTGTAAGGTGGAACTATTTGGAAACAACTAAAATACTAAAAAGGCTAGTATGGCATTTAAAACCTGTTGGTGTACTATATTATATAATATCAAATTGCTGTAAGTAAAATATTCTAAAATTGTTTGAGTCAACCTCAGAGCTAACCAGAACAGCATCCTTTCTCAGTCATCCAATATATATGAATATGTTGGCATTAACTAACAAAGAATTTTATTCTTTCTATAGTTTGTTGGAAGTTAAAATAAAATAATACTTTATTTATTTTATAATAAAAAGTCTTTTAAAGCCAATGATTTTTGAGGTGAGAAATGGAAATTTTTTTTAATCATCTGGATACTTTATTATTCTCTAGATAACACATAACAGTTGATAGCCTGGATTTTTTTCTCTAGTCATTAGTAATAATATAAGGATTTTTTTTTTCCTTTCAGAAATATATTTCAATGACGGCCAAGTACTGAGGCATAAGAAATATCTTTGAAAATCTTAAAGTAATTTTCCAAGTTTAGTTTTTATTGTTCATGGGATTTGAATATATATATATATATTTGAATATATATGTGTGCATATATATATATATTTTGAGACAGAGTCTTGCTCTGTTGCCCGCTCTGGAGTGCAGTGCTGCTATCTCTGGTCCCTGCAACCTCTGCCTCCTGATTTTGAGGCAATTCTCCCTGCCTCGGCCTCCTGAGTAGCTGGGATTACAGGCACCTGTCACCAAGCCCGGCTAATCTTTGTATTTTTAGTAGAGACAGGGTTTATGTCATGTTGGCCAGGTTGATCTTGAACTCCTGCCCTCAGGTGATCCACCCTCTTCAGCTTCCCAAATGTTGGGATTACAGATGTGAGTCACTGTGCCTGGCTGGGATTTGAAATTTTTGATTTGACTAGGAATAACCCTGTCTGAACAAACATCTCCTACTTGATTGCAATACCATATGTCATATATAAACAGAAGCCTCTGTAGAAACCAAAACGTTGAGCCTAAAAGGGAAAAACACAGTTATATAGTTATATACTTTATATAATATTGAGCAATAATGATCATTTTCTCCATAAAATTGATGTTTAGCTCCCACACACATGAATGTACGGCAAATGGCATCAGGCTTCTGGAATACAGGCAGGGCTGATGGTGCAGTAGAAGAGAGGAAGAGAGGCAGGACCAGATGCTACGGTGGAGTCTGTGTTTGTACATGTTTTCTTCGGCTCATCTCAGAATTTTTTCATCCATGTAGGGAAAAGCTGAGGACACAGTAGGATGATAGTTGTTCTTGCTGTCACTGAATTAAGAATTTTAAAATTCAAAGAGCGTCAAACTTTTGTTTCTTTCTTCTTACTACTTCTGCCCCTCTCAGAATGGAACCTCACACCCTTCGGTAAACTTTAGAAAATATACACCTGGCCTCACTCCTTATTCACCTGCACTTGTAGCAGAATGAATGTCTTATTGCTCAAATCAATTTTCACGTTTTCAATTTGATATTTCTGCACTAGTCACAGTCTGATGAATAACACTGTGGTAAAATTGAATATGGCTTGAACAGCACAGTGGAACCTAATTGATCACTGGAGGACAAATCTTCAAAAATAAATGTAAAAATGTATTATTTTCTTCTCTGTGAATAGATATTTTAGGCTGTTAAAAAGTAGATTACTAAAATCATTTTGTGTGTTCATAGTACAGGCACCTATTCTCTGGCCTCTCCATGTCTGGCTCTGTCTTGTCCTAAAGTATGTTCCATAAAACACTAGTTCGGCCGGGCGCAGTGGCTCACGCCTTTGGGAGGCCTAGGTGAGCAGATCGCAAGGTCGGGAGATTGAGACGATCCCAATTAACACGGTGAAACCCCGTCTCTACTAAAAGAAAAATTAGCAGAGCATGGTGGTGCGCACCTGTAGTCCCAGCTACTCGGGAGGCTGAGGCAGGAGAACCATTTGAACCCGGGAGGTGGAGGTTGAAGTGAGCCTAGATCCTGCCACTGCACTCCTGGGCGACAGAGCAAGACTGTCTCAAACAAAAAAAAACAAAAAACAAAACAACAACAACAAAAAGATTAGTTCATTGATCTGCTTCACAATAAAAATGATATGAAGTAAATGAAATAAAATAAAATATTTTGCATTGGACCAAATCCTGAACATTTAACATCATGAACATTATTACCATGTTTTAGAGCTCATATACATTTAGCAGTTTGTAAAAAATAATGCAGTGAAGATAAAAATCTAATTTTCAAAACCGGTGTTTCTCAGAACGATTTTATTCACTCCTTTTGTAATTACCTATTAAAATACCTCAGAACTAGTGTTTTAACGAACTCATTTAAGGAAATATCACAGTTCATCCATTTTCAGATGCATATTTTTTTCACTCGTTAACACATCTGAAATTGAGATGCTTTCTTACATTTGAAGATGCCTTAGGTTCAATGAAATACGACGTTGCCCTAAAAACTTTAATGGCAATTATGCATGCTGTTTTAGTTATGATTAGGCTCAACTGAGAGTGACAAAAATTCAAAATGACAGTTGCTTAAATGAGATAGAAACTGAATTCTCACCAGTAAATCTGGAAGTGGGTAGCCCTGTGCTGGAATTGTACTCTGTGGTGTTGGATACCCACACTTCATTCTTCTTGTTGCTCCATTGCCCAGCACTTTTATTTCCAAGGTCACGTAATGGTTCAACAGGACTGTTCTATGTCCATCTGTAATACCTACATTTCTGCCAGCAGAAAAATACAAAAGATCAAGACAAAGGAGCAAAAGTCAAGTGCCAGCTGTCTCTTAAGGAAAGATCTCAGAAGCTGCCAAATGATGCTTCTCCTTACATTCCACAGGGTAGAACTTAGTGATAGCAGCCTGGGTAGGGGGTTTGAGGGGTTCAGGGTGGGGTTGGGAAATAGGCAATTACTGTACATATTGATCTTTATAAGAAGTAGATTATTAAAATATTACTCTAATATATGTATAATATATAATAAAAACTAGAGACTTATCAAAGAATATCTCTTTTAAAGGTAAGGCATAAAGACAAATATTGTTGAAGATGAGAAATTCATTTAGTCATTAGCAACTGGAAAATTAGCCCTTTCATCCCCAGTATCAAATAGTTCTGAAATTTCTTGGTATTCATGGCCACTGACCTTAGATTGTAAAGGTCATAACAGAATTTCATTCTCTGTTGCTTCATTTGGTTATCAGGTCACTGTGAGCATCCAAGTTTAAATGGGTGGGGGGAAATACAAATAGAGGGGCTGATGCATGCAGAGGATATTGTGTAGATATAGACTCAATTGTAAGAATATTTAGAATTTATTCTGAGGTTCCTGAGAGAATTGATCAGTTTATCTCAAGCTACGCTATGATTACATTTCCACCACTGTTTTAGAGATTTTAATTTAATTAAATGCAAATGTTATACAATTCTCCAGTGTTTACTGCTGTATTTAATTCTCATATTTGCCCACAATGTCTTTAATTTCTCATTTTTAAATGGAAATACTGAAGCAGGGAGACTGTTCACATTGAACATCAAATTTGGCTAATACTGATTTGGAAATACAGTTAGATCCTGATTAAAATAGTTTTCAACATTACAATTAAAAGAATTAAGCATATCTATATGAAATCATGTAAGTCTTTCTTAAAAATGAATTTCTACCTACTTAAGCCAGTGTCATTTTGGAATTTCTGTCAGTATCAGCTGATCTTCTTGATTCTTTTGCTTTACTAAGCAAAATAAATTAAAAACAAATGTATCATTCATTAAAGCCAAACTTCTATTACCAATTCCTTACAGCTGTTATTCTGTGATGCTTACCTTTATTTACAAACTCTAAACAATTTACTTTACAGAGAAATACAGTAATTATGAAATAATGAAATAGAAAATTTTCTGTGGTTTTGTAGTATCAGATTAGGTGATATCATGAGGCAAATAAAAAAATACATACCTGCTGGGCCTCAAATCCTAGGAGCTCATTTTTAGTAAAAGCAGTAATAAATAAATGGTAAAAGTCTTGAAAATCCAACAGGTGATCTTCATAAATTGATCTGGCTTAGTGGATTGGTAAATAAGTTTTTAATAAAAATGTTATTTTGCTTGTTGTTTCACTATTGTCTTATTGAGAAGGATTCACCATTTATATTTTTTCATTTTTAAAGAATAAATCATAAAAGCAACAAATGCATGCTGGTATTATAATTTAACTTAATGTGCCTATGGAGGAAAACATGCTTTTACCTGATAGATATGTATTTCATTACTATTATTAAAAATTTATTGAGTATCTCCCATATGCAAAGAACTCTGGTAGGCTTTCAAATGTGGAGGTCAATTTCTAAATAACCGAACCCTGCTGAATTATGTTTAAAGTAATAGTTACATGTTTATTGTATCAGTAGAAGAGAAGGAAAATATCCTAGCTTTGTCATTAAATTGAAATTTTAAAGTGATAAAATAACAATTGACACTCCACCTATTTTTCTGAAAACATGAGGCAACTTAGTATTATAAATACTTAAAGGCACACTGACAAACAAATAATACAAAATTGGAGGGTATGAGTTTTAAGATATGTATATTTCTGCCCCAGCTAGGAAGGCACCTTTCAAAAGTGAGTCTGTATCTCTCAAATTATCTACCCAGAGCAATAAATGTATTCTGCCCCAACCCTAAGATTCTGCAATGCAGTCCATCTGACGACATTGAAACCCCCAAATCACTTAGCTGTCTATGATACCATACTTGAAGTTATCATGCAAGCACTTCACAATGATCTGCTTGGTGTTTTTTGGCACTTTGTTCCATCATCTAAACAGCAGTAATGGACCTCAGGATATAATAATTTTCTTATCAGGTGGTAATAGTTTTTGAAGTCAAAACTGAACTCCCCTAGTAAAATACAAATTTATAAATTATTTTGGATGAAAACATTTTCAAGCAGATGTGTAAATTCTAAACGTTCTTGTTTTAGTCCTGGAAGCTATTATGTACTTATCAGAAGTAATTTTTTTTTTTTTAATGCAAGATACCAACCAGATCAGTAATATGACTGGTTCAAGGCACAATCATAAAACTTTTAAATTGGTAAAGATTTTTAACATTTTACTTCTGCTGCAAATTAGCCATTTATTTCTGATAAAGCAGGGAAACAATAGAAATGATGCAAGTTAAGAATTTTGAAGCCTGAGTGTAGTCCTAGGAGCATTTGTCGTTTAACTAAGGGACTCAACATGCCTTTTAACTGTTAAAAGTTAGTTTTCTCATTCATAAAAAAGAGTTAATAATGTTTGTCCATGAGTATATCACACAGGAATATTGAGAAGACAAAATAAAATAATGAGTATTAAAACATTAAAACACTTTCAAAACTTTAAAGAACGCTCAGAAATGATTGGTGTGTGCGTGTGAACATATATAAACAACTGATGAAAAATTAATAAACAAATCGTTATTTGATTTAAGCCCGATTATTTTTGGAAGTGAAAGTCATCTCTTTAGAAAGTTTGGGATATAACAGGTTATTGGGTTCTAGATTTTTTTTAATGAAATGAACAGAACAAGTTTCATACAATTTAATTGGCTTCTTGGAAAGATGGCAGCCAAAACTGACTTTGCCAGGGCTTTAACCTGGACTCTTAAGACATCATACTTTTGCACAGTTGCTTTTACACACTTCCAGAAGTCCTTTTTTTCTTTCTTATTTATTTATTTATTTATTTTTTGAGATGGAGTCTCGCACTGTTGCCCAGGCTGGAGTGCAGTGGCGCTATCTCGGCTCAGTGCAACCTCCTGCAACCTCTGCCTCCCAGGTTCAAGCAATTCTCCCGCCTCAGCCTCCTGACTAGCTGGGATTACAGGTGGCTGCCACTACGCCCAGCTAATTTTTTGTATTTTTAGTAGAGACAGGTTTTCATTATGTTGGTCAGGCTAGTCTTGAACTCCTGACCTTGTGATCCACCCGCTTTGGCCTCCCAAAGTGCCGGGATTACAGGCGTGAGCCACCGTGCCCGGCCCTGAAGTCCTTTTTAGTCTTCAAGTATTTTATAAATATCAACCAATTCATCGCAGTTTTGTTTCCTAATAGCTGGTGTAAAATTGATGTGTTCCTTGGGGGACATACAATATATAATTATCATAAATAATTATCATAAATGCACCTTTTCAAAATTAATTTCATCTCAGAATCACATACACTCTTTAAAATAGAGACAGAGAAGTAAATGTTCTTTATGAGGACAAATTTGAATAACACCATGTGGTCTTCCTATGGATGAGCAAAACTCTGATTCAAGGTGATGAAAACGTTGGCTGATATTACTGCACTGAGTAGTAACCCAGAAAAACCATTCTATGTGTTTTTCTCATGACTTTGTATTAGGTTATGAGTCCCCAAATTGCATTGTTATTTTTAACCATATAGTGAAATATAAATCCCACGTAGCAATAGTTCATCTGGAAACTTGAATGTATAAAATAATTTAAAAAATAATTACAACTTTATAAAAGGGCATGACATTTTCCTATTGAGACATATTTGAGAAAGTCTCATAAATGTACCTCTTCTTCCTCTTTAGGCTCCTTTACCTGCAACAACTGACCTTCCAGAGTTTTTTGTTGCTTCTTATAAATGGCCTGGATGGACTCATGGCCCATTGGATCAAAAAAATTGTGCTGCATCCTGGGCATTTTCCACTGCAAGTAATAAAGTCATTTTAATTCCTTTCTTATAAACTACTCCTTTTGGCTCTAGAGACTGAGAAAATAATTAAACGATTTTAACAATTAGAATATTTAAATATTAGCATATGATCAAATAAAATCTCACTGTGACTGAAGAATATAACCTAAAGATTATATAAAAAACCCATTTTTAGTCTAAAAGTTGTTTTTTATTTTTAGGGTGCAATTTTAAATAGAGAGTGAATCAGAAGAGTGACAAAATAAAGTTGCTAAAATGTGTTTGTCTATTCGGAGTTAAGGCCAGATAATAAAAAAAGGATTAAGGTTCTTCTTTATTCATATATTATTTATAATTCTAATATACATGTAGACACACCCACATAATCCTCATATTCTTTACTCTTTATACGATTTGCAAAAACAGTTATTAATCTAATTCGATGTAAAGTAAGACTTTAAACCTAAATAATAATGGATCAAATGGATTTTTATTTCATTTTAAATAAATATAAGCAAATACATAGGTTCTGACTCAAAAGTAATGTAACTGATCTTTTAATAAGAATAGCATCCAAATTAAGTCTACTGTTACTCAAAAAGTATAAGCAATGACTCTTTTATAGTTACTTTCATATAAATTCACAAATCCAATAAATTAGTTACAGGCGAACCCTCAAATTAGGTCTCCAAAATTATCCTCAAAGGAATGTTGAATGTATTTTAGCAATTAAATGAAACCTAACATGATGATGATTGGCTGTCATTCAATTATCTTCACAAAACCATGCTCTAGGGTTTGCAGGTAATTTCAACAGTGTTCAAAGACAGTTTAAAGCCATTGAAGGATTGTGAACAAGTACATAGGCTCTTTGAGAAGCCAGCTATGAAAGGCAGCATAGCCTGGGACAGAGAAATGCTGACGTCTGTGTCTAAGTATCATTGCTCCAGGATATCAATCAGACAACTCCAGAAATGCCTTTGTTAGAATCATAATGGTAGCCAAGCTCACCCCAAGTGGCTACATTTGCTAATTCATTGCTGTCCACACTCCCTCTCTGGCTATCTAATGCTGTACTTGATGTGTCAGGGACCCACACGGAGACCTTTCTGCGCTAAAATTTGTTTGTCTATTGATTGCTAAGGCCAGATAATAAAAAGAAGATTAAGGTTCTTTCAAATGGGTGGAGAAATGTTTAATGTAATAAACCGTTTGCCATTTTGTGTTCATGTGGTTAATGTGTTACACCTACTGGGTGATCTATAAGAATTTTGCTTAAAATTTACATTATGCCAGTATTTCTGAAGATGTGTAAGGAAAAACATTCATGGTGAAATACTGAAAGCAACTAGCTAGAGTGGAGGATATATTTTGGTGTTCCCAGGTCTCAACCCCACAGATAGCCTCTGCACTGCGCCAAGTCAGGATTGTTCCCCTACCTAATACACGGAACACCAGAGACAGGTTTCCTTTTGTGATTCCAAAGGACATAGTTTTGTATCCTGTGAATTTAGTATGATAAATTAGGGCAATTTTTTTGTGTGTTAAATAAAGAAAAAAAATGAACTAAATTATTGTAAAGATCTAAGAAATTGTGTCGAGAAGTATTAGTTACTAAAAAAGATTATCTCTCAGAGAAACTAAAAGCTATAAAATGGAATGAATAAGACTGTTAAAAATAGGCACATATATTTTTAAAAGTTGTGTAATCCAATCAAATTCAAGCTATTTTTCAGAAGCCGAAGAGATACAGGTGTTTGGAGCAGTGGGAGTGATATGTTTCACATATATTTGAAGATGGAATAAAATAAGCAAGGGAAAGAATAGAGTGTGTCTCAGAGGTACCGTCCAGTGAGAGTTTTTAAGAAGAGAGTGGAAAACAATTGGTTGAACTGAGTCATTCTTAAATCTTCTGACCTTTTCTAAATATTTCAAGTGAATTTTGGCTAAACCATCATTGAGATTCAGAAATGTCGGTATAAGAGCAACATATTGAATAACATGATGATTTAAAACACTTATCTTTTATTTGAAATCTACAGATTCGTGAGGCTGGAAGAGATTTTAAAGGTCACCTTTTTCAAGCCTCTAGTATTATAATGGAGGCCCAAATAGGTAAAGTGGCTTATCTGAAGCCAAAAGATGAGAAATATCAGAAATAATCCTAGAGACCAGGCTTCTTACTTCTGGATTACTGTTTTCTCTACACTATAAAAGTATTTTCTGAATGAAAACACAGTTATACCATTTTTAAAAATTTCAATTTCATTCTAAACCCCTGTGCTGAATGTCAAAGCATTAAAGAATTTCTCCTTTCTTTAATGAAATAGGGAATTATTTTCTTGAGACTATCAGAAGTCGTATAATGCCATTTGCTCCTATGAAATATATCCTACTATTTGCAATAGTAGATTGGAATTTAGTAGGGAGTTGGAGGTTATAGATTTAACACATATTGAGCATCTAAAGAATGCCAGCAATTGCCCTACAGCATTGTAATATGCCGTAGTTACATTAAAACCATGTGTATACAAAGATAGATATGTAAATGAATTAAATGAATTATTTTAGAAAAATTTTTAATTAGCACCTTGAGGGATTTCAGGACACTGACAATTTTGATGAGAAAAAAAGCTAAAACTTTCACTAAGAAAAGTGAACGAATAGAAGAAAGGTTATTATTTTGTTGCCTTTAATTAAAAGTGAGTAAGAAACTCACTTAGAACAAGACTGAACAAGACTGTACCAGATATTCAATAAGACTGTACCAGATTTTCAACGAAAAAGTCTGTACTAAAATGGTACCACCCCAATTTTTTCATAATCTGATCACTCACATTAGTTTATTTTGGTACCATGATCAAAATGACGGCATCTGTAGGATTTTGCTACTGGTTGATTAGTTTTCCTGGTCTGTTATTCTAAGAGGGTAGAACTATGTCTCCCTTGTTTCTTGTTCATCATTGTAATTTCCAGTGCTACAGTGCCTGTCAGTTAGTAGGTGTTTAATAAATGTGTTGAGGAAAGGAATGAATCAATAACAATTACAATTCTAGGGAATCATATAACAAATGAATAGAAGTTTTAATAATAAAAAGTGTGTGTGTGTGTATATATATATAACTAATGATATTAGTTAGTAATATGGTAGTCATAACTATATTATTAGTTGTATATAGCATTACATATCATCAGTTACATAAATAGCTATTAGATTTTATATATATAATTACATATATAGCTATATATAATGAACTATATTATATGTAACTAATGGTATTAGTTAATAGTAGTTACAATAGTTAACTGAATAAATATATTCATTTCATTTTATATATATGTATAATCAAGCTGAATTCCATGTCTGCTAAAACAAGATTAAGATAATAATTTTCATTTATATTATGAACACAAAAGTGTGCTATGTAGCCTTTAGATACTGTATAAGATTGATTCATGTTAGTCTGGATTAGCTTAAGTGTGGCCTCCTGGGTAGTTAAACTAGATACCAGTTTAAAAACAAAGGATTCAGTTTTACTCCAATATATCAGATGACTGTGGATGAATTTCAACGAATATTTCTATGGTTAGTTTTCTCAATTGCCCCAGTTTAGTTAAATTCATTTAGAAAATATGTATTTTCCCATGACTATATGCAAGATACTGTTTTAGGTACAGGAAATAGAAATATAAGGAACATATGGCTCTTGCCCTCCAAGAGTTTCACTTAACAGATTCCCTAATGAGGAGTGTTCAGGAATATATAGAACATCAAAGGAACAAGAAACTGGAAAAATCTTTGAAGTCAATAGGACAATTGAGTAATATCAAAATAGGACAAAAATTATGACTGAAAGTATGACACAGTTCAACCGGCTGGAATACATAAATATATTAATGCTCTTTGGCTTTAATTATAAATTACACACAGTTTTAAAGACTACGTTAGGGTTCAAATAAAAAGGTTATGTATCTTATTAGAAATACCGTGTACCATTTGAATATTAATTGATATTCTATTTGAAACAGGTGTGGCTGCTGACCGAATAGCAATTCAGTCTAAGGGTCGATACACGGCCAATCTATCCCCTCAGAATTTGATCTCTTGCTGTGCCAAGAACCGTCATGGGTGCAATAGTGGAAGCATCGATAGGGCTTGGTGGTACCTGAGAAAACGTGGGTAAATAGCTGCTCAACATGTGTTTCTAGGATTTTTATGAGTGGTTCATTGTGTTAGAACAAGGAAAATAATTAATCCCAAGATTTTTACAAAAAAGTACTTAAAAATATATATACTACAGCTACATGAATATAAATATTATGCTACATTTAAATATATACTACATTTGTTATGTATTGAGATTAGAAGCTATTAGAAACACTTGAGGAATGTATACGTTTCTAGCTAAATTAATATGAATTTTAGTTTTGAAGACTCAAGTAAATATTTTTTTCTTGTTGCTCTGAGCCAAGTGAGTCCCCACAGACAGAATAAAGTAATCACGGTTGCTGATCTCTCTGCTGTACTTTTCAGTTACCAGATTGAGGAATAGATAATATCAGGTAAAATTAGGCTAAAAATAAGAATAATAATATAAGGAAATAATCTACAGTTGTTTTAACTCATCAGTATGGTTCATTGTCTCCACCCCATTTGATGAAAAATGGGAGGCTGCATTTCCTCACTTTCAGGTAGGCTGATACCCATATAACATCCTTGTGTCTGCTGTAAGAGCTGATCTACTAAAAAGCTGAGTTATTCAGCTAAGGAAGCTGCAGCTGATAAACAGTAGTGTCTGTATGTACCGCTCACCTGCTCTTCATCATCCACTCAGTGCTCTGGGTCTGCTATAGGACCAGTTAGATGCTATAGAAAATAGTGGATGTCAGATTTTGATGGGTTGCAATAAATTGCTTTAAATTTTTTCATATGTTTTGCCTAAAATGTCGTACTTTGAATAGCCAACTTGGGCTGATACTTTCCTTGTGTACTAGTGCTGTATTATGATAAAAAAAATAACAGCCCTTTAATAGCTTGAAAATGTAAATTATCATGAAGACCCAACTAAATCTCATTGTATTGGACTGCTTGGGGTGCTGTAACAAAATTCCGTAGACTGAGTGGCTTCAACAGCAAACACTGATGTTTTGGAGGCTGCAAAATCCAGGACCAGGCTGATCTGGTTCTTGGTGAGGGCTCTCTTTCTGGCTTTCAGATGGACACCTTCTCACAGCGTCCTCACATGACGAAAGAGAGCTCTGGTTTCTTCCTTTTCTTATAAGGTCACTAATCACATCTATGATGGCCCTACCCTCATGACATCCTTTAAAGTTAATTATCTCCTGAAGGCCTACATCCAAATATCATTACATTGGGTATAAGTGCTTCAACATACGAATTTTAAAGTGACACCATTCAGTCCACAGCACTCATCATTTAATACAAATGTAATGCATTTAATACAATATTTTTTAGGTTGTTTGAGTGTTTTCAATGGTTTTGCTTTTGTCATGTTCTTTCCTCAGATTCTCATATTGTGTTGGAAACTATTACATTTTCATGAACCAATCCTAGTGGATACTTCTATGGTCATTTCAGCATAGAGTATCTACAATGCCATTACCATGATTTTATTTCCCTTACAATTTACCTTTTTATTCAATATTATCATGTTTGAATTGGTGCCAAATAATTTGTGCTTTGCTATGTTTAGTTTCAAAATCAGAAATCAAAATCATTTTCTCTTTTAGATAATACATGTCTGATAGTTTTCTACTTTATTAACTTTTAATATTATATTAATATTATACTATTTTCCCCCAAAGTACCACAAGCTACAGATATATAATAGTTTGTATTATGTGAACATATCTATAACTTAATACAATTATAAAAATACAAAACAAAACAAAATAAAAGCTTTAACGCTACAGCTTACATAATTTTAATATTCCATCTGGGAGTAGTCAGATTCAATATCTTGTTTATATTAAATTTAGCTCTTCCAAATTATAATTATATATACAGGTTGGATGGGGTCCTTTCCCTATTAATATTACCACATACTTAATATTGACAACCACTTTTTATCTTCAGGAAATTCTATACTACAGATAGAATTATTTATTAAAAATTGATCAAACAAGATTTTTAAAATTATAATGAAGAAATAAGAGGAGGGTAGGGAAGAGTATAATGTCACTGAGCTTCTGTGTTGGAGCCAGTCAGTATTTTGAAAATTATGCATGTAAGTAACCAGAATAATTTATTAATGTTGAATTCAGTAAGATTAAATATAAACAGGATATTATAACATTCTCCTAAATATTACCTTTGCTTCTTTGCTTATTCCTCATAGACTGGTATCTCATGCATGCTATCCACTTTCCAAAGACCAAAATGCCAACAATGGATGTGCCATGGCAAGCAGGTCTGATGGGCGAGGAAAACGGCATGCCACAAAGCCATGTCCCAACAACATAGAAAAATCTAACAGGATCTACCAATGTTCTCCTCCATACAGAGTCTCTTCCAGTGTAAGTATAAACGTCAAGGATCAAGAATAGTTGACTTTCTCAAACGTATACAGCTCTGCTGTAGCTAAAACAATTTAAAAACTACTTAAAACTATCATATTCTAAAATAAATGTTATATTTTCAAGTATAATTTTTAATACTTTTAAGGACTTTCGATTTGGGTATGATGTCTTATCTTTGTAATATTAGCAGTGTAAAGAATTGGCTGAAGTTAAAAAAAGTCTAAGGAAATAGGGTTTTAAAATTATGTTTCATAATATCTGTATATAAATATATTTGAACTTGACAATTAAAAGCTAAGTTAAACACTGTTTTACTGACTTTTTTGTGTTATTAGCTCGTTTTATCAATCCTTTGCCTCACTCAACAAAATAATTTAAGAGGACATGAGTCTGAAATAAAAAAGACTCCCTTGGATTCTAGTTTGTCTGTTAAAAGCCTAGGCAAATTTACTTCATCATATCAGTGTTCCCCAAGCCTGCTCGTTTCCAGAATCTGTGAATCTCCAGTCCTCCTAATTATCTCCAGAGTACAATTCAGTGTTCTAACCGTAGCACACTGGCCTTTCATGAGTTGGTTTTGACGTACTGCTTTTATACACTCATGTCCTGCCAGCATCTGCCACTCTACCCAGCCATAATGCTCCTAATATATAAAACTAGTCTCTGTTCCCCAGGTACACCATGCTCTGTTATACTTTTCCACTTAGCTAGGTGATAATTCCTCTGATGCAAATGGTTATCAAGTCTTTCCATCTAGAATGCCAAACAAATGTCAGGTAAAAACTTCATATCTGTGAAATTTTCCTTGATTTCCATGCAGAATTAATTTCCCTTTTATGTTTGCAACAATAACACTTTGTGCTTGTCTCTACAATGGATCTTATTATATAATAATGAAATTAGTAGTGTCATTCAACCAAAATGTAAATAACTTGAGTATAGGTTCAGGGTCAATATTTGTTCCTGTCATAGTTTCTGGCATGTACTTTGTGCTCAAAGGCACAGAAAAATGGATGAAATAGTGCCCTGCCTCCCTATAGAGGGCTGCATTATACATTAGGAGACATCATAGAAATATTTGTACTAAGGTTACTGAGACATCTAACTAAACAATCATTTGGGATAGCTCTTGTGAGAAAAAAATTAGAGGTACTATTAATCTCCACTAATTAAATACTGTTTTAACTTACCTTGTTTATTTTTTTCTTTATAATCATGAAAGGCTATTGTATTTTCTCTCCACTCCAAATTTACTGTTTAGTGATAAGTGTCATTAAAACAAATGGGTGCATCTCATCTTTAACAATTTCATTAATGTAGCGTAATATACGTGAGTTTGCCAAAGTACGATTGAGAGTAAATTGCAAACACTTAACATTGTACACCAGTCAATAGGTTTAGTATGCTCTGATAACAATGATATTGCTCATTCATGTTTTTCCATCCAGGAAACTGAGATAATGAAAGAAATCATGCAAAATGGACCAGTTCAAGGTGAGCTTGGATGAAATACGTTTTTTTCTTATTCATTCCTTTAATGAACAACATTACATTGAGCTCATGTAATAGGAGTTTAATAAAAGTAAGAAAACTTTTACTTAAAGAGTATCCAAAAGGCTTCAACAGTTCTAAAATGAGTGCAGTTATGAGAAGTATGCTTACCTATATCTTAATTAGCTGTCATTTTATTTTCAGAAGATAGACTTATTTATAAATTGAACTCTTAAATATTAATGACGCATTTGATGAATGACTCCGAAGTTTTTCCAAAATGATCATGGACCAACAGAAAGTCCAACATGAAATGCCTACTGACTAATTTGTAATGAAGCTTACTTTATTTATTCAGTCATATTTAAGAATCATACATACAGTTTTCTTATCTTCAGTTTAAGTGGATTAGGTAGTGGATTGGAAAAATTGAGGATTAATATTTTCCTTCTATTAACTCAAAATAAATCGAGTAAACCAGTGTAATTTTGCATTTTACAAAAGGTTTTCAATTTTGATCAATTTTGTAAATGTTTTATTTAGAGTAACAGTAAATAATGAAATCATAGTTACTTGTACATTGTCTTTGATTTATCTCATCTCTTGTAATAATTTATTCTGCTTGCCTGTTGAATTTTATTTTGCATCAATGGCCTGAATAAGGGTAAATTCACAGAGTGTATTCCCTGTGTAAACATTGGTTTGAAGTGCATGGAAGAATCAATCCAACGAAGCCTAAAATGAAAATTTAGGTTGTGAATACTGAAGGGCCTGGAATATATAATCAATGCAGTGGAATAAAAAATAGGCCAAAATTAAATGTAAAACATTTGGTACATACTTAAGGAACCATTGCCAATTTTAATTTTTCTGAACACTGATCTAGTTAGTATTGGTTAAATATATATAGGCAGGAATCATGGATTTTATAATTGTGTTGGATGAATTTTTATTGATCATTATTACCACTTAGCATTTATTGAGAAACCACAGCCTACATAAACGTGTCCTGAATTTAATTTTTAAAAATTATGGGACATTACCAAAAACCTGAAACAAATGAACAGAAATTTTCTGTTCCCCCTTACAGCTGTGTAATTTGTTTGTCATTTGAGGAGCGAGGGAATTAATCTCTAATTTCAATGTATGCTCCATTAAGTGGTGCTTCTGTGACAAATTTAAAAGATCACAGGTATTTAGAGTCAAGGTTACGCTAAAATATCCCAAATTTGGCATTTGCTATTTAAATAACTTTGGGCAATTTACTTAACCTTTCAGAATCTTCAAGTCATTGTATTATTGTTTCAAGTGTTTTTTTTCCTTTTCCCCCCTCTCTCTCCCTCTTTTTTTAATCAGTCAAACAATTTTGAATTGTAATTATTTAAAATTGAGAAAATTTAAATACTTTAGGTTTATTTTATGGCTATTACTGAAATGCTCATAATTTTCACAGAATGAATCAAAAATAAAGACGTAACATTTCAAAGCAATAAAACAAAAATGCAAGTTATTCAACATTCATTTAACAAAGGTTTCTTGAGAACCTGCTTCCCGCCAGCCTAAGCCAGGAGCAAGAGATGAGCAACAACCAAGCCTCTCATCCGTGTTATAATTCTGTATCATGAGTTTGCTGTAGTTTTCCAAAAGTAAAATTGCATGATCATAACTTACATTGTTATATATTCACGAATTTATCAAGCCTGTTTGGTATCAGAAACTTCAGAAAGAAGCCACCTTTCAGGTAATTAGGATGGCTCCTCATCCTTTTTCTTTAGTTGGCAGTGTTTTTCAGGAATAATGAGTATATTTTATTCATGATACTTAGAGGAAAGTTGAATCATAAGACCCAAAAGAGTCAATGGTTCTACAGAAAAGAAAAGCCAGTAGCAATATCTTCACATTTTTATAAAGGGATAGAATGCTGGTTGACTCTTCTTGCTATAAATGTTACATGATTGCCTGCTTGTTATTGCCTGGTCTGGCATACAGCATTTCCCCTGTCTCAGTACGAAAGAGTGTAAAAGCCAACAGAACCCTGAATGAATAACTTTGTGTATATTCTTCTAAAATCTGTAGGATTAAAAGTAAATACAAGTGATGGATAGAGAACAAAAGCAGAGATCTCCATAGAGTACAGTTACATAAATTCTTAAAATCCTATAGGAATGTGTTTTAGAGTAGATAAAGACGTTTTAACCTCTTTTGCGACTATTTGTACAGCATCAGAGAAGGCATGGAACATTAAAAAATGAAACGAAAACAGGAACATTGAAAAGTTATATTTAACTTTGGAGTATAAGGTTTTTTAAAGGATCTGTCAAACACTAGTTACCTTCCTGTTTTATTTAAAATGCTTGTCAAATTAAGACAAGTATTGTACACAGTTGTCAAACTATACATATGTAATCCCAATTAAAACTTTTTAAATTCATATCTTCTACAAGAGAAGTTTAAAGTCTTCACCCTGAATTGCCAAAGCCCTTCAACAAAGCAGCACACAATAGAGAGATGAAGTAATCTAGGTGAGGGAATGAAGGAGAGCTTTCCAAAGTATAAGCTCTACTTTTTAAAGTGTACAACATTGCACATCTCTCCAGAGCTGGGAAGATGAAATCCTGTCAAAGTTTTATTTTGCCAGGAGTTTGCTTTTTTATTCCAACTCACAAAATAAATGTTTGTATTTACTTATGAGGATTAACGACAATTTCTTTAAACCCAGTTTGCTAGGCTCTGCTAGCTTAATTGGGGTTTTAAGAGGCTTGTGGTAAAGCACAAGGTTAACGGAGAAATAGTAATCACTGACCAGGTATAGTGTACTTTTGTTGCAAGGGCTTAATTTTTGGTAGTAGTGTCTCTGTTGATTAAGACTAGATGGTGTTTTAAAAGCATAATGTGTACTTAATATTCTAAATAGCTAAAAGTTGTTTTTATAGGATGACAAAAAATATTGCAACTAATTAAATTAAGTAGGAAAGAAAATTAGGCTCAATTGCACAGCCCCTTCTTAGATTCAGCTCCTTGCAATTTACCCATTGGTTGTTCCGTGAAATTTTCTGGTGGTTTTTAAAGATGGTATTTTAATACTGTGCCATTTGTTCTGTTGGATTTTATTTTAGCCATAATGCAAGTCCGTGAGGATTTCTTCTATTATAAGACAGGGATATACAGGCATGTTACCAGCACAAACAAAGAGTCAGAAAAATATCGAAAGCTTCAGACACATGCAGTCAAACTTACTGGGTAAGGCAATTAAAAAAATTCATTTAATTCTTTTGGTAAATGAAACTGAAAACAAGAATATGCAGTGTTTTAAATGCTAGAATACCCTTTGTAGGAGAGATTGTGATACAAATGAAAAACGATCTAAACATTGCCACTGTTTAGTCATTATTTTAAAGTCCAGTGAAAGGCTAACTCAGCATTCTGGGAAAAAAATGATCATTTCCTGTCTCTCACTTCTTGTGACTATGTCCTTAAGAATCTGTTCTAAGGGCAAGGAAAATATATTATTGAAATAATTCTACATGTGGCATAATCAAGGGAAGAGAGCAAATCCAAGGCGTATTATGGCTTGGGGAGATGGTTTTGAATAGAATTGCAAATAGCAAAGATTAAGCAGGAAGAGAAGTAAGGTCACCTATAATTCAATGTAAGGTTATTTTATATTTATGTGAGAATTGTAGAAATTAGATTGATCAATTTTTAAAGTAAAACATATTAATCTATGCAACGGCAAGAAAGAAGTTCAAAATTTGGTGGTGGCATTTCAAGAGTAATTTTATAAATAGGCTGTACTCTGAAAGACAGTGTGGTTATGAGACCACTTTCCCAGTGCCTTCTCAATTTTATTCTGACTAAAACATCTTGTAATGTCTCACTCTAATCCAAATGAAATGCTACAAAGTTTTCTTTTCCATCTAAAACTCTCAGTCTTCTCATATTGCATATTATGGTAAATAACTTCATTCCCATTGAACATGTGTTTTTAATGACTGAATTTTATTGAGCCTACACAAAGCAACCTCGCCTACAATCAAATTGTTATCTTCTCCTTACTGATCTTTGAAACACCTTTCAGTTCTAAGCTATGTAGACAAGCTATCCTGTGTGATGCCTCCTTAGTTGATGTTTCAATTACAAAAGTATCACATTTCTCTGAATCTAAGATAATACTAATTTTGTGACTTATGTTGATTTCATGAATGTGAAAATACATGTATCTTAGGATCGAAGAATGTGATGTTTCATGTTAATGTAGGATACTGAATCTACAAATTGGAAAAAATGTGATGTGTGTGCGTGTGTGCATGTGTGTGTGTGTGTGCGTGTGTGTATTTATAAATGTTTTCACTATTCCTAGATAATAACTTCTGTTGAAATCTTGGAGTATTTTTAATGAATCTCCTAGATATATAACTATTGAGAAACAAATAAAGAAAGAAAGAAGAAAGGAAAGAAGGAAGGAAGGAAGGAAGGAAGGAAGGAAGGAAGGAGGGAAGGAAGGAAAGGAAGGAAGGAAGGGAAGGAAGGAAGGAAGAAAAAAGATTTTACAGAAAAACAAGATAGTGCAGTACTTCAAATTTTTTGAAAAGGAAAATTTTGCTAATGTTTTTACTAGCAGTATACAAAAATGCCAGTTTCTCAACATTCTTTCAAACACTAGGTTTGAAAGAAACACTTTTCCATTATAATAGGGTTATAAAACTGAATAGTTTTAATTACTCAGCATCACTTGTCTTTAGAAGCCTATGGTAGCTTCCTATTACCCTACTTTTTAAGGTTATATGGAACAAGGTGCTTGCCTTAATTTTTTAAAAATGTGTCATTTTTAATAAAATGAAGATATACTCTCTACTAAAATTAACAACTTAAAAAGAAGATAGTAAAAAATTACCAAATCAGACCAGGTGTGGTGGCTCATGCTTGTAATCTCATCACTTTGGGAGGCCAAGGTGAGTGGATTGCTTAAGGCCAGGCATTTAAGACAAGCCTGACCAACATGGTGAAATCCCCTTTCTATAAAAAAATACAAAAATTAGCTGGACATGGTGGTAGATGACTGTAATCCCAGCTACTCAGGAGGCTGAGGCAAGAGAATTGCTTGAATCCTAGAAGTGGAGGTTGCAATGAGCTTAAATCTGCATTGTAGTCTGGGCAACAGAGTGAGACCCTGTCTCAAAAAAAATTTCCAAATTATGTCATATTAATGCTCAAAAATCATTATTATCATGTTTGGTAAAAAACATGTTAGGTAAGTCTTCTCTTTCTCTCTCTGTTAGTGAAAAGTTTGACAAACAAAAATAGAAAGACAATATAGGATATGACATTTAAAAACATTGCTATTCAGGCTAACTTTACTTGAATTTAATAAAATTTAATAAAATGAGATATTTTTGATTCTTCAACAAAGGATATGCTCTATTCTAAATCTCTCTTCATTTATTTTAGACTCCAGGCCCTCTTAGCTATTCAAGGACATGAAGAAGCAATTTTTCCTTTTTCTTCTTTATAATCATTTTTATTTCTACCACCATACAAATAGTGTTGTTATCTCTCAGATTAAAACAAAAACAAAAACAAAAACTCAACACTTTTTTGGACTCTGCTTCCCCCACACTCCATTTGTGTTCACTCTTTACAGCAAACTTCTTGCAAGATTTTCCTGGAATCACTTTCAGTTCTCTTTCCAATCTTTCTTAAACTGCACCAATCATGTTTTCATTATCCCCATCCTCTTCATAAAAATATTTATTTCAAGGTTATCAAAGGCATCCACATTGCTAAATTCATTGGTCAGATCCCAGACCTACTCATCCTCTTCATCTGATTTTTTTCTAATTGGCCACAACTTTGCAGTGTACTTTGCTGTATTTTTCCCCTGTACTTCTACACTTCTTAATGTTAACCTGCCCCAGTCTCAGGTCTTGGTTATTCTCTTGCTTCTAGTCTCGCTCTGTCTCTGGTGAGCTCATCATTCTCTGAGTTCATCCTGGCTTTAAGTGCCATCTAAAAGCTGACATCAACTGCATTTATATCTCAGCTCAGACCTCTTTCCTGAACTCCAGACTAATATATTCTATGGGCTATTTGACATCCTCACCTGGATACCTTATTAGGGAGGTAAATGCTTCAAATTCAGCACTTCCAAAACCGAACTCCTGATCTTCTCCACTTATTCTTGCTAAACAGCATCAGTCTTTTCTGTCTTAATTAATGACAGCTCTGTTCTTCCATATTCTCTGCTGGAAGCCTTGGAGTCATCCTTTATTCCTTTACTTCACAACTTACTTTCAATATGTCACAACCTCTCTTGGCCCTTTCAACCTATATCCAGAACTCAACCACTGTTCACTATCTGAACTACCATCACCCTTGCCTAAGCCACCATTACTTATTATTTTGTACCTGGATTACTGAAGTAGCTTCTAACAGATTTTATTGCATTTATCCTTGCTCCTTGACAGTCTAGTCTTAACGTAGAAAACAGGGTTTTTCTTTTAGAACCTTAGATCTTGATATTCTTTGTTCAGAATCTACAGTATATTCCCAGTTCCATCAGATTAAAAGCCAAATTTCTCACAATGACTTATAAGGGCCAGCATTTTCTTAGGACTCACCTTCTCGCCGACTCCCACTCCCATTAACTTTCTGATCTCAACTCCTACCCATCTGTACCTTGATTTCCTGCTCTAGTGATTATTTAATGTTTCAGCAACATGAACCCCAGTGCCTTTTCCTCTGCCTAAAATGCTCTTCTACTGTTTATCCAGTTCCTTAGTGTCTGTGTCTCCACCCAGTCTCTGCTCAGGTCTCACCTTCTTAATACGTCCTCCCTGGCTGCCCTATTTAATTTGTGACTTGCCCTCTGCTCCATCAATCCTGATCCCCCTACCTGCTTTATTTTTAAAAATTTTATACAATTATCACTTTTTAACATAATGTATAATTTAATTAGTTTTTTCATGTTGATTGTGTATTGTCTGTCTTCTTTACTAGAATGAAATTCCACGAGAGCAGGTGTCTGTATTATTTACTGATGTAGCCAAACCACCTAATACGGCACTGATCTGCTGATCAGTAATGCACTGTTTTCTCTTTTCAATGAATCAATGAGTTTTTTCCTTATGTTGTGCACTAGTTTTCCTTTGCTGTTACTTATCTTTACATGGAGAAGTTATTTGTCAAAAAAAAAAAAAAGAAAAAATAGAGTAGGGAGAAATTAGAGGAGAGAGCTGAGGCACTCTTCAGCTTTGATTAAAGTTTGTAAATGTTGAACCTGTGCTCATCAAATCAAACTTTTCTGTTATCCTGGGAGTTCTGCCCTTAGTTCATAGCTCAGATAGTTTCATGGGACTTATAATAAATCCCTTACTACTACTCTTTGCCTTTTTTTTTTTTTTTACTTCACCCTGCTGCATCATTTAGCCATCAGCCATGAAGTGCTGGCCTGGACTTTGACAACCCAATTGACTTCTAGTACGGGATTTCCTTTTCAGCTGACCTCCAATGGGTAGTACGGGAAGGGATTGACATCTGATTGCTTTAGCTTGCAGATGATCCTCATTACAAAAATCTTACGGGGTGTTTCTAGACTGTGTTATGTACTTCTAAGGGAAAGTTTTTCCTATTCAGGTCCAGTGGTGCAGGGGGATGGTTGTGTTGAGTGCCGTCTCAGCATCCGTTCTTAACTTTGGTACAGAACAAAAGTTTTTTTTCTTATTCTTCAAAGTTGTGTTTTGAAATTACGGCCATTTGTTTGAATTTATTAAAGATAGAAATCACTAAGGTCTTAATATTCATTCCATTTTATTGTGCCTTTCCATTCTTAATTGTTCAGGGACTTTTCAGGAAGGTAAATGGAATAAAATGTCTTAACAGTGTCACAGTAACTGAAAATTCAGCTCTACCTAAGTTCCATTTCCAATAAGTTCAAAAGTCTAATTCCTTCTAAACTTCTTCCTATATATGTTTCATTATCAATTTTTTGCCCAGTCTAGGGGCATCCTTGATCTAGAAAAAATTTTCTACCACACACTAAGTGATTGATCTATGCTTTTCTATTATTCATAGAACTAAAATTGCATTCACTGTTTGGAGTCTCCCTTGATTTATTAGAACTGATCATTTATAATTTCTACCACCTATTTAGTCATACTGGTCATGTTTTCTTTTCTCTAATATTATATTCACTCATGATCAGTTTGAACAACATGTAAATGTGTTTACATTTAATCCTCTATCATTGTATATTCACATTTGGTGTGTCAGTTGCAATAGTGAATTCACTTCTATAAACTCCTAGAAAACTGGGATCTTTATAAATTTACTTTACTCATGTAACAATTAAGGCTAAGTCTGCTAGTAGGCAAATTAGTTTTGGAAAATATATACTTTTTAAATTTTACAAATATCTTAGGTCACCTGCGCATTGGTAGGTGCCCTGGAGCAGTTAAATTTTAATTCATTTCTCCATTAGGATTTCCTGATTTGTTAATTACTACATTCAATAAACTAATGCATTAATGAATTAGAGAGTCATCAAATAGCTCAAGTGAATAAATATTCCTTATCAGAGAACTTAATATACTCCTAAGAATTACCTAACTAATGTATCACAGCAAATTCTGTTTGCTGTACTTTCTGTAGAAGGTGAAACTATTAGATTTAACTTATTGAACAAATGAATTTGATCTTCTATCAAGTGCCAAGAACTAGGAAATACAAGGAGGATTGATTTACAGTCCTCCTCTTAAGGAGTTTAGCAGGTGAGGCAGATACATTCACAATTGATTCTAGCATAGGGAGATAAAGGCTGTATATTCCCATACATGTAACTCACAGGACTGTGGGAGGCAGATACAAACCTGTAACACATATATGTACTCCTAATAGCCTTATTTCCCTCCTCTCTCTTCTCAAAAACTCTGTCATCCTCATCTTTGATGCTGTGGCTATAAATGCATTTAATTGAGTAAATAACACCATTTATTTTGAAATATGGCCTTATTTTATATGCCAATAAAAATAGGAAAATATTCTCGTTTAAACTAAGAAACTCCATTGATTATGGTATGAATCCCAATTTTAGAGATGTTAAACTGTCAAAAAATTGTGTTTTACAATCAACAAAATATGGTATTTCAGATTTTTATCCCAGCCAGTATTCTCCATATTATAGTCCTATTCCACATCTCTATGCCCATTAGAATTTGCCCTGTGTCCCTGTGCACTGAAGGTTTAAGTTTTATTTAATCCCCAAGTCTCAAGTTGGTTGTAATGCATTAATGCCATTTACTTTTGCTTATAAATCGTAGGAATTAGTACAATAAGTTAAATGAATAAATTCAACAGTAAAATTTTTAGAAAACTACAGGAAAGAATTAGTATAAACATTGACCTTTTTTCATCTTGTCATTCCTGTTTGTGGAGCAGAATTTTACTGAAGATACACAGTCCTACCTCATCTTACTGTGCTTTGGTTTCTTGTGCTTCACAGATACTATGTTTTTTTGTTTGTTTGTTTGTTTGTTTGTTTACAAATTGAAAGTTTTTGACAACCCTACACAGAGAAAGTCTAAAGGGACCATTTTTTTTTTCCAACAGCATATGCTTGCTTGAGTCTCTGTGTTACAATTTGTTAATTCTCACAATATTTCCCACTTTTTCATTATTACATGTGTTATGGTGACCTGTGATTGGTGTTCTTTGGTGTTGTTATAGTAATTGTTTTGGGGTGCCACAAACCATACCCATATAAGATGGCAAACTTGATTGTTAAATATTGTGTATGTTCTAACTCTTCTACCAAAGGGGTGTTCTCCCATCTCTCTCCTTTCCTTAGGCCTTTATATTCCCTCAGACACAACAATATTAAAATTATGGTAATTAATACTTCTATAAAGGCCTCTAAGGGTTCAAGTGAAAGGAAGATGTATTAGTTCATTCTTATACTGCTATAAAGAACTACCTGAGAATGGGTAATTTATAAATAAAAGAGGTTTAATTGACTCACAGTTCCATAGACTGTACAGGAGGTATGACTGGAGAGGCTTCAGGAAACTTACAATCATGGCCAAAGGGCAAAGGAGAAACCATATCTTAACATGGTGATAGGAGAAAGAGAGAGAGAAGAGGGAAGTGCTATACACTTTTTCAACAACTAAATCTCATGAGAACTCACTATTACAAGAACGGTAAGGGGGAGATCCACTCCTGATCCAGTCACCTCCCACTAGGCCCCTCCTCAAAACTGGGGATTGTAATTCAACATGAGATTTAGGTGGGGACACAGAGCCAAACCATATCAGAGTAGTCACACATCTCTCACTTTAAATCAAAAGCTAGAAATGATTAAGCTTAGTGAGGAAGGCATGTTGTTGGAGACTGGCCAAAAGTTAGCCCTCTTGTACTAAAAAGTTGGCCAAATTGTGAATACAAAGGAAAAAACCTTGAAGGAAATTAAAAGTGCTAATCCAACAAATATACAAATATTAAGAAAGCAAAGCAGTCTTATTGTTGAAATGGAAAAAGTTTTAGTGGACTGGAAAGAAAATCAAATAAGCCACAACATGTCTTTAAGCCAAACCCTAATTCACAGCAAGGCCCTAACTCTCCTTAATTCAATGAAGTCTGACAAAGATGAGTAAGCCTCTGAAGAAAGTCTTGCAGTTAGCAGAGATTGCTTCATAAGGCTTAAGGAAGGAGGCCATCTTCATAATATAAAAGTACAAAGTGAAGCAGCAAGTACTGATGGAGAAACTGCAGCAAGTTATCCAGAATATCTAACTAAGATAATTGATGAAGGTGGCTACACTAAATAACACACTTTCAATGTGAGTGAAACAGTCTTCTGTTGGAAGAAGATTCCATCCAGGACTTCTATAGCTAAAGATGAGACATCAATGCTTGGCATAAAAGTTTCAAAGGACAGGCTGATTCTCTTTTTAGGGTCTAAGGCAGCTGGTGACTTAAAGTTGAAGCAAATGCTTATTTACCATTCCAAAAACCCTAGGGCCCTTAAGAGTTATGCTAAATCAACTCTGCGTGCATTCTAGAAGTGGAACAATAAAACCGGATGACAGGAAATTTGTGTATAACGTGGTTCATTGAATATTGTAAGCCCACTGTTGAGATCTGCTACTCAAAAAGAAAAAGGAGAGCATAAAATAATGCGTTAATATTGAATTTTAATGTATTTTACCATATTTTCCATGCAAATAAATTTTAAGAAATCCAAGATCTTTTAAAATATTACTTGTCATTGAAAATGCACCCAATCACCTAAGAGCCCTGGTGGAGATGTACAAGGAGATTAATGTTGTCTTCATGTGTGCTAACACAATACCCATTCTGCAGCCCATGAAACAAGAAGTAATTTCTATTTTCAAGTGTTATTACTCAAAAATGCATTTCATAAGGCTATACCTGCCATAGATAATTATTTGTCTGATGGATCTTGGCAAAGTCAATTGAAAACTTCTGGAAGGTGTTCTGTATTCTAGATGCCATTAAGAAAACTTGTGATTCATGGAAGTTCAACATATCAACATTCACAGGAGTTTGGAAGAAGTTGATTCCAATCCTCAGGGATTACTGTGGGTGGATTCCAAGACTTCAGTGGAGAAAGAAACTGCAGATGTGGTGGAAATAGAGAAAGAACTAGAAATTGAAGTAGAGCCTGAAGTTGTGAGTGAATTTTTGCAATTTTATTTTATAAAGGCAGGGTAGAAAGCAGTAAGAGGACATATGATAGATTTGGCCCAATTTTGAAGATCTGAGAAATGTCACTGAGGAAGTAGTCTATGCAAAAGGGGCAACTTGTGTGAAGTCCCTTTGCATAGAAGACTACACAACACTGTGTGGACACAAGGACGATTGTATTTGCTGAATCACAAAAGGCAGGACTTGTAGACCATATCACAGATTTTTGTCAAGGATGTTAAGTATGCGGTTAAAGATACAAAGAGCAAAGGAAAGTAATTGAAGTTTTTTAAGTAGAAAAGTGGCACAATCCTTGTATGCATTATTTAGATTGCTCTGAGTGTGTAAAGTGTGATATAGTGGTAGATTTCAGTATTGCAAGTAAAAGATAAGAGTTTGGGCTTGGGTAAGATGGTTGAAGAGCTGGGAGACATGAATGGATAAAGACATATTTAGGGAGAAAAGCTTTAAGACATGATGTGAGTTTGTAATGGGGCATGGGGAGGGAGAAGTCAAGAGTGATCCACCTTTAGAATTATGACTTGATGGGGAATGGTGACATACAATGAGATGGATAAAATGTCTACTGTAGGACTTCATAGTTTTGAGATGTTTTTGAAACATAAAAGTGTCAATGGATATCAGAGAAGACAAGCAGATTTGCTGATCTCACAGGAGAGAGAAAAGTTGAGCATGGATAAGGCTACCCAGAAAAAGAAGACAGACAGACTGATTGAGACTAAGCCATGGGAAAATTCAGTATTTATTTACTGACTAGAAAAAAATATGAGTTTACAGAGACAGAGTGGGAGAGGCCAGTGAGGTTTAAAAAGAAAAAAGTAAGAGAGAGTTGCTAGTGTAGGGTTTCTTAGAAAGCTAGAAGCCTGGAAGGGTTGGGATTTAAAGAGCATGCATAGAGGTTGGTCTTAGAGAGGGGACCAAGTGGTAACTCTATTATACGTGTAGAGAAAACAAGGTTAGTTGGATATATTTTGGTGTTTAGAGTAGTGGTGAGTTTAGAAAAATTTCTGTTGGATTGCCTCTTTCATCTTTAGGAACTAGAAGTTTAGGTTATCTGTAGAAAAAAATGTGGTTGGAGGAGAGGATTGTATATTTAGAAATGTGAGGAAAATTAGATGGTTTGCGGTGGTCATCTAGGTGTTTAGGAGGGGACGATGACCACGGGAACCCAAAGAGATCATTAGGCATTAGTAATGGTACCATTCTGCTCTCTTGTGTGTGCTTTCTGCAGTTGTGGTCAACTGCTCAGCTGTATGCAAAGAGAAATGGAAAAATGAGTTCATCCAAGACTAATGATTTTCCAAATGGGTGCAATAAAGAGTCAGAAAAGAAAAAAGAGTTTAGGATATGCATAACACATCAACTCAAATATTGTTATGTTACTAAAATGACAGAAAGAGTGACAAATGACATAAGACTGATAAAAGGAGAGAATTGAGGAATTTGGAGATGATAGAAAAATGATTGAACCAAAATAGATTCAAAATATTTAATAATTCAAATATATTAATAGAAGTTTATTTTTTGTTTACATAATCATTTGTCATGATAATTTTGATCTCAATCATTTTAGGATTCTTTCATTTCTTTTTTATTTATAAGATTTTTAAAATCATTATGAGAAAATAAAAAAGTAATTATGTAATAATAAGGAAATAATACTTTACAGGTTAAGAATATAGTTTTATGAAGTGATTAATAGCCATGATTTTCTACATTAGGTGCCTCATAACATTGCCATACTTTGTAGTCATAAACTATTGATATCTATCTATCTGTCTGTCTGTCTATCTATCTATCTACCTACCTACCTGTCATCTGCCTATCTAGCTTCGGTTGAATATATTTGCCTTTTAGGAGAGCATAAAATAATGCATTAGTATTGAATTTTAATGTATTTTACCATATTTTTCATGCAAATAAATTTTAAGAAATCCAAGATCATAAATTATTATTAGGGGCAATTAAAAATTATTTGACATAGTTTTATTGGGGCCACCACTTGTTTTTCCCCATTTATCTTTTCTTTTTACTCTGTCTTTTTGAATAACAAGTGAATGCTAAGTCTGAATTTTCATGCTATGTTATGTTTAACTCCTGGCAAATTGATCAATTCGGAGCAGATGTTTTAATTAGAGGTTCTTAATGCATGGGGAAGTCTAAGACAGTTGAATGAACATTTCTACTATGCTTATTTAGCAAATGCAAATAAATGTGCGATAATTAGTATAGACTTTGCAAAAACATTTAATTCAGGTGTTAGAATGTCTTTCGATTACAAAAGACTTCTCTCTTCCTTGCACTTTTCTTTTTTGATGGGGTGCACTGGTTTGAATAACAGCAGCCGCTACCATAAACAGACTCAAAGTATTTGATAATTCAAACATATGAATAGAAGTTTATTTCTTGTTCACATAATAGTTTAAGATGGGTGATTTTAGTTGTTGGGTGACTCTTTGTTATATGGTTTCAGGGCTTTGAAGCTCTTTCCATTTTCTTGATCTATCATCTGTGAGAGTCACATGTTGTGATCTCATCCAGCATAGGGACAATGAAGAAGAGCATAAGGAAGGCTCCTTAAATGCAATTCTTAAAGCCTTAACTCAGAAAAAATCCACAATTCCATTCATATTCCCTTGGCTAGAACTCATTCAATGGCTCTGCCCAAATGCAAAGGTGACTGGAAAATGAAAAGATTTGATAGGAACATTTTAATAGAGTTGTATTTTGGAGAATTCCAAATTTGCATAAATTTTAAAGGAAAAAAACATTAGAGATTCAAATTTTGAGTTTATAGAGAGTTATCTTGGTCTATATCTCTCAGGGTCTCTGAGATTATATGTTCTGTCTTTAGAGGGTCTTCACTGAGAAATTTAGAGAATCTCTGCTTTATAAGCTTGAACAGCCAGGTGCAATGGTGTGTGTCTGTAATACCAGCTACTTAGGAAGTTGAGGCAAAAACCTTGTTTGAGCCTGGGAGTTCAAGAGCAGACGGGGCAACATAGAGACCTTGTCTCAAAATTATGAATAAAGTAATGCATGCTTTTGATACCAACTATATCCATAATCACCGTAGAACTATCACTAAACAAATGTAGTAGAACTGTCACAAAATACAACCCTCATACTTTTAAAACCCTTATGAGATGGGAATTATTTCATTTTGCCAGAAATAAAAGACTGAGAATGTTAAGACAACTCTTTAGGTTATCTGACTTCAAAATTAATGGTCTATGAATACTGTATTTATACACATACATGTATGCGTACGTGTGTGTGTATGTACAATCCAGTGTCAAGAGTCTTCAAAATCTGGTCACCTCTGAGGTTTTCTCAAGCAATTGCTGTATTCCCTCTTTTACTAGAAAATTCTTTACAATAAAAACAAATGCAGCTTTTTTAATATCTAAAATTCTATTCTTACTTGCTTTGAGCTATGTGTTTAATATATAGATTAAAATATTTTTGCTTTTTTCTTCTTCAACAAGAAACTCTTTAAAAACACATAATATATGTCAAGTACCATGGTAGGCTTTAAGAATACAAACATCAATAGAATAGTGCCTCTGTCCTCAGCGTGGAGAGAGAGAGAGAAGAAGGAGAGAGAGAGAGAGAGAGAGAGAGAGAGAGAGAGAGAGAGAAGCAAGTGCTAATGTCCAATGTCTTAAGGGTGTAGATGGAGATAGGATAGGAACATACATTGAGTAGTGAAGACGTGCATTATCTAAGAAGGCACATAATTCCAAATCTGGGGACCAGGAAAGGTTGTCAGGAAAAAGTGACACCTACTGTGGAATGTAGTAGGGCAAATAGAAAGTATAAATGATATATGAAAACAGAAGCCTGCTCCAGGAAATATGAGTAGGAAATGCCTAATCTCACAGTGAGATAGAATATGACATATGAAAGGAATCTGAAGGAACTTATGGGTAAGTGTAGAGCAAGGAGGAATCTAATAAAAAATGATACTAAGAGGTAGCCAAGACAGGGGTATATTCTTCTCCTTAATGATGACTACTTATTGATCTTGGAGCCTATCCTGGCTTTCTTCACTGTCTCTGAGTTTTCTTCACATTCTTCCATTATTTCTATATTAACTTACATGCCTTTGTAGCAACATTGTTTGGTTTACAGTGTAAATTCTAAGATGTGTTCATGTGACATCTCTTTTCCCCATATCCTGTGAAATGATGTTCCTGATAAACAGAACAATATTTCTTTCACATTTGCAAGCAGTTCAGTTCAGCATCCTAGTTCTGAGTCATTCTACTTTGAGATACATTTGAGTCCAGAAACTGTGACCAAAGAAAAGAAAGAGGATTTCAGTAAACTGTAAGACAAGTAGCGGAAGCTGAATAATATTTAAAAAGTAAAAGAAATATTTTCCTGATGCACTTTGGCAGAGATGAGCTCCAGGAAATACATACATAAATTTGCCTGACCTTGAAGTGCACATCATCTAATAGTGGAGACAGCTACATAGACATGTAATATTGTAAATTCATTGGTTTAGAAATGAATGGCATAAAGGTATATAGAAGCAAAGAGAAGAACTCTACCTGAGCGTGTGCAGGTGCTGTAGAGATGGTACAAGTGAAAACTGGAGTAGAAAATGGCCCTATGGCCCTAGAATTCAAGGTGAACATGTTAATTATTCATTTGAACATTCTCTACTGTGAACTCTTTATTGTTGTTCTTTGTTAATTTTTCTAGTAGAGTGCTAGTTTTAAAAACTTGTGTATGAACTCATTATGCATTGGAAGCTGTCTTAGTTCCTTCAGACTGCTGTAACAAAAATATCATACACTGTGTGACCTACACAACATTTGTTTCTCACAGTGTTGGAGGATGGAAAGTCTAAGATTGTCGTACCAGCGTATTTGGTGTTTGATGAAGGGCCTGCTTTCTTGTTCATAGATGACTGTCCTGCTATGTCCTCACATGGCAAAAGGACCAGGGGAGCTCTCTGTGGTGTCCTTTTTAGGGGTTAATCCTATTCATGAGAATTCTACCTTCATCAAGTAATCACTCTCAAAGGTCCCACCTAATACCATTGCATTGGGAGTTAAGATTTCAGCATATGAATTTTAAGGGGACACATACATTGAGTCCACAGAGAACAAACATCCCTTTAGAATATTGACTAAACTCCATTATTGTTCAGTTTTGTAATTTTATTTCTGATGGTTTTAACCTGTATAATATTTTAACTTTTATTATAGATTTTTAAAAGTTATATATTATACTAAATATTATGTCACATATGTGTTATACTAGATAACATATATTATAATGTATTATATATAACATATTATATAATTATAAGTTATATATTAATGTAATTATTAAGTAATGATAATCAAATAATCAAAATATTAAATATAGTTATTAAATTATTATATTATTATACATTATTAAATTATTATGTAATTATGTCGAAAGTGTGCCTGAAAGATACTTGGGCATATGATGTGTGGTGAAGCCCTAATTTTTTTTTCTTCAAACTCTGAATTAAAAGCTTCAATATGGCATAATTAATAATGTACCTCTTCCTCACTCTTTTAATGCATTTTATTGCTTATTAAATTCTTACATAAATTTATTAGGGTTTGATTCTGGGGTATCTTGTTCAAAATACTCACTATTATAATTCAACATCTTCCACTTAGTTTTACTATCAAGTATTGTATGCATTGCTTCGTTGCTCTCATTTTTTTCAAATTTATGTAGTGATTTTCTTGTTTATTTTTCCAAGTGAGATTAAAAAACAAAACAAAAACCTCAGAACAACTTAAATTGAATATATATTTTTAATTTATAAAGAAGATAATATAAATAGTTTTACTTTTCAAAAACTAGTATTAAGTACCCTGCATTTTGTTTTCTTCAGAGAAATGCTAATTTTCAAGGATTCTTAAATAGAAATTTTGAAGGCTTGTACATTTTTTATTACACATTTGAAGTCTACATGTATATATGATATACAATATATGAAATATATTCAGATATACTTTTAAATAATGTTTACTGTTTTCTGATCACAAAAGTAATAAAGTAGATATTTGACATTTTTGAATTGAACATTCCTGGTTCTTACGACTTACAAGATAGCCCCAGAATTCAAGAGCTATTTCAATATGTAATGTTTGTAAGACAAATTTGAAACATGAGCTGTAAGGCTGGTGTTTGAAAGTAAGTCACTTAATATGCTTGCTCCTCATGAGCTTACTCATCTTCCCATATGCAGTAACTCTCACATAATTTTTAGAAAATCACCTTTTGCTTGCAAAAAGATGACATTCAGTGATAGAGAAATTTAGTAAAATTTAGAAAGGAAAAGAACTTTGGTCTATCGATATGGAAAGAAATACACTATTATACACATTAAAACAACTCAAAAGAAATCCAGAAGCTTGTTTCATGCTCACTAAATTGTCTGGAACTTTTAGAATGTAGGAACACACATATATATGATAATCTCTATATGTATACTATATAAATACATTTTAAAACTTAAAAACCTAATCCAGGATTTTTGAGCTAAAACATTAAAATCTTGCTATTAAAGTATACTTTAAAATGATAAATTTTATCTTTAGAAATATTTTTGGCTGTATTAGGATTAGGAGTATGGTGTTGAGTTAGTGTATGGAAAGCAGTCAGAACAGCGTTAAATAATTGAAGCACTATACACAGAGTTAGCAACAACTATTACTATATAAATATCATGATTATAATTATTGCCATCATGATATTATTAAAACCAACTCACCAATCCTTATGATCTAATTTTCTGGAAGCACATAAATTTAATCTGAGTTGAAAATTAGATTAAGTAAATGATTATAGGGTAAACCATTGAGGAAATAAAATAATACTACCCCATATAGCTTTAGGGCCAGATAGTTTAATCAGAATGTTTTCAATGACAATTACCTTATAATTACCTCCAGAAGTTTTTAAATTACTGAAGATTATCAGAAAATGGAAATGAAATGGCCAAACAGGGAAGAGGAAAAGAAGGAGAATTTGATGTCACACAGACCTAGGGGAAAGAGAGTCCTAAGAAGGAAGGAATGACCTGTAGTGTGGAATGTTGCTGAGATGTCAAATAAAACCAGGACTGAAAAAATGCCCATTGAAGTCTGAAAAAAAGAAAAAATAAATGACAGTTGGTTCTTCTTGCTGAATCTTTGAATTCGTGTCTGCTGTTACAAATGAATGCACAAGTTTCATTACAATATTATTTTATGCCCACCTTAAGTCCTGACAAATATGATTTCTGTTATGTGGGTTTACTTGGCATTAATACATTTCTATATTGTGTGTGTACTAAAGGTGGTGAAAAGCAAAAATTATATGAAGGCTAAGAAAATCCTTTGGCTGTCATGTTGAATGACTTCCAAAAATATTTGAACCTTACTACAAAGTGAAAAAAAAATTCAACTAATGTAAATTATAAATTATGAAATGTATAATATGAAATAGAAATTATTTCATTTATTTTTGTACTCTCAAATTTATTCTTAATTCAAACTTTCAACAAATTTTACTGAGTGATGGTTGTGTACCAGGCATCCTGTTAGTTCTGGAGATATGGAGATGAATAACATGGAGAGCCTTGATAAATAAAATAAAGTAAATTATGACCCTCCGATTTGTTGCAGCCATCAATCAGTCACTCAAGGAAGCCACCAAGAGGTCCCACAGGACTGTTGGGATCTTTTGAGCTGAACTCACTGTCAGAAGAGCAGAGGTGCAGAGGGCCCTGGGGATGTTGAAACTGATAGATGGGCTTTATTTTTTTTCTGTTTTCAGTGCTGATTGAATCATGTTGCCTTGTCTGTCAGTACTGAATCAACTTGACAGAACAGTTTGTGCTCCATTTGTTTTGTCTTGTTTGACACTGGTCCTTCATTGATTCATCATCTCAAACACTGATCAGGTCTGTTCCACTCTGTAAGTGCTATTGCTATGAATTGACTTATTACAAAACAAAGCAAGACAAGGCGAAAAACAACAGTAAGAAGGAAGAGCTTTCCTTTTATTCAGGCAAATACATTGTAGGAGTGTTGTTTTTAAAAGAATTCTTAGAAAGCTATCTTTACATTCCAAAAAAATGTCACGTACAAAACCTGTGTGTGTGTGTGTGTGTGTGTGTGTGTGTGTGTGTGTGTGTATCAGAGAGAGAGAGAGAGACTCTTTTGACTTGAGGTCAAGTGTAGGACTACTCTCGATTGTGAAGGAACACCTTATAGCATAAAGAACGAGGATACTGGGGTCAAGCTTAGGTTCCAGTGATAGTTCTGTCCTCGCTGGGTGATCTCAGGCAGGTCGTATGATGTCTCTGCATCACGGTTTTCTCATCTGTTGCACTGGGATAATAAATTTCCCTCTGTCTTATTGTGAGGATTAAATGAAACAGTATGTCTGTCCCCTTATGCTCACTTTATACTTTCTTTAATTTTTAAAATTCAAACATTCTTTAACTTTTTTATTACTCTGAATGTATTTTCAGATTAAAAAATAGAATTTAGATGATTCTAATTATGATATTAATGAGTACTTATCTATGATGTGACACAATTTTACATTTATTTTTAAAATGTATTATTTATTTATTTAATTTTTGACCTACCTTACCTTGATTTCACAGGTAGATGAATAAAGACAGTAAGGAAAAGAGAAATGTAATGACAGGAAGAAACAATTTCTTCAGTAAATGCAATAAAACTTTTTATGATCTTAGATAATGTGATTCTACTTGTTCTAAGAAAGCCACATAAGTGGTAGGAATTGGGTCATTTACACTTAACTTCTACTGGATTGCATTAAATCACTGTGGTAGAAAATAAAACTTTTTTAGTTGGGAAATATCAAAGACAGATGTGGTACATGAACAATTGTTCAATTAAGGAAGGGAATTACAGGCAGTTCCTTAAATTTGTAGAGATCTGGGAGCAATGGATTATACAAAGTTTGAGATTATGCTTTAGCAGGTTTATAAAATGGCTTTCAACTGGTGTTTTTTTTTTTTTTTGTTTGTTTGTTTGTTTATTGTTTTTTTTTTTTTTTTTTTTTTTTTTGAGATGGAGTTTTGTTCTTGTTGCAGAAATTGGAGTACAATGGCATGATCTGGGCTCACTGCAACCTCCGCCTCCTGGGTTAAAATGATTCTCCTGCCTCAGCCTCCTGAGTAGCTGGGATTACAGACACCTGCCACCATGTCTGGCTAATTTTTGTATTTTTAGTAGAGATGGGGTTTCACCGTGTTGGCCAGGCTGGTCTCGAACTCCTGACCTCAGGTGATCTGCCTACCTCAGCCTCCCAAAGTACTGGGATTACAGGCGTGAGCCACTGCGCCTGGCCTCAACTAGTTTTAATGTCTATAGACTTCAGGTTTTGGGATGCCTGTGAAATAAAATGTTATTAGGCCCTGGTACAGTGCTACCTTCCAAAGTTAGCTTAATAAATATTTTTTGGTTGATTTTATTTTATAATCTAATACTTCTGTCATAGGTGTTGCTCTCAAATTATAAAATACAATAGAATTCACATAGCGATTCAGAAAGTGTATGTTTGTGAATTTCCAGAGATGTGGGGGTCGAGGGAGAGGACATCGGGGCTAAGAGTAAAGTGGCTCCTGACTTCTCTCTGTCAACGGAAATATGGATTGGTTGTCCCATGAAAAAGAGAGCACTTGCTGGGGTTTATATATATATATATATATATATATATATATATAGAGAGAGAGAGAGAGAGAGAGAGAGAGAGAGAATTCTGATGAATGAATGAACCAAGAGTTTTGTTAAAAGGCATATGTTGCTATGGTTTGCAATGTCTTCTCTGTACAGAAATATCTAGGATATTACTGATTACTTCAATAAGACCAAAGAGAAAGTCAGTCCAAGTCTGTGCTACAATAAAAAGGAAATGGTTGCAGAAAAAACAAATTTTGCACATGATTAATGAGTACTAACTGTGGCATTAAGTGACAACTTTGATTTATTTTGATCCTTAAGATAAATGCATTAAATATTACTCTTCTCCATTCCCATCAATGTAACAATTGTGTTCATTACATTTCTTGATACAAATGAAACTTGGATGTGATAAATGAAATCCTGGTTAGAATATTGCTATAATGACCCAAGTGTTTCCCCTACGTCCAATCCCACACTTTTCCATTTATTAATATATCTCGTTCAGTATCACTAGTTTTATCTTCCTATGGCTGCCTAAAATCCGTCTTTCTTCCAAAACTTTCACGATTTCTCTGTGAATGCATGAAGGCCGGCTCCTTACATTATTTGATGCTCTTTTCTCTCAGATATACATTCATTTCCCCTGGCATCTCCTACAGATTACCGAAGGCCTATTACGCCTTTCCTCTTCACCACAGCTAGAAATGATTCTACTCTTTTCTGCCTTTTTCTAGTCCTAATTTTTATTGCTTGTGTTATTATCTGCTTCTAAGACGCTAGTGATAATTCAGCCACTTAAGCATATAATCTTGAAATGTTATTTAACCTTTTGAGCCTCAGTCCCTTTATCTATGAAATATATAAGTTGAATTAGAGTCTGACTGGTTTCGTGGGCCACGTGGTGTTGGCTACTCAACTCTACCATTAGCTGACATGGACAATATGCAAATAAATGATCATGGATATTCCATAAAATTTTATTAACAAAAACAGGCGTCCCAGGCTAGATTTTGCCTGTAAACCATAGCTGGCCAACCCTTAGAGTATGCTATAATTTCTGAGTCTCCGTCCAGTACTGAGATTCTATGAGAAGGTAAAAAGCCATTTCTATTCCTAACATCAAAGGGATAAAGTTTTCCCTTAAAGTTTCTCTTCATAAGATATTACCCTAGTCGCGCGGTGGCTCAAGCCTGTAATCCCAGCACTTTGGGAGGCCGAGACGGGCTGATCACGAGGTCGGGAGATCGAGACCATCCTGGCTAACACGTTGAAACCCTGTCTCTACTTAAAAAAAATACAGGGCGCGGTGGCTCAAGCCTGTAATCCCAGCGCTTTGGGAGGCCGAGACGGGCGGATCACGAGGTCAGGAGATCAAGACCATCCTGGCTAACCCGGTGAAACCCCGTCTCTAGTAAAAAATACAAAAAAATAGCCGGGCCAGGTGGCGAGCGTCTGTAGTCCCAGCTACTCGGGAGGCTGAGGCAGGAGAATGGCCTAAGCCCGGGAGGCGGAGCTTGCAGTGAGCTGAGATCCGGCCACTGCACTCCAGCCTGGGCGACAGAGCGAGACTCCGTCTCAAAAAAAAAAAAAAAAAAAAAAAAATACAAAAAACTAGCTGGGCGTGGTGGCGGGCGCCTGTAGTCCCAGCTACTCGGGAGGCTGAGGCAGGAGAATGGCCTAAGCCCGGGAGGCGGAGCTTGCAATGAGCTGAGATCCGGCCACTGCACTCCAGCCTGGGCGACAGAGCCAGACTCCGTCTCAAAAAAAAAAAAGAGATATTACTCTAGTCAATTATCGTTGATCATGATACATGATTTTGGTCTTTGTTCTCTCTTTGCTCAGCACATGTAACATTGTTGTAGATGTGTAGATGTTTTAATGCATATTCTGTCAGCATAATAAATGCAGAAGGACAGTTCTCTCAGTTCTACAGCAGGTCATTCTGACCAGAGTATGAACTGGGCATACACATTTATCAATTTTCTCCATACCTCTTTTCATAGGTCAAATTGCATGTGATACTACACTTGTAATCTTCTTGCTTCCTGATATATCAGGATATAGGGAATATGGTAGGCATGGTATAGTGTTGTTTAGATAATTAACATTAGGTACACAGGATCATGTGTGATATTAATATTTTCATGCAAAAAATGATATTTCATGAACCATCATCTGCTCCTCAATCTGTGATAAAATTTGTAGCTTCCTGGCAGAACATATTGATAAAAGTACCTAATCTTAGATATATTGAACCCTAGCTTGATTAACATTTGGCTCAAGTAGAAAATTAAGGGGTGGTAGGGAATGCCCACATTTCATTTTGCTTTCCCATGGAGTCTGTTTTTATCCATCTTTGATGTAGCATTAATTAGCACTTTCTCATATTCAATACCACTTCATTTACTAGGCATGAGCTTTCTTAAAAATGAAGTTCCTAAGCATCTCAGGTAGAACATTTATAAGAAAATAAAAGCCTGAATATCTTTGCCTTATTCTTCCTGCAGTTATCTTTCAAATCTTTGTGTAATGGGAACTAAGACTCTATCTGCAGTCTTACCTCTAAAAGCAAAATCCTATATCCAGTGTAGTCATATCATTGTTATTGACTTGAAACCCATCTAGTGGTTTCTTTATCCTGGTAGCCTATCTGACTTTCATTTCCTTAATAAGAAGGGTTGGAGTTCCATATCAGGTTATATGATATATTTGCTCCTTGTTTTGCTCCAAAATTTCCTGTCCAAGTATGGTGTCCTGCATAAAATGTCTTTACATGTCCACTGTTTTAAAACTGGTTTTTTTTTTTTAATCTGTCTGGATCTATATTCACTACTACAGAGTTTGTCTGCTCAGAAAACATGAATTTGAATCCCTGATATTAGTCTATTGGGTACATGCATAGATCCCAGAAATAACAAATCTTCCAAAATATTGCAACATTTTGGTCTGGGTCATTCTGCTACAGTGTAATATACCTACCATCATAATAAAATAAAACTATTTTTCTTTTTCTTCTAACTCCAGATTCGTACATGGTTGTGAGGCTGGCTTTAAGGAATCCAATCCTAAGCAAATGTGTTCTTACCATGTGAGTTAGGAAATAATTATTCTCATCACAGACGAATTCCTGTAGTGAAAGATTGTTTCAGAATTTCTTTTGGAAATTAGTTTTTCTTCGTTCTTAGGCTTATTGTTTGTCAGAAACACAGAAAACCCATTAATTTAAAGGTTTATGTGTAGAGCCATATCAGCAGAGAAAATCCAAAAGAAGGTGAAGCAATTCTGTAACCACTGTCTTAGGCAATGATAAACTAACCTGATAATCAGAAACACATCTCTGTATAATATGAAGTATTATACAAATGTGTAATTGTACAAGTACATTACTACTTGAGGTGTACAAATGTGTACCTCAAGTAGTGCACATTTGATGTACCTATTCATTCAACTTTGAAATGCTGTTGCTAACCTCGACTCTTTCTCATCCCTTCCTTTCCATATAAATTGGCCAGCAAATCATCACTTTTACCTTCTAAGTAGCTCTCAAACTTGTTCCATCTCATTTATTCCCTCTGCCAAGGTACTTCAATTCACTGGCTCAACAAATATCTATTTAGGGTCAACTATGTGAAAGTCATTGTCCTAGATGTTGAGGATACAACTGTTAAAAGAACAAACAACATTACTTTATGGGTCTCACATTCTTATTCAGAATTTCATTATTTCTTGCTTGAACTGCAAAATTAATCTTTTGCTTAGAGCCTGCTCTCCCTGGAGACTATATCCTACGCTAACACCAGAGCTGGATCATGTCACATTCCATATTCAAATGGCTCTTTATCACCAACTTTGTAAATGCCAAGTCTGGTAACCATGAATACTCTTGGAGGCCTGAGCCACACCTGCCTAACTTCATTCCCCACCACTCTCATCCCTTTCCTTCAGTTACACTGGACCAAGTGCTGCTCTTGGAATAGGTAGAGGTGAAGTTTTCATGGTTCTATGACTGCACCTGCTGATTTTGCTGTAAATTCTACACTCCCATGTCAAGAAGAAATTTCTACTCTACTCTGAAGAAAGTCATCTTTGCCTCTGGCACAGAGTTAATGTTTTCATCTGTTAACTTGTAGAAATTTTCAAAATATGCTTCTTTTTTAAAGTGACACTTGTATAATTCTATTTATTTATATTCTTGTTTTTCATTCCTCAATATCACTCCCATTAGATTGACAGTTTCTTGAAAACAAAAGATGTGTCTTTTTGGGGCTAACCAGTAATTTGTTGGAAAAAAGTAGAAATTAACAACTGTAGTATACAGGAGAGATTCTGTGCTTACCTTAAAAGGGTTACTTATGGGAATATAAATATTGCTTTAATAAAGTTATATTTTCAACCCTCTCTTATTTACGACGTCTAATCTGACTTCACTGGGTGTATGGGCCTCATTGGCAAAATCTTCCAAAACCAAGGAAAAGAAAAAAAAAAAATCATTTAAAGTCATATGGAAATTATTCTGTTACAATAATTTTACTATCTAGGCATAACTTAAAATAGGGTTTAGAGAAGTTTAGTGTTTAATACACTTATCTAAAAAGAACAATATCCCTTTTAAAAGGAACATGCGTGGAAATATTAATAACTGTAGAAGTACAAGATCTTAAATCATTGTTTTATGGGTTTTAATACCTTACTCCGCAGGAACTTTATGGTCTTTCCATAAAGACTTTTCATATTATATATAAAAAAGTAGTGTTTCTGGAACTCATGAAAAGTGGGCATATAAAATCTGTCCTGAAGGAAGAGCTTAAATAATTATGTGCATTGAGTGAGAGATGGAAACCCAGTCTCAATGCAGAGAGACGGAAAGGCTCAGGCAGCACTCATGCATCCTTAGGGAACATGATAGATGGGCTAAGAGCTGCCCAGATTTTTTTTCAAAACCAGCGTATTCCCAGATATTACTAAATTTTGAGGGAAAATGGTATTAATGGGTCTTAACAAATAATTGAAACAATTTAATGAAGTAAAAACAATTCCAAAGAACCGTATTAAGTGGATTTCCTTGAGGAAAAACAAAAACAAACAAACAAACAAAAAAACACAAATAGCCAGTATTAAGATCTCTCAAACTTGTGAACCTAAGATACTCACAAAGGTATAGAAATAACCTCAGTAGGCCGGGCGCAGTGGCTCACACCTGTAATCCCAGCACTTTGGGAGGCCAAGGCAGGAGGATCACCTGAGATCAGGAGTTCAAGACCAGCCTGGCCAACATGGTGAAACTCCGTCTCTACTAAAAATACCAAAATTAGCTGAGCGCAGTGGCAATTGCCTGTAATCCCAGCAACTTGGGAAGCTGAGGTAGGAGAATCACTTGAACCTGGGAGGCAGAGGTTGCCGTGAGCCGATACCATGCCACTGCACTCCAGCCTGGGCAACAGAGTGAGACTGTGTCTCAAAAATAAATAAAATAAATAAATAAATAAATAACCTCAGTAAAGTAAAGTTCTGGTCGGTCTAAACAAATGTTTGTAAATAATCTTCAAATTAAGAGGTAAATGTAAAAGGAAATAGAGTACACACAGTTATATTTAGAGCAAATATGAATATAATGAAGATCTTCATATCCTCAGAGGCAGCCACTGACTTATAAGAGAACATTTGTGAAAATATGTGCATATTTCTAGAATTTTCAACCTGTTGGTATAATAGCAAGCAAAGGAATAGTACCACAATTTAGAAACATACATATATTAGGAAAAAATGCCCTCGAGAAGATGGGAACTCTTTCCAGTAAGTGAATAAAATAAGTAGCCTTCTTGTTTTGCACTAGTTAACCTTTATTTTAGTTTAAATAAAGGTTTTAAGCATAGGAATTTGCTATGATATCATTGGGGAACAACCCACAAATCTTTTTTTTTTTTTTACAAGATCCCATTATTACAACTCTATGAAATATGTGATTACCATCTTAGAAACTTTCTAGAGAAGATAGAGGAGAGAAGAGATAGCTGAAGGTTGCAGTGCAAATGTTAAATCCTGTGATGAATGGACTTTGCTCATCATTTGACACAGAGGCTGTAACATAGGTGAACTAACTGCACAGTAGCTTCTGTGGTGGTATTTTCCATGTGTAATATTTTCTTTTCATTTGAATTTTTCGTAAAGGTTAACACCTTTTGTTAATCTTTTTATACCAGCACCTTAGTCTCTGAAACTATTAGACTCAGTTGCCTTGCTTTCCTTTTACTCTGTCACCTCTAGTCAATGACATGGATAATTGGTTTGGCTGCCCATTTTGAGAAAGCATATAACAATCTGAACGCTGCTATTCTCTCTGGGTTTAGAATGACTGGTGTTTTAAATGAGCATCTTAAAATTATATATAATAAACACGTTTCTTGAAAAGAAACTTAGAGCAACTCTAAAGAGCTGAAAGATTTGCAAGGATTGTTGTTGTCTTTTACATCATTGAAATTATTGTTTGGAAAATTGTAACAAAATATACAGAAACATAATGAAAAATAATGGCAGTTGAACAAAAGTAAAAATAATAGTTTGTACTTCTTGAAAGTTTCCATATTAAGGGATTTTATTTCACTTTTCATTTATTCAGTAATACTAAAATAATAAAAAGTATACACTACATTCTGAAGTTCCTCTTCTCCTTTGTATGACTTTTCTATTTCTTCTTCTTCCCGTGCACCATCCTCAATGCACTGAGCTCCAGAAGTCTGAAAGATCTTATAAAGTAGGAAGGAAACCTTTATCACTTTGCTTTATCCTCTTTTTAAGTACTTTTAAAGTGTTTTATAGAATATACAAACTTTTTATAAAATAGCTTTTTGAGGTTTTAATGACAAGCCTGACTTGCCCCTTTCCCATCTCTGACCTCAGCTGAGTCCAGTGTAGTAGTTGAGCTTGGACAGACCCAAGGGAGCGAGAACAAATTATACTCAATTGCTACTTGTCTGTTTTGTTCAAGGCTTCATTACTGAGTCCAGCTTGTCATGCCTGAACCCTTCCTTCTTGATAGGGAATTCTTTTGTAGGAGGCTCCACGGTGGCTTAAGCAGGACTATCTCTACCTTCTCACCATACCTGGTGGGATCTCAGATATTGGATCCCTCCTGTGCCTCTAATCTTAGAGTTAAATGATCCCTTAGATTCTTCTGATTTAGTCTTGGATTTCGTATTTTGCATGAATAGCTAACATAAATGATAACCAGACCACCCGCAAGGAAGTTTGATTGAGTGGTAAAGTCTTTCTGAAATTGTTATGACAGCTTTTATAAATGGGTAGAAAATGAGTGCTTGAAGATATCAGATGTGATCTACTACTTGAAGAAGGTAATGGACTTTGAATATTTTGGGGCACTTAGGATTGGTAAAGTTTTTTCAGTGGTGATGGCTGTTTAAAGAAAAGTTACAAGAACATAAATGCAATTATAAAACTGGAAAATGTCTTTGGAAATTGAACCAGTTTCAACTTACATAGTTAACCACCCAGAACATTTGGAGCACTGTACCCTTGTATGCAGCAGAGAAAAAAATGAGACGGCAGTCAGTGCAAATACCACTCCTAGTCTCTATCGGGAACAGGAGAAAGCAAAATTATTCTTTAGTGTTTTTGCACACCCCAAATCACTTTTTCTTCCCTCACCCTCATGCCAAAGGATCCAAATACATTATATGATTATATGGTGTGTGTGTGTGTGTGTGTGTGTGTGTGTGTGTGTGTGTGTGTCACAAGAGCCCTATCATAAACTTGTCATCTTTAGGCAATACCTCCATGCTGTGATGCCACCATTCTATTCTGTACCCTATTAAAAATAGCCTTCTGCAAGCTGACCATGTTGGAAATTTGTATCTCTCCTAGGTATGTTTGTTTTGTAATGGCAGACCATAGTTTAGCTTAAAGGAACCCTGCTGTTTGAATATTAGGTTTAGGTTAATGGGGTAATATGTAGGCAGAATTAATTATGTGCTCATAATTCACCAAATTACATGAAAGTAAGTACACACTGCAAATGGGGCCCATATGTCTGTAAAAGAAAATCAATATAATGTATTAAGAAGAGGGTGAGACTTGGAGTCTTGGCTCAACAATTCCCAGTGTATGATATTGGACAAGTCTCCATTATCTCGGTAAATAAAACAGGTTAATAATACCTACTTCTCTGGATTTAATCATGAAGAAAAATGAAATCATGTAGGTTTAGGTCTTTTATGAGCTGTTAAGTGCTATATTCAGAATGGACCAGTAGTGGGAATATAAGCTTCTGTATTCATACACACATGTGTTTACAAAAATTCTACGTTAGGCACAAAGCCACTTTATAAAATAATATGTATATATAAATATTTTTACATAAACTCCATCTTCTACAAAATTGTCTGTGTTTCCATTATGGTTTATAACAGTAGTCCTAGAAATGTTTAGTTTATGTCATTTAAGGTAGAGTGGTAGATTTGTTTGGTAGAGTTTCAAGGGACTAGACATAAAGAGGACAAGTATTTTTATCACTTTATGACTTTTAATTTCTTCTGTAATATGGTTGTACCTTCTTTTTTATTTTTTAAATTTAATCCTAATTTTTCTTTTTTTATTATTATACTTTAAGTACTGGGGTACATGTGCGGAACGTGCAGGTTTGTTACATAGGTATACACATGCCACGGTGGTTTGCTGCACCCATCAACCAGTTATCTACATTAGGTATTTCTCCTAATGATATCCCTCCCCTAGCCCCCAACCCTGAACAGACCCTGATGTGTGATGTCCATGTGTCCTTCCCTGTGTCCATGTGTTCTCGTTGTTCAATTCTCACTTAAGAGTGAGAACATGTAGTGTTTGGTTTTCTGTTCCTGTGTTAGTTTGCTGAGAATGATGGTTTCCAGCTTCATCCATGTCCCTGCAAAGGACATGAACTCATCTTTTTTTATGGCTGCATAGTATTCTATTGTGCATATGTGTCACATTTTCTTTATCCAGTCTATCATTGATGGGCATTTGAGTTAATTCCAAGTCTTTGAGGATAAGTATTTTTTAAGTTATTTTAAATATTTTGTACCCCAGTTGCCTTAGTCTTTCTCTCCTGTGATCAATGAGTTTGATTTCAAGCCATTTATATATAGATGAGTCTGTTCTGTGCACATAAAGAATGTTATGGTAAAGAAGAAAACTATATGAGCACATTTCTGTAGGGCAATAGTGATATTTCCATTGTGAAACAGGATGGGACAGAGAGAAAACACAAAAGTTGTAGGAATGACAATAATCTGCATTCTCTCAAGAAGCAAACCAAACATTTTAACCATACCAATCTTTATTATTGTTATTAATTGTAGATGGGGCACACTGAGAGGAGCACAAGGGCAGAAAGAAAAATTTTGGGTATGTATCTCTTTCCAGTTGAATTCCTGCTCTGAAGTGAAAGTGTTTGAATCTTCTGTTCCTCTGCCTGCTTTGTATTATTTAGTCACATCCTCAGTTGTGTAATATTGTTGATAACATCAGTGTTTTCACCAGCACAAAACTCATTATAAACATTTATATTGTATTTATAGTTTTCCTCAACTCCTAGTATTTCAAATTGTAAAAGAAAAATCAGTGTTTATTTTTCTCCAAGTTGAGAATCAACAGGGTAACTTTTTGTTCTATTATCTTCTATATTAAACTTAAAGTATTGATTAAACTTCCCTCATATATATTTATATGGCAATGAACTTGATGCTTTTGTTATGTTAGTATATATATCCTATAGGTTAAGGCTTTTTTTTTCTTTTGCCAATTATAACATACACATGTGTCTTTACTCAGACAGAACCAATATCCAGTCTCAAAATAACAGAAAGTTTCAGGCAAGAAACTATTTGAAGAAGATTGGAACATATTATATCAAATATTCGGTTTATTACAACAAGTTGGTCAATTGTCCAAAGTCCTAATATTATATACCTTTTTATACAGATAGAATAAAGTCTAGATGGTAATACTTGCCATGGAATTTAAATTTAAATGTACACACTAGAGGGCATATTTTGGCTTACAAAACACTAGGTGCTAGAACTTGTACTCATCAGAATGACTCTTGGTATATTTTTTCATAAGGCACTCACAGAATTCAATCACCCAATTGTGTGTTCATACCTTATATTTGTGTTGTTGATATATGGAGGTATTAAGCTTTTAAGTAGAAGGGTTCTTCTTTATAGTTAAACTGAGCTTTTAAAAATTAATTTTTCTCATTAAAATAAAATAATAAGTAGCCAACAATCAACATTAATGTCCAATAATTAAAATAAATAAGTTATATACTCGGATATGTTATTTGAATGCCTATTATTAAGTTGCTGCATAGGATTTTTATTAAATAAATTTGAACAGTTATTTAATCTCATAACAATGTAATATTTAGAGACAAAACCAAGTTCTTTGATTAATGTATTTAACTCACAACAGTTCTTAGCATATAGCACTTGATGGCCATTTGCTGAGTGAATATGAACGAATGTGCAGAGGAAAACATTTTATGACCCTTTCATCCTCAACCTGATCATTCCCACCCTAGAGTCATACCTCTAGGTAGTGTACATGTGTACACACACACACACTCACTAAGTATGATTATGTACTCACTCATTTTCATATATTTAACACATACATGCACACTATCCCTTTTAAGTACATTGTTGTACTTACTGTCAATTCTGAATTTACTACTTATCAAACATCTTCAAAGAAAATTTTATTTCATGGGGCTAGGGGTAAGATTTCTTTCTGCTATGATTTGTTTGATAAACTATTGAATGTGAGCAGTAGAAATACAATAATCAGACTAAAATTTATAATATTTTGCACATTAATTGAGGCTTTTTCTCTACTAAACTGTGTTCTCCTCATGAGTCAGGATCATATTTGACTTATTTACCAATGTATGTCAAGGGTAAAGTATTGTGATTGGTACATAGTGAGAATATAAACAATACTCATTGAATGAGCAAATGAATAACTTTATGCATTCAGGAAAAACTAATCAAGTAATTAAAATAATTTTATTTTTTATAAAACATACTAGTGGTTTAATTAAAATATGAAATATTTAAGTACTGTTGTACCGTTTTGTAAAGAATTGTGAAAGGTCTGAGATATTATCCCACAGATATAGATGATATAGATATAGTTATAGATATAGATGTAGCTAGAGATATAACACCTGGGTCAGAAGTAAAGAGTTCTTAACAGATACTCATAACTAGATCGACAACCAGAGTAATATAGCAGCATGCATCCCCCACACCTTAGTCCTACAGTGATGTGATAAGAGTCAATAAAATTTGTCTACACAGGTAGCAGTTTATAGCTCATAAATGAGGGACAAGGAACAATAGATTTTCTCCATTTGTTTACAGGAGAGAGACAAGCAGATTCCTCCTTTCCCAACAGGAAGGAAAAATCTTTCATTCCATTATGATGAGTTGAAGAGGATCCTATGTTCTCACTATAAACTTTAGGAACATAAACATATCTTTCCAAGGGCCAGATAAACAGCAGATAAAGTCTCCAGATGATGGGCTGCATATCTTTTGAGATGTAAATACCGAAGGAGATAACATCCCCATACTTCTGACACCTTAGAACTTACTTTAGGACCTTGTCTCTGCTCTCTTTGAACCTCTAGAAGAGATAAGAGAAGTTTTGTTATCCCTTCAGATCAGATCATTAAACTAAATGAACGGCTACATATCTAATTCTCAAGGTATGAGAAGAGTAGAATATTTTTAGGAGAAGTGAAAGAAAACATTCCCTATCTTTATATTATATACAATGTTTTGTGGGTCAGGGAAGCAGAAACTTTATTCAAGAGCACTGAGAAATCTAGGAAAGTTTTATTTCTTCACAATTATATATGGATGTTTCAAAGTATTTACAAATAGTCCTATGACATAAATCTATTTTTATAATAAAAATATTGGATGTCTTTCACTACTAAGTAAAATATAATACATAGCAGCAAGCCACAGATTCTACTACATAAGTAGAAAATATCAAGATTTTTCCAAAATTTTGTTTTTAAAAAAATGAGAGTGCTAAATCTCGAGAAAATTTTTTGGCCTAGGAGTGTTTGGTAGGTTTGGGCATAAAGTGAGGACTGGGTTTGTAATAGGCATGCTATGATTTGTTTGAGTTAAATGAGACAAGTGAAGCACAAAGATGTAACCAGCAACCAAGGGAAAAATATTATCAATAGAAGCAGTAGATGATACTTTAGATGCAGGATTTAAAATAACCATTATTTTAAAAAATTAAGAAAAATCTAGATGGAGAATTTCAATCTATAATTAGTTCAACCATTGTGAAAGAGTATGGCAATTCCTCAAGAATCTAGAACTAGAAATAACATTTGACCCAGCAATCTCATTACTGGGTATACACCCAAAGGATTATAAATCATTTCACTGTAAAGACACATGCACACACAGGTTTATTGCAGCACTGTCCACAATAGCGAAGACTTGGAACCAATCCATATGCTCATCAATGATAGACTGGATAAAGAAAATGTGGCACATATGTACTATAGAATACTATGCAGCCATTAAAAAAAATGAGTTTATGTACTTGGCAGGGACATGAATGAAGCTGGAAACCATCATTCTCAGCAAACTAACACAGGAACAGAAAAACAAACACTGCATGTTCTCACTCATAAGTGAGAGTTGAACAATGAGAACACATGGACACAGGGAGGGGAACATCACACACTGAGGCCTGTTCGGGGGTGGGGGACTAGGAGAGGGATAGCATTAGGAGAAATACCTAATGTAGATGACTGGTTGATGGGTGCAGCCAACCACCGTGGCACGTGTATACCTATGTAACAAACTTGTACGTTCTGCACATGTATCCCAGAACTGAAATTATAATAAAAAATGAGTTCCTGAATTCATGAATGCAAACATGGCAAGAAAATCACACTCAAACATTTCATGATCAAACAGCTGAAGATAAAAAAAACATAAATTTAAAAACAGGCACTATTTAACATGACACATTACTCTCAAAAAAAGCAGCACTGACTGACAGCTGGCATTTCAACAACAACAATATAAAAGGAAAGTAGAAGACCACAAAATGACATTGTTAAAGTGCTGGATAATAATAATAATAATATTGATAATGATGATGAAGATAACGTGCCAACATAGAATTTTATGCATGGTGACATTTTTCTTCAAAATAAATACAAATTAAGACATTTTTAGACAAACAGAAGCTCAAATAACACAGTTCCAAAAAAACATACACCAAAAGTTACAGAAAAAAAGTAGGCAAATATTTAAACATGTCTCAGTATCTCATAGAAATAGCAGCTAAAAATAAGTAAAGGTATGAAAGATTGAAAAAAACTATTAGCCAGCTTTATGTCATTGAAATTCATAGATTATTACATATAAATATTGATGAATATACATTCTCTTTAAGTACACATGAAATTATTTGCCAATATTGACCACATACTGGTCCATAGCGCACGTTCAATAAATTTAAATAATTGAAATTGTACAGAATATACTATGATGAAACTTTTGTTATTAGGTAAAGCAGTACTAAATGTAATAGTAAATGCATGCATTGAAAAAGAAGAAAGGTTGAAATTGATGCACGTATTTTTTAAAATGTTGAAAAGAATAATTCAATAAGCTGAAAAATTTAAACCAAAGATAAAATGAAAGAAATAATAAACAGAAGAGCAAAAAAAAAAAAAGTAAAAGAAAACAGACATATTATAATATATGAAAATCAACAAAACAAAGAGTTGATTCTTTGCAAAGAAAGATTAAATGTCTAGGAAGACCGAAAAAGAAACGAAGAGAGACAAATTACCATAGAAATGAAAAAAGAGAACGTTGCTGCAGATTCAATAGATATTAAGTAGGTAATAAGAGGATATTATTAAAAAGTTATACCAATATAATTGAAAATATAGATGAAATTGATAAATTTATCAGAAAACAAAACTTATCAAAAACTCACACAGTATGAAAATATCCTAAACAGTTATGGAACAATTTGAAAATAATTGAACCTATTTAAATTATTCTCACAGAGGAACTCAGGCTCAAAAGGCTTCACTGGTGAATTTTTCCAAACATTTAAGGAATAAATGAAACGAATTTTACAACAAATCCTTTCAGGGAATAGGAAATAAGGAACAGTTACTTCCAAACTCACTTTATGAAGCGGTAACACCAATACCAAAACTTGTTTAAGACGAGGCAAAAAAGAAAAATTATAGGCTAATATCTCTCATGAGCATAAAATTCCAAACAAAATATTACAATTAAGAAATATATAAAAGGGATAACACTCCATAAGTGAAACTTACATTAGGAATGCAAGGTTGGTTTCAAGTACTAAAATCAACCAATATAGTTCATCAAATTATGAGAGTTAAGGAGAAAAAAACACATGAATACCTTTTTTTTTTTTTTAAGACGGAGCTCCCTCTGTTGCCCAGGCTGGAGTGCAGTGGCGTGATCTCGGCTCACTGCATCCTCTGCCTCCCGGGTTCAAGCAGTTCTCCCTACCTCAGCCTCCCGAGTGGCTGGGAATCCAGACACCTGCCACCACACCTGGCTAATTTTTGTATTTTAGTTAGAGACTGGTTTCACCATGTTGTCCAGGCTGGTCTTAAACTCCTGACTTCCGGTATTCCACCCACCTCAGCCTCCCAAAGTGCTGGGATTACAGACGTGAGCCACCGAACCCGGCTTGAATATCTTAATTGGTGCAGAAAATGCATTGATAAAATTCAGCACTTAACTGTTCTATTAATGTGTAGCAAACTATCACAGATTTAGCAGATTGAAACAACATACATTTATTATCGCTGTGTTTCTGTGGGTCAGAAATCTAGCGAACCCAGCTGGATCCTCTGCTCATGATCTCACAAGGATGCCATCAAAGTGTTGTCTGAGTTGTGTTCCTTTCTGGAGCTTACGACCCTCTTCTAGGCTCACGTTGTTGTTGGTAGACTTGTGTTTTTGGTTGTAGGTCCAAGTCCCCGTTTTCTTGCTGACTGAGGATATTCTCAGATCTTAGACGATGCCTGAAATTCCATCCATGTGGCTCCCTCACACAGAGTTTTACAGATCCTCTCTCAACAGAGTACCTTACATCTTCAAGACCATTAGGGAAAACAAAATTTCTGACTTCTAAATCTGCTTTTAAGGGGCTCCGTGAGCCATATTTGGTTCACGAGCCATGGTTTACCAATGCATAGGTCACAGAAACTTTATATACATAAAAAAAAACAAAAACCCTAGATCCCTTTGTTACTAAATACAGACAAAAACAATTTGAGATGGAGCAGAGACCTAAATGTCATTGCAAAATAATACAGTTTCTCAAAGAAAACATAGACAAATACGTTTTGTGATATCTATTAGAAAACGCTTTATTAAATCGGGCACAAAGTCAACTTTTTAAGAATAAATTATCAGACTACATTAAAATAAGAACAACTATTTAAAAGACAGTGATATCTATTAGAAAACTCTTTCTTAAATCGGGCACAAAATCAACTTTTAAAGAATGAATTATCAGACTACATTAAAATAAGAACAACTATTTAAAAGACAGTATTATAAGAAAAAGAAAAATGTATCTATAACTATGTATCTGGAAAGGTATCTGACAAGTCCTCACATATATAATACATAGACATTCTTACAAATATATAGGAAGACCAAGATAACTCAATAAAACAAAACTCTTAAACAGAAACTTCAGAAAAAGGGGATATCCAAATGGCCTGAACAGCCATGTGAAAAGGTGGTCAATGTTACTAATTATCAAGGAAATGCAAATTAAGACCACAATGAAATATCACTTCATATACACTAAGTGAGCTAAAATTAAAAGGATTGATAATATCCAGCATAGATGAGGATTTGGAATAAATAGAATCTTACACTACTGATACATGTGTAAATGGAGCAGCTACTTATGTTCATCATGTTTATCACCAGGAGAGTGAATAAACTGTGGTATAATCACACAATGAAAATAAACAGTGATAAGATGAATTAATTTCTTACATATGCCAAACATAGATGAATCCCAGAAACATTATTTTGAGCTAAAAAAAGTCAACCTCAATATATTTTGCATTATTCCATTGTTGTAAAGATCAATTATAGGAAAAGCTGATGGGGAGGGGAGGGTGGATGGATGTTGACAGGAAGGCAACATGGTGGACCTTCTGGGGTGCTATAAATGGTTAATATCTTAATCTAAGTGGAGACTACATGAACATAAACTTCATCAACACATGTATAAATGTACTAAATTGTATAGTTAAGATTAATACACTTTACACATGTGACTGTATCATGTATGTCAATACAAAAGATTAAAAGTTTATCTTTAGAAATTTTCTCCCCTGCATTGCAATCATTTCCTTTATAATGAAATACAAACAAATGTAGGCATTTGGAAGAAACAAACAAAATAAATGCTGAAATAGAAGAAATGAGAGTAGGAAGATGCAAACCTATGGTTGGCTCTCATTAGCACATAAATTCATATTTGCTTATACAATCTTTATATACCTTTCCTGTATTTACCAAGAATGTAATTATGAAATTTTGGATAGTAATAATCTTCAGACATTCCAATGAGAATGGGTACGGTGTTATACATCATATTTGCAAGAATTTGCAAATATTACTATTCCTAGCCATTTGTTAGGTTGTGACTAATTTTATTTGATATATAGATATAGATATATGAACTGACTAAAAAATATGAAAATTGGCATTTAGTGTATTTCACTGGTGCTATAACTCTCACGCACATTGATGCTGTTTCCATCTCAGCTATTCAAAGTCCATTTCATCTTTGAAATAATAAATTGAATTTATAATTTTAGACATAGTTTTGAGAGTGCTCCTTTAAACTGTCAGGGTTGATTAAGGAGGCAAAGAGCCAAATCTTAAAAAGAAATGCTGATAAAAATTGACTATTTCTTAAGGTTGATGTCATGACAATTTCTGATGCTGAGTCAATCTGCCCCTCTCTTACATTGTAGAAAACAGTGAAAGCTCAATTTGACACCTTATGCCTTGAGAATATTTTCTTAGTCCCAGTGTAAGGTAAATGGGAAGTGAATGTGAGAGCTGTTGAGATGAAGCTGCTAATTTACTGGGCTTTTCTGCTGCATTTAGTTGTGGAACTAACTCCCTTCTGTGTCTCGTTTGGCCTTCATGATATTTTCCATGTACTCCATTGATATTTTAGCTCCATCACACACTTATTCATTCAAGCTTTTAAACCAGGAGTCATTTTGGACTTACTCCAGCCATCCAACCATTTTGCATTTTAGAAGGAGGAATTTAAAAACAAATCTAATTCCTATTGATTTTACTTTCTGAAGATTTCTCAAGTATTTTATTTTCCCTTATCCAGTTGAATTATTACAGGAGTCTACTAGCTAGTCACTCTGCCTCTTGTCTCTACCCTCCTAAATCTATCCACTTCATATCATATAGGATAATCTAATCACAGCATGAATTTGCCCACCTTTCTTTCCTGCTGGAATCAACTCAATGGCTTGTCATCATCTTTCCTATTATTGTCTCATTATGGATGGTTCTTTCCTCCCCTTCCAGCCTCATAACCTACCATTCTGCTTCTGTCTCATGATCTAATTATAACAATTTTATTGCTTCATTTCACTACTTCATGCTATTTCATGCTTTGGTGTTTATGATTTTACTGTTTCCCTTTACTTGAATCTCCCTTCCTCCTTTTATATCTGGTGAATTTATTTTCAGGCTTTAATATGCATCCCATGTGACACTGCTTCAACAATGTCTTCCCTGAACCATCCAAGTAAATGAGATGCCCTTTGTCTGACCTCAAAAATACCCTGTACCTATTTCTACCTTAGCACTTGCCTTATGTTGGTCATTCTTCATTAGATTAGAAACTTTCTGAACATAAGTTAATGTGTTATTCATCTTTGATCTTCCAGCACCTAGCACAGGCTGTTGTTCACATAGTAGACACTCTATAACTGCAGCTTGCATGACATCTTCTGATGTGGCATTTCAAAAGCTCATGCATATGTTACCTTAGTACTCTGGGAAACTCAGAAGAGTCATATCAATTCTGGCTATTGCCAACATGCCTGCATATTAGTGTAACTGATACATAATACAACAATTATTTAAAAATAGGTAGGTTCTTGATAATTATAGTCTATGATAAATCAAAGACATTTAAAGTTACAAATGAGTGTCCCATGGCTTTTTGTTTTAATACCTAAGTATGTTTCTCAACTTTTTTTGTTTGCTTTTCTGCAGATTGCTGCCAATTCCTGGGGAAAGTCATGGGGAGAGAATGGCTATTTCAGAATTCTTCGAGGAGTAAATGAGTCTGACATTGAAAAGTTGATTATCGCAGCTTGGGGCCAACTGACAAGTTCCGATGAACCATAATGTATCATTAAATTTCCATAAGGCCATGTCTTTAAGTAACCCCCTAAATTGAAGTTTAACAATATGACATTCTTAGTGACAATGGAATCTTTGTCTCTTCACCGTGTTAACATAATCTATCTATTTTCTTATTTCCCCGGTCTATGCTTCTGCTTCCTTCATATTACTGAGCATACAAAACACCAATAAAGGACAGCAGAGTGCCTAAGTGCCTTTAAAGTTCCCAGGTTGCCTCATTTTTCTGTCATGATGGTGTCCCTTTTGCCTTTAATTGTTCACAAACAGTGTGATGGCATCTGTCTTAACAGTTTTTAGCACTCATTTGTAGAAATGGTGTGGTTTCTCCCTTTGATCAATGAGGACCTTAGACAACAAAAAGCAAATTAGAATTTCAGCAATTTGCCATCTTTATAACTTTTTTTCATCCAAATAAGACTTTCTTAGTTCAAGCCTTGCTTATGTTTTGCTTAAGTAGTGGAAATAGATTATAAGTTGTTTATCTCAATAACTTAACATTTTATTTCCTCTCATTTGCCTAAACCTACCTTGTAATGTATTCACAAAATGAAAAGCAACTCTCCACAGGAAATAACTACTCTCTGCTGTACTCTGCAATGGCCTGTGAGGTGGAGATGTTAAGCAATGGAAAAGCTTGGAGGCTAACAATAGAAGTACAGTTCTGACATACACACAGCCCTGTTTTTGGAAGCTGGTATATTTTATGTAAAGTCTATTGAAATCAGCTGCAAAACAGTATTTGGAAAGATAACAAAAGATTTACCACCCCAAAACAGCAACATGATGCCATGATTCAGAAAGAATGTATATACACTTTTATCATAAATATACTTTTATCACAGTTCACTGCTTGAAATTCTAAAAAGTAAGCTAAATTGGCACTCATTTGCATGTAATTTTTAGTTCTGTATAGTCAGAGAAACAAAAATAGCATCATAGCAATGGTTGAGAAAGGAGATAATCTTTTAATAACTCACTGACATCTTAAATGGAAAACTAATAAACGCAGAAGCAAAGCTGATCAGTAAGTGAACACAATTGATTATAATTACAATGGTGGGCTCTCCATGGCCTGAATTTCTGGTCACTATCATCTTAATTTTGATCATTGGGATATTTGTTCTGTTATTGTGTCCAAAGATACCCTGATTAGAGAAGCTAGACATGATGAAAATGTGAGGGAACGGAGCACAGAAAGGTAAAGTGTTGTTGCAATTGTTGACTTCTTCATTAATCACTGTAGCTTTATCAGAAGCAGCATTTAGTCACTTGGTTCTCCCCTAGAAAATATGCATGAGGATGAGTCACCTTGTTGGGATTGGCTGACATTTCCCCAAAGAGTTGAGAAATAATTTGTTTTTTTCTCTGTTTGGGGTCCTCTAGAAGCAGCCCATAAGACAAAGTTTTGAGCACGAACAATTTGTTTAGGCTATGAAGAGAACACTGAGAAGGCAGTGAGGAATGATATGGGCTAGCGATGGTGGACAGTAAAGGGTATATTGACCTAGTTCTTATCCCACTGAGGACTCTTTCTACGTCCTTCAGATCCATAACACCTGAGGAAAGAAGTGTTCTTTGGTTGAGGACTGTTCCTGGGGTCCATGGATTCCTTGTTCTTTCTAGTCTGGCAAAAGAGGGGGAATAACAGGTTCCAGTGTCAGAAAAAACTCACAAGCAAAGAAAGGCAGGTTCTGATAGTTTGATGTCCACTGAAATGGTACAGGTGAGGTAATGTGGGCAGGGCACCAACAGTGTCTATAGTGGATGTTAAAATACTTTTAAAACGCTTTTAATGCTGAAGACTGCTGAAGTAATAAATTCTAATGCACTAAAATGCCAGATGACTAACATGCCTATAAAAAACATGGGATTACGTTGATGCCCTTTCACCTTTGTTGTGCAAATGGATGATAGATATTGGAATTAATGTTTCACTTTGTGGTTTGTGAGCTTAGGTTCTGCTGTTTCAAAAAGTCCTGACTTTCTAATGACACCAAATGGTGAGGAAATTAAATCCAAAGCGAAAGAAAAAAGAAAAAGAAAATACCACATTAGTAAGACCCATAGGAAAGCACACAGTGTGTTCATCTAGCAATTACAGACCTAAAGAAGATATAGAAACTAGTTGGGACGGAAGTATATCAATGGAGTAGGGAAAATATTATTATTGAGGTTTGTTGAATCAGTGTCTTCCCTTGAATAGTGTTATCATTTTTACAACTTTAAAGAGCTTGTTTAGTTTTACTTATTATTCAAGGGCTCCAAGTCAACTTTCAGAAACTAATGATTAGTATATTCCTTGCCCCACCCTAGGGATTGAGTAAACATTTGCAGAATTAATTTAACTGATGCCCAGATGGTTTCCTCCCATAAACTGAAGTATGAAAAACCTTGAAGATAAGGGTGTATGGCCTCCTCTATTTCATGACATTTGTATGATCTCATTTTATTATTTTATTCTAAATAACAAATAAGCTTCCCCAGTTTTTTTAAAATGAATAATCAAAAATTATCTTAAAAATACATAAAATGGAATGAGGTTTATTAGTTGGGGTTCGATCATTAAAAAAGAAACTTCTGTAAGTGTTTTGAACAGAAGGAATGTAGTGAAAGAAATTGCTTACCTAGGCAGTGGGGAATCTGGGGGGCAATGGGGAATGGTGAGCCAACCCAGAGCTGGGCAACAGTAGAAAGCTGCCATCACCTCTAGACTGAGGGACAAAACAAATTCAAAGGTCTGTAACTGGAATCTAGGGGCTGGTGTTATCCCACCAGTAGCTGTAAGCATGACTGATGGAAACTGGAGCCATGAAAAGACATGGCGCTACCAAATTTGCCAGCTGAAGCAGAGAGGAAGTTGGAGAAACGTTGTGGCCTCCCCCTCTCTCATGCCGTCCAAATGCTTATCAATACTTCTCATTGGCTGACTCAGCTGAAAGACAACTGGTATCAGAGTTTCTAAAATTGAGCTGTCAGGGTCAACCCCAACCCTTTACCAGATACACGGGAAAATAGGATAAGGGTGAGGTATAAAGTAAAGGGTAAATGTAGAAAATGAATTTTTGACTCATCTCATGTAGATACTGGAAATTAAAGATTACAAAAAAGAATATTCTATCAAAAGTTGCTTTATAAATAATAGTTTATGGACTTGGCCCCTTAGTTAATGCATATGTCTTAAGTACTATAATGCTTGCTATTACGCATCTCGTTTGGTTAATCTCTCTTGACTTATAGATAATATATCAATCTATGCAAGAAAAGGTATTTTTCCACTTTCTTCACAATAGTTCATAGAGATTTGTCTGAAGTTTACTATCATTGTGAAGTGGCTACGTTGTCTGGGGTAAATACTTGGGGTTTGTTGTCTCGCACTAAGAAAACTTAGGACATAGACACGCATATGAGAAGTTTAAAAGCAGAGATTTACCAGGCAGGAAAAAGAGAAAGGAGAACAGCGCTCTCTCTGGTGAGAGACGGTGGCTTCCGAAAGGGAAAAGGTCAGCAGGTGGCAGAGTTTTTCACCAGATTTTACAGTCAGGCTTGAGGAGGCAGTGTCTGATTTACATAGGGCCTACATATTGGTTTGATCAGGTGTAACGTTTACATAGCATGTGGGGAAGGCTGGCCACCCCATCCTATTTTTTTTTTTTTTTTTTTCAGACAGAGTCTTGCTCTGTCTCCCAGGATGGAGTGCAATGGTACAATCTTGGCTCACTGCAACCTCCCCCTCCTGGGTTCAAGTGATTCTCCTTCCTCAGTCTCCTGAGTAGCTGGGATTACAGGTGCATACACATGGCTGATAAGAGGGAAAGATGGAGCTGCCATTTTGAACATGATTGGCGCAACATCTATGTCTGCAGCTCGATTTTATAGGCTGCTCTTTGTTAGAAAGGAAAGTGATTTAGGGCTGCTTTTCATTTAAAGGAAAACCTTACTGAGGACTTCTGTATCCTCACTATGTGCATAAGTAATTTCTTCTTAACTCCTACATCAATTACCTATCAAAACAATTATGATAATCTCATCTCAGGATATTTATTTTTCTTTGGGTGGAAGTTGATTTAATTTCAAAGGGAAAAAAGGGAAAGAAAAGAGAGTAGTATCTCACAAACGACCATTTTATGAAATGTGTCAAGAGAGAAGAGCATTAATACCTCAAGTGTCACCATATCAGAAAGGAGACTTCTAAACAACACACAGACATTTCTTTCCCAGAGACGTCAATGAGAAAGGAAAAAAGTATCAGCCCAACACTGTCAAGAATGGAAGATTGAATGAAGCGAAAAGGCTTCTCCATTTCTAGCCAAGAATACTATTGTGATTATTTTGATATTATATGTGATAGAAATGTTTAAAAAGTAATTGATAGGTAAATCAATAGAGTGAGATTTCTCCTCAAAGACATCACCAGTAAAAGCCCCATTAGTTAGAAAAAAAATGGCAAAAACTCTCACCTCTCTATACATCTCCTCTGTATAACCTCCACCCTCTGGCAAGCAGTTTAGCTCCATGCTTCCCAAGTTATTCCGTGAAAGACTTGTTGATATGATTAGGCTCTGTGTCCCCACCCAAGTTGCATCTTGAATTTTAATCCCCATAACTCCCATGTGTCAAGGGTGAGACCAGGTGGAGGTAGCTGAATCATGGAGGTGGTTTCCCCCATGCTATTTTATCGTGAGTTCTCAGGAGATCTGATGGTTTTATAGGGAACTCTCCCCACTTTGCTTGGCACCTCTCCCTCTTGCCATCTTGTGAGGAAGGTGCCTTGCTTTCCCTTCACCTTCTGCCATGATTTCAAGTTTCCTGAGGCCTCTCCAGCCATATGGAACTATGAGTCAATTAAACCTCTTTCCTTTATAAATTACCCAGTCCCTGGCAGTTCTTTATGAGCAGTATGAAAACAGACTAATACACTTGTCTTCGGAGATCATAAGGGGGAAAATGTCTAGTTATATTGAATTTGAGCTATACATGTTGTATTGTATTCTCTATTTGAAAGATGCACAGTTCACAGGTAGGCTGTTGGGAAATTTGGCAAGTCTAGCACGGCTGGATTTCAGTCCTCACTCACATCAACCATGCATCCTTTGTGGTGGTCACCATGTTCAATTATACACAATGGCTCCACATATGACTGCAGACTCTTTTCTCCTAAAAATTCCCATAACATCACACACTATCTAGTCAGTATTATTATATGCCTGCAGGGTGTTAGTTACTGTGCTAGGTATTTGAAATATAACAGGAGACCCCCAAGGCAGACAATCTCTGCCCTCTCTTAACTCACAAACTACTCTTTTGTAAAACGCATTTTGGGAGATACTGGCCTAGATATAGTTTTAAATAGAAAGTTACATAATGAGCTTTTAGAGAGAAGCTGGAGTACTCTGAGTTTTAATATAGCAGTGTGCATTTATCCTTATCTGTAAATCACCTTTGGTGCCACTATCAGAATGTAACCTTAGGCTGGCTATAACTTAGATCTGAGCCCGTTTGAAATTTCTTGTGACAGTGCACTGGTTTATAAAGTCAAATGCTGTGCCATGTTAATGCCATGAAAGTATGTGAGAGAACATTTTCCACTTTGTCCCAGGACTCATTTATGTAAATAAGTTACCTCAAGGTTTCAGTCTTTGTTCAACACAGGCTATTGTGAGTAATGATTCCTGACTTGCCAGCTTTTGTTGAGCCATAGGTAAGCCAGCTACAGTTCCATGGATAATCATTTCCATTGTGTCCAATGTCCCTGCCCATTAAATAAGAGGGCAGGAGAAAATTTTGGAGGTTATGGGTGAGTTTATGGTGATGATTTTAGGGGTATATACTTATCTCCAAACTTACCAAGTTGCATACATTATATATGTACAGCTTTGTGTATGTCAATCATACTTCAACAAAGTGGTTTAAAAGGAAAATTCACTTTATAAAAGCTTGTCTTATTATATTAGTGACTGATTGAGAGAGCCTCATACTGGCCAATATTTAGTATTTCATAGTATCTTCTGTAGCAATCTTCTAAAATGATTTTATTCTATTATATATAATAGAATATTTTTAACAAATGCATGCCTAATGAGCATAATAATAAAAGGAACACTTGGCAAATAAAAGATAAAACACTATAGATATAGTTTTACCTACTTGGGTACTCTTTACCTATTCCATTGCTTTGCTTCAGTTACAGAGAGAAACACTGTCCAAAATTTTCGTTTATCATTTTAAGTAGATTTATTATATATTTACAATACCTAAACAATCTATTGTTTAATTTTACTTGGTTTTAGTTCTTCAAAATTGCAGTCATTCTGCGTATAATATTCTTTAACTGTCCAAGATTTACCCTTGTCATTGCATATAACTATGGTTTATTTGTTATGGTATTCCATGTCAGGGAACATTTAGCTTGCTGCTAGATTTATTTTCTATTATGAACAAAGCTGTTACGAACATTCATGTGTATCTCTTGGCAAATGAATACATTTCTTGAGTGTGGTGGTTCTACAAGTATGTTTCTGGGATCAGAAGAATTGATGCTAACCACCCATGAGCTGTCAGAAATCAAATTCATGGGTCCCAACCTGAACTAATAAATAAAAATCTCTGGGAAGGGGTACAGAAAACTTTAATAAGCCCTCTGAGTGATTTTGATGCATGATAACATTTAACAATCATTACTGCATGACATATATACATATATATTAATATGTATAATATATATGCATATAATAAAATTGTTGTGTTATACCATATCTAGATGTTGAATTTTGTAAAATAATGACAATTGCTAACCAATTTGTATGGGTACCAGTAATATATTTGTTCTCATTAATTCTCATTCTAACAATGGATATTTTCCAATCTCTCAATGTTTTCCCTTCTCTTAGGTATAAAATTATATTTTATTATGCTTTTAGTGGGGAGACACAGAATGAGACAGAAAGAGACAGAGACAAGAAATCAAGCACTATTTTGGAAGATCTTATTGCACATTTTTGAAATCTGTTATTTTTTACTTAATAATCCCTATCTTATATCAATAATCTTCTATCTTATACTTACTTCATATTTAAATCTCCCTGTCTTCTTTATTCTTTAATTTTTAACTACTCCTTTTTTGTTGGTATATAATATTTGTACATACAGAGTACACGTGATATTTTCTTACATGCATAGAACGTGTAATGATCAGGTCAGGGTATTTAGAGTATCAACTTCCTTGAACATTTATCATTTCTATGTACGGAGAACATTTCAAGCTCTCTCTTCTAGTTGCTTTATCCAAACTCAGATCAAAACCAGAATGATACATTTTACTTATAGTTATATCACTTTAGGCCACCTTTTTAAAATGACATTAATTGTTAAGAGACAAGACCAGTCATCCCATGGCTAGGGACTTTTTTCTTCTTCTTTTTAAAAATAATTAATGGGGGCCAGGCGCGGTGGCTCACGCCTGTAATCCCAGCACTTTCGGAGGCCAAGGCGGACGGATCACGAAGCCAGGAGATCCTGGCTAACACGGTGAAACCCCGTCTCTACTAAAACTACAAAAAAATTAGCCAGGCGTGGTGTCGGGCGGCTGCAGTCCCAGCTACTCAGGAGGCTGAGGCAGGAGAATGGCGTGAACCCGGGAGGCGGAGCGTGCAGTGAGCCGAGATCGCTCCACTGCACCCCAGCCTGGGCGACAGAGCGAGACTCCGTCTGAAAAAAAAAAAAAAAAAATTAATGGGTGTTCAATTTTGGCAGGTGAGTTTTTCTTGAGTCAAATAGTTACGCTACACGTTGTTCCTAAAGATTTTTTTTTCTTTATCCTTTCCTTGCCAGATTTTGGTAGTAAGATTATTTGAAGGAGCTGGGGGAATTTTATCTCTTTTGTTTAATTATTTCGGAGAGATTATGTAAGGTCATAATAATTTGTTTATTGATAGCATACTCAATAAGCCCATTAAACCACCAAGACATGGTGTTTCCTGAAAGTAAAAATCTTAAATTCCTTATTGAATATCTTTACATAAGTCTTGCCAAGCTATCTTTTCTTCTTTAGTGAGAAGGCATATATATATACACACACATATATGTATATACACACATATATACACAGATATTTACACACACGTAAATATGTATATTATATATATATATATAAATTTGCCCATTTCATGTAAGTTTTCATATTATTAGAATATATTAAGATCATATATTGTACATAATTATACCATAGTATTATTAATATTGTTTTAATCTTGCTGGATCTAAATTTGTTTCTCGCCGTTACTTCTAATGTTGTTTATTCTTTAATTTGGGAATTCTCCTCCTTTTTCTTAATTTCTGAACAAGCTCATCGGAGATTTGTCCATTCATTTTTCTTTTCAATGAAATAGGTTTTAGTTTTATTGATACTCTCTATTGTATCTTTGTTTTCAGTTTAATTAATGACTTATTTTTATCATCTTTCAAATTCCTTAGAATCAATTCTGATAATTTTTTCAAGCTTCATATGTTGGACTCTTGGCTCATTAATCCTTAGCTTTTCTTATTTTCTAGTCTAGACATTTATGTAGGTTGCTCTCTAAATGATCCCCTCAGTATAATCATTGCTTCCTGTAGCTCTTTATAATTGTCATTACTCAATTTTTAATAAAAGAAAGCACATTTTCTGAATAGCTAACCCTGGAGAAAAGTTGTGTCAGTTCTAGTTATATTTGATTTCTCATGTACTCTCTCAGATCATCTTTGCTCAGTAAGTTTCCAAATACAATGTAGAAATAATTTAATAGTATAAATGCAAACTATGTGATTTGATTACCTAACTACACTGATGTACTTTGTGTTGCAAGAAACATATTTTATTTATTTAGGTCTCTGATATCTATTTGAAACTGGAAAATTCACAGTAGGCTACTTCAGGGGCTAGTTTACTCATACAAGGGATGTTTTAAATGACGGGTCACTCACTGTGTCCAGACTGCTAAGTGGTAGTTCATTAATTTTAGGTAAAAACATTCTTTTTTTCAAGAACTGCAAGATATAGATTTTTTTTCTTAGCAAACCAGGTTCCCACAGAGGCAAAGGAAGTAGAGTAGCAAAATGTTACCCAAGATGTAAATGACTTTCCCATTTAAAATTCTGTTTCAAATTTTGTAGCATGTTATATTTCTCTTTAAGGATTTTTAGTATTTTGGTATGTTAATGAACAAGTATGTTACTAGTGAAGAGATATTTGCCTAAAATGTAAGGTTTATTCATATCATTGTAATAATGTAGGTAATTGCCATTTACAATCTTTTTAGCATTTAACCAACTCAGTCTAATTTATGCTTTTGGTTTATGATTTAATATGACGTGAGGTATCTTTCTTAGGATATAAATATTAGTTTAGATTTGAAATAGTTCCACGGGTAGACAAGATCTCATTTTTATTATTTGATAGAATATTTTATATGTTGACATACATACAAACAATGCTTAAAAAGATTATATGCTTAAAATGATTAATGCTTAAGATGATGACATAGTTGAAGTAATAAGAACATTTTTCCTACTTTAATGCAGTGGTGAAAGACACTTGTGAAACACATAAAACTGGGCTACACTCTTCTTTATGAATATTAAATTACCAGGTACAGTAGCTTTGAAACCTTATGGAAGTTGCTAAACCTCTATGCCTTTATTTATTCATATGCAGTTAAATTATTATATTAATCTTACTAACATTTACTGAACTTTTGCTGTACACTGACTGGTATGTTAAGAGCTGTTCATACAGTCTCTCGCTTAATTTAGGAGGCATTCATGCAGCTGAATAAAGTATAATTTAAACAGTAAAGGAGTAAATAGCTCCTTTACTAACCTTGGACTTTTCTCCTCATCCTAGCATGATGGTAAATGCGGTGAAGGCAGAAGGAAGAGAACAAGATGTTTCAAATAAGTCTTAGAATCTGTTCTCTCACTCCCTACAATCACATCCTTCAGGTGGCAGTTCGCCCTCCAAGTCATCCTGTGTGAGGCCAGCGTCCACATTTTCTGAACCAACCATCAGGATGCCTGGTTGGATATGTACAAATGTACTTAGGGAGACACGAAGTTGTTCTAGTTGACATTACGACTGCTCTGGAAGATCTAGGACCGATGAATACTCTGTCCCTAGAGGTCTCTAAAGAGAGAGAGATCTACTTTCCTCTGGTTTTTAAATAATTCACTAAGGAATGCCAGTGGCAGGGAGGTGGGGTGGAGAATGAGGGTTCCCAATTGCCAGACAAAATCTGGAAGTAATTATTTATGATCTTATTTTAGGAGATGGCAATGGGAGTGTCTGTCTTCCAGGATTCTCAGGCTTGCTGCAGTGAGCAGGAGGGACTGAGCTTTAATTTGCTGCCAATGGTTTTAATAATTCAGTATCTTTTATGGTGAGAACACACATATGTGTGCCCATGCTCACACACAGTCTTTTTTGGAATTTTGGAGGTAGAAATCTTTTTCATGTGTACGTCTGGAATTTTACTGAAGTTGGAATTTATCAAGGGCCTGCTCTGTGTTACATTCTCTGCTAGGTACTGGGAATATTTTGGATGAAAAGTCAGAATTCAGCCCTACTCTTACGTAGCTTTTGTTCTGGCATGAGAAAATAGATATTAAACAAATAATTATAATAAATTTTAGGGATATAATGATGGAAGAAGTTCACGGGACTCTACGTAGCTGTAGCAGGAGGAATTGATATGGTTCAGAGGGTTGGTGAAGGCCATTTCAGGAAGAATGCTTAGATTGATACATGAAAGGAAAGTAGGAGTAGGCCAGAGAAAGCAAGGCATAGAGAGCAAGTAATAACGTTTTCAGGAGGTCTGGCTGAAGGAGTTATCTGAAAGAAATCAAACAGAGATTCATTCATAAGTGAGTGAGAGAGAGTGGCAGGGAGGGGGCTAGAAATGTGGGCAGTGGGCCGATTGTAGAGGGTTGTATCGACTGTGTTAAGGAGTTTTGCCTTTATCCTAAAAGAAATGAGCGACTACGAAGGAGCACAATGGGGTGACGTAGGGTGTCATGGGGTGGGAGGAGGAAAGGACTAAGGTAAGTTTAGAGAAGTGGCAGAGGACAGGTCCATGCCAACCATAAAGGCCATGGTGAGGAACTCGGCTTTTATTCTCAGGCAATGGTAAGCCATTGAACAACTATTATCTTAGTGACTGCTATGTGGAAAATAGGTTCTAGGGGACTAAAGAGAAGGCAAAAACCAGTATGCAAGCTATTTCATTAGTCTAAATAAGAGGTAATGGACTCAGATCAGGGCAGTAACTAAGGAAGGAGCAATAAAGAAACTAGGAAGAACGGGGACATAATTAAGAAAGATTTTAGGTTTTTCCTTGATGAAATAGCCTGATGATGCTGTCATTTATGGAGATGGAGAAGAATGAGGAAAAGCAGGTAATAAGGATGAAATTAAGAGATCACATTTGGACATGCTAAGTTGATATGATTTCAAGTTTTCCACAGTCCTAAAATGACATAAGAGATTGAAAGGCCATAATGGTTGAACTAGTTTACAATCCCACCAACAGTGTAAAAGTGTTCCTATTTCTCCACATCCTCTCCAGCACCTGTTGTTTCCTAACTTTTTAATGATTACCATTCTAACTAGTGTGAGATGGTATCTCATTGTGGTTTTGATTTGCATTTCTCTGATGGCCAGTGATGATGAGCATTTTTTCATGTGTCTGTTGGCTGTATGAATGTCTTCTTTGGAGAACTGTCTGTTCATATCCTTTGCCCACTTTTTGATGGGGTTGTTTGTTTTTTTCTTGTAAATTTGTTTGAGTTCTTTGTAGGTTCTGGATATTAGCCCTTTGTCTGATGAGTAGATTGCAAAAATTTTCTCCCATTCTGTAAGTTGCCTGTTCACTCTGATGGTAGTTTCTTTTGCTGTGCAGAAGCTCTTTAGTTTAATGAGATCCCATTTGTCAATTTTGGCTTTTGTTGCCATCGCTTTTGGTGTTTTAGACATGAAGTCCTGCCCATGCCTATGTCCTGAATGGTATTACCTAGGGTTTCTTCTAGGATTTTTATGTTATTAGGTCTAACATTTAAGTCTCTAATCCATCTTGAATTAATTTTCATATAAGGAGTAAGGAAAGGATCCAGTTTCAGCTTTCTACTTATGGCTAGCCAATTTTCCCAGCACCATTTATTAAATAGGGAATCCTTTCCCCATTTCTTGTTTTTCTCAGGTTTATCAAAGATCATATGGCTGTAGATGTGTGGTATTATTTCTGAGGACTCTGTTCTGTTCCATTGGTCTATATCTCTGTTTTGGTACCAGTACCACGAACAGTATGGGATTCCTCAAGGATCTAGAGCTAGAAGTACCATATGACCCAGCCATCCCATTATTGGGTATATACCCAAAGGATTATAAATCATGCTGCTATAAAGACACAGGGACACGTATGTTTATTGCAGCACTATTCACAATAGCAAAGACTTGAAAGCAACCCAAATGTCCATCAGTGACAGACTGGATTAAGAAAATGTGGCACATATACACCATGGAGTACTATGCAGCCATAAAAAAGGATGAGTTTGTGTCCTTTGTAGGGACATGGATGCAGCTGGAAACCATCATTCTCAGCAAACTATCGCAAGAACAGAAAACCAAACACCGCATGTTCTCACTCATAGGTGGGAACTGAACAGTGAGATCACCTGGACTTGGGAAGGGGAACATCACACACCAGGGCCTATCACAGGGAGGGGGGAGGGGGGAGGGATTGCATTGGGAGTTATACCTGATGTAAATGACAAGTTAATGGGTGCTGACGAGTTGATGGGTGCAGCACAGCAACATGGCACAAGTATACATATGTAACAAACCTGCACGTTATGCACATGTACCCTAGAACTTAAAGTATAATAATTAAAAAATTAAAAAAAAAAAGAGATTGAAAGGCTGCTATTTACCAAACACAGACAAATAAACGGTAAGAGTGGCCTCTAAGCTTGAATGAATTTGACAAAGTAAAATAGACTAGAGATTGACAATCGCAATGGATTAAGGATGGTTCTGCCCTAAACCAGACAGGAGAAGTAGCATCATGTTCGCAGATGCCAGTATGAGTGGGTATAGATAATGAGCTCCCCCTGCCCTGCTAGGATCCAGTGAATGCTAAATAAGTCCAAAGAATTAGCTGCCTCCTAGAATGCAATCAGGGAAGAAATAAAACTTCAGTTAACTCATTTTGAAATAGAAATGGCAATGTTTAACCAAGAATTATCTAATATCGTATTTTTTTGCTTATAATACTGAATGAACAATTCAAATAGAAATTAAGTCTTATTATAAAAATATGAAAACATACATTATATGTATGTATTTGTGTGCATATGTGTGTGTAGATATGGACATGTGTATGTCTATACACGCATACATACACAAATACGTGTGTGTGTATATTAGCATTGTTGATTGAAATCTTCTGGAGAGAGGATACTTGCATCCTCAATAATGCTTACTTGAGTGATTGTTCTCAACATATATTTAATATATGCTTGCTGATAAATAACCAGTATTTTTAATCACAGACAAGGTAAATGAGCTGCTGCAAGGTTTTGGTGAGCTTCCAGTGTTTGGTCAAGTTTAATATCAGTAATGTCTGTAGAATGAAGTAATTATAATTAATAAAAATACCAAGAAAACAAAAACATTGGGTTTTAATACACCAGGAATTTAAGCCTAATATGATGCAAATAAATACACAGACAATTCTTACTAAAATTTAGATGGCCCATTCCTTGGCTACATATATAAATATTATAAATATTTCAGGTTGATGAAACTATGTATTCTTTTGAAATTTGTGCAAGAATAAAACGTCTAATGACATAAATAATCAAAACTGACCACTTCTGCTATTTTTGGTCTAAAAAGTGCTAAATCAACTATAAAAGGTTGATTTTAAAAAAAGAAAAGAAAAAAAAAATCAAACTTCTGAAACGCCATGCTTCTTCGTTCATATAAACACTAAGTAAAATAGCAGAACAGCATGAGCTCTGCCTTTTGACTTTGTAATGCTCTGTATGAAACCTAATTTAGACTTGGGAAAGATTATATCATCACCAGAACTAGCTTTGTACTTAAAGCATTAATGAGAAATGGAGGACTTTTCAGTGAAGTGTAAAGAAAAGATCCTTAGAAATGGGAGCGAAATAAAAGATGAAAAGACTGATTTTGGCTCTGTGGGGGAATTGAGAGCTCATGCAAAGAAGGCATTACTTACTGTGTTAATTACCTAGCAGGATCATCAGAATTCTTCTCCTGCACCTTCTCAGCATTACTCTCTGTCTTCCTACTTCATTTTCTGGAAACAGATTTAAACCTGTGAATAGCTTCTCTTGTTGGAGTCACTCAATAGTTAGTAAAATAAATAGTACAAACACAGAAATGACAGTTTCTCCCCAGTACGGGTATTGCCCAAGCAAGAGTGCTGGAAGTATGTTTATAAGTAAGTGAGATATTATGCTGCCCCTATATTATTATAATTTGAACTCCTTGATGAGCTATTTCAAAACCCAATTGAGAGAGATGTGCATAGAAAAGTTGTGCTGCAATTAAATACCATCTTTAATGATAATTCAAAATAATTATGTGTATCTATTTCTTAGGAAACCAATCATCAGTGAACTGATACTCTGTACTATCTCATATATTCTAGAGTGTGACACATGAAAATGATGAACCTATTTGAAAAATGACAAATGACTTTGGTACAAAATATTGTGTATATATATAAAATATTGTTTTATATAAATATAAAATACTGTCATAACAATATATATTGTTTTATATATAAAACAGTATTTTATATTTACATTAAAAATATTTTAGATAGATATAGATAGATAGATAGATAGATAGATAGATAGATAGATAGATAGGGATAGATAGATAGATAGATAGATATGCCTGAACATCATCTTCCTGAAGAATCAAACAGGCCAAATGCGATGCATTTTTCTGGGACCTTTCTTGAATGAAATTTGTATCATTTAATGATACTGTTATTAAATTAAATTTTCCTTTATTTTTTGAAAACTGGGTAAAAGTAAATTTTTTTGCTCTCAAAAAACAGAAAGCTATCTCAAATTAGGGTAAGCTAGCTAGGACAGTTATTGATTCATGAAACTGGGAAAAATAGAGGTGGAGACAGGCCTGTGCCTGGGTCAATTGAATGCAGAACCTAAGTGCTGACATTGTCATACACTCTCTCACTCACCTCTTTATTGCTGTCTTTCTCTGCAACTCTTTGAGCTTTGGCTTCATTACAGACAACAAATAATAATGATGATGATGAAAATAATAATAATAAGCAGGCTTTATACATATTGCAGGGGAATTAGTCACTCGTGGCTTCAGGCTTTCAGCCTTCTAACTTAGTGATCACAGAGGAATAATTCTTAAAGTGTGGTCCTTGGACTAGTGGCAACAGCAACCTAGAAACTTATTAGAGACGTAAATCCCAGGATCACATCAGACCTGCTCTGAAACTCTGGATCTGGGGCACCTCACCCAAATCTGTGTCTTAACATATATTCCAGGTGATTATGAAGGATTCTAAAATTTGAGAAACATTGCCCTAGAGAAAAGAATGAGTGTCTCTTCTTTCAGCATGCAGCAGTCTCAGAGTGGGATTCTTATTGGTGTGGCTTCGATCATGTTCGAAGCCACTTTTGAGTGAATGACTAGATGCAGAAAAGTAGAAAATGGTAGCAATGTTGGCCCAGAGCACATGTTCACAACTGTGGACAGGAGAATGACATGCTGTGTTAGAAACCCCTTCTGAATCACATGGGTAAAGCAAGAGTAGAAACTATTCTCAAAGTCAGGCAGTGTTGTTACGTAATAAAGGGGGAAAGTGTGCAGGATTGATCAAAACACAGTAGACCTTCTCCAACACAAAAATGACCACAGTTTAATATTTATCCCATAACATTTCTTGCAAGAAACACAGAACAGGTACAGATGCTACTAATTATATATTACTAACATTCTTGGGAAACAAGAGTCATGTATTATTAATGTTACCTTTTACCACTGTGGAAAATTACAACATATAAAGGTTAAATGACTTGTTCAAGGTTATTCACTAATTATAAAGGCAAAACTAGACTAAATTGTACAAATGGGCAAGCTGGGAAATGTACTCTGTTGCTCAATATTTTGCTAGTATATAGTTTTGTAATTTTAGCGAAACAAAGTTTTGCTAGTAGTTTTGCTAGTGTGATCCTATGGTTGATAACACCTGGATGATAACATTCTCCCCTTTACCTGGTTATTTAACTTTATGTAACTCAAACAAAATATGTAGAAAAGAGAATAGATTACAGGTTAAATTAATTAGCCAAGGCAAAAGAGTATGTCTTTATTGATGAAGAATATCTCCTAAAACTTGAAGCTATTGAAGCCACCTGGCAATAACATCCTTTGAAAAAGTTGTACCACAAAAACCCCAAAAGCTAGAAAGCCTAAATTAAAATAAAACAAATAGTGTTTATAATCGTACCTTAAGTCTAATGAAAGTTCAACTCTGAAAGCACAGAGAGCAGCAGCCTTCATTAATCATGTCACTGTCAAACAGATGTATTTCAACTAATTCCAATGATACTTTAACTCTTTGAAGAACATAATTTCAGAAATCTACTTTTATTACCTTTCCAAACAACTGTAACTAAGATATATGAACACTTTTAACTTTACAGTTAAAAAATAAAGCTTGCCTGAGAACTTCTTTACAGGAAATTGCCTAAAAATCAATAAGCTATGGGACATCTCCATGCAAAATCTTAGAGGATGGTTAGGATTTATTTTTTTCTCCTGACTTGCTCTATAGATTTTTACAAATAAGAGTGATATTTTCGCAAAGGTGTAGTAATCATCTATCATTCAGAGATGTCCAAAATCTTTGGAAAATTCGCTTCATGTTTTTTTTTTTTTAATTAATTTATTATTATTAAACTTCAAGTTGTAGGGTACATGTGCACAATGTGCAGGTTTGCTACATATGTATACTTGTGCCATGTTGGTGTGCTGCACCCATCAACCCGTCATTTACATAAGGTATAACTCCCAATGCAATCCCTCCCCTCCCCTCCCCATGATAGGCCCCGGTGTGTGATGTTCCCCTTCCTGAGTCCAAGTTAAGAGGTCTCTCTATATAAATATACCGGATTGAATGCTGCATTCATTCAATAAAGGTAAAATTAATAAAACTGTATTCCCCAATTTCCCTTCCCAGACAAATGCTTTAGGTTCCTTCAGTGAGATGCAACTTCCTTGAACTTTGATTTGTAATTCAGCTATATGAAGAAACAGGCTCAACATGGAAAATGTACTTTGCTGGTCTGAGTAGAATCAGAAACTCCTGTTTGCATGGTTGAGAGCAGTGACAAATTCCTAATCAAATCAGTTCAGCATGGTATTTCTGGGGCTGGTAGTAGGTAATGTGACAGTTTCTTGAATTACAAATCTCAACTGTGGCAGAATCAAAGTTGTTCTGTTGCCATTAGGGTCAGGAGAATCCTTCTCAGCCCAGTTCTGTGGTAAGAAGTGCTCCTGGCAATGGAGTTTGAAGCTGAATGATTTTGTGAGCATCCAGTATGGCTTAATCAATTCTTTTCTACTTAAACTAGCTAAGGGTCCAGAAACTAAGGACCCTGAACAATCTAAAAAAGTAAGGCATTCTAAAAGATAGTTGCAGATGTAACTGTATTGGAATTAATTTTTACCTTCTCCAATACTCTGTAAGTGCATATGTTGAGATTAATTGGATTGAACATTAGCAAGGATACTAAGGTGACTCATGTTTTTCAATGTGTCCTACTAGAAGAAACTTACCTCTACTCTACCAAGAAGAAATATATTGTGTTATTTTTCTTTCCTCTTCTATTGGACTGGTGTAATATTTCTTAATGCTTATTTTTTCACAGGTAAGGATAAAAGGGAACTATGTTAGAAGGGAAAAAACAAAGTATTTAAGGGTTAAAAAGAAATGAGATATCATAAAATGTTTGTTTAGGAATTACAAAGTTCCATATCGCATTCCCTACTACATGATTTTGGTGGGGTCACTTTATTATCTGGGAGTTAGTGTGCTCTTCTATAAAATAAGGAAAATAATTCATTTTTCTATCATATTGGAACATTGTGATAAAAAGTGGCTTTCAAAATATTTGGCATTGAAAAGAAATATGACTTATCCTTGTGTCTGAGCAATGTGTCCTCCATAAAACAAAAGTCTCTTTCTCAAAAACAAGCAAATGGATGGTTCAAAAAGAAAACTATAGGTCAATACCCCATATTGTCTTTTGAAATGTAAATAATTGTTATAAAGAAGGAGAATACAATCTATTTCCAATGGAAAAAAGTAAAAATTATTTTGAAATGTATTTGAATGTAAGAACTGAATAGAGCCAAATCATTTAGTCTATAAGAAAAAAAAACCTAGAGTTTTTTGAATGCTTTTATTTGATTTCAATTTGGAAATCTTGAGCTAATATAAAAATGCAAATCAACAGTCTTCCGTTTACTTATGTATTCTTCTTCCATAAGGACTAAAATCTTCAGACTTATATGCATGGCTCAAGGTAACTTATGTTTAGGGATACAATTCATCTACAAGGAATGATAATTACTCAGGATTAACTGAGAGTATATGTAGATCCAAATTGGTGTGGTGGCTCATGCCTGTAAAACCAGCATTTTGAGAAGCTGAGGTGAGCAGATGACTTGAGTTCAGCAGTTCCAGACCAGCCTGGACAACATGGTGAAACACCATCTCTACTAAAAACACAAAAATTAACCAGGCATGGTGGCATGCACCCGTGGTTCAAGCTACTTGGGAGGCTGAGCAGGAGGATCACTTGAACCTGGGAGGTGGAGGGGGGTTGCAGTGGGCCAAGATCATGCTGCACTCCAGCCTGGGTAACACAGCAAGTGAGAGACTGTCTCAAAAAAAAGAAAAAAAAATATACATAGATTCTGATGGCCACTTACGAATAAATAGAAAAAAATTAGCTACACTTAATGTAAAACTAAAATAACCTGAGTTACACATTACTGTAAGTCTTGGGATTATGAGGTTGATCAGAAAAGTGAGAACAGAGAAAAAATATTAAACATTCATTTTCTATATTCCTTAAAAATTTAAGAAAGAGAAAACTCTAGTATAAAAGCCAAATATTGAAGGTTAAGTTATATTAATACTAAATTTGAAACTTATTTCTAAGATATCATAAAAAATGAAAAACTCTAACAAAAAGCAGAATAAAACAGAGGAAAAATGACAGGTGGTAAGGATGAAAAAAGAAGAAAGGAATAAGAGTGAAGAAAGGGAGCTGAGTGAGAGTGGAATGGAAAATAAATATGGTGATAGGGAATAGCTCAGATTTTCTGCTGCTCAGCTGTAAGTCCTTCCACTGATTTTTATCCAGCCTATTCAGTAAACATTGATTCAGTGAGAACTCTAAATATTGGGTGTACAAAGGCTTCGTGAAAGTGAAGATGGGAAAATAATAACTCAAATAAGTGTTCAGAACAAAATTATTTGGCTCCACAAAGGAAAAAAATGATTATCATTTAGGGCGGAATGAGGTTCATTAAGGACAGTCTCACTGTGGAGAAGACATGCAAACTAGGCATTGATTAAAAAAGTTGGAGTCCTACAGATTGCGAAATGGAATGGAGGAGGACCTGCAAATGAAGAATGTGGCAGAAAGAAAAAACAAAAGAACAATCAACAAACTATTTGATTCTTTTCACCTCTACCTAATCCACCTGATTTCTGTGTCTATGTTGCATTCTACTACATTTTGCCAAGTCAAATAGACATACCTAAGGAGACTACAGATTAAATATTTGAAATTGAGCCTTTTTCAAAAAACTCTGAGTTGATCCTCAAAATGCATTAATTTTCATCACTCCTTAGCCCCTAAGGACCTCATTTTGGTATTTAAATACATTATTGTTAGGCCATGTAGGGATGTGTGGATAGGAACTCTTTCAACAACCAATGCAGATTTGATTTTAGAAAATATTCATGGCACAGGTGAAATTAACATGGGTTGTTCTTATAAAAATATTTCTATTTAGTGATATACCATGGTATCATTATGTATGTCTTCATAAATACGTTACGTGTTATCAAATGCAACTCTATTGGTTACTAAGATTACCCATGTTAATGTTCAGGCCATACACAGTGTCATCTGTTCCCACTTGCCATTTCCTGTTTGTTCACACTAAGGTGAATATTTAATAGAAGAGCATGTGAACAGATATGTAAACTCACATTACTTCTCATTTTATAATGTTATTATCTGTTCTTGTGTTTTGACTAATAACCAATATCTTCTATTTTAGGGGATAGGCAAATTTCTTCCCACATGCTCTATCGTCCATCTCTCAAACCCTGTTCTGGATCTCTCTACTTTTTCTCTTCAAACAGGTATTTATTGGATGTATGGATGCTTATTGGACTAGAAAAAAATGTTTCAACCTTGTTTCTGTAGGGGAAATAATGTAGATGTCTCCCCCTTCAGATATACTGTGAACAAGGAGCAGTTGCTGGCTGCCTGCAGAGCTTTTCATTTACCATCCAATGTAGTTTCTTTCCTATGTTTGATATATTCTACACTTCAACTATGATACAGAGATTTCCTGGGGACTTGACACATTTAAATTGTATTTATTTAGGCATATAGGCTTTTTATGTGTTCCTGATACGAAAAAGATTTTATTTATTGACAATTACAAATTTTTTCAGTTTTTATGTTTAAAGATTGCCTTTCCAACTTTCAGAAACCAGAAACAGTTCAATAAATGTTACTAACATACTTACAAAATATTCTTCATTTTATGCAACTAGGTGGACACCATGCATTAGAAAACGCAACTAAATGGACACCTGTAAACATGAGGAGAGAGAACAGCATGGGTTCCTGTTTGCCCTTTGATGAAGTTCTATTTCTCACAGGGTTCAGGATTTATATGGAGCTAAAAGGTCCACACAGTTGTTGATATGGCCTTCAGCACAAAAGAACAAAGTGGACACAGTTAGCGCCCTGTAGACCAAAGAAATCTCAATCAGGATCACAAATACTCATCACTATGGGTTTGGCATTCACTAACTCTGAGACAGAAAAGACAGCTGAGTCCCAGTTAAAATTTACACAGCAATGTCGAAAGTCATATCACAGTTTTGGCCAGTACCTTATCAAAGCACAGTCCACTCAATGAATTCAATAATTTTTCATTTAACAGTCTTGAAAAAGTTTCAATATTTTTCTGATATAATTTTAAGTTAAGACATGTGATTTATTGAAATGATTTATGCATTTTCCCGAGGTAGGCACAAAAAAGTTATACTGAACTGTACAATCAGCTCCTTTTCACAATTTAGAATAAAATCTGTATAAATGTGCCATGGATTGGATTACATTAGGATTAATTAGAATTTTTTTTTTTTTTTTTGCTAATAACATGATGGACTTTTTTCCTTTCGATGTCATTGAAATATAGATGTTTCAGATGGCTTAGTTTGTACCTCCTGAACACAACTGAAAAGAACTGGGATGAGAGTCAGTTACAAAATTTCATTTGACTTCAAAGATTATCAGGAGACTTAACAAGTTCTCCAAGTTAAAGCTGAAGAAAATCTTAGATTAGTGCCAGCACATTTCTTATCTTCAAGTAACTTAGTTGTTATTATTCAGATTTAATAACAATTGCCATGGCAAATATTATAAGAAGTTTATTATTATATGTTTTGGTAATGTAGCCAGCACTATGTTAAGTAAGGTAAAGGACTTGATACATCTCTATTAATTCTCACAACACCTCTTCCTTAATGATAACTATTTTACTGATGAGAAGCATGGGGCTAAGTGATTTAACACATTTGACATGACTTGTATGTGACAGGTCACGATTTGTACCTGGGTTTCCTTTGTTTTAAATCCCATGTGCCTAATCACTTTGATATACTAGGAAACTCTAGATCTTTTGTATTATGAGGGCTTGGTATGATTATACATCTTTGTTATTTCTCCTAATAGTTCTCTATACGTATTTACCATTTAAATATATTAACTTAGGAGGTGTTTACACTGAAGAGCTCATCCAAACCTCATTACTGGCCTGTGATTCACTTGGACCTTGACCATCTCACAAACTAGCGCTGACACAGACCACATGTATCAAACATATATGCACAAAACATGCAATACTACAAAATCTTCTCTCATTATTTATCCATTCTCCCATTCCTTCATTTTCCTCTCAAGAAATATTATGTGCAAAATACCTTTCTATGCAGAGAGGAACTTATGTGTTGCAAAGTCCCTGACTGTCCTCAAAGAGCTAGGACTGTATTGACAGAGATCGTCCACCAAGCAACTGTCAAGCAAGCACAATAGAGGAACGCTTCATTGAAAATCAAAACTTACCCTACTGCTTTCTGCCTTCTGAGATGAGTAGCAGGATTTATGACAGTGAAAAACCACATGTACCTGTTGCTCTTTTTTCTTAGGCAGAAGCTGATGAAGAAAGGGATAAAGAAATGTATCTGCCAGTTATTCTTTGCTGATAAAGGAAAAAGTGGGTCCTTTGCTAGAGAAGCCATTAATGAGTCTTTGTCTCTACAAAAGAGAACCCAGCACTCATTAGTTGATGAAGAATTAAATTCCTCACCTATAACATAGAAAGAATTTTCTAGCAGAGCCCAAGGGTGTTGAGGCATGGAAAAACAGAGATATGAGGAGAAGATTGATAAGAAGAGGGAGTTATGCAACACGTAGCTATGGAACTCCTTTATTGCCCTAAAGCATTAGCCAATGTACCTATAAAATGCTCTGCATGCAGTTGGTATCCCTTTTTGAGAAGGGTAGACAAAAGAACAGGATCACAAAAAAGTGAGCAAATTCCTCACTGAAGTCAGCAGTGAAAGGAAGGAAAGTGGATGGGATGCATATGAAGCTAAAACTTCATCTAAAACACAGACTGGGCAGAAGTAGCCATGAGAGATTAAACCCTAGGTAAACACACAGGAGTTTCTGTGATGGGGTTATTAGACTACACACTGAACGTGGAATGACAAACATATCAACTTTCTTTACATTGTAAAGGACAAGCTGACTTCAAATCACATATACAAGTTACAGATGGTAAGTGCCAGAGGAGAAATATAAATAAGGTACTATATCGGGGGAGCACAAAAGTAATTAATGTTCTTTAGACCATAGCTTAGACAGTTCTAAATGTAAGTGTGGTCTACATCAGGCAGTACAAGGAGATTCTGGAAGTCCTGGTGAACTCCTAGTCCCAGGCGTCAGCTTCACCAGGAGAAACTGTCACTAGGTGACAAGGTGACAAGCTCTTTATAGTCTTGCAAGATAGTTATGATTGTTTGTACTTCACAGGAAGGTGGGCTGAAAATTTAAGCAACTTTTTCAGAGTTTAGGACAAGGTAACTTTTATATCCCAGATTAAAGGCAGATTATAAAATTCCTGTTTTTAAAAGGACATTTTGCTGATTCCCAGCAGTTGTGATGCATAAATTTCTAATTTTTATGTCACGCAAACATGCTAACAAGGGCTTTTACCTGGGTGCATAGAGATAATTAATGGAGTCCAGGAACTTAGATAAGGGAAAAAAAATTGCATCCTCATTTTCACTAACACCTACCTCAAATTTAGCCACTTCATTAATTTTGAATATAAACAACAAACTTGTTGTTTAAAATTAAGCAATGCTTGTGACTTTGTCACAAGAAGAAGTGTGGGTATCCTGATAGCTCATTAAAGTTATTGCAGTGCTTAAAAATATCATTTATGTTCATCGCTACTTTGAAAATATGGCCTTATTAGATCTCTCACTAGATATGCCATTTAATATGTTAATGAAGAAACACATATACAATTATATTATACTTTTATTACAATAATACAATTTCAATATAACTAGCTTCCTCATCATACTCAGAATTATATTATGTACATTTAAAAACCTCATCCTGAGAAGAGGTCCATGGTCTTCACTAGAATACCAAAGGCGTCCATTGCACAAAAAGTTGAACTCATGGGCAAAGGCATTTATTTTATTCAATTTTCTGATTTTATTTTATTTTATTTTTTATTTTTTTATTTTTTTAGAGACAGACTCTCGCTCTGTTGCCCAGGCTGGTGTGCAGTGGCGTGATCTTGGCGCACTGCAAGCTCCGCCTCCCGGGTTCACGCCGTTCTCCTGCTTCAGCCTCCTGAGTAGCTGGGACTACAGGCGTCCGCCGCCACGCCCAGCTAATTTTTTTGTAGTTTTAGTAGAGACGGGTGTTTCACCATGTTAGCCAGGATCTGATTTTTTTTTTTTGAGATGGGGTGAATAACTTAGGAGAGTGAAGGCTGTGTAACAATTCTCATTAACCATTTTCTCCTAGTAGGGAAAAAGAGAAAGTGTAGGGGAGGGGGAATGTCGAGTCTTGAGCTAGGACCCTAGATTCATAAATCTGATTTTAAAAAAAGAAAAAAAAGGAGGGACCTGGAGCCAGGGCAGGTCTGCATGGGACCAGTGCTGCATCCCAGCGCTGGGTGGCGAGAGGCACCATCCAGCATTAGGAGGTACTAAGAGAATCGTGGAGAGATTTCAGTACTAAACTAGCCCATGTTCCACATTAGGACTAGAAATTGTGCCTGATACTTTTTAAATTTCCTTTAATGTCAAAATGTATATTAATATTTATTTCCCTATACAAATAGGCTACAACAGTTGATTCTCAATAATCAAGATAAATATTTGATTTACGTCGCTTTAAGACCCAATGTGTCGTGATTCGTCTTAATTTGTTACTGATAACATTTCTGCTTTTATTGAAATACTTCTCCTTTGACCACATTTATAAGGAATTGAAAGCTTTCACAGTTTTAAATACTTTATGTGTCTGTTAGAAATGTGACTAGTAGAAAGACAGTGATCTGACACATCGGATTGCATATTCATAAAGCATCAATACTGATCCATATTGTATTTTAGTAAAACTTTACAATTAAAATTATAATTGCATTTTTCAAACACATTTTTAATTTCCCTGCTAGCAAAATTTGGGTCGGGATGTTTAAATTAGTAAAACTTACCACAAAATCATTATTTTTTAAGGTGAATCATACATTTTAATAAATCATTACATGTGAACACACCCAGAAGGCTAACAACAATTTTATCATCACATATGTTAGGAACATTTATTACCTCCTTAAGAACTAACTGTCCAAGCAATATTATACTGATCATTCTTCAAAAACGCCTATGTTCTCCCAAGTACTTAAGATCATCTTTTAAAAATGCTATTCCCCAATTCACTTACTTTTACTAGTAAAATCTGATTATCTTACAAGACTCAACTTATATGTCATTTCCCTCAGCAGTAGCTCCCTGATGACTGTGGTGCAAGAGACTTCTAATATGATCTTGGTCAAGTCTCTGCTTTTTTTCTTGAAGGAAATAGATACTTAGCTCACAAAGCAAGGTGTCAAATAACATAATATGCATAGAAACACATTATGAATTGCGTTTATTTTACAAAGATAAGGTTTTTTTCCACATCCTCATTATTCATGTGTGTAGGTGATGTGTGGTAAGATTCATGTTGCTAGATTGAGGACATGGGATAAGTGTCACACTTCAGATAATCTTTACTTTTTGATTGAAATTTTGACTCATTAAAATTTCAGAATCAATAGTAATAAAAAAAACTACCACTGTAAATGTCATAGCCAGATTGCCTGAGGAATTATTGAATGGAATAGATGAGCTAATTGCTCTTGAAATTTTTCTCCAACTCTAGTTTCTATTATTCTTGCCAAGTATTGGTTAAGAGTTTGGAGAAAGAGACAAAGTTTTACTCTTAAAAATGTTGTAATCCTTTAATTTCTTTAAAGACTTATAGCCAAAATAAGAGATGCTAGTATTTATAGCTGTAATAAAATATATGTTTATGGTAAAATTTCTGACTTTTTAAGGAATTCCTATCACTTATATACCCAGTCAAAACAATTATCCTGTGAAGTGTATCAAGATGCTAGATAGTTTTAGAAATGGTAATTTTATAGGGTATCACATTTGGAATCTGATAGGAATTAGAAATCATACCTGCTAGAATATGGGCAGCTGCTTAGTGGCTGAAGAGTTGAATTAATAACATGGACTGTTTGAGTTTTAGCCCCAAATTTGCCAGTGACCAGCTGTGTGACCTTGGGCAAATTACTCTAAGCCATAGTTTCCTTTATTAGGAAAAAAGGGTGTAATAACAATAAGGAGTATTAATAAGATCTGTGATATCTTGTAGTGATTTTGTGTGGTTTTGATATTAGGGTAATACTGGACTCACAAAATAAATTGAGAAGTATTCCTTCCTTCTCTATTTTCTGAGAGTTTGTTAGTTGTTGTAGCTTTTTTGATTAATTCTATCAAAAAAGCTGAGATTTTTGATAGAATTAATAGCGAGACCATCTGGGCCTCGTTTTCTTTTTGAGAAGAAGCTAGATTATAATTCAGTTTCTTTGATGATATAGGGTGATTCAGATGTTCTATTTCTTTTTATGTCAGTTTTGGAAATTTGTGTCTTTGAAAGGATTTATTTATTTCAACTAAATTATTGTATCAATTTTATTGGTTCAAAGTTGTTAGTGACATTTCCCTTTATTATTTTAATATTTTTAGTTTCTACATCCAAGTTGCTTTGCTTCATTTATTTTTTTTACTGTGATATTAACATATAGCATGAAATCTACTTTCTCAATACAATTTTAAGTGTATAATACATTATTGTTAACTGTAGGTACAATGTTGTAGAGCAGATCTCTAGAGCTTATTCAACTAGCTTGACTGAAATATTAATTTCTGCTTTAATCTTTATATTTCCTTCCTTCTGCTAACTTTGAGCTTAGTTTGCTTTTTTCTTCTAGTTCTATAAGATTTAGAATTTCGTTCTATATTTGAGATCTTTCTTATTTTTTTAATATAGGCGTGTACACTATAAATTTCCCTCTTAGTACAACTATTGCTGCATCCCATAAGTTTTGGTTGTTGTATTTTAATTTTTGTTTATCTCAAGATATTTTCTGATTTTTCTTTTTAATTTCTTCTTTGACTCATTGGTCCTTCAATAGCATTGTTTATGAATTTCCATATGTTTGTGAATTTTTTATTTTTCAAAATTCTGTATATGTTTGTTGGTTTATAGGTCTATAGTGTTATTTACACTGTCTTTTTCCTTATTGATTTTTTGTCTTGATGTTCTGTCAATTTTTAAAAGTGGGACATTGAAATTTCCTACTATTATTTTGTTGATTTCTATTTCTCTCTTCAGTTTTGTCAGCATTTGCTTTACATATTTAGATGCTCTGCTGTCGGATACATATCTATTTATAATTTATAGAACTTCGTGGCGGATTGACCTTTTTATCATTGTAAAACATCGTTTCTTATCTCTTATGACAGTTTTTGGCATAAAGTCTATTTTATTTGATTTAAGTATAGCCACCCTACCTCTATTTTGGTTACAATTTAAATAAAATGTATTTTCTCACCCATTCCCTTTTAGCATACTTAAGTCCTTAAGGCTAAAGTAATTTTTCTTGTAGGCAGCACACAGTTGAGTCTTTTTAATCCATTCATCCACTCTATGACTTTTTATTGGGAATTTATTTCATTTACCTTTAAAGTAACTATTGATAGGAAAAAAAGTAACTATTGCCATTTCGTGAGGTGTTTTCTGTTAGTCTTGTTGTCCTTTTGTTTCTCTTTTTCTCTTTCTATCTCTTTGTATTTTGTTGATTTTTTGTATCTGAAATGCTTTGATTTCTGTGTGTGTGTATGTGTGTGTGTCTGTGTGTCTGTATGTATGTACCTTCTATAGTTTTTTTTTTTTTTATGGTTACCTTGGCACTTAAGTAAAATATTTTATAATAGTTCATATGAAGCAAATAACAGCTTATGTTCAATTATATCCGGTAACTCTAACTTATTTTCTCCCTATACTTTATATTAATGTTGGCACTATTTTCATTTATTCATATTGTGTATCTTTTACCATATTTTTATTTATAGTCATTTTAACAACTTTTGTCTTTTAATATTTACATTTGAATTAAAAGTGAGTTACCTCCCATCATTACAGTAATATAATATTCAGTATTTGTCTATATATTTATATTTACCAATGAGTTTCATACTTTTCTGTGCTATCATGTTGCTGTCTAGCATTTTTCTGTTTCAAGTGAAAAATTCCTTATAACATTTTTAAAGGCAGAGTCAGAGATGATGAACTTCTCAGGTTTTGTTTGATTGGAAAAGTCTTCATCTCTCATTCATTTTTGAAGGACAGTTTGCCTAATACAGTGTTATTATAGTATTATTGATTGGCAGCTTTTTCTATCAGCTCTTTTGATATATCATCTTACACACTTTGCTTATGCATGTTCTTTTAACCTTGGTGAACATATTTATGAGTTATTTTTAATTATATTTCAAGTAAACAATATAACTTCCTTTCATTAAGACCTGTTTTTGGAGGTCATTTTGTTCTGTTCTTTGGAACATTTCTCCCTAATTTTTCATTTTTCTTGACTCTTTTTTTTTTCTTTACTAGTTTCTGTGCATTACCAAAACAGGTCCCTCTCCAAGTCTTTATGAACTGGCTTTGTATAGAAGTAACCCCTATCAATATGTCTTGTCAGAGATTCTGGGGGACTCTACCATCTGTTTCCCTCCCTAGGAAGAAGCACGTGGCTATGGTTTTTGTCCACTTACTCTGCTGAGCCAGAAGGGGAGCTATAGCATGTACCAGCCCAAACCTCTATCTCCAGTCTTCCCTGGGAAGCTAGACTGTAGTGGCTCATCTGAGCTTCAAGACTGGTGAGATAGATGCTAGTTCATGGATACCCTCAGATAAATTGGCATACTCTATGTACTGATAAACTCTTTCCTACCCAAGAGAAGACTGAGAGCTGAGATTTTTTAATCCACTTTCTCGTTGCTGAGCAGTAGCAAAGATGAAGATTATCTACCATCTCAAGCCATTATCTACATTCTGCCTTGCTAGCTACATTGTGCTGGACCCATCAGAGCTCCAGGACTGGTGAGACAGTTGCTAATTATTTGGACAGTCCTTGAGAAACTTGAGGTGCTAGACAAAGGGTTTAACTTTTTCCTCCTCAAAGGGAAGCTGAGAGCTGGAATTTCTCATCTCCCTCCTCTGTGCTGAGCAGAAGGTAGGATCAACCATGTTTATCAACTCAAGTTGCTATCTCTACCCTCTCCTGAGTGACTAGACTATGCCACACCTATCAGAGCTCCAAGGCTGGCAAGACAAAAGCCAATCCTCTGGGGAGGCCCCTTAGGAAATATGGGGAACCAGACACACATACCAACATGTTCATTCTCCTGGGTGAAGCTGGGCACTAGGAGGTCTCTTCCTGATTGTATGGTGCTATGCAGGTAGTAGGGATTCTAGAAGAAGATGTCATAAATCTCCCTACTAGCTACACTGAGTCTGGTTTCACATTCTCCTGGGGTACAAGAGCCTTTAAATTGGTTTGTTTTCTCATAACAAGACTATATCTGTGAATTGCTGTGGAACCAGAATGTTTGTTGGGGAAGGAGAAAGTTCAAGGCTTCCTTCTTCACAATCTTAGCGACATCACTTGATTCATTCATTCTTAATATTGGTATCATTCATAACTTGGCATTGTGCCTTCTTTTTATAATAAATCTTATTTAGAGTTTAATAAATTTTACAGATCTTTATAAACAAGTTTATGTTTCACTGATTTTTTTCTTTAATATTGTCATTTTTCTATATAATTTACTTTCATTCATTTTTGTTTCCTTACACTTATTTTTGGTTAAATTTGTACTACTTCTTAGTTTCCTAGGGTAGAAGCATGATCGATAATTATAAAACTTTGTTTTTATAAAATAAGCACTTACAGTTATAACTTGTCTTTAAAAAGTATTTTAGTTTCATTTTACAAATATTGCTCTGTAGATTTGGTTTGAAATAATTTCTAACGGTTTTTAACTTAATCCCAGCCAACTCCTGGTCAATCTGCAAGTTAACTAGGAGAGCAAGTACAAGTTTTTTAAAGCTATTAAGCTATGGCCTGCATTTCCTCAATTTCCAGTTATTGAAATCAATCAGTCAGTCAATGATTAATCCTTTCATCATTTTTTGCTGTTAGGTTTCTATTAAAATTAATGAGATATGTCTCCTTTCTTCTAAGTTTTATCTTTCCATTTGTAAACTAGATCTTATTTTCTTTAACCTTCTCAGGCACTTTGTTCTAGCTGTTATAATAATTTCTTGTGCATCTTCAATCTCTCCATTTCTGTGGTGAATTAATATTAGCATATCAACATGCTCGAGTATGCTTTGTTCTAAAAAAAAAGTTCCACATCCCCTTCCATCTACTTCTCTTTATTCTTATATTTTCTTCATAATCAAATTTCTTGAAAGACTTATCTATATTCATGGGTTCCACTCTATCAAACTATTCAGTCTTCAGTTTACTGCAGTCTGGCTTCCACTCTGACAAGTCCACAATTAGCCAGAGATTTAAATCCTTGCATATGAAGTCTTGATGTAAAAATATGTGTACAAACCCCCACAATGTTCCATAAAAGCTTCCAAAACAGACAGAAAAAGAAAAAATAAAAACTACCTACAATTTCCTATGCCTATATCGATAGGTTTTTAAAACAAACTTTTGAAATACTTATAAAATTTAAGACTTTTTAGAGAAAATTTAATCAAGACAATATGGTCTAAGTTCTCTTTACAGGAAAAGAATCAACATTCCATAGGGGTAAAAAATTGTGTAGTTATACAGTGAAAAAAATCAGGGCCATAATTTTTATTTCTAGAAATCTGGATAAAATGTGTTCTTACTTTCAATCCAGACATGGTCATTAGAAATATTCATAAAATATGAAACAATCATTGACAACTTAACATATTTATAACATACACTATACTTACATAGACTGTAAGGCAGATAAATCTATTATAAAAAAAGAATTTAACTAGTATGCAATGAGAACACTTCAGAAGATGTTTAAGTGAAAATATCTGCCTTTTGCCCTCACTATCCTTACACACCAGTGTAAAGATACACAAAAGAAATTAACTCATAATGGCAATGAGAAAATGATAAGTTGAAAATCATCAGTGAATAAGAGATTACCAGAATATTAAATTAAAATGATCAGAATATTAAGTGAGAATAATACAATGACCAATGAAACAAGCAGAGCAAACAGCTACTGAGAATATGCCATAAGAAACTATAAAAGAGATGAGAGCCAAGCATGAGTGAAACTCTGGCATTTTGGGAGGTAAGAATCAACACACAGTTAGAGATGTGAGGCTAAAAAGAGGTGATTAATGTAAGTTTGTTTATGCAATAAATGAATATTGGAGTCCCAAGAGAAAATGTGCAAACATCTGGGTTTCAAATGTAACTCCTTGGCCATTGTAGTATTTTGGAAACCCATAGCATGATAACCAACTTCCTATCTTGTTATTCTACAGTAATGCCTGATTGTTGACATGCCTTACCGTATTGAGTTTCATGACTCCTTAAAGATGTAAACAGGTCATTGAACAGAAATGATGGTCTGAGCAAGAGGAAGTGATGGTGGAATCACTTTGACTCTTGGTGTTTAGCATGCCAAGGACTTGAGATTCTTCAGATACTTACTTGAGGATGGTAAATATAGGAAAATAGGTGAACGTGGATTCACTTGTGTGTACTCAATCTCAGGCAAGCGCTTATCTAGCAGAAGAGCCCAGCATCAAGAAGCTGTCTAATTCTAGCACAGAAGGAAACTGGTATGAACCTACCTCCTAATCCAGAACAAATAAAGCATTACACGAAATATGCAAAATAATTGTTTTCAGACATTGAGACCACAGATGGTATAAGAATATTTCACTTGAAAAGAAAAATGAAATGAATTCTATTATCTCTTTAACTTTCTGTCTAAAGGCAATTTCTTGGAGAGAGAGAGAGAGAGAGAGAGAGAGAGAGTGTGTGTGTGTGTGTGTGTGTGTGTGTGTGTGTGTGTGTTTTGGGGAAAGTCCAAGCAGAGCATGAGGCTCTTGCTGAAGTGAGGAGACAGAGAGTAAAGTTAAAGAAGCTGGACCAGCTAGAGTTTACAAGGTAGAGACACAGAAATGAGGGAGTTATACATACTAAGACCTCCAGAAATCTACATGCTAGTCTTCTTGAATCTTTGGTTGAACACTAATCTGTGCATACCTAGGGTAAAACTTCAGGAGACTTGGCAAGAACAAATGTCGGGAAGTTATAAGATGATCGGTTTCTCAAGTTTATACAGAATTAGGAGATACTTAAATTTAATCCAATCAAAATAGAAAAAGCTCATTGAAAACTTAGGCAACCAGTAGAGGTCATAGAAGTGTCCTGTTTTAGTAGGTATAAATTTTCCCTAGAATAAAGACTACTCAGACTACAGTACTTAAAAAACAAGTCTTTTTAAAAAACACTCATTTTAAGTTCAGGGGTACACGTACAGGTTTTTTATGTAGGTAAATTTTGTGTCATGGGGGTTTAGTGTACAGATTATTTTGTCACCTAGGAATCAAGCCTAGTATCCATTAGTTATTTTTCTGATCCTCTCCCTCCTCCCATCATTCACCCTCCAATAGGCCCCAATGTGTGTTGTTCCCCTCTATGTGTGCATGTGGTCTCATCATTTAGCTCCCATCTACAAGTGAGAACATTTGGTTTTCTGCTCCTGCATTACTTTGCTACAAATAATGGCCTGCAGCTCTATCATGTTCCTGCAAAGGTCATGATCTCATTCTTATTGATGGCTGTGTAGTATTCCATGGTGTATATATGTATCACATTTTAAAAATGCGGTCTACCATTGATGGTTTTTTTAGATTGATTCTAAGCCTTTGCTATTGTGAATACTGCTGCAATTAACATATGTGTGCACGTGCTTCTATGATAGAATGATTTATATTCCTTTGGATATATAACCAGTAATGGGATAGCTGGTTTGAATGGTAGTTCTATTTTTAGGTCTTTGAGGAATCTCCATACTATTTTCCACAATGGTTGAATTAATTTGCACTCCCACCAACAGTGCATAGCATTCCTTTTTCTCCACAACCTTGCCAGTACCCATTCTTTTTTGACTTCTTAATAACATATATTCTGACCAGTGTGAGATGGTATTTCATTGTGGTTTTGATTTGCATTTATCTAATGAATAGTGATGTTAAGCTTTTTTCATATGCAGTTTGGCCACATGTATGTCTTCTTTTGAGAAGTGTCTGTTCGTGTCCTTTATCCACGTTTTATTGGGACTGAAAACACGAGACTCTTAAGGATTAATCTTATCTACAAATAACTTTCTGCCAAAACAAACTTCTATACTCTTTAAAGAAACATAAATATATGTAAACACTCAGCAAGGTGGTATTTGCTATGTCTGATATTCAATAAATACATTCTAAATATATTAAGAGGTAGTAAACTGCGATTCAAAACTGAGAAAAAATTTAGTTAATATAAACAGACCTAGAAATGACAAAGAGGGTGGAATTAATAGACGTGGCCTTTAACATAGTTATTATTAATGCCATCCATAAATTAAAGCATTGAAAGAAAAATATAAACATAATGAAGAAAGAAATGTATGATAATAAAAACAACCAAATGGAATTTCTGGAGATAAAAGTCAAAATATATTAAGAAAAAAAATCACTGGATGGCTTTAACTGCAAACTAGACTCTACAGAATAAAAGGTCAGTGGACATGAGAAGAATCTATTCAAGATTAAGTAGATAAATGAGAATTAAAAATAGTGCCTCAGTGACTTGATATTAAGTGGGCTAATATCTATGGGATTCAAAGTACAAAAAGAGAGGAGAAAAAGGTAGAAGCCAAAAACGCTGAAGAATTACTGGCTGGAAACTTTCTAAATTTTATGAACAATGTAAATGCATCATGCTCAGAAGACTGACAAATCCCAAGCAAAATAAACACAAAGAAAATAGCATAATAGCATATAATAATAAAATTGCTGAAGACCCACGATGCCCCACTCAGGTATCTGTACTCAACCAGCAGGTCATCTGTGGCTTAGCTTGCTCATCTTGGCAGTGTTCTCTCAGACACCTGCAGCTTGGCTAGCATGAATTCACTACTCAGATCCATGTGGTTGTTTGTGCTTCAGCAGGCTAGCTCAGGATTCTTCACATGGTAGTTTTTGGAGTCCAAGAAAAAAAGTAGAGATGGACAATGTCACATGAGGCTTAAGCTCATAATTGGAACATTGGTTCTTTGTTTCCTATTGACCAAATCATGTAGGAAAAAATACAGATTTTTATATGTATGTGCATACGTATATATACACACACGTATACATATATATGTATATACACAGGTATAACATATTTTTAGAAAACAATTGTTTAGAAAAAAATGTCTCAACTGGTGGGAGAGTACGGGAAATACTTGGATGTTTGAAACAAAGAGAAAACTTAAACCCAGAGAGGTAAAGTAATGCCAAGAGCATATAGAGATCCAGTGATGTGCCTGCTGGGTTGGAGACAGGTGACAAACTCCAGGCAGTCAAATAGGAAACATCTCTGCACATTGTATCATACCTGACCCACAGTAGATGACAACTGCAGTGGCTTAAAAAGCTGCCTTTCAGAGGGCAATGATGAGACTGCCCATTTGTCCTTGTTTTTGAATAGGAGAATAAACATTTTTTTTTTTTTTTTTAATGAGGATCTCGTTAGAACTCTTTTTTCCTTAAAACTTTTATTTTAAGTTCAAGGGTACAAGTGCAAGTTTGTTATATAGGTGAACTTGTATCATGGAGGTTTGTTGTACAGATTATTTCATCACCCAGGTATTAAGCCTACTGCCCATTAATTATTTTTCTTGATTCTCTCTCTCCTCCCAACCTCCACTCTCCAAGAAGCCTCAGTGTGTGTTGTTCCCTTCTATGTGCCCATGTATTCTCATCATTTAGCTCCCACTTATAAGTGAGAAAATGCAGTATTTGGTTTTTCTGTTCCTATGTTAGTTTGCTAAGGATAATGGTCACCATCTCTATCTATGTCCCTGCAAAGAACATGACGTCATTCTTTTTCATGGTTGCACAGCATTCCATGCTTTATATTTATACAAGCCACACAAATCCAAATGAACGAGACATCAAAAACATCAAACAAAAGAATCAAACCCTAACCTTAGAAGTCTAAAAATCTAAAATAAAAGAAATAGATTATAATAAGATAATATTAAGATAATTATCAGAAGAAATAAGATAGCCCCAAATAAAGATTAATATTGAATATATGATACAAGTATGAAGTTATCAAAATTACCCTGATAATTTTGAAAAATAGTTAAAATATTAAATGTACAATTATGATACAATAGAGAATAGTGAATAAGTTAAATAGCAAGTTAGACACAACTGAAGGTATTAATAAATTGGATAAAATATCTTTTTTTTTTTTTTTTTTTTGAGACAGAGTCTCACTCTGTTGCCCAGGCTGGAGTGCAATGGTGCAGTCTAGGCTCACTGCAGCCTCCACCTCCCTAGTTCAAGCGATTCTCCTCCCTCAACCTCCTGAGTAGTTGGGATTACAGGAATGTGCCACAATACCTGGCTAATTTTTGTATTTTTAGTACAGATGGGGTTTTACCATGTTGATCAGGCTGTTCTTGAACTGCTGACCTCGTGATCACCCTCCTCAGCCTCCCAAAGTGCTAAGATTACAGGCATGAGCCACCGTACCCAGGCTAAATTGGATAAAATATCTGAAAAGAAATCCAGAAAAGATAGAAAAAGAGATGGGAAATATCCAAAAGGGGTAAATCACATGGATACTAGAATGACAAATTTTGGTGACTATTTAATCTAAATTCCAGAATAAACAAGTAGAGATGTGGAGGAAATAATATCTGGCTGCAGAGAGAAAAAGCAGGCTATCTACAAAGGAAAAGCAATTAGACTGATGGAGGAGTTATCTTTTTAAAAGATACCTCTTTAAAGCACTAGAAGCCCCCAAAAATGAAGTTATGAAATAACTTCAAACCTTGAGCAAAAAACACTTATAATCTAGAAATGCTAGAGTTCTATAACAAATTAAACTATAGTTAAAAATAGAAGTAGAATAAAGATATTTCCAGACAAATAAAAATGACTTTGTCACCTGCATATGCACACTAAAGGAAATGCTAAAGGGTGTACCTCAGGAAGAATAAAAATAGTGCCAGAAGGAAGGCCTAAAATGCAAGAAGAAATGGTTAGCAAAAACTGAAATCTTTGTGGGTAAATGTAAATAATTATTGACTGTATAAATTAGTAATTGTTCCTAATTTCTGGAGGTAAGACTAAAAATGTTAAATCTAAACTATTAGCTGTTAGGATATAATGGAGAATGGATGACAAGAGTTAAAGCATTCTACTGTCCATGTATTGTTTGCACTGTTAGTAAGAATGTTGACTAACTGTACATTTTGTTAAGTTAAATGTATGTTTAAAATTTTAGATAACACTGAAATATAGTAATGTATTTTATAATTTGTAAACCTGTAAAAGGAAAAATAACAATAAATATCAATGTAGAAAAAGAAAAATAGGAATAAAAAAGCATAGTAAAAATAGAAAGTGCACCATAACACAATATAACAAAACTAAATATATTTGTTATCCTAATAAATGTAAATGGCTTAAACTCTTTAATTAGGAAGACAAATTTGACAGGCTAATCGTTTATTGAGCACCTACAATGTGCAAGGGAATATTGAATATAAAGCAAGCCTGGTTGGGATAGATATATAAGATACAATCCCTACATGCAGCATGAAAATATTCTATTCATAATTAACCATCTCTTTATATGAGTAAGGTCTATACTGACTCTTATGCACATTAGCTAGAAAAAGTTTTAAAGCATTACAATGAGTTATTCCTGCAGGTTCATGGACCGTAACAATTCATACAATGTATCATTTGTAAAATAGAGTAAAGCTAACATCCAGAGGTTTCTTTGAAGTAGAAAGAAAATTTCTATGCAGCAGCCTAAAAGATGAACATGGTTGTTGCTTCAACCATATCCTATGGAACTATATAGCTGTTTACTGCCTCTTTTTCTCCTCTGTCTTCCATGGCACAAAATGAATATAGATGGAAGATAAAGAGAAGCTTTTGGAGCAGGAGAATTGAAGCTGGAAGATGTGACCATATTTCATATTTATTGAGGCCTCTATAAAATATAGTGTCTTAAACTTCTTGAAAAAAAGGCTTATATCTAAAATAGGAGCTCAATGATTGAAGTATAGCTCTACATGGAATTTTGCCTGCAGCTGAAAGCACGGCAAGCATGACAACTTGTTTTGGAAGTTTTTAGTTTCGTCTGATGCAACAAATATTTGACTCATGCTGGAATCAGCATTGCACATGTAATAGAGCAATGATCTAATCCAGCATGACAAATCCTATTTTCCTCTGTGGAGGTGATTTGAACAGAAAATGTGGGTCATGCTGGGTAAAAATATAGATAGGTGATTTTTAATAAGACTTCTGCTTTTTATCTTCCTTCTATCATTTTAAAGCGCACAGAGTGTATCTTCCTGTAATAACTTACTCACTAGAGCTTTCAATCATATCCAGTGAATACTTACCAATATAATAAAGTCTGCTTTAAAAAACACATTCTCAACTTTCATTATAACAAAGCACAAATGTATCCTATAAATTACTTTCATTTTCTTTTAATTTTATTACTCTCACTTATGTACTCTGTTTTTTCTAAACCTTTTCTTGACCAAAATGTTTCTGGTTTAAACCAAATGCTGGTACAAAGTTTAAAATTTAATCAGGTCTGAGTTATAAGTTTACTTCCTAAGAGATGTCTTCCTCAATAACTTTATTCATAGAGCCCTTTACTCTCAGGTCTACTTCCTGTCTATATTGCTATCCATTTTTTATATACTTCTTAAACCTTATCACAATCCAAAAATTTTAAAATTTATTTTATTGAATTTTTCTCCCACAAGAATGTCAGTTTTTTGAGATCAAAAACATTTTCTAGGTCATTCTGTACCCTCAGAACCATAAACAATGACTTATACAAACTAGGTTTTCTGTAACTATTTATGAAATTAACAAAATTATTAAATCAATTTTATTTATTGCATATATATGTTATTATTGTTTAACAACTTTTTAATAATTTTTTTAGCTAAAGCCTCCTAAGACCCTCAGGTTATTATCTCAATTAGATCAGTTGAATTTATTAAAATATAAATTCTTAGCATTTATAGAAATACAGCTTGCTGATTCAGGTGTCAGTATTAGATATTTGAGTGGTCTAGTTTAATAGTCCTACTTTAGATTTTCACCAGAATAGGCCTTGATGTGAAGTGTTAATGGTCCACCTTATAGGAGCACATCATCTAGCTGGTGGTTGAGATTTTAAAATTCTCAGCCTCTGTCCTTTGGGTTCTCAGAATGGATTTAAAAAACTAAAACAGCTGTTATGCAGCTCTTAAAGTTTAAATAACTTCAAGTATGAAGTTAGTTGAAGATTTTGCCTAAATATTTTGACTTAGAATCCTACATTAAATAGTTGATTTATCTGAAGGAAGTGAGAGGTGAATTCAGACAAGAAGGCACTAATGCAAGAGGGGAACATAGGAAATATTCATCAATGTCTGATAATTTTGAAGAAAAAGAGAAATATCAAAGAAAAATTAAGAGCTTGTATATCCAAAAGTCTAGCACAAAGGTTGGAGGTGTTTGGGGTGGGGTTGATGCTGTTTTTTGTTTAATAGGATACTAAAGTAGAAAACAAGTGCAGAGGTGTTTCTAAATTCTAAAGTCTTGACCTCGTTATCCTAACGATGTTCAGCTACATCCTAGGAATACATTTTACTATAGATAAATTCACAGAAACTTACAGCCTACCAAGGCTGAAGCATGATGTAATATAAAATCTGAAAGGATTAATAACTAGTAACGAAATTAGATCAGCAATTGAAAATCTTCCATCAAAGCAAAGCCCAGACTGGATGGCTTTATGAGTAAATTCCATCAAAAGTTTAAAGAAGAATTAAGGTCAATCCCTCCCAAATTTTTTCAAAAAATTGTTGAAGAGGAAACACTTCCAAATTAATTTTAAGAGTATGGGATTACCCTGACACCAAAGCCAGGCAATGATACAATAATAATAATAATAATAATAATAATAATAATAATAATAAAAGTGCAGGCCAATATGCCTGAAAAATTGAAACTTTTCCTCTAAGATCAGGAAAAAGACAAGGATGGCCACTTTCGCCACTTCTATTCAACATTGTACTGGAAGTCCTAGCCAGAGCTATTAGGCACAAGAAATAAATTAATCAAGGCATCCAAATAGAAAATAAAGAAGTAAATTTGTCTCTGTTTGAAGATGACATCATCTTAAATTTAGATCATAGACTACATATATAGAAAATTCTAAAGATTCCACCAAAAAACTGTTAGAACTAATACACAAGTTGCAGGATGCAAAATTAACATATAAAAATCAATTGTTTTTCTGTACCCTCACTAGGAACTATTTGAAAAAGAAATTAAGAAAATAATCCCATTTACAATAGCATCTAAAAGAATAAAATACTTAAGAATAAACTTAACCAAGGAGATAAAATTTCCATACACTGGAACAATGGAATGTTGATGAATGATACTGAAAAAGACACCAATAAGTGAAAAAGTATCCTATGTTCATGGATCAGAAGAATTAATATTGTCAAAATGTGCATACCACCCCAAATGATTTGCAGATTTAAAGTAATTGCTATCAAAGTTCTATTGTCATTTTACATGGAAATAGAAAAAAATAATTCTAAGATATATATAGAACTACAAAAGACCCCAAATAGCTAAAGGAAGAAGAACAAAGTTGTAGATATTACATCGCCTAACTTTAAAATATACTACAAAGCTTAGTACACAAAACACTATGGTCCTGGCATAAAAACAGATACATAGGCTGATGGTCAGAATAGAAAGCCCAGAAATAAACCCACATGCACATGGTCAACTAATCTTTGACAGAGTTACCTAGAATACACAATAGGGAAAGAATAGTATCATTAGTAAACGGAGTTGAGGAAACTGGATAATTGCATGCATGCAAAAAAAAAAAAAAAAAAGAAAAGAAAAGAAAAGAAAAGAAAAGAAAAAACCCACAAATAAACAAAACAAAACAAAACAAAAAACCAAAAACACAAGAATGTTTATTTTACATCATACACAAAATCAACTCAAAATGTATTGAAGACTTAAATGTAAGATCTAAAACCATAAAACTCCTGGACAAAAACATAGGGGAAAAGTTTCATGACATTGGTCTTGGCAATGATTTTTTGGATACGACATGAAAAGCATAGGCAATAAAAGCAAAAATAAATACATTGTACTACATCAAACTAAAAAGTTTCTGCACAGCAAATTAATTAATCAACATAGTTAAAAGGCAACTCATGGAATGTCAGAAAATATTTGCAAACCATATATTTAATTAGTAGTTAATATCCACAATATGTAAGGAACTCATGCAACTCAATAGCAAACAAAAACTAAAAAACCTGATTTAAAAATGGGCAAAGGACCTGAACTGACATTTCTCAAAAGAAGATGCACAAATAACCAACAGATATTGTATATGAAAAAATCCTCAACATCACTAATCATCAGGAAAATGCAGATTAAAACCACAATGAGATATCAGCTCATAACCATTAGCAGTACTATTATCAAAAAGTCAAAAGATAAATATTGCAAGGATATTGAGAAAAGGGAAACTTTATACATTGTTGATAGGAGTGTAAACTGGTACAGTCATTATAAAAAGGAATATGATAGTTCCTCAAAAAATTAAAAACAGAACTATCATATTATCCAACAATCCCACTTCGGGGTATATATTCAAAGAAAATTAAATCAGTATATAGAAGATATATCTGCAATCCCATTTCTTGCGCATTATTCACAATAGACAAGATACAAAATCAACCTATGTGTCTCTGAGCAGAAGAATGGATAAAGGAAATGTGGTATGCAATGGAATACTATTTAGCCTTAATAAAAGAAAGAAATCTTTCCTTTGCAACCACATGGATGTATCTGGAGGATATTATGCTAAGTGAAATAAACCAGACACAGAAAGACAAATACTGCATGATTTCACATGCTTACATGTGGAATCTAAAAAAGTTGAAGTCATAGAAACAGAAAGAAGAAAGATGGTTTCCAGGAGTCAAGTGATGGAGGAAATGGGGAGATGTTAGTCAAAGTGTGTAAACTTGCAGTTTCAAGATGAATAAGTTCTGGAGATACCATGAACAGCTTTGTGACTATAGTTAATAATAATACACTGTATACTTAAACTTGAAATTTGCTAAAAGAATACATCTTAAATATTCTTACCATACAAAAAAGGTAACTATGTGAGATAATGGATATGTTAATTAACTTGATTATAATTATCATTTCACAATGTATACATATATCAAAACACCACATTGTACACATTGAATATATACAATTTTTGTCAACTATGCCTCAATAAATCTGAAAAACAAACAAAAATTGCTCACAAAACCCTAAACAAGCAAAAGAATAGATTTTACTGCTTCAAGGTTAATTCAAGGAAATAGTATTTTACTAAGACTCTTAGACATGATCTCCGTTCTATATAAATATTTCTCCGTGTTCTCTACCATTACCACAAATGGTAACATTCCAAAATTTGAATGATTTATTGGGACAAAAAATCATAAAGTCAGCTTCTAATGTTGTCATTTGGAGGCCCTGCCTCCTTTTTGACATTTCAGAACTATAGCATAAAAAGGAAACCATGTGGATTACAGATGTCTCCCAATAGTTCAAGCTTCCTTTACTTTATATTTTAATTTTATGTACATCTTCCCCAACAGCCAGTAGCCATTCATCAAAATTACTAGAGGAAAATTAGGTTCCTTCTCCAGAGAGCAGTAAACATTGTGAATAAGAAGAAATGTAGAATGTGGTGGAACCAAAGAAGGTCATTATGCAAATGATGAGTCACCCTTGTCTATTCCATTTCTTGTAGATTCCTAAGACACAGAAATCAGAAAATTATTTTAGGGGGAGAAGGTGTATGTTGCCTATCAACATAAACAGTTTCAAATATCTTTAAGTATCAGGACTCCAGGTGATAATATTATGCTGCTATAATATTAATAATTTTTACAGTGATGACCTAAGTCATTAAAAAAAGATTTCCATTTATTTTAATAGCCTCTATTTAATTGGGCTGTACTACATCAGTATAAAGCTCTTGATTTAATAAGAGGCAGCACTGAATTTTTAAGATATACCAGTTATTGCTCCACAAAACACAGCCTCTATGCCAGGGAGGCTAGTGTGCTAACATCATCTCTCCTCCTGTACACTCTGGCCCTTAGGTTGAGCGCCAGACTTACTGCCATTCAAGTGCATCATTGGTGTTCTTCTGTATCAGCAGACTTAGCTGGGAGCCATGAGGGCAGGGGCATTGTTTCCTGCTGTGTTCCTAGCACCTAGATTTTGTTTGGCCCTTAATGGATAGATGGATGAATGAATGAATGAATGAATGAATTCACACAGTTAGCCCCCTGATATGGGATCTCATGAAGCATGACTGGAAGTCTTGGACCTTTTCTCTTCCAAAATTATTTAAGCAAATTGTTCTAGCCCTTCCTCCAAGATTAGCTCTACATACCAAAGTGATTATAGTATTTCAGGCTGTAAAAGTTAACATTACATTCTTCCTATTGGACAAAAATGCTCCTTACTCTCATTAAATAGACATTATTTATTAATGAGACCACACAATGTATTCTTCTTAAGAAAGAGAAATTCTGCTTTAAAATGATGGCTTGTTCTTGTTTTTATGGGGAGGCAGCTAGCAGTTTATCTCACCTTCATAGGGCAGGCTGTTTCTTTGCTGACTTAGCAGACATTTCAAAGTCATAGGTATGACTGTTACATTCATAAAGAGTGCCACTAAAATTATTTAGTGTTATTATCAATAAGGGCATTTTTATTTATCTGGAAATGTAATATATGAATAATATTTTATATTTCATGATGCTGGGTGAATACTGAACTAAAATATAGTTTCAGGAAAGAGAATGTTAGTTTCAATGTATTTATTAGTGCTTTTAAAATACCAGCAACCCTTGGGTAGTCACATATATACCCCAAAGTTATGGCCATTTATGGATGAATTGCATGAAAATAAAATGAATCATAGGAATAAACAATTTGCAAACAGAATATTTCTTTTAATTCTATGTATCATCTTATAGGACAGTCAGCTTATGATCAAACTGTAAGAGGTGCCTAAAATGGGTATATCGTTGACAAGATGATATGACAAGGCATTTTTATCAAATTAAAACAAAATTTTCTGATGATTTGTATTACTAAAAAGAGGTCACACTGCCTCTTCTGACTATGTTCAAGCAGAGGCTTTGGGATCACTTACCATGGAGGCTGGAAAAGGAGTCTCTGCATTAGTGTAAAGATTTGAATCCATGTCCATTAATATCCTTTACAAAACAAAAGCCTATGATGACTGTTGTGGCTTTCAGTGTAGTTAGTATTGTTTCTAATTTAAATCTCTAATATGTTTCCAACATATACTGCTACTTAGAATTAAAAATAAACAAAAATTTTTAACACATGCCCGTCTGAATCTTTATACAATGCAGACAGTTACGTATGTATCAACCACACTGCCAAATATTTTTGTGGTGGTTGTCAGTAACATTTGTTTTTCATGAAAATAAAATATACCCAAGAAGAAACTTAATTTTAGTTTTTTTACCTCTTCCTTGAAGAATCTTTCTTCCTTTATTATGACTCTATTAATCTTTATTTCTTCTTCTTGCTTTTTCATTTGTAAACCTTTTTAACTTTTTTTTTTTTTTTTTTTTGCTTGAGGGCATTTGCTATGATCACAAGAAGTTTCACTCTTTTTCAACCTGAATCATTTTTTTCTATGAGTGCGTTTTGGTGTATTTTAAATCTGAAAGGCAGAAACAGGTATAACATTTCAATAAACAATATGTAGCATAATGAGCTATCTTAAGTATTTTGGATGAATCAAAATTTACCTTTTGAAGGTATTTTGAACCTATTATCTATTGTTTTGTTGTGTTCCTGACATAGTGAGGTGGTGCTCTTATAGGTACTTTATATTATTAGTTCTTCTCTAGGTGTGTAGAACATAGGCTAGTGAGACCAAGTTTTAATATATCAATGAAATTCTATGCAGTAGTCCAATTTTATAAAATTTGTATCAATACCGTATTTACTTACTTGCCTATTTTTACCTGTCTTGATACAAGGGACTGTCATGTAGACAGGTTGGTGTTACAGAAAGTCACAAGATTTATGAAGCCAAAAATAACTGAAGACTTACTTCATCATGTTTTGGTTTGGGGCTACTACTGTTCTCTCTCCTGGGGTCATTATGTGCTCAGAAAATGGTTATGCTTGAGTTGTTAGAGGGAAGGCTTCAGTGACTCCTGCTGAGGGAGCCTGGGAAAAGGCAGTAGGTGGCAAACTTTAGTGTAACTCAGAATCATCTGAGGGCCTTGTTAAACCAGAGTGCTGAGCCCCCTCCCTGGAATTTCTAAGTTGGTAGTTCTGCCTGATAAATTCCCGGTAATATTGATGCTGCTGGTCCAAGTATGCACTATAAGAATGATTTTGCTAAGCACCTTCATCTCACAATTGTGTCTGAGTCTAATTTTGACCTGTAGCTGTAGCTCTTTATACAGCTTCAAGGTTCTTTCTATGTAGCAATACCTTCTGAGTATTCACCTTTTTCCTTAATCTCATGCACATTTACAGTAAATTTAGTTCATGTCTTCATTTTTCACTGTGAACCAGTCAATGCCAAACACATTTACGTTAGGGTGGGAGGGGATACATGGGAGAGAAGCAGAGAAATACAACTTTCATCTTGTACTTTGATGGCTTTCAGTGATTCAGTTGCAGGTCATAGAGAATTACCATGCCATTAACAGGGAATGTTTTTCCACAGGAAGATATTTCTCCTTTCAAAGTCATGTTGCCTTAGGGATTTGAAGGTCTGCTGAATTCTGAATATTTTACTTGGCCTGGATACATAACTGAATATTTTATTTTGTCATGTATATTCTTGTCTATTCACTGTCTTCACCAACTCCCTCTCCACCTATGCTGACTCCAAAGGTTACCTATAAAAAGCACTTCAGCTAATCCCCAAGTCCCTGGGCACTTTTTCAAGTCTGGTCCTTTTAATACAAGTTTTAAACCTTCTCGTACTGGTTTAGGGGTCTGTTTGGTTTTGCCTCTTGTTTATATTCTGACTTACTGTGCTCTATAATTTGATGCTTATTGGACTTCCTGGTTAGCTTGAAAATTTCAGTTTTCCCCTTTTCTCTGTTCCATGAAGCCCGTATCAATCCCATTTCACTTCTTCCTGTTCACTTCCCAGTACTCCACCATAAGTCTAGGTCTCTAAGTTCTTATTTCTCTCTGTATTTTGATAAATCTTAGAATATTTTTTCCATTCGCTAGATTAAAAGACACGTTGTAATATTAACAGGAAAACATCTAATATCTAGTGTTACGTATTATTTAATTTATCATTCACATTCAAGATTATTTGAACTCAATATATATCCATTACCATATTTTCAGTTTCAAGTGACAGAAAACCTAGCCCAGTGTAGCTTCAAGAATATATATTTTATGAGTCACACAAAGTGAGATGCTGAGAAGAAGACTACCTTTACGTGTAACTCAAAGCAAAGTTTCAAATGATAACACCAAGGTCTGATATCTCTCTTTCAGTTTTTCAGTTCCACTTTCTGGGTTTTTTGTTTTGTTTTGTTTTGTTTTTTGTTTTTGGTTTTTTTGTAAAGAGGCTTTGCCTTAGTGCAGCGACTCTAATTAATTTCCATCTTCGTGTTCAGTGAAAGCAAAGGCACACTTTCTCTCAGCTGCCCATAATTCCTGAGATCTGTTTTGATTGGCCTGGCTGGAGTCATGTGACCTCCTCTGAACCAATCACTGTGGCCAGTAGATTGCTAAGGCTAACAAATTTAGACCTGTGTTTTATGATCCATCCCAGGAACTGAGCTCTAACAATTTCGGTCAGAGCATCTGATAAACTGATTGTTGAAGGGCAGAGCCACACACAAAAGATAGAGGTGCTCCTCCCATGTCTACTGAAGCTTTTATAAAGTATCTCTTCTTTATCTATTGATCTCTTATTCTTTCCTTTTCAGATCACAAGTCAGCGATATTTCTGATGCTTTTTTCAGAGTTGAATACAAAGAAAAATGCTTCGTTGCATTTTGCATTATAAGAGACATCTAGTATTTAGAGGGAATGTATTAATACAACAGAATTTTGTGAGTTTTTTTCCTGTTAACTTATTTAAAATACGATCAGGTCTAGAGTTCAAACACAAGCATTTTGGGAGAATAAAAAATAATTACATCAATGACAGTTTAGAAAAAAACCAAGATACTTTACCTTATTGTTGGCATCAACGGAACATCATGTAAGCTTTATGATCCCTCATGCCAAAAACATGGAAAAGGGAAAATCCACAAAATTAATTAACTAATCAATCATGATAACTAACTAGCAAATAATAGCATTGTTTTACAAGAATGTTCTCACATCTTAGGTGATCTTTCACATCTCTGCACAGAGGTATCAGAGTGGTGCCTTTTGAAAGAAAGTCAGATTCTATTACTTACCTGTTGAAACTCCACTGTCATACTTTCCATTTCACTTAGAATGAATCCCAAATTCTTACTGTGTCTACACAGCCCTGAATGCTCTGGCCCTGTTACATCCCTAGGTGAGATGTCTGCCTCCTCCTGCTCACTCACTCTGCTAGAGCTACACCAGGTGACTCTCAATAACTACCAGCATCATATGCACCAAAGGTGTTTTGGGTGCTACAAAGCTTTCACATGGCCTACTCTCTCCATCCCTTCACAACATCTGTTTGACTGGACTCCTGGCTTCCTCCTTCATTTCACAAGTCTCTGCTCCAGTGTCATCTCTGAGACACCTTCTCTTTCCCCCTTATCTAATGTGACACCCCCAACTTATGCCTCCTCATTCTTGAAGCCTGCTTTATTGTTTTCTCCATTTACTGTTAGCTCTAGAAAGCAAAGGCTTGGTCAGTATCATTAGTGCTGTACACTCAGCCAGAGCAGTTCTTAGCTGGTAGTTGGCTCTCCATAATTAATTGTTTAATAAATTAATGCATTCACTTTAAATTTTACCTTGTTTTTTAGTAGCTTATAAAGGTTTTCAAAGTAATATTTTACTGCAGGTGAAAATTTGTGAGCTGTATAGAAAAATCTTCAGCAGTTAAAGAGTGATGACAATTCTGGCTCACGTAGGTTTCCTAGGAGACTGATATTTTCTTCTGCGACGAGGTTTAGTCACAGTTTGAGACTTTGCTGTTATTTTGACATCTGGACCTCAGAAACACTTATTTTCTCCTTTTGAAGGGTTTGGTTGTTTTGTAAGGGCAAGAACTTTTGTAAGACCAGTCTTGAAAAGAAGAATGGTGAAAGACTGCCTTCCAGAAATTCATTGGTAAATTGAGTTGCTTCAAAGTTGGAATGCTTTTCCCCATATACACAAGGTATCTGTACTAGTCAGGGTTCCCCAGAGGGATAGAACTAATAGTACACACACACACACACACACACACACACACACACCCTATAAAGGTGAGTTTATTAAGTATTAACTGGCCACAAGGTCCCACAATAGGCCATCTGCAAGCTTGAAGAGCAAGGAGAGCCAGTTCAAGTCTCAAAATTGAAGAACTTGGGGTCCTGTGTTTGAGGGCAGGAAGTATCCAGCATGGGAGAAAAATGTAGGCTGGGAAGCTAGGGCAGTCTTGCCTTTTCACATTTTTCTGCCTACATCATATTCGCTGGCAGCTGATTAGTTGGTGCCCTCCAGATTAAGGGTGGGTCTGCCTTCCCCAGCCCACTGAGTCAAATGTTAATCTCCTTTGGCAACACCCTCACATACACACCCAGGATCAATACTTTGCATCCTTCGATCCAACCAAGTTGATGCTCAGTATTAACCATCATAGTATCCATGCTGGTTAGGCTCATAGTCCAGTTTCCAGAGGCTACTCACCCCTTAAGCATTATTGAAGTATTATTACTATGACTAAGTCTATACTATGACTAAGTCTATACTTGACTCTCCTTCATTATATCTTTTTTTGTGGAATATTTCATTGCTAATTATGGATTTCAGCATCAAGCCCCTCAGCTTCTCTCTTTTTGTGTTGCAGGGGACTGGGATTAGAAACCCTTGCACATAATATTTAAGTGTTCATATCTCTTATAACTGTGTAAAGGACCCTAAATTTTCTGAAGTGATTAAAAAACCAGCTGCACTTTTCTTTCCAGTTGGAAGATTGAGTGAGGGATGGCTGAGAGCTTCTTTCACAGAAAGCTCTAGGATTGAACCTACATAGGTAAGGATCATTTTGTAGAATATTTGATCATTTGCCTGTACATATAAAATAAGAACTGAAAAATTGTCAAAGATTCAAAAGAAATACGTCTGGCCAGTTCAAACTGTAATCATATCATAAAAGTTAAACAGAAGCATAGGATTGACATGAGACATTGTGTCGGAGTCAAAGGGACTAAACTTGTTTTAAGTGCCAAGCTGAGGAATTAAATGGCTGCTTTTTAGGTTTTCCAAACTTTTAGGAGGTATGCATTATTAGATAGTGGCTCAAACCTTGCAGCCGACCCCAATTTTTAGAAAACATAGAGCTCAGAAAATCAGTCATTTGTTTGGAGTTTGAATCTTTGCAAACACTAATTCATAGCAGATTAGAAAACAAGCTTTGGGCAATCATATGGCAAAAACTTCCTTTCATTGTCATCCTACAAGTCTATGAGGACGGGGATTTTGGTTTATTTTGTTCACTACTGTATCACAGTGCTTAGAACTGGTGCACAGTGTATATTCAATAAGTACTTGTTGAATAATTTAGTGGGACACAGTGTGCTCCTTTCACTAAGGAAGTGAAAGAGGGATAGTCATCTCTATTTCCATACCAGACATCAAAGACACGAATATGTGGCCTAGGCATAGCCATAACACACACCTGTCAGGGCATTTGGACCTGGAGGGAAAGATGCAAGCCTGTTTAGATAATATTCACAGAGCAATATTGGCATCAGCCCCCTGGAGCAGGGGTTCCAAGTCTCTGCGTCAGTGGCTGCAGTGTTCTGAAGCATCATGGCAGCAGGACAGAAGCTGGTTTCTAATCAACGCTTTGTTGGCTCTGCGGTGTGGTTCTCATTGCATGGCCTCCGTTGGGGTCCGACCCTTTCCTAAGTCTGATTTTCTGGCTTTCCTACTTAGTCTTTATGGTACCTATAATTATTATGTTACTGAATACCATATGTTAGCTCAAGTTGGCTTCTGTTGCTTACATGCAAGAATCTTAACTGATACTGGTCAGGAGATAACAAGAGATCCATAAAAATGAGAAGTTAGGATTAGGAGATTGTCTTAGTCCATTTCAGCTTCTATAAGAAAACATCCTAGACCTCTGAACAACAAAATTTTATTTTTCACAGTTCTAGAGGCTGGAAAGCCCAAGACCGAGTCACTGGCAGATTTGTTGTTGGGTGAAACCCATTTCCTGATTCACAGATAGTAGTGTTTTCACTGTGTCTTCACATGATGAAAGTGGCAAACAAGCTCTCTCAGGCTTCTTTGTAAGGGCAATAATCCCACTCCTGAGGGCAGATCCCTCTGATCACCTCCCAAAGGCCCACCTCTTAATACTCTCACCTTAATACTATCACTATATTTTTGTTGTTTAACCCTATCACCTAAGAGGTTAGGGATTCAACATGAAGTTGGAGGACACACAAACAGACCACAGCAGAGATTAATAGGTAGCATATTTTCAATGAACTGTGAAGATTAGAGGAAGCACTTTATCTTCGAAATTGGAGGAAAGTTTAATGGGTACTTAGTAACAGGATCAGTTGGGTAAAATCTAGTTACTGAATCCAGGTACTAGGTCAAGAGAGGACTAGAGGAAAATTTTACATTAAGACTGATTCATTACTTTATAAGCCTCTATTTGAATCTGTAAGGTAAAGTGCTGGTTCCTGAGACACTTCAAATCAACATATGAACAACATTATCTTTTGCTATTATTTTCTATGGTAATTAATGCCATTATCATCCTGCAGTTAACCAAGATAGAAATCCCAACATCATCTTAGACAGCCTCCCACCTCCACCTTCTTTGACCTATTATCCAATTAATCATCTCTCAATTCCCACTCGAACAGTCTTAGATCAAGTGATTATCATCTCTCCTGTAACTATAACATTCACTACTTAGCAAGAATTGCCGCACCCTCCAAAAACAATTCTCAAATGTACAATGTATATTCATTAGTTCCAGAATTATTATTCTAAAACAATAATAAGATCTTTTTCCCACTTGCTGAAATATTTTCACAGTTCTTATTTTTTTTTTAATAAGTCAATAGGAACACTTAAAGCTCTCATTAATTTTTGGTGGGAGTTGGGGAGTATGAGAACTATCATGGACACTTTTCAGCTTTTGATATTGCCAGAGAAATATATGGTCAAATGTATTTAAATATTTTTAGTATTCATAATACATTTCCAAAAAGAATCAGGCTGTTGAAAATTATGAAGTGGCAAAACTTCTAAAAAATGTACTAACTTGCAGAATAGAGGTGACCTTACTAATATTAACATTGAATTCAATGTACGATGATTTAAAAAGGACAAGAAGAATACATAATATAATGAAAAAGCCAAGGTACAACAAACCATGAAAAAATGACAGATAAAACTTTATACAACCAAGAAAATTGGATCAAAGCAGTCAAGGCAAAACTGTTAGCTACACAAAGAGAAGCTAGCTACGTGAAAATCCTAGTGGAAATTTTTAACATGACTCTCAGAATTTACAATTCATGCAGAAAATAAAGAATACCTTGTTCAGTTTTCTTTAAGCTTCTGATGTTGCTGAGAAATTGTGTTATTCTGTTGTAAAGTATTTTAAATGTGAACTCACTTTTTTCTCCCTCTCTCTGTGGAAGTGTTCCAGTTTTATTTATGTTTAATCTCATTAATTTTAGTGATGATGTCTATTAATGTGGGTCTTTTTTCACTGCTGGTCACTCAGTGGGCCCTATTCATTTTGGAAACATATCCATCAGTTCTGAAAAACTGTCTTAAACTATTTCTTTGATAATTTCTGGCAATACTAATGCATGTTGAGTGTTCTAATCTTGTAATATTACTTTTTTCTGTTATTTTCATTCCCCTGTTTCTGTTATTGTTTATGTGTTCTACTTCTCCTATTGAACTTGTTCTCTCACATTTTTATTTTCCAGAACCTAGTTCTTGTGATTTGGATACCTCCCTTTGAAAAATTAACATCCCGTTTGTGTTTCATAGATAAAACATCTTTTCTTACTTTCCCTGTATAGTAATTATTGGTATTTTAAAATTTTTCATCACTGTCTGTTTTAAAATTTTTTTTTAAGTTTTAATTTGTGTGGGTACATAGTAGGTATATATAATTATGGAGTGCATGAGATGTTTTGATACAGGCATGCAATGTGACATAAGCACAGCATGGAGAATGGATTATCCATCCCCTCTAGCATTTATCCTTTGTGTTACAAACAATCCAATTACATTACTTTAGCTATTTTATGTATGATTAAGCTCTTATTGACTAAAGTCACCCTGTTGTGCTATCAAATAGCAGGTCTTATTATTCTGTGTTTTCACACCGATTAACAATTCCTGCCTCCCAGCCAACCCCAACTACTCTCCCCAACTCTGGTTACCATTCTTCTCTCTACATCCATGAGTTAAATTGTTTTGATTTTCAGATCCCACAAATAAGTGAGAACATGTGATATTTGTCTTTCTGTGCCTGGCTTATTTCACTTAACATAATGATCTCCAGTTTCATCTATGTTGTTGAAAATGACTGGATCTCATTTCTTTTTCTGACTTAATAGTACTCCATTGTCTGTATGTACTACATCTTCTTTACCCATTCATCTGTTGATGGACGCTTAAGTCAGTTCCCAATCATAGCTATTGTGAACAGTGCTTCAATGTGGGAGTGCAGGTATCTCTTCAATATATTGATTTCCTTGCTTTGGGGATATATACCCAGTAGTAAGATTGTTGGTTCATGTGGTAGCTCTTTTTGAGTCTTTTAAGGAACCTTCAAACCATTCTCCATAGTGTTTGTACTAATTTACATTCTCACCAACAATATACAAATGTTTTCTTTCTCTACATCCTTGCCAGCATTTGTTATTGCTTGTCTTTTGGACATAAGCCATTTTAACTGGGGTGAGATGATATCTCATTATAGTTCTGATTTGCATTCCTCTGTTGGGCACCTTTTCATATGCCTGTTTGTCATTCGTATGTCTTCCTTTGAGAAATGGTTATTCAAATCTTTTGCCCATTTTTGATCAGATTTTTATGCTTTTTCTTACTGAGTTGTTTGAGTACCTTATATATCCTGGTTATTAATCCCTTGCTATTTGGGTAGTTTGCAAGTATTTTCTCCCATTCTGTGGGTTGTCTCTTCATTCTGTTGATTGTATCCTGTTCTGTGCACATGCTTTTTAACTTGATGAGATCCTATGTGTATATTTTTGCTCTGGCTGCCTGTGCGTATGGGGTCTTGCTTAATATATTTTTTGCCCAGACAAATGTCCTGGAGAATTTTCCCAATGTTTTCTTATAGTAGCTTCAGAGTTTGAGGTCTTTAGTCATTAATCCATTTCAATTTGATTTTTGTATATAAAGAGATAAGGTTCTAGTTTCATTCTTCTGCATATGGATATCCAGTTTTCCCAGTACCATTTATTGAAGAGACTATCTTTTCCCCAGTGCATGCTCTTGGCACCATTGTCAAAAATAAGTTCACTATAGGTGTGTGGATTTGTTTCTGGGTTCTCCGTTCTGTTTCATTGGTTTATATGTCTGTTTTCATGTCAGTACTATGTTGTTTGGGTTACTATAGTTGTATAGTATAATTTGATGTCAGGTAATGTGAATTTTTTTTTTTTTTTCTGTCTTGTTCTTTTTGCTTAGGATAGTTTTGGATTTTCTGGGTCTTTTGTGCTTTCATGTAAATTTTATGATTCTTTTTTCTATTTCTATGAAGAATGTCATTGGTGTTTCAATAAGGATCGTATTGAATCTTACTTTGGGTAGTATGGACATTTTAATAATAATGATTCTTCCAATCCATGAACATAAAATATATTTCCATTTCTTGGTATCTTCTTCAATTTCTTTCATTGGTATTTTATCATTTTTATTATAGAAATGTTTTACTTCTTTGATTAATTTCTAGGTATTTAGTTTCATGTGTGACTATTGTAAATGAGATTATTTTTTAAATTTATTTTTTCACATTATTCACTGTTGGCTTATAGAAATGCTGTTGATTTTTTGTGTTGATTTTGTATCCTGCAACTTTATGAATTTGCTTAACAGTTCTAATTGTTTTTTGGTGGAGTCTAGGTTTTTCCAATATAAGATCATATTATCTTCAAATGAGGATAATTTGGCTTCTTCCATTCCAATCTGGATGTCTTTTATTTTTTTCTCTCTTGTTTGATTGCTCTAGCTAGGACTTCCAGTTCTATACTGAACAGTGGTGAAAGTGGGCATCCTTATTGTGTTCCAGATTTTAGAGAAAAGGATTTCATCTTTTCCCCATTCGGGATGATAGCAGCTGTGGGTTTGTCATATATAGCTTTCATTATGTTGAGGTATATTCCTTGTATAATCAGTTTTTTGAGGGCTTTTATTTATTTATTTATTTTTTGTTATGAAGCAATGTTGAATTTTATCAAATGGTTTTCAGCATCAATTGAAATGGTCTTACAGTTTTTATCCTTCATTCTCTTGATATGATGTATCATATTGATTGATTTCTGTATATTGAACCATGCTTGCATCCCTGGGATAAATCCCACTTGGCCATGATGAATGATCTTTTTAATGTATGGTGGAATTTAGTTTGCTGGTATTGTTTGAGGATTTTTGTATCAATATTCATCAGAGATGTTGGCCTGTAGTTTTCTTTCTTTGATGTGTCTTTGGTTTCGGTATCAGGGTAATACTGGCCTCGCAGAATGAGTTTGGAAATCTTCCTTCCTCCTCTATTTTCCAGGATAGTTTGAATAAGGTTGGTATTAGTTCTTTTTTAAATGTTTGATAGAATTCAGCAGTGAAGCCATCAGGTCCTGGGATTTTCTTTCCTGGGATAATGTTTAATACAGCTTTTATCTCATTGCTTGATATTGGTCAGTTCAGGTTTTGGATTTTTTCTGGTTCAACCTTGGAAGAGTTTATGTGTCTAGGAATTAGTTTATTTATTCTAGATTTTCCAATTTATTGGCATGTAGTTGCTCTAGCCACAAAAGATCCTTTGAATTTAGGCAGTATCTGTTGTAATGTCTGCTTTTTCATCTCTGATTTTATTCATTTGGATATTTTCTCTTTTTTCTTAGTTTGGCTAAGTTTTGCCAATTTTCTTTAACCTTTTAAAGAACCAACTTTTTCTTTCACTGGTCTTTTTGTATTTGCTTCACTTCAATTTCATGTATTTCTGCTCTGATCTGTATTATTTCTTTTTTTCTACTAATTTTGGATTTGGTTTGCTCTTGCTTTTCTAGTTCTTTAAGGTGCATTTTTAGATTGTTTACTTGGAGTTTTTCTCTTTTTTTGGTGCAAGCACATTATTGCTATAAACTTTCCTCTTAGTACTACTTTTGCTGTATCCCAATAGGTTTTGGTATGTTATGTTTCCATTATTATTTGTTTCAAAAAATTTTCAATGTCCTTTTAAATTTTTTCATTGACTTATTGATCATTGAGGAGCATATTTTTAATTTCCATGTGTTTGTATAATTTCCAGAATTCCTCTTGTTATTAACTTCTAGCTTTATTCTATTATGGCCAGAGAATATGCTTGATATTATTTCAATTTTTTGCATTTTTAAGACTTTTTTGAGACCTAACGTATGGTCTATCCTTGAGAATAATCCATGTGCTGAGGAAAAGCATGTGTATTCTGCAGCTCTTAGATAAAATGTTCTGTAAATATTTATTAGGTCCTTTTGTTCTGTAGTGCGGATTAAGCCTGATGTTTCTTTGTTGTTTTTCTGTCTGAAAGATATGTCCAATGCTGAAAGTGGGGTGTTGAAATCTCCAGCTATTATTGTATTGAAGCCTGTCTCTCTCTTTAGCTCTAGTAATATTTGCTTTCTTTATCTGAGTGCTCCATGTTGGGTACATATATATTTAGAATCGTTACATCCTCTTGCTAAATTGGCCCATTTACTATTATGTAGTGACCTTCTTTGTCTCTTCTTACAGTTCAAGTCTTGAAATAACATATAATATATATTTTCATATTATTATGATACATAATATGTTTATATATAATGTACATTTTAATATATTTTGTCTGATATAAGTATAGCTACTCTTGCTCTTTTTGTGGTTTCTATTGGCCTGGAATATGATTATCCATCCCTTTATTTTTAGTCTATGTGTGCAATTTTAGGTGCAAGATATTTCTTGTAGGCAATAGAACAATGGATTTTGTTTTTCATCCATTTTGCCGCTCTATGTCTTTTTTGTTTGTTTGTTTTGTTTTGTTTTGTTTTTGTTTTACTCCCGACCTCAGGTGATCCACCCACCTTGGCCTTCCAAAGTGCTGGGATTACAGGCATGAGCCATCGCGCCAGGCCCTATGTCTTTTGATTGGAGAGTTTAGTCCGTTTACATTCAATGTTATTATTGATAAGTATGGACTTACTCCTGCCATTTTGTTATTTGTTTTCTCATTGTTTTGTGGCCTTCTCTTCCTTCTTTCCTTTTTGTCTTCCTTTAGTGAAGATTATTTTCTCTGGTAATATGATTCAGTTTCTTGCTTTTTATTTTTTGTATATCCATTGTATTTTGGTTTCAGGTTACCACAATGTTTGCAAATGCTATCTTATAGCCCATTATTTTAACCTGATAACTACTTAATGCTGCTTGAATAAACAAACAAGCAAAAAGAAGCCTAATAAAAATTCGATGCCTTAATATTGTCCCTGCTTTATAACTTTTTGTTGTTTCCATTTATATGTTATTGTACTACCCATCTTGAAAAATCATTGTAGTTATTATTTTTGATCAGATCATTTAGTCTTTCTACTTAGGATGAGTAGTTTTTACACTACAGTTACAATGTTATAATGTTTATGTGTTTTCCTGTAAACTTACTATTACTAGTAAGTTTGGTACCTTCAGGTGATTACCTATTGCTAATTAACATTCTTTTCTTTCTGACTGAAGTACTGTCTTTAGCATTTCTTGTAGGACAGGTCTGGTGTTAATGAAATATCTCAGCTTTTGTTTGTGTGGGAAAGTCTTTATTTCTCTTTCATGTTTGAAGGATATTTTTGTTGGATATACTATTCTAAAGTATTTTTTTCTTTCCACAATTTAAATATGACATATTATTTCTCCTGGACTGTAATATTTCCACTGAAAAGTCTCCTGTCAGAGATATGGAACTCCATTGTATGTTATTTGTTTTTCTTCTCTTGTTGCTTTTAGGATTCTTTCCTTATGCTTGATTTTGGGAGTTTGATTATTAAGTGCCTTGAGGTAATCTTCTTTGGGTTAAGTCAGCTTGGTGTTCTATAACCTTCTTGTATTTGGATATTGATATCTTTCTCTAGGTTTGGGAAGTCACTCTTGACATTCAGCTGCCCATGTGTTCCTCCTCTGATACACTCCTCTCGGTGTCCAGTTGCCTGTGTGTGTGCCTGCCAGGGTCTCAGGGTTTTTATAGGCACATGATGGGAGCATGGCAGGCCAGGTGGCCTTGGGAAATGCAACATTTGGGCACCAAGGCAGGAGTGCCCGTCTTTACCTCGGTCCATGGGCACAGGCCCGGGGGTGGAGCCCTGGCCAGAGACTAGCCCTTCTCCTCCCAGCACCTCCCTGCCCTGCTTCTGCATCAGTGCCTAACATGCAAAACAAAGTCCCCTTTACTTTGCACTCTACTTTTCTCAAGCAGAAGGAGTTTTGCCCCATAGCCACCACAGCTAGAAATGTGCTGAGTCTCACCTGAAGCCGGCAAGTCTCAAAGGCTCACCCAAAGCCCTCAACTTAGTACCTGGTTATTATTGCTGATTATTTAGGGCCCAAAGTCTCTTTAGCTAGTAGATGATGCCAGTACTGGGCCTTTTCATCCAAGGCAATGGCCCAGGGTGTGTCTAGAAATGTCATCCAGGAGCTGGATCCTGGATTGTGGGCCTCATAACTCTGACTGGTGCCCTCTCCTGCTGTGGCTGAGGTAGTATCTAAGATGTAAGACTAGTTCTTCCCACTCTTTCATCTCCTCTCCTCAAACAGAAGGAATGGTTCTCTTTTGTAGCCATGAGTTGTACAGACTAGGGTTATGGGAGGGGTGATGCTAGCACTCTCTTAGCCATCCTAGGTGGTATCTTAGTAGGTAATATGCCCCCCAAATCCACTGTCTCTGAGTCCAGTTTAGTACTAGGACTTTACTATGAGTTACAGTTCTTATGGCCTAGCCTGCCTTTCCAGTTTATTTAGAGCACAAAGCACTTAGCCCACGGTAATAAAGTTTTCAGAAACTCAAGTTTGGTTCTCTGGGATCAGCGATCCCCTCCGGCTAGGGCTGGTTTAAATGCTTTCTCCATGGGCAGGCATCAACAGAGTATGGTCCACTTTTCCTTTTTGCTCTAACAGGACAGCAGCACTGAGTCCAATGCCTCACCATTACTGTGACCTCTCCCCGTACCCAGAGATGCTCTGCATACCACACTGCCACTGCCAATGGAGTAGGGGAGTGGTGGTGTTGATGATTTGAAACTGTTTTTTCTATCTCTTCAGTGCCTCTTTCAGTGATACAAAGTTATAACCAGGCACTCACCTGACTTTTGGTGATGCATGCTCATCTGTTTTTTTATTCTTACGAAAGTGTTTTTCTCTTTGTAGATAGTTGTTAACTTGGTATCCTTGTGGGATGGAAGACAATCAGTGAGACTTCTATTCCCCATCTTGCTCCCTCAATCTCTTTGATTACTTCCTTTTTGTTTGCTTGTTTTTGTGTTAGAATATTTCCTTAATGTCTAATGTTTCTTGGATATCTGCTAATATTTACGAGTGAGAAACTTAAAAGTTGTTTGAAGCTTTGGTTGTGTAGGTATTGTTTATTGACTATTGGGTAGAACACTATAGAGTGATTTAACAGAGAACCTGTTGTTATTTTCTGTGTGACCTTCAACAAGTGACCTAATCTTTTCTCTTTTCATTTGTAAAAAGTGGTGGATAATGGAGCTCAGTTCCAAGGTTGATATGGAAATTAAATAGAATAATACATTTACAATGCCTCAAGTGCCTCCCACAGTCAATGTATGATGATGTGCCGAACCCCTATTAACCTCAATAAGGAAGGCATCAGGTTCAGGACACTCAAGAAGAGACCCAAAGTGAGCTAACAAGACATGGGGTTTTATTAGGGGATTATATACAGGGAAGATAGTCCAGTAGCAGAGAGCAGGATAGGAGAACCGTCTTACATAAACAGTCCAGTGGTAGCAGACTGGACAAGATATCCACCTTATATACAGTCCACTGTGGTGGGACTTATGTATCTGCCTTCCTGCAGTCCAGTGGTAATGGGCTGTACAAGATAATGGCACAGCCAAGTAGCAGTGGGCTGGGCAGGAAAATGACAACCACTTACAAACAGCATGTGGTTTGTGTAGCATTTTCACTTAATATCTTCCCTTTAATGACCTCCAACTGACAGCCTTCATTTAACCCAAAACTCAGGGCCCTAATCCTCTGTATAGCCTGTGTTCCACAGGATGGATTGAAGGCTCAGATGCTCCTCATGAACAAGGAACAAATCTCCAGGTTGGCCACTCCTGATTCCTTAGCTCAGAACACATATTCAGGTGCATCTACCATACAGGGTTATTTTAAGGGTATGCTTAAGTTATTGTTATCAGATATGTTTACTCTCCAAATATATTTGTTTTGTCTGCAATATAAGCAACTGTTTAGATAGCTTACTGCAGGATCAGGCAGAAATTGAGTTTTCTACAGTCCTTTGTTTCTTTCCCCAATTTGTAGGGTGTCTACTGAACATAGAGTTTAAAATATGAATTGTAGATTTGGATAGATTTGTTTTTTGACTCTTGCCTGTCCTTAGGGTGTAACTCTGGGCAAGTTACTTTAGCTCTTTGCTCTTCAGTTTCATCATTTCAGAAATTGACATTATAATAAATAGTATCTATGTTACAAAGATTTTTTGTGGAATAAATGAGATACTGCATATAAGGTCTTGGCACATAATAGAAGCTTAATAAATTTGACCAGTAATGATAATACCAGAAATTACAACAGTAGCCACATATGTTTGATAAGCATTACTAGTTAATTCATTACAGATGCACATTTTCAGTCCCATTGTCCTTTTCATTGATTCTCCAAATTCCTTGGTAAGGATAGAGATAGCATGTATTCATCAGGTAAACCCCAGATTAAGAATTTTACTTAATATATTTTAAAGTACAGTTTAGTAAACCTTTTGTATAAAGGGCCAGACAGTAAGTATTTTAGATGTTGTTGTCTCGAACTACTCACCTCTGCTTCTGTATTGTGAAAATGGCTGTAGACAATATATAAATGCATGGATGTGTCTATGTACCAATAAAACTACTTACAAAAACAGGTGAAAGAGAGGAATTTGGTCCATGGGTTATAGTTGGCCAAACCTTGCTTTATACAACATGGCTCTAGATTAGAATAACAATAGATTTGACATAGTCTTGCTGCTATTGCAAACAAAGAAGTAGACATTCCTGACGCTTTTCTGCATATCTCATTATTGGCTAGATAACTCTTTCCTTTCTAATGGGTTCTAAAGTGTTTTCCTATAAATGAGCACCTTCAGAAGCTGTTTACATTAAGATTGATGTGGTGTTAAATGAGTAAATGAATAGCAAGACCATTAGCACACAAAAGTTTGTTTCATTTTTTTTCCCTTATCTTTCTGTCTCTAAGGATGATGTCAAACCCATGTATCTAAACAACCACTTTGAATCTATTTACAATTGATGGGAAATGCACAAAAGTGGTTTTCCCCTTAAATTTGTTTTTATGAAAGAGATTCTGATTTTAAGGGACTCTGTAAAAGATTATGAATCATTATGAAAAGATGACTCACCTAGAAGGAAAGCAAATCTCTGTAACAGTGCAGTTCGGGAAAACACTTTTTTATAAAGTAAAATCCACATATATAAAACTTAAGCGTTTGGTATATTTGTAGGGGAAATAATTTATATCACATTAATGAAATGTTTTACCCACCTAAGATATATTTTGACTTAACATCTTTTAAGAAAGTATATGTTAATTTGGTATCCTTAGGAGAAAACGGGTGTGTTACGCCTTTTAACCATAGGCCTAGAACATAGTCTTCTCTCTGACTACTCTTTATGGTAATAATAGTTTACATGTTGTTAGGCTATATTTTTATAAAATAAAAATATGATAAAATAAAGGGAAAATTATGCTTATTGATCAATCAACCAACCAATAAATATTCATTATTAAGTCTTAGACAGAGTGTCAAATGCCACACAGGATTTAGAAGTACATTTCATGGCCCTTGTAGTGACCATGTAACTGCAGGATTTTATTGGAGAAAGAATATAGGGATTGAAATATTTAAGTAGACTTCATGGAGAAGATGAGACTTGAAAGAAAGAGTTCAAATGAATACAGAAGGAAGGACATTGTAGGAACATCATGACCGAATATATAAGTATGTCATGGCAGATTTGCCAAAGAGACTAGGATGACTAGAGCATTTGGGGCATGTAGGGACAAGTGACAGGTAAGCCAGATAATTGTTCTGTTCTAAAGAACAGGAGATAATAAAGAGAACACACATTTCCTCCTGCCTTCAAGAAGCTTAGGCTCTTGAAGCTTAGGTAGAGAGACAAATTGCATACTCTGGAACCATTTGTAACAAAGCACAGGATCTGCTAAGAGTCAACTGAGTGATACAGACAATACCTCTACCTGTTAAATGGTTACAGAGGAAGAATAGCTCATTCACTGCAAAATGGATAAGGCTTTAAGGAGGAGGCAGAATGAGATCATTACTTTGAAGAATAACTGGAATTTGATTATTTAAGGGGACTATAAAATGTCGTAGATGTAATTATGTAGGGGAAGTCACTGAAGCTTAAGTGTGCCAGGCAAATTTATAAGACAGTGAACAGACTTGACTGCTGAAGTAAAAACTGCATTTTAGAAACTAAAAACAGTTTATGTATTTATTGTGTATTTACTATGAGACAGATGTCTATTTTATATCAATCTAGTCCTCCATCTCAGGAATTAGAGTATATCACTCCCCTCCTTTGCAGATGAAAACACTGAGACTTTAAGGAATGAAGAAATGTGGATGTAATTATGTACAAACTGATAACCACTGAAGGTTATAAAAAGGAGAATGATAAACAATTTAGGATGAGTTGTCTGTCATCAGTTTCTCAGAGTGTTATACAAGGTAGCGTTGTAGGATTTAAAAGACCAGACTCAAAAAAGTTAGGGCATAAACAAGTGTTGACTAGTATGGGAAAGAGGTATGGTTACTGGTAGAATGGAAGCTGAAAAAATTAGAATGAAGGGGTTTCAGCTGATAATATAATATTCAAGTAAAAAGGTCTTTTATGAAATTATACACAGTATAATTTTGAAATGAGGGATTATTTGAAATATACATTGAGAAATTATCATAAAATATCTACTTGAAGCACTGAGATGAGATGAAAGCAACATGATTATTGAGTTTTGGAAAAGGCCTCCAAGTTAAGTGAGAGATATTAAATGGTAGGAGAGGAAGGGGGTGGTTGGATGGGTGGGAGAAATACTAATCTTAATGCCACAGAAAAAAGTATTTCAAGAACGAATGTCAATAATAACCAGAATTAAACTGAATTCAATGAAAACATATAAGCAAGTATCAACAACAGCCGTAACAACACCACCACACACATATACACACATGCACATAACCACTAGACAACTTAGCACAGCTGTTAACAAAATGGTGAGGATGAAGCTCAAAAAATAGGAATTGCAATAAAACTTGGAAAACTATAATGATAAATTTGAGGATGTTTGAGAATAAGAAAACAAGTTAAAATGTAACCTAGAAGAACATCAAGGTCAAGAAAATATCTTCTTCCTACTTCCAACTTACTTTAATTATAGGAGACCCTAGGTTGCTTATGTGCAAGGGAAAAGAAGTCAGTTGACATAAAATAGAATATTACTAGTAATAATAACAATAGGGACTATAATACAAATAACAAACTGAGTCAGGATCCATCTTTCTATGTATAAAGAGCGTCTATTTGAAAATTGGCTTTCTAGTTTATAAGCTGTAAGATATTGAATAACCCCCTGATTTATTTTGTCTTAATTCCCTAATCTATAAGATGAAAATAATACTCACTCATTTGCCCCAGATATATTAATTAAGCAATCATAATGTTTCAGATACTGTGCTAAGGTTCAAACACTGTAGTAAGAATATGGGTTTCAGGAGATGAATAGTTTAGGGAATGAGATGAGTAAATAAACAATTAGATTCCAGGGTTAAGAGCAATAATATGTATTTGAACAAGGTGCTATGAGAACACAAAGGCAGTGCATTTAAATTTAACTAGTGTAATTAAATGAAGAAAAAAATAGAGAAGTTAGTCAAGTGATCAGATTAGGGGGCCACTGAAGGCAGAAGGCAAGTTTACAAAGACACAAAGGTTTGAAATAACATGATCCTTTGCTGAAGTTGCTTATCAGCTTGAGGAGATTTGGGGCTGAGACGATGGGGTTTTCTAAATAGACAATCATGTCATCTGCAAACAAGGACAATTTGATTTCTCTTTTCCTAATTGAATACCCTTTATTTCTTTATCTTGCTTGATTGCCCTGGTCAGAACTTCCAACACTATGTTGAATAGGAGTGGTGAGAGAGGGCATCCCTGTCTTCTGCCAGTTTCTAAAGGGAAAACTATCAGCAAACTACTGCAAGGACAAAAAACCAAACACCGCATGTTCACACTCATAGGTGAGAATTGAACAATGAGAATACTTTGACACAGGAAGGGGAACATCACACACCAGGTCCTGTCATGGGGTATGGGAAGTGGGGAGGGATAGCATTAGGAGATATACCTAATGTAAATGACGAGTTAATGGGTGCAGCACACCAACATGGCACATGTATACATATGTAACAAACGTTGTGCACATGTGCCCTAGAACATAAAGTATTAAAAATAATAATAATAACATGATCTTTTTTTAAAAATACAAACATGTACATTGGATGATTACACTGAAAACCACCTGTTAGATATGTGGTGGGAATTTAGAAAAGTGTGATAGGTAGTTTCTAAGAGGCCCTCAATAATCCTACCTCCTAGCGTTCACACATTCAGGTAATATTCTCTCCATGAGTGCAGGCTGATTTACTGTCTTGCTTCTAACCTATACGATATAGCAAAAGTGATGAGATGTCACTTTTGTTATTCGATTACAGAGAATTTTAACTTCTATCTTCCTAGCAGAGTATCTTTCCATGTTTCATGAAACAAGTTGCCGTGTTAGAGAGGTCCACAGAGCAAAATTTGAGGGTAGCCTCTGGCGAACTACGGGCAAAGAACTGAGCTCTTTAATACAACAATCCACATTAAACTGAGTCTTGCCTGTAATGAATGCTCTTGGAAGCAAATTCTGCCCCAGTTGAACTTTGATTGCAGCCTTGTGAGAGACTCTGAAGCACAGTATTCAGCTAAACATTGCCAAAATCCTAATAGAAACTTTTACAGCTTCTATTTTACATAATAAGTGTGTTTTTAAATGTTCTTATTTTAGTAAAACATACATAACATAAAATTTACCATCTTAACCATTTTAAGGATCAGTGGTATTAAATAGACTCATAATGCTGTGCAACCATTGGCATCATCCATTTCTCTAACACTTTCATCTTGTAAAACTGATACTCTATACCCATTAAACAATGAGTGTCCATTCTCTTACATCCACCCAACCCTGGACAATCATCATTCTACTTTCTGTTTTTATGATTTTGACTGTTCTACATACCTCGTAGAAGTGGAATCATACAGTATTTGTCTTTTTGTGACTGGTTTCTTTCACTTAGCATAATGTCCTCAAGGTTCATCCATTTTGTAGCATATGTTTGAATTTTCTTCCTCTTTAAGGTTCAATAATATTTCATCTTATGTATATACTACATTTTGCTTACCAATTTATCTGTTGACAATGACTTGGGTCACTTCCATGTCTTGGCTATTGTAAAAATTGCTACTATACACATGGGTATACAGATATCTCTTTGAGACCCTGCCTTCTATTTTTTTGGATATCTACCCAGAGGTGAAACTGCTGCATCATCTGATAATTCTATTTTTAATTTCTGGAGGAATCACCATATTGTTTTCCAAGCAGTGGTACCATTTTACCTTTTCACCGGTAGTGCATAGGGTTCTGACTTCTCCACATTCTTGCCAACATTAGTTGTTTTCTGCGAATTTTTTTTTTGTAGCCATTCTGATGAGGCTGTTATTATTAGTCTCATTATCATAATGTGAGTGCTATCTTATTGTAGTTTTAATTTGCATTTTTCTAGTGATTATTAATGCTAAGTATCCTTTCATGTGCATATTAGCCATTTGTATATCTTTTTTGGAGAAACGATTACATAAATCCGTTGTCTATTTTTGAATCAGGTTGTTTGTTTTGTTGTTGTTGTTGAGTTTTAGGAGTTCTCTGTATACTCTGGTTATTTATCCCTTATCACATATATGATTAGCAAATATTTTCTCCCTTTCTGTGGATCACCTTTTATTCTGTCGATAGTGTCTTTGATGCATAATTTTTAAAAATGTTCATGAAGGTCAATTTTTTATTTTTTCTACTGTTGTCTATGTCTTTGGTATCATATCCAAGAAATCACTGCCACATCCAATCTCATGAAGCTTTTACTGTATGTTTTAGATATTACATTTAGGCCTTGGATGCATTTTGAGCTAATTTTTCTATATGATTTTAGGTAAGGGCCCAATTTGATTATTTTGCATGTGAATATCTAGTGTCCCTAGCACCATTTATTGAAGACTGTCTGTTTCCCATTGAATGGTTTTGGAGCCCATGTCAAAAATTATTTGAAGAAAAATGAACACAACCTAAGGGACCTGTGGAATACCATCTAACAGACCTAATGGAACAATATATATATTTTTGGAATTCCAGAAGGAGAAGGGAGAAGTGGGCAGAGAGAATATTTGAAGAAATAATGACTGAAAACTCCCCAAATTTGATAGAAGACATTGATATAATCATCCAATAAGCTTAACAACTTCCAAGTAAGATGAACTCAAAAAAGAAAACCCACACCAAGACATATAATAATTAATTATTTGAAAAATGAAGACAGAGTCTTAAAAACAGAGAAGCAATTCATCACACACAAGATATTCTTAATGAGATTATCTACATATTTCTCATCAGAAACTTTAAAGGTCAGGAGGTCAGTGGGTGAATTTATTCAAAGTGCAAAAAGAAAAAAAAGTAAGACTTATATATATATATATATATACACACACACACACACACACACACATACACACCCTATATGTAGTAAGACTGTCCTGCAAAAGTGGGGGAGAAATTAAGGCATTTACAGATAAACAAAAGCTGAAGGAGTTTTTTATCACTAGACTTGTCCCATAAGAAATGCTTAGGGGAGCCTAGCAAGTTGAACTGAAAGGACACTAGACAGTAACTAGAAGGCATATAGAGAAATAACAATCTTAATAAAAGTAAATACATGAACAATTATAAAAGCAAGTGGTATTGTAATAGTGGTTTATAACTTCACTTTTCATTTTCTATGTGATTTAAAAGATTAAAACATTTAAAGAGCTTTCTTTTATTATTATACTTTGTAAGTTCTAGGATGCATGTGCACAAGGTGCAGGTTTATTACATATGTATACATGTGCCTTGTTGGTGTGCTGCACCCACTAACTCATCATTTACATTAGGTGTGTCTCCCAATGCTATCCCTCCCCTCTCCCCTAACCCCACGACAGGCCGAAATGTGTGAGGTTCCCCTTCCTGTGTCCAAGTGTTCTCGTTCAATTCCCACCTATGAGTAAGAACATGAAGTGTTTGGTTTTTTGTCCTTATGATAGTTTGCTGAGAATGATGGTTTCCTGCTTCATCCATGTCCCTACAAAGGACATGAACTCATCCTTTTTTATGGCTGCATAGTATTCCATGGTGTATATGTGCCACATTTTCTTAGTCCAGTCTATCATTGATGGACATTTGGGTTGGTTCCGAGTGTTTGCTATTGTGAATAGTACTGCAATAAAGGGGACAGGGCTTTTAAAGGAGTAGAGTTTTTATATTTTGTTGAAGTTAAGCTGGTATAAATTCAAGTTACAGTGTTATATCTCCAGGATGTTAAATGTTATATCCATGGTAACCACAAAGACAATAGCTATAGAATATTTACAAAAGTAAATTAGAAAGAAATTTAAATGTTTTATTACTGAAACAACTAAACACAAAATGAGCTAGTAATGTGGGAAATGGGGACAAAAAATCTGCAAGACAAATAGGAAACAAATAGCAAAATGACAAAAGTAAGTCTTTTTTGCCCAATAGTTTTTTTCCTGATCACATGGTTACCCTACACAGAGCACAATCCAAGAGCAATCATCAACTTCTACATCCTTTGGTAGGAAGAATTCAAAAATACATGGTTCCTCAGAAGTTCACAAGTGGAAAATCTCAGGGGTCATCAGTTACCCACAGCCATAAATGCATCCTTTAATAACTGTCTTCCTCTTTTACTTTTCCTACTCCCTTACTCTGCCTTCAGGAATAATTCACCAATAAATTATTTGCACTTATATCTTTGTCTCAGGAGCTCAGCTTTGGACCTTTAACAACCTCATACTGAAAGTAATTAAAAGATAATTAAGCAGAAGCCAGCAAAACTATAGAAATTAGAGTAATCAGAGTGAAAAGTGATGAGAACCTGAAATAATACAGTGGCAGAAGAAATACAAGGAAGGGATTAATTTAAAGATATCAAGGAGGTAAGGATCAGTGAGAAATTGTGAAATATTGAAGTGAAATACTAACAAGGGAGGAAGAATCAGGGATAATCCTAGTTCTGTGGCTTAGGCAATTAGTTAGATGAGTAATGGGGGAACCACAAGAGGAGCACGTATGTGTATGTATATGTGTGCTTATTAGTAGAGACCACATAATGAATATTATTCAGATACCTGTGGAAATTTCACAAGGCAATCTTCAGTAGACTCTTGACCATCTAGTCTGATACTGGAAAAATTTCAGAAAAATACATTAGGGAACTGATGTCTGTGGGACCACCTTTGACCAGTAGGAGATGGAAGTTGGTAGACAAATACTTTTAACTTTTGTCCCCTGGGTGGACAGTTCTTGTATTTCTCAAGACTTCTGAGAATATTGCACATGAACAAGAAACAGTTGCTTGTTGGGGTGACCAATTTAAAATTATATCTTTGCACTTGTTTTTCCTTATTCTCTGTTTCATTCTTCTGTTTCTCATATCCTGTCTCTCTCTCTGGGCATAATCCCAAGAAACTATCTGTACAAAATCCTTTATTTCAAGCTCTGCTTTTGGGAGAATCCAGGTTAAGACAAAGAATAAGTTAATGCAGAGATGGAATTGGACGTGCAGATGGGATAATTAGCTTGAAGCAGGAGCAGAGGCGATGTCTTTCAATACATAGGTGAAAATAATGGGTATAGCCATAGATGATTTTTGTAAGTGTATTAGTTTGTTTTCACACTGCTAATAAAGACGTACCAGAGACTGGGCAATTTACAAAAGAAAGAGGTTTAATGGATTTACAGTTCCATATGGCTCGGGAAGCCTCACAATTGTGGCAGAAGGCAAGGAGGAGCATGTCACATCTTACATGGATGGCAGCAGGCAAAAAGAGAAGGTTTGTACAGGGAAACTCCCACTTTTAAAACCATCAGATCTGCCAGGTACAGTGGCTCATACCTGTAGTCCCTGCACTTTGGGAGGCCAAGGCAGGTGGATCTCCTGAGCTCAGGAGTTTGAGACCAACCTGGCCAACATGATGAAACCCCATCTCTACTAAAAACACACACACACACAAGTTAACCAGGTGCGGTGGTGGGCACCTGTAATCCTAGCTACTTGAGCTACTTGGGAGGCCTGAGGCAGGAGAATCACTTGAACCTGGGAGGCGGAGGTTGCAGTGAGCTGAGATAGCACCACTGCATTCCAGCCTGGGCAACAAGAGCAAAACTCCATCTCAAAAAAAAAAAAAAAAAATCAGATCTCATGAGATTTATTCACTATCATGAGAACAGAATGGGTAAGAGCCACCCTCATGATTCAATTACCTCCCACTGGGTTTCTCCTCCCATGACAAGTGGGAATTGTAGGTGAGATTTGGGTGGGGACATAGACAAATCATATTAGTAAGGGATAAAATAATTTTGGTTATGCCTAAATATTTTTGGCAAAATAGAATGCAATTTCACCTGCTGAGGTTAAGGGAGGATGTGGTGGTGTGAAGATTTTCTGAGAAATGTGAAAATTTGGAACAGCAACGTAGAGGAATGGAGTAGATACTACCTAAAGATCTGTAGAGGGTTGCCCAGGAGGCTTTTAAGACCTAGCTATGATTTATTTATTATTTTTTGTAGCATCAATTCTCCCTAATGGGTTCTTTTCTTCAGAAGAAACTGTAATCACTAGAAAATGGTCTTCTCTGGGGATTGCAAGGTTGGTATGGTGGGTAGAATAAAGAATAGGATTATGAAGCTTAAAGAGCTGGGTCTTGGACCAAGACTGCACAGTGAAGGGAGTAAACACAGAACTACATTGATAGATTTGTAACAAATGATATAGCTTTGCTGTGACTGTGGTGTAGAATGACTAAGAAAGAGAAGAGGCTGTATAGAGACAATTGCATCTCTGTGAAAAAATTCAGGAGTGTAGCAGATTTGAGTTGTGATAAGTTCCAGGGTGTTGCTGTGAAGTGGATTTGGGGAAGGTCATTGGACATAAAGATAGGCTGCTGAATAAGCCCTCATCATAGTCTTTGACATCACCCAAAACACTTGTGAAACTAGAGATGGAATAGATGACTCTTGGCCATATGTAGACCATAAGTCCCTGTTTTTGGCAGATGATAGTGCAAAAAAAGAAAAGAAGGAAACAATAGGGATTCTACCAGACAAGAACCCTGATGGGGATTTGGAAACGGTAATGAGGGGCAAGAAAGTAACTGAATTTCCTCTTTATTGGTTTCTGGTATCCACAGAGCTTGAATGATAGGAAATGTACAGTTAAGCCTGATTTTGTATATAGGGGACTGGTATTATTTGTAACTTTAGGATTGTTACGAGGACTCAGTATATATGAAAACATTTTGCCAGCAGTGGATTACTACTCTTACATAAGTTAATAAAATACAGAGAGGAAGCAATTGAAAAAACAAGGTCAAAAAGGATACTGGATGACATCAAGAAATATAAATAGAAGTTGAGAGCAGCACTGTAAAGAAAGATGACTATTTTCTCTGGGACTGGAGGGTAATTTGAGAATATAAGAGTAGAAATGGAGACATTGCTATCCTCATTTATTCTAGAGCATATTTCAGGTTCATTATGTGGAATTTAAACATACCTGTCAAAGTGACTGGGTTATAAAATCATTAATTTAGGAGACTGACTTAGATTTTAAAGCCATTTTGTTTTTGAATTTATCTTTAATACCATATTTCTACTTTTAGAGGTAATGAAATGGCTTTGTTGTGTAGCAGTCCAGATGTTTAGGAAATATTTAAGCATACTTTCTAGTTATTCATCATTATCCAAGTCCTGAGTGAGTTTTGTGGCGGGTGATCATTAAATTCTAGTAGGACGTTAATAATAAGATGGAAACCTGTGCTTGTGGCGATTCCTGCAAGGCAGGACAGAACTTATCCTTTCCAAAACTGTCAGCTTGACTCATTGCATCCTCCTCTTCACCTTGTTTGCAACTGTAAAAATACAAATAAATGGAGAAACTCTGGAAAGAATATTAAATGATTCAGAACAACTATGTCTCTGTATTTCTTGATCTTTTGAATAAGGGCAAAAACATTTTTAATGTTTTGAAATGATTTTAAACTCAAAATATTGCCTACTTTATACATTATTACTATCATCAAAATATGAATTACGGTATCAGGCAAACACATTTTCTTCAGAGACTTTCTTTCAAAAATTTTCATTTTAAGTGATGTCTTGCTTTATTCTTCTCAACAGAGTGAAGGGGAGATCCACTAAAGAGAATACAAGGCCCACTTGTCACTTGTGTAAATGCCCTGTTTTGATATAGACTGAAAAACGTGCAGCATACATAAATTCAACTTTACAGAGAAGAATTCAAGCTTAAATGTAACAGTGACTCAGTACAGTTCGTTACATACAGTGTAACTAGTGGGCACCATGGGTTAAGTCCAGGAACAAGTGAAGCCTGAGATTGCATGATGTGTAACCTAGGACAAATCACCTAATCTGTTTGTGCTGTGGTTTCCTCATCTATGAAATACAACACTGTAAAACTCATAGAACTGTGATAAAGTTAAGGATAAACTGAGAGAGAAAATATGAGAAGTCATCAAAAACAGTACCTACCACATGTAAGTATTCACTTTAATGTCCACTAGGTTCTCTTACGTATGGTGAGATATATTTGAAACTATTTTTACTTTACTTAATGCTCAATGTCTTAATATTATACAGCTATTAAATAGTATTCTTTTGATGCTTAAATTCAGAAAAAATATATCAAATGTTGTAAAAAGCAAAATTATCCAGTTATTTAAATATTAACACTTTAATTAGATTTCTCAAACATGTAATGAAAATCATAAGTACATTATATCACATGTAAGACTTTCAGTCACTTAAATAAAGCAGGAAAACACTTGAAATTATCTCAAAATTTTTAAAGATTTATACTTAACCCAGTTACAAAATTATCAATACAGTGTATGTAGACTTCTTTTCATTATATTTTTATTATTATTCTCATTCTTGTTAACATGTTCACTCTTAAATTTCTTCTTGGGTCCTCTTGGGGTTATAATAACTTCATCAGTCATATTGTTTATTTCCTAAAGATGTAGCCATCTTCTAAGCCGAAAATAAAAGATTATCGTCTCATTGCAGCTGAAGTTGCAAGTTCTGGATGATCAATTGATTCTTTGTTGGCATATGGACTTAGTTGTATTTTCCAAACCTTGGCAGTAATGCTCCAGGCTGAGCATCGTTTAATTTCTCATCTTTACTTGCTACATCCACAGAACTACCTGAGCCTAGACATTTCCACTGAGCTTTAGCTTTGTAGATCCTGTTCCCTTTCCCAAAATTGTTTAGAGAAATTTTACTCTGCCAGTATTACATCCCCACTGTTTGGTCCTCTTCTATTAATCCGGAGTGTTAGTATAACGGAAGATTAATGTTTGACCTATTAATATGTCATTATCAATAATTTAACCAGGAGACAAAGGATTGAGTCTGCATAATTACTTCTCCTCTTGAGAACATTTTTAAGCTGTTATTTGGGAACACATTGCTAACTCCTTCTTGTTTGGTCTTTGTGTGTACAATGACACGTTTTTCATACAGTTCCCACATTTCTCAGGAGTATTTATCATAGAGTTTCCTGTTGTCATTTATTTACTCAATTGGTAGAGAAAGGTTTCTACTTGATGAGTGAAAATGTACTTAATAGTAGAAACACAATACTCAAATACTCCCATGCTAATTAAAATCAATGAGTCTATATATTATTTGAGTTGCCACTCTTTTGCATTATAATAACTATTTAAATGCTTTATATTTATTTTCCTATTTTAGACTTGTGGATTTTCAGAGATTTAACTTGTTCTATTTAATTATGTTTTTCATTATGGCTGGACATTTGACAATCTGATATAGCCCCTTTACCATTTCAGCAATACCCTCTAAAACCCATGAAATAATTCTTGCTTTTTCTCAAGCTAGTTTAGACTGCCTTGAATGTTCCTTGCTATGAGATACAAAATAAGCTTCTTCCCTTGTTCTCCTTCTTCTAGAAGTGTTAGGGTGCACATAAGATGGTCTTAGTCATATTGCTGGTAGCCAAAATGATGCTTTGCCAGGGTACGTTAGTGACAGAGGTGCAAAAGATATTTTTTCCAAAAGCATGAATGCACAATGTTTCTAATTTAGTACTGATCTCCCTGTATCTCTCATTGTTTCAATATGTATTTTATTTGCATTTTTTTTAAAACAAAATACCTATTTAACTGATTAACTCCTCAAACAAGCTTTAATTACATTGTCTTTTTTATACTTCTTTGAGACCTCATTGACAATTATTTTTGGTTATTGTATTTGCTGTGGAAATTTCATCTTTTATAATTTTTTGTTTTCTGTACCAGGTTCCATTTTCTGTTAGTTTTATTAGAGAATCAAGGTATTTCAATGCGATGGTATAAAATATGAAAATATATTGTTAATTTGTCCCAAATTGCTGTATATATGAATGTATTATTTTACAAGTACTTTCCCCAAAAAGATTGAAATTTCTTTTATATTATGCATGTATTTTATACATCAAAGGACTTTTATTATCTGCATATTATGTTTGATTGAATAACTATGTTTTTTGTTAAACTAGATTTCATATAGTATTACCAGAATATTGTACCTCTGTGAGTGAATGAATAAAACGTGTACCTGCTCTACACTCTAATTTACCAGAAATTTGGAACAATTTGGGATTGAAATTGTGTAATTGGTTTGGCTTCCGCACAAACACGTTTTAGACATGAAAGAACACAGCTCACCGAGAGTAATAATAAGCTCACGATGGGCCTATCAGTTGGACAGACAGTGATAATTCTGGTTAAGTGTCCTCTTCTGGACTGCTTGGAAGTACAGCAGGTATAATATTTAAAACTAGAATCAAACACAAAATCTTAGAACTATATGGATGTTGAAAATAACAGAGTAAGACTACAGTAACATCGAGACTAATTTATAGATAATTTTTAAGTATTATTCTGAATGACAAATGATCATTTTGAAATCATAATTGAAAATTTGGTTGGATTTTATTTGGAATCGTGATTTGAAAATTCAATAAGGGTGTTTATATTTGTGAATATAACTTCCTAGCCTTTTATTTGTAATCATTTGAGTTTAAATGTCTTTCTGAATCTGAAAACCTAAAATAAGAAAATCCTGACATTGGTCCTTATTTTATTCACTGAGAAACATTTAATTGGAATTTTATTTTGCTTTGAAATATGGTGTTTTATTAGCCCCTGTATCTGACAGGATAACTTCCTGTTCTGTCTTTCTTTCCTCTCACTTCCTCTCCCTTGTTCCTTAAAATAGGAAAGACCTATCACCGGGGAGAATGAAATACCTTTCTACCTTTATTTATGATCTAGAGAATTGTTGCTAGCACTACTAATAACTCAGTGATTGTAAAGAGAATGTCTACAATTGAAGAGAGAAACTAGCAGCTTTGCACATAGTCCAACCATAACAGTAGCAAGAATGCAGAAGTTTCTTTAGACAAAGTGTAAGTTGTATAATCAATATTGACTATTTGAGTTTGCTTTGCCAACATTTTAGTAATTTTTCTTATATAGTTACTTGTAGTAAAAAAAAAAATTATATTCTACCATATATTTTTCATCACATAGCTGTTCAGTAAGCATGAACAACTACAAGAATGAGTGATTTGTCTTGAGATGAATTCATCTACATCATATAAAGAGCCATGCTTTTTCTCAGCAACACAAAGCATATAGTTCTACTTTTGGTTTGGGTTTTTTTAAGAAACAATTCTTTCTTTTTTCTTTGAGCAGCCAGTGTGCTGAGACTAAGTGGGTTTTCTCACCTCTCCTGCACGGCCTCTCTTGCAGCATGGTAATCAGTCACTTTGCAGTTATTTGTGAAAGGAAATCTGTGCTTTTCCCTACAGATTAGGAGAAGAGACTATGCTTTTTTAGACTACTTGAGCCAATATGCATTTTCCATGACTTTCTGAGAAGTCCTAGATAAGGAGGCAGAAAAGGGAATATATTTCCATTGTAATTAATTTTTAGTTAGCTGGGGTGAGAATATTGGTTGTAATTAACAAGTTCAGCTGAGTGGGGAGTAGGCTGTGGTTTTCAAACATTAGTGTGCATCAGAATCACTTGGAGGGCTGTTAAAATACAGACAACTGGGCCATCCCTAGAATTTCTGATTCAGTGATTCTAGGGTAAGGCTCAAGAATTTGCATTTGTAATAAGCACCAGGTGATTCTGATTGTGTTAGTCTGGTGACCCACACTTTAGGAACCACCACATTAAAAAATACATGCTCTGTGAATCCACTAGATTGTTAGGTTGTTGGCCCTCACAGAGCAGTAACTTTCTCTCATCACCCCTCCTCTCACCTAGTATGCTGCATTGAACATGATCAATTCTCACCAAATCAGTATTTACTAAACATGTAACTCAGGAGTCATATAGATGGCCCCTAGATTCCTATCAAATTCCAATTTCCTCCATTTTGCATCTTGTATTAATCTGTTTTATTTTCTTCATAGAGTTTATCAATATATAAAATTATTCTCATTATTTGCTTATCTTTTATTATCTAGTCCTCCACTCAAACACTTATACTAGTATTTAAAATATACATCTATATTGTTTAATATTGTACTCCAGTGCCAAATAGTAAGTATTAAATGCCTGGGGTATAAATGAATGAACTGTGAAATATCTTTAACAACTGTCCATTCATTCATTCATTTATGGATATTTATTTATAAAATGCATTTATTTCTAAAATATTAATCTGACAGTGGTTGCAGCTCATGTTGTTTTGACTTACAGAAAAATCAAGTCAGCCTTAGCCAAAATTGAAAAGTATTTAATAGCAAATAGCTCATCATGTTTAAAATAATGCAAAGAAAAATGTCTCTGGGGGATGGGGTTATGGTAAATATGCAAATATTTATTATTTGCACTCCCTATCCTTTTCCCTACCTTATAGAAACTTCCTGTGGCTTAATGTCTTTCTCTCCCTTCTAGTTACCTTCCTTGCTACTCCCCCACCTCTGCCCTTATTAATTCCATTCTTGGTTTCTTCATTCTCACTGGGATATAAAGCAGCTGATTGCAGATTGCTATGTTAACTTTTCCAGCGATGCCTGGATTTTTAAAATCAAGGTTTAATCATTCTTAATACAAAGTTAACACATGTGTTCATGAAGAAAACAAATGTAAAAAAATTAGATTAAAAGAAAGAAAAAAGTCACTTATTTATACAACAAGAGTTGACTACTGTTAACACTTTAGTACCTTTTCTATCAAGTCTCTTGTGGTGCATTTTCTACCTAACAATGATAAAATAGTATCTATAAAATTATACCATTTATAAGACCTTTCAACTGAACATAAATGCAATGATAATCACAGAGTATAAAAATTAAACAATTTGTAAAGGGGAAAAACATGAATAATTTTGTCATTTAGCAGTAACACTAACATTTTGGTGAATTTCCTTACAAAGGCTTGTTGATGACACAAAGAGTCTGTCACAGTGTAATTTATAAGTCTTCCCGAGTTAAAATGAAAAATCTTTGTGTTTAAAGTCATTCAAAGATAATTAAAATTATCACTTAAATTTTTAGATAATGAAAATTGCCATTACTGAGCTCTATCTATCTCTTCTTAATGTGGAGGAAGAAGAAAGAGAGAAACAGAGATTTTATTCCCTTCACTAATGTCGCAATGGCAAAAATAGTTCAAGTTTGGAACTATATACAACCAATTATTGTTTTAATTGGTTGCCATGATTGGCAATATATTACATTTGAAACAAAGTTTGTATAATGAGAAATTCTTGTTTGCAAAAGAAGTTGCGGGAAAAGATAAAATACTGAGAAAAGTACTTTAGGTCATATTTTAGGAAGCCACAAAATGTACATTACAACATGTAGTTCAAAAGGCTTTCTGAAGTTAAAATTAAAACAAAAAAAAGTCTTTTTTTTTATTTTTAGGTTCTGATATTTTAGTCATTCATTTTATTATTTTTTTTTCATTTAAAGAGAAATCGTGGTAACCTTCCTGAGCCACTACCTATTTGAGAGTTTCTTTCAGTAGCCTTGATATATTAAAGAAAATTAAGCTCATTATGAATTCCTTAAAACACCACCATCTCTTTTTAGTCTATGCATAGTGTTCCACAGTTGTTGGGCTCCTGTTGCAGTTGAAAAGACTAAGAAAAGCCTGTCTTTATTCTTTGCTGATCTTTCTCACTCTCTTTTTCTTCTCTTTCTTTCTTTCTTTCTTTCTTTCTTTCTCTTTCTTTCTTTCTTTCTTTCTTTCTTTCTTTCTTTCTTTCTTTCTTTCTTTCTTTCTTTCTTTCTTTTTCTTTCCTTCCTCCCTCCCTCCCTTCCTTCCTTCCTTCCTTCCTTCCTTCCTTCCTTCCTTCCTTCCTTCCTTCCTTCCTTCCTTCCTTCCTTCCTTCCTTCCTTCCTTCCTTCCTTCCTTCCTTCCTTCCTTCCATCCTTCTTTCCTTCTCTCTCTCTCTCTCTCTAGAACTTTCAGTCTGAATAACCAGATTATTTTTCAACTCTGGAAAGTTTTCTTAACTGTATATTTACTTATAATTTGTATTCAATTTTTTCTGGTCTCTTACTGAGTAGCAATCACTACATACCAGGCACTGGTCTGGCTGTTGGAGATTAAGAGGTGCCACAGTGAGTGAGATAGAAAGGGTCTCATTTTCATGGATCTTAAATTTTAGCAGGGAGAGATGAATAATAAACAAGGAAAAAGGATTCCCTATTTAATAAATGGTGCTGGGAAAATTGGCTAGCCATAAGTAGAAAGCTGAAACTGGATCCTTTCCTTACTCCTTATAGGAAAATTAATTCAAGATGGATTAGAGACTTAAATGTTAGACCTAATACCGTAAAAATCCTAGAAGAAAACCTAGGTAGTACCATTCAGGACATAGGTATGGGCAAAGACTTCATGTCTAAAACACCAAAAGCAACGGCAGCAAAAGCCAAAATTGACAAATGGGATCTCATTAAACTAAAAAGCTTCTGCACAGCAAAAGAAACTGCCATCAGAGTGAACAGGCAACCTACAGAATGGGAGAAAATTTTTGCAATCTACTCATCTGACAAAGGGCTAATATCCAGAACCTACAAAGAACTCAAACAAATTTACAAGAAAAAAACAAACAACCCCATCAAAAAGTGGGCAAAGGATATGAACAGACATTTCTCAAAAGAAGACATTCATACAGCCAACAGACACATGAAAAAATGCTCATCATCACTGGCCATCAGAGAAATGCAAATCAAAACCACAATGAGATACCATCTCACACCAGTTAGAATGGCGATCATTCAAAAGTCAGGAAACAACAGGTGCTGGAGAGGATGTGGAGAAATAGGAACACTTTTACACTGTCGGTGGGACTGTAAACTAGTTCAACCATTGTGGAAAACAGTGTGGCGATTCCTCAAAGATCTCGAACTAGATGTACCATATGACCCAGCCATCCCATTACTGGGTATATACCCAAAGGATTATAAATCATGCTGCTATAAAGACACATGCACACATATGTTTATTGCAGCACTATTCACAATAGCAAAGACTTGGAATCAACCCAAATGTCCATCAGTGACAGATTGGATTAAGAAAATGTGGCACATATACACCATGGAATACTATGCAGCCATAAAAAGGATGAGTTTGTGTCCTTTGTAGGGACATGGATGCAGCTGGAAACCATCATTCTTAGCAAACTATCACAAGAACAGAAAACCAAACACCGCATGTTCTCACTCATAGGTGGAACTGAACAATGAGATCACTTGGACTCGGGAAGGAACATCACACACGGGGCCTATCATGGGGAGGGGAGGGGAGGGATTGCATTGGGAGTTATACCTGATGTAAATGACGAGTTGATGGGTGCTGACGAGTTGATGGGTGCAGCACAGCAACATGGCACAAGTATACATATGTAACAAACCTGCACATTATGCACATGTACCCTAGAACTTAAAGTATAATAATAATAAAAAAAAAAGAAAAAAAAAGGTAAGTTGATAGAAAGTGCTGGTGAGAGAAGAGAGGGAGCTGGTCAATTTTGAATAGAGTGATAAGAAAGGACCTCTCTGAAGCGGTAACATTTGATTGGAGGCCTGGGGACCATTCAGATAAATGAGAAACAGAATGTTGACAGCATAGCTAATGTGGCAAAAAGTGGTAGGAGCTGAAGTCAAAGAGGTAGGATTGAAAGGTTTTACAAAGTGAAAAGATATGATTTGGTCTACTTTTTCAAAATATTTTCCCTTGTTATTATTTCACAAATGATTATAAGAGGTAAGAGAAGCAGGAAATCCAGTTAAGGATCTCATACAGCACTTCAGGTGAGAGCCAATGGTAGCTTGAACCAGGGTGGTGATAGGCAGAGAGAGGGCAGTGGATGGATTTGGGACATCAGAATTGACAATACTTGCTGATAGATTGATTATGATAGTTGAGGAAAGAACTTTTAAAAAATGCTTCTGGTTGTTTATTTGTAGAAAGGCATGGGTAATAGAGACTAGCAGAAATAAAAGTTTGGGTAGGTGGAGAAAGAAGACTTCTGGAATATAGGTAAGAGATGGAGGAGAGTGATGAAAGAAGATGAATGTATGACCAATATTGAAAATGTAGTTGGGTCAATGGATTAAAACTCTCAGGGCCCTTTAGGGAATGATGGTGTGGGAATTCTAGCTTAGGTGAACTGGAAGAATTAGAGGTGATCATTAGAAGAAAGGATACTTGTTATTGGGAGTTTGAAGGTGGGCCACTTGTTGCTGAAACAAAATCAAGGGTATAACCATGTGCTTGACTACTATGGGATAAAAGAAATGACCACTGGAGTTTGGAAGGTCAAAGAACTGAGAGGCCAGAGGAATTATCCAAATGAGCATTGATGTCATCAGGAATGGTTGTGAAAGTACAGGTAAAGAGGAAGATACTGTGCCTTTTGCAAAAAATATATGGATGACATATAAGTGAGGGTGGGAAATGGCAGAGTCTCAGAGCTTGACTTCCAAACAGGTTGAGATTTGTGGGGGGGACAAAAAGACCAAAAAAATGGTTTGAAAATAGCAAAGAGGGACAAAGAGAACCTTGATCCATATTTACAAAGTGATTCACATGGCGAATAAAATAAGAAGCAACTTTGACATAAGAAAGTTGTAAAGAAAGTGTCACACTCGGGAAAAAAAATCAAAACCAAACAAACAAAAAACAGAAATATAGACCAATAGAACAGAATAGAGAACTCAGAAATAAGACCACACGCCTAAAACTGTCTGTTCTCTGACAAACCTGACAAAAACAAGCAAAGGGGAAAGCCCAATGTTACTGATCATTCGAGGAATACAAATCAAAACCATAGTGAAATACCATCTCACACCACTCAGAATGGCTATTACAAAGAAGTCAAAAAATTACTGTTGCTGTTGAGGCTGGGAAGAAAAGGGAATAGTTTACAATATGATTTGGCTGTGTCCCTACACAAATCTTAACTTGAATTATATCTTCCAGAATTCCCACGAGTTGTGGGAGGGACCTAGGGGGAGGTAATTGAATCATGGGGGTCAGTCTTTTCTGTGCTATTCTCGTTATAGTGAATAAGTCTTATGAGATCAGATGGGTTTATCAGGGGTTTCTGCTTTTGCTTCTTTCTTTTTTCTCTTGCTGCTGCCACGTAAGAGGTGGCTTTCACCTCCTGCCGTGATTCTGAGACCTCCCCAGCCATATGAAACTGTAAGTTCAATTAAACCTCTTTTTCTTCTCAGCCTCAGGTATGTCTTTATCAGCAGTGTGAAAACAGACTAATACAGTTTATACACTGCTGGTGGGAATGTAGATTAATTCAATCACTGTGGAAAGCTATTTGGATATTCTTCAAAGAATTTCAAAGAGAACTACCATTCAATCCAGCAATTCCATTACTGAGTATATACCCAAGGAGTATTAATTGTTCCCCATAAAGGCACATGCAGACATATATTTAACACAGCAGTATTCACAAGACATGAAATCAAGCTGAATTCCCATCAATGATAGACTTGAGAAAGAAAATGTGGTACATATACACCATGAAATACTATGCAGGCATAAAAAAGAATGCATTCATGTCCTTTGCAGGGACATGGATGGAGCTGGAGACCATTATCCTCAGCAAACTAATGCGGGAACAGAAAATCAAATACATGTTCTCACTTATAAGTAGGAGCTAAAGGACAGAACTCATGGACACATAGAGGGGAACAACAGACACTGGGGCCTATTGGAGGGTGGAGGGTGGGATTAGGAAGAGGAAAAGGAAACATAACTAATGGGTTATCACCCAGGCTTAATACAACAAACCCCCATAACAGAAGTTTATCTATAAAACAAACCTGCACATGTAACCCTGAACTTAAAATAAAAGTTAAAAAAATAAAATGCAATAAAGAGATGTCTGCCTTGTCTATTGAAAAAGAAAAAAAAAGTGTCATCCTCAGGACATATTTCAATAAGGACTAAATATAAGGAAGATGCTGGTTACAGAGCATGAATTCCAGAGGGCATAGTGAGAAGATCTGGGAGGACTTGGGCTTGAGCCAGTGTTTTCTACTTTACATGAATACCATATTCTTCTGTTTCTATCATTTTGAAGTTTGACTTTCACGTCAAATGTTTACATTTCTATGGCACTAATTCTTCTTTTTATTCATTGTAGTATCTTTGAATTCTGCTATTGTATGTGTTATGGTACATTAAAATGGAGACCAGACCTGAAGAATCTGAGCAGACAAAACTACTTAGGCTTCATAAGTGACCCCAACCTTGCTTGATTTGCAAATATAAATGACACTTAACTTGAGCTATTTCTTGTAAATGCCTATATTAATGAAAAACAGAAATTAAGCTCAACCAATCAGAAGTAGCCAATAAATTAATATTATATAATTAGGGACTTCCCAATGGGATACACCAAATAAGACACTGTATAAGGGCAACCAATCAAATATTTTTATTTTGTTTTTGTACTTATCCTATAAATACCTGTCCCTAACTATTTGTCATCAGAACTATTTGTCACCAAAACCCTTTCAGTCTGATGTTCTCCAATTCATGAATTACTTCTTACTCAAGCAAGCTCTTTACAATGTTATTGTGCCTTAGAATTTTTAAACATTTATTTTTATTCTTTGATACAATGTCTTTTCATTTGATTCTGCTTTTCCCTCAGTCGACATTTTTACCTCTTAAAAGTATCTGGTTTTATCCACAGGTTATGTCTTCTGGAATCATATAAAGATTTTCAAATATTTTAATCATCTTGTGCTTATTTGAGAAGGTTATTTTCAGATATTTGCTTATTTTCTGAATGATGATTACTTTTCACCTTAATTTTGTAATTTTATTTCATAAGTGTAAAATGACCAGTCAGGATTTTGGTCATGCTCAGTTTTCTTTTCCAATAGCCTTATGTCAGAAAACATAAAAGGCAAAGAGTAAGAGCATGGGTAGGCCCCGTGCCAAGGGTGACCCCACCAGATGTCAGAGACACATGACCTGGCAAGGTGCTAAGACCTCAGCATAATATGAAGGGATACCAATTAGTCAGGCTATACATATTTGCTCATCTCAAATTTAGATCAGAAAATAAAGAAGATCAAGCTGTCTGTTGGGACAGGGTTAGCTAGCTACTAGTGAGAGGGGAGATGGGCAATTAAGAGAGATACTATGCATTCCACTAAAGAAAGTTTGTTGTTCCCAGGTCTGCCTCATTTATCAAAGCCTTGCCCATTTCATTTACTCATGCAAGAAATCTTTATTTTTAAGGAGTTTAATTTGTACAATTTCTTAGATTTGCAGACTAAGGGTGTGTGACATACGTAGTTTCTAATAATTGTATCCTCTGTTGGGAATACTAATCTCACAAAATGTCCAGGGAAGAAGGTGTTGCACTTTATGGTAAACATACTGCAAACTATGCAGCTTGCTGTCCCATAATCCTGATTACAATGCATATTAGCATAATAAAAATATGATAAATCTTATTAAGAAAATTGCTTTTTAAAAATAACTTATTTTTCCAGTCACTTGAGCACAAAATCCTGTATCTTACTCATTTGTGTGCATTATGTAATATCTATGGTAGTTATTTAGAACATGAATACTTGGAAAACTATCGACTCAGCCAATTCTCTGTATCCAAAAGACTTTCTCTTTTGGCATCTATGTTAAAATGGGCCTTCATTTATGCTCATTTTCTGGAGCCATGAAAGATCGAAGTAAAGGAAAGAAGTACATGAATAATTTCAACTCCCAGAATGTCCATGCATTTGAGAACTTTTCCTCTTTCTTCCAAGTCTGCTTTCCACTGTAAGAAACATTATTCCCATTAAGCAATGTGCCAATTCCAATCTACTCCCCACCAAGTTCAACGAAGTTGTTTTATTGTTGTTTTGTTTTGTTTTTTCAAGCATTTCGGCCTCTCAACGGCATAGGAAAAGACAATTGATTAGAGGAAAGAGGAGGAATCTACTAGCTGCCTTAAACAAGTGGCCACAAAGTAAAATAATAGAGGTCTTTTCTTCTGGTTTATCCAAACCTGAGTCCAAAGGAATGAGAGAAGCTTACAGGATCTTTCAATATATTTGAAGGCAATAATAGATTTACTGGCATTATATCACAGTTTCTATTGACTAGGCTTTCTAATCCATTTCTCTCTCTTTTTTTTCTTAATTTAGTGGAAATTTTGCCATGATTCTGTGAGAGAATGGATAATCAGTCCCACTTTATATAGGGGTCTGTTTTCAAATTGTGTGTGTGTGTGTGTGTATAAGTATAACTTCCTAAGTATTTCAGAGGAACATTAGCTGCCTGCCAAACAAATATCAAACTGCAGGTCTCATCCTAAACCTGCTTTTTAGGAATCAACATTGTTAACTAAAAAACTGAGACTCTCATTATGCAATTTTGCATATGAGAGAATGGGTGGAAAGTTGTAAATATGGGATAGAATGGCTTCAAAAGATCTGAAAACATACCACATGGGTAGGTACACACACATAAATCTCTCCTAGAAACTAAACTTATGTGGTTATATGTATATGAAGATGGGCATGTTTACATAAAATAATACTTTATTTTTAAAATATTTTCCTATGTCCAGAACAAATCAACAAAACAATATTAAAATTATATCATCAAGAAATTGAAACCAAACTATTAGCAGACACTAGGTAATGAAAAAAGTGGAATAATTTTAAAAAGTAGAGACAAAGTTTGATAAATACGACAAAGGTCTGTTAAAAAATGATAATCAAGAAACAATTTCTCTCTTCACTTGGATCAACGTATTTGCCTATTCTGTAGTTTAAAAACTGAACTTATAATTTTGACTGGAATATGAAACTGATCAATTTATTTGGCAGTATTCACAAACAAGTTGAGTTATTCCTCAAGTAATCATAGGAAAGAAGCTTGTGGGAAAGATCAAAGGGGAGTAACCAGTAACTTATATGCTAGAGGAAGTACACAAAGGGTTCTTTTAGTGTTGGATGTTGAAGACAGAATGCTCCTGAAGTTCCCATGAAACATTTTGTAAATTAAGCCAAAATGTCAATGACTTATAAAAACAAAGAAAAATGCCTCCTCTCTCTGATTACCTTTTGGAATCATTAAACATTCTGCTGTTTGTTTTCAAGAATTACCTTTTTCCACTAGATTTTCTAAGAATTAATGCGAAAAGAACTGTGAAGTTCTTTTGGTGACTATTATTAAAAAATAATAGGGACTGTGTTTTGGTGTACTCCTGCCTTCTTCTGAGTTCTCTAGGTATTGAAGTGGAGAGCTGGATAAAGTTAACCAAAATAATTATGAGCTTTGTTTTCAGGTACATCCAGAGAAGTTTTAAAAACATTATTTATACTTAATTCATGTAACATGAGAATGTGACATCCACTACCCCTCTATCTCCATCTCAACTGTCTGTGGCCTTAAGTGAAATAAAAACACTTTCCTTTTGTTTAAAGCAAAAATTGACATCACCATAGCTTGTTTATTCTATGCCAGTTAAATGATGCATTTGTGTAAATAATTAGAAGATTTTTCTGAGGGATATGTAGGAGAAAAAGCAAGATAATCAGAAATACTGTTGTTGCTTTTAGTACACTTTCTTTAATAAAGCATTGTTGATTGTTCATATTATCAGCAATTATTTCCTTAGAAAATTTTCTGAATCCTACATAAAAACAATGAGAAGAACATAGATGTGAAGGATATAGAATAACCCGTATTATAACCTACCTATCTTCAACTTTCACTGAATATCTCAATATTTGTTAGGCAAAATATTTATAATATTCAAGATATGATAGACCATGGAACATCACAGGTTTTGGCAACAATGCTATGGGAATTTGAAAGTTGTTTCCACTACTTGTATGAGCAAGGTAACAGAACACACTTACCATCAAGTTACAAATGGAGTACAATGAATACTGGAGGCTCTCTCACAACCTATAATTTCCACTCAGCTTATATTCTCCCCCAATAACACCACCATTTTAGTCACCCAAAGCTTCTGCAAAAATGACTAGCAAACTAAAAAGAGTAATAAGTAATATTTATTATGCATCATGAACTATTCTACTTACTTTATACAAATAAGCTTTTTAAAAAAATCAGCCCAAAGAGGAATGTATTGTTTTTATTGACAGCGATAGGCAGAATTATAAGATGCCCCCTGTAATATCTGCTTTCTGGTATCCACACTTTTGTGTAACCCCCTTCTCATTGATTGCAGGTAGAACCTGTAACTTTTTTGTCCTTTTTTTTTTTTCTTTTTGAGATGGGGTCTCTCTCTGTCACCCAGGCTGGAGTGCAATACTGTGATCTCGGCTCACTGTAGCCTCTGCCTCCCTAGTTCCAGCAATTCTCCTGCCTCAACCTCCCAGGTAACTGAGATTACAGGCACATGCCACCACACCCAGCTAATTTTTAAAATTTTTAGTAGCGACAGGATTTCACCATGTTGGCCAGGCTGGTCTCGAACTCCTGACCTCAGGTAATCTGCCTGCCTTGGCCTCCCAAAGTGCTAGGATTATAGGTGTGAGCCACTGCGCCCAATCTAGAACCTATAACTTTTTTTTTTTTTGAGATGGAGTCTCGCTCTGTCTCCCAGGCTGGAGTGCAGTGGCCGGATCTCAAGCTCACTGCAAGCTCCGCCTGCCGGGTTTACGCCATTCTCCTGCCTCAGCCCCCCGAGTAGCTGGGACTACAGGCGCCCACCACCTGAACCTATAACTTTTAACCTGTAAACCAAAAATAAAATTCTAAGCTTCCTGCAACCATTCGAATGAACCCTTCCTTTTGGTCAAGGCATTCCAAAGCTAACCTGAAAAACTGGTTCTGGTCATGAAAGGAGGGTCAGAAATGGCTCCCTTTTGGAGTTCAGGAAAAGCTGACCAACATTAACATTAATGCAGACCTTAAGTCTGAAGGGAAACATTTACAATCTATTCTCTCTGAAGCCTGCTACTTGGAGGCTTCATGTGCATGATAAAACTTTGGTCTCCATATCCCTTTACCATCCCAGACATTCCTTTCTATTGATTACATGTCTTAGACAACAGCTTAGCTCAACCAATGGCCAATCAGAAAATGTTTAAATCTACTTAAACCTGGAAGCCCCTGCTTCAAATTGTCCTGCCTTTCCAGACCAAAACAATGTACAACTTACATGATTGATGTCTCATGTCTTCCTAAACTGTATAAAACTAGGCTGTTCCCCAACCACCTTGGGCACATATTCTCATGGTCTCCTGAAAGCTGTGTCATGGGCCATGGTAACTCATATTTGGCTCAGAATAAATCTCTTCAAATATTTTACAGAGTTTGACTTTTTTGTCAACAAACCAATAGAATATGGCAAAGGTGAAAGGATTTTCGGGAGGCAATTAAGGCCTCTAATCAATTGACTCTGAGTTAATAAAAAAGAAGAATATTTTGGGTGGTCCTGACTTTTATCAGGTGAGCCCTTTAAAAGAAGACTTATGCTGTCCCTGAGAGAAGAAGCTGGAAGTAGGAGATATGCTCTTATGCTAGCCTTGAAACAAATATCCACTGTGTACTGCCTATGTAGAGGGGCAGTCTATAGATGCTGAGGATTTCAGTCCTACAACCTCTGATATGGTTTGGCTGTGTCCCCATCCCAAATCTCACCTTGAATTGTAATCCCCATTAACCCCGATAATCCCCACATGTCAAGGGATAAGTCAGGTGGACGTAATGGAATCATGCTAGCAGTTTCTCCCATGCTGGTCTCCCAATAGTGAGTTCTCACGGGATCTGATGGTTTTATAAGTGGTAGTTCCTCCTGCATTCATTTGCCCTCCTGCCACCTTGCGAAGAGGGTGCCTTCTGCCGTGATTGTAAGTTTCCTGAGGCCTGCCTCAAGTCATGCGTAACTGTGAGTCAATTAAACCTCTTTCCTTTATAAATTACCCAGTGGTATCTTTATGGGACTGTGAAAACAAACTAATACAACCTCCAAAAACAAAATTTTGCCAATAACTTAAGTAAGCTTCAAAGAGGACTGTGAGCTCCAGGAGAGAACGAAGCCTGGCCAATGCCTTCATTTTAGCCTAATAGGACCCTAAGCAAAAGATCTTGGTAAACCGTGCCCAGACTACTGACCTACTGAAACTATGAGATAATAAATGTGCATTGTTTTAAGCCATTATGTTTATGGTAACTTGTTATATAGTAATAGATAACCAATATGCCCCTACTTTTCGGATAAAGAAACTAAAGAAATAACCTGCACTGCAGTGTAGCTAGTTCATTGGGAAAAAAACGTGATTCAATCCCAGGCAGCCTGAATCCAGAGCTGCATGGATAATCACTTTTATTACTTATTGGAAAATTGGTTGAGGACTCAAAAGGCAACATCAATAGCAATGTGAAACCTACAATATTGAATGTATAATGCGTACTTAAAATTTTTATATCAAATAGTAAAGCCTCCATGGGAAATCATTTTGAGGAGTAAGAAATCATCTAAAAATCTGATTTCAGCACTGTAATCAAGGTTTTCCTGATTGCAAATTATTGTGACTTAGAATATTCTGTACATTACCTGTTGCTAATTAAATCGTATTCTTAGACCTTCATTTTCTCAGAATACTTTCTATATATAGAATTTCATTTGGACAGTTTTAGTAAAATTAGTACATGCTTTGTTTAAAACTATGTTTTATATAATGGAATAAAAATTTTATTTTTTCAAATAGAAATATTTGTGGCAAAAACTTCAAGGTTAAGAAAGAGGTTTCTTTGGGAATGAAAGAGTTAACTACTACCGCAGTATTTTTAAATCGTAAAATTTTCAAGGGAAGTTGAGTTTCACAAAGGATTGTTCTGGACATTTAAAATCCTCTCATATTAAAAAATTGAAAGAGCCATCTTTATGTCTTTTGATATATTACTGAAAGTCTTAGTTGATTAAAATTAAATGATCTATTGTAAAATGATAGGCTGTGAGCAGTTTTACTTCCACTATGAATTTCTTTCTTGTGAGTTTAATATCTAAGTAATGTTTTTGTGTTAAGTTGTTAACTAAAGCAAACCATTTTGATTTATATGTGATATTTATAGTTAGTGAATTTTATTTAAAAAATCAAACTGATGTTTCAACCACCGGACTTTAGAATTAGAAAGGTTAGGATGATCAATCCATTAGCATGACAGAGTAACTCCAAAATCCTGGTACAAATGTTATATAATGCACGTGTGTTTAAAGCCATAATCTAGTTAACTACTAACTTAATACATTTTTGATAAACCACTAACCTCAGTTCCATTTGTAATAAAATTTTAATTAAGCATTTGTAGGATACCTTGCTTCCTATGTAAATGAAGTGGTTATTACAAGTCACCAAATGTACTATAGTAATAAGACAGTAACTCACTTAGGAAACCCTTTACAATACTATAGAAACCCAATTGAGATATATAAGATATCTCTTCAGACATCAGTAGAGGGAGGTAATTTGATGATAGAGTTTTTTTCCTGGTCTCCTGCTTATTGAATTCATAACCAAGCCTTTTTTGAATATCCACTCTTTACATATCACAATATTTTGCTTCTTTTTGGCAAAGACTCATTGGATGGGTGGAAAGTGCATAAACTGATATCTCCATTAGTTTATGGCAAGAAGATTCTATCGCATTTGCACAGAATAAATTATTATCCGGAATTGTAGAATATTAAAGATGGTTCACATCAAGGTTTCCACCCACCTTCACTCTTCTTTTGCTCCCTCAACTTTTCTTATACCCCTTTACCCACTCACTCATTTATCCCCACCCCTAATTTTGAAAAGTCTTTTTACTACCAGGGCCCTAGGTTAGGTATGAATAACTAAGAAACAAATCTTGAATTAATGGTGAGGAGTTTTCTCCAGTATATTCAGTGAGAAAAATAATAAAAAACAATGAAGCCTCTTGATATGCTGGTCATAAGAGGGTTTTTTGATGAATAACTCGATATAAGATTAATATGAACAATGAATCACTTCTTTACTTTCATGCTGAATTGTGGCAAGCCATAGGCCATTGAAATCTGTGATCCATTTCATTTTATCTATGAAACAGACTCATGACTTTGACTTTTAAAATTCATTTTTTAATGCCTTGGAGATGCTGCTGTGGATGACAACTTGGACTCTAGCCAGGTCTTTCTAATTTAATGCTTTCCGTCAATCACTATCAACTCTCCAAGTGAAAAATGACATAATGCCATTTGAAAGCAAAGCGAAGCACGTTTACAAAGCCAAATACAGAGATAAAGTAGGATCGTGCAAAAGTAGGTTTTAGTTCTTAAGTGCTTTGCGCAACTGTATTATCAAATGCGGTTGCCCTTAAGTGAGAGGTTAGCCTGGAACATAAATGGCTTGTAAAAATCTTGTAGAGGTATAGTTTTTCATGTGACATTTCCTTTTTTTAATAATAAGCCCTAAAGAGTTGAGGGAGATACCAGAAGTTATACTATCATCTCTGAAGTAGATTTCACTTTTAAATTGCTGGGAACCAAAACAAAAGCCTTTATTTTAAGCAAATTTGCTTTATTTATTTGCCTATAGATGTCTGTTTCTTCATTATTCATCAGTAGCATGAAATTATGTTCCAGTTATTTTGTGGTTTATCATTTCTGTATCATTCCTGTATTCATTTTAATTTGAATAATACATCAAGTTGCTAAGTCATAGGAAGCTCAATGTTCTATGCCAAGGATTTACCAAATAGTGCTTCTCTATGAAGACTGCCTCACATTTTTACTGTGTTTCTCAAATATTGGTGTGCAGCACAATTACCCAGAGGGCTTGTTAAAATGCTGACTGTTGGGCCTCACCCCCAGAGAGCTGCTTTAATAGGTCTGGGTGGGACTCAATAATTTGCATTTGTAACATATTTGCGGATGCTGCTGATTTGACATAAAAACAAAAACCATTGCTATATTAACTTCACTGCATTGCTACAAGGTAATATTTTTAAAACACGTTTTACCTAACAATACAATCAAGTCTATCTGACACCTCAAATATGTTTTTAAGATATTTTCCTACATGATGTGGATTACCCTACTAATACAAGCTAATATTTATTGAAAAAGTACCACCTGCTATGTATATTTATCGCAGCCTGATTCACAATTGCAAAGATGTGGAACCAACTTAAGTGCCCAGCAGTTAATGAGTGGATGAAGAAAATGTGGCATATATACACCATAGATTACTACTCAGCCATTAAAAGGAATGAAATGTCTTTTGCAGCAACTTGGATGCAGCTGGAGGCTATTGTTCTAAGTGAAGTAACACAGGAGTGGAAAATCAAAAACTGTTCTCACAAGTGGGAGACAGGCTATGAGTATGCAAAGGCATGCAGAGTGATATAATGGACTTTAGAGACTCAGAAAGGGGAAAGTGAGAGGGAGGCTAGGGATAAAAAGCTACACATTTGGTACAACATCCACTAATCTGATGATGGGTACACTGAAATCTCAGAATTCACCACTGTATAATTTATTCATGTAACAAACCATTGATATGCCAAAAGCTTTTGAGATTTTTAAATTTTAAAAAATAAAAATAATTACCCTGTGCTATGTAGTCGTATATGTATTCATTTAATTACAATAATTCTATGAGGCTGGTACTATTATCTTACTTTACAGGTGAGAAAAGTGTATCACAGAGAATTTAGGGTTCTACAGTTAAGAGATGGTAGATTGCTGGTCTGAATCTGGTTAACTCCAGAGCTCCCTTTTTAAACTACTACACTGTTGCTATGGACTAAATATGTCTCCTCAAAATCCATTCATATATTGGAGCCTTAATCTCCAATGTGACTGTACTTGGAGAGAGGGCTTTGGGGAGGTAATTAAGGTTAAATGAGGTCATAAAGGTGGGGCACCAATCCAATAGAATTGGTGGCCCTTATAAGAATGTAGAGGGAAAAAGATCTGTCTCTCCACGTGAATCTAGGAAAGACTATGTGGGTACACAGCAAGGAGGCAGAGAATCCCACCTTGCTGGCACTCTGATCTCAAACTTTCAGCCTTCAGAATGCAGAAAAAAAATCTGTTTAAGTCACTGAGTCTATGGTAGTGTTATGGCAGTCTAAGTAAAACGACTGTTTTATCCTAAAATGTATATTATAGGGGAATCTATCATACAGATTATATTTTTGGCAATCTTCTTGAATGAAATTAGTATATTACTTTCTGTATATTTGTCTTCAGTGAAGTAATGGCAAAGGGCACACAACATTCTCACTTATAACAAAAGATTAGGCCAACATCTTTGGTTTCCTGGGCTCCTCAGAGTGTGGGAGAGTCTTGTGTAATGAAGGCATTAGAGAGCACTTTAATCTGGTACTGCTAGAAAGAGTGATGAGAAGATACTAGATTCGTTTTCTCTCTGTCACATTGCTTTACTAGATTTGCTTCCCATTTCTGCTGTAATTTAAATCACACTCTTTGGATGATATAGAAATGCTTAGTCATTCAATGGATTTTTGAACTTCAAAGTGATGCCTTGGTTTAGGCAAATTTATTCAGACTATTTAAAACTCTAAATGCTCATTAAGCTGTTGAGAATCAGAAAAAAATTCCCAGAGAAAACAGATCAGGGTAATGAATTAGCAGATAATCAGTAAGTAGGTTTCCTACACTTACCTGGCTAGAAAGAGAAGAAACTGGCAATGTTTGTTAAATATAGATAGAAAACTACTTAATGGCAATACAAATTAAGTACCTTGAAACAGCATTAACAAGCAATTTTTAGTTAATACATGTACTATTTGTGGATTAAAATATAAATTTCATTGAAGTATATATCATATCTATAGTAATGTATATAAATCTTAAGTACTATATATAAGATAATTTTACACCCAGACTATACACTATACACTGTACCCAGACTATACACTAATCACTATAGTTTAGTTTTGCTTGTATTTGAACTTCATATACATGTTCTTGTATGTGGCTTTTGTCCAACATTATGTCTCTGAGATTCATCATGCAGCAGTTGTTCATTTAAAAATTTACTCTAATTTTCGGTTGTATAAATACACCACACTTCATCCATTTCTTTCTAGATGACTATTTTCAATGTTTGAATGTTATGAATGAAACTTTGAATATTTTTTGTGCCTTTTATGGGACATAGATTCATTTCCTTTGAGTGTATCTTTAGAATTAGTTTTTTTAGTTGTATAGCAGGCATATATTTAGCTTTATTAGACACTGACAGTTTTCTAAAGTGCTTATAAACATTTTATAGTCCCACCAGTAATGTATGAGCATTACAAATATTTTATATATTTACCAACACTTGGTTTTGTCAGTTTTTGCCATTCTGGTTGGTGGCAATATTTCACTGTGATTCAGTTTGCATTTTTCTTTATGACTAATGATGTTGAGTATCTTTCCATGTTTACAGCCAATTTGCATATCTTTCCCCTTTTGTGAGCAATCTCTTGCCTATGCTGACATTTGTTGACTCTTCTTGGACTGGACATCATCACAGTAGATTGTTTTCCATTCTTGTGGTGGCTGTTCCTCTCCCTTTCAGGTTTTCAACATCCACACAGATTTAAACATTCCTAAACTTAAATGTGCATAGGAATTTCTTAGGGTAGAAGGCAAGTTTATTGAAATACTGAATCCTAAGTCCCACCATACACCCAGTGAATAAGAATCTTCAGGAAGAGATTTCCAAGCTCTCCTAATGATTCTGAATACAGATGTCTAACAAACAAACTTTAAACATAACAGCCTCTATTTTCTTGTACATGTTTGTTTCACAGTGTTTTTTAAAATTTAAAAGTTGATTGTGATATGTTTATATGTATTCAATTCTTATTTACACCTCTGATATTTGGATTCTTTCCTTTGCAGAAAGATTGTTTATTATATTGGTTTCTGGTTGATTCTATTGAGGTAAACTTTTAAAACTAATTAATTTCTATGTGTTTCATTATTCCATCTATTTTGTGTGTGCTGGACATAGTTCTAGGTGCAGGAGATACAGTAACAAATAAGATAGAGGATAAATCTGTCCTCATAGAGGTTATAATCTACCCTCTTTTGTTTATTTTATAGTTTTCTCTCTACTGTTTGCATTCAAGATTATGTTAAATGCATGGTTAATGCATTTTCTCTATTCCTTCTCTAATGAAATGTCTTGAGACTACAATTTTTCTAGTGAGTACTATTTCAGCCATAATACATATGTAGATTTTTGTGTGTGGTTCATCAACTATGATTTCAGTCCACTTTCAGTTTACATGAGTGTTTTAACTTTCTAAGGTGTTAGGTATTGGTGTCATTTGTTATTGAGGTCTAGCTCTACACTGGGAGAAGTGCATTAATGTTTTTCACTCTAATTATAACTTCATCTGGCTTTCTTTGTACTTATAAGATTTATGGTAGAAGTATCAAGATGAACTATTATGTTAGGAGTAGTATTTATGTGAATTCTATGTGTTCAGATTAATATTACCATTATATATTATTTGAGGACTAAACCTTTTACCAATATAAAATGTTATCTTTTTTAATGCTTCTTTAAGTTCAGCCTTGTCTAAAGGCCTAATGTTTACATTTTCCTGTCTTTTTTGTTTGCTTGCTTAACATATGCCTGGTATACGTAGATTTATCCTTTCATTTACAACTTTTCTGTGTCATTTTAGTTTCAATTTTTCTATTGTAAGCAACTCATAGCTGAATGTTCTTTTTTAATCCATTAGGAAATGTTTGTCTTTCATTGGAAAAATTCAATTATTCACATATTCTGTGGTTAATTAACATTTTCTTTTCCTCTCCCTCCCTCCCTTCTTTCCTTCATTTTTGCTTTCCGTGTCTTAGGTCTATTGTCTCCTTTTCATTATTTCCCACTTTTACAGTAATTACTAAACTTCTGTGGTTGCTTATTGTGGTAGTAAACCTATAAGATCCCAATGATTCCTCCTGGTGTTTACAACCTTGTTTGGTTCCTTCCCACAGTGAACCAGGATCAGTCTGTGGGGTGAATAGAACAAGGGAGAATGGACAGCATATCACCTCCAATAATAGGCTGGGCACTCTTCTCTCTCTCTCTTTCCCCAGACCCCGATCTTTGTTCTTTCTCTTTTATCACTCACTGGAAGAATCCAAATGTCATGTGCTAAAGACACTCAGGCAGTCAACGCAGTAGATATGACAAAGAATTGAAATATCTGTCCAACAGCTAGTGAAGAACTGAGGCTTCCAAGCAACCAAGTTGGTGAGCCTGGAAATGGAGCTTCTGTCCCATATGAGGTGATTCAGCACTGGTTGACAGTTTGACTACAACCTCAGAGCTTCTGAGCCAGAACCACTCAACTAAACCATACCTGGATTTGTGAGTCATGGAATCTGAGAGAATGTTATTTTAAGCTGCAGAGTTTTGAGGTAATTTGTTATGCAGCAATAGATGACTAATTTGTTGTTTCTTCCTCTGTTGGATTGGAAATTCCATACCCTATTTAAATTTTATGTCTAGTTACTCATAAATTTTAACACATATTTTAACCCCATTTTTAAATCTATATTCCTCTGAATTTGGTTAAATGCATAGTTAATACATTCTCTCCATTCCCTCTCTAATGAAATTTCTTGAGACTACAATTTTTCTAGTGAGTACTATTTAGCCATAATACATATGTAGATTTTTGTGTGTAGCTCATCAACTATGACTTCAGTTCACTTTCAGTTCACTTTCATTTTTCATGTTTTTACGGTTGCTTCATTTCTCATATCCTAAGATTTCTTGAAATAATTGGAGTTTTATTTCAGATAATAGTTGATTTTATTATACCACATTTTTTCATTTTATAATTCTCTTCAAAATAGTTTTATTTACTAATACATATTTTACATTAACAATTATACATAAAAACGCTTTACTAACTTCTTTTCTTATCCCAGCTTTTTGTCATTATTTCCCATTTAAAAATATTCTGATTTCTTATTGTCCTGAGTCTTTCAAAATTTTTTTTCCCTTAAAGTACATTTCAGTGTTATATACTTGATTCTTTCCTCATTTAATAATTTAGCTAGTTGGTTCTCACACTTCAGTGATTTTTATTTATTTACTTATGTGAATATAATTCTTTTTGTTTTTAATTATACTTTAAGATCTGGGGTACATGTGCAGAATGTGGAGGTTTGTTACATAGGTATGCATGTGCCATGGTAATTTGCTGCACCCATCAACCCATCATCTACATTAAGTATTTCTCCTAATTCTATCCTTCCCCTAGCCTCTCATCCCTTGACAGTTCCCAGTGTGTGATATTTCCCTCTGTGTCCATGTGTTCTCATTGTTCAACTCCCACTTATGAGTGAGAACATGAGGTGTTTGGTTTTCTGTTCTTGTGTTAGTTGCTTAGAATGATGGTTTCCAGCTTCACTCATGTTCCCAGAAAGGACATGAACTCATCCTTTTTTATGGCTGCATAGTATTCCATGGTGTATACATGCCACATTTTCTTTATCCAGTCTATCGTTGATGGGCATTTGGGTTGGTTCCAAGTCATTACTATTGTGAACAGTGCTGTAATAAACATACATGTGCATGTGTCTTTATAGCAGAATGATTTATAATCCTTTGGGTATATACTGAGTAATAGGATTTCTTACATCACAATTCTTGTCTCTGGATAATGAAACGGGAAAAGTTCCCTTGTTCCCCTTGCTTGCAGGGTGTGCAATGGGGGTGTGACTCACTTCAGTGCCTGGCTGCTCAAACCTCTAGGGGAGCATACAGACAGGCAGGCTGTGGGGCTCCAGCTCTGACCCCACAGCAGGTTCTAGGGGTGAATGTTTACAGCTCCTGAAGCCCCAGTAGGCGTGTATTACAGGGTGCTCTTAGTTTGCCGTCTATAGGTGGCTTGTGTTAACTAGCTCAATTACAGTCTCCACCTTGTCACAAGGGCAGAGGGCTTTTTGTGTCCCAGGTTCTTGCCTTGGTATACCAGAAGAATCAGATCACACATGGGCTCGGAGAATGAGCGCCAAGTTTTATTGAGTTAAAGTAGCTCTCAGCTGATGGGGGAGCCAGAATGGAGAAGGTCTTCCTCTGGAGTTGGGCCTCTCAGCAGCCCCACAGCCCTGGCTCTCTTCCAGCTGCCCTGGCCAAACTCTACCTGGTCAATGGCCTGCCCGAGTGCTAGTAGTGTTGGTGTGCTCTTCTGCTAGGGTGCTACTCTCCACGACCAGCAGCTTTCCTTCTTCCGACGATGTATTCCTCTGGATGTCTGGCCACTTGTGTGTCTGCCAACTAGGGTTTTGGGTTTTTATAGGCCCAGGATGGGGGTATGGTGGGCCAGGGTGGTCTTGGGAAATGCGACATTTAGGCAGGAAATGCCTGTCCTCACCTAGGTCTGTGGGGGTGGAGCCCTACCCAGGGACTATGCTCTCCAGTACCCAGCATTTCCCTTCCCTTGCTTCCATATTATTTAAAGGACCATGCTCTTCCCTTCCCAGCATTCCTGTATCAATAACAGGTAGGAATTTTAATGTAGTCTATTTTGAAGATAATCTAATTTTATTCGGTTTGTCGTTAACTTGTTTGCTCTCTCTGGAAACTTATATAACAGTTGCCCTCCTGAAATTTAATAAAATTACTTTTTCTAAAAAAGAAATATTCTTTTCATGTCTTCCTCTTTTGCCCTCTTATAATCTTAAAACTTGACTCTTTAGTCACCTTAAGGAAAAATTCATTTTATTTTCTTGATTGTTGCTTCTACTTTCACATTTTTGCCTTTACATATTCAATTTTATAAATATACCCTTGGATCAAACTTCCATGTCACATTTTCACTAATTCCTTTTTCTTTTTTGTTTTACATTCAGAAATAATTCAACTTGTCATTTCAGATAACTAATTTGAGTGGAGTTTTTATTGTTATTTTGTCTCTCTTGGTTTTTTTAAATAAACATATTTAATGTTTTTGTTCTGAATCTTCTCTCTACCTAGTAAATTACTTACTTCATGGATGCAAATTTCTTTGCATATCATTCTGTGGGTAACAAATACAGATAAAAAGAAGTCATATCCTTTTTTCTGCATATCCTCTATTTTCTTGAGGAAGTACATTTAAAAAATTTAGCATCTTACTGTTCTCTCATGTAGATTTTTTCCTCAAGTTAATTCTGTTTTTTCCATCAATATGATTAAATGTAGGATTAAATTAATCCATATTCATCATTGATAGTTGTTGCCACTTCCTAAAAACTCACATGGATTATTTTAACATAAATTCAACATAATAAATATACACTTTAAAATTTGGGAAATTCCGGCCCCAAAGATATGGTTCCTGGTAGCATTATCACTTAAACATTTGTTAGATATGCAAATTGTGGAACCTCACTACAGACCTACTGAATCAAATTCTGAGGTGGAGCCCAACAATCTGTGTTCTAATAAGCCCTTCTGGTGATTCTAATGTGTGCTCAAGATTGAGAACCACTGACCTAAAGGATACTCTAGAAGGTGGCTATGGATTTTCTGATGGTGTGGTCAGGAGGGCAACAAGTATTTGTTACCTCATCACCTTCATCAAGGAATTAGGAAAAGAGCTGCTGTAGAAACTGAGCACAGTAGATTTCCCTGCTTAAGCTCCCTGATTTTGTCCTCATGCTTCTGATGGTCCAACTTTAGGCAGAGGACATACCCTGTTTCTTTTTCTGGTCTGCAGTGGGTTCAATTATGTCTCTTAAAAAGATTCATTCAAGTTCTAATTTCTAGTACCTATAAATGCGACCTCATTTGGAAATAGACTCTTTGTAGATGTAATTAGGTTAAGAAGATGTCATATTGGATTAGGGTGTCATATTGGATTATCCAATGAATGTTAGTATACTTATGTGAAGAACAGAGGACACAAAGATACACAGAGAAAGACATGTGACCATAGAGACAGGGATAGGAGTGATGCAAACCAAGGAACACAAAGGGTTGCGGGGAGCCACCAGACGCTAGAAAGAGGCAGGGAAGAATTCTTCCCTTGAGAAGGACAGTCCTGTCCCACACTTTCATTTTTTTGTTTTGTTTTATTTTACTTCTGCCTCTGTAACTCAGAATAAATTTATATTGTGTTAGGTCACCAAGTTTTCAGTATTTCAATGTGATAGCTCTAAAACACAAACAGGCAAAATCTGCCTCCCTGCCCCCTTTAACCAAAGTCAAACGGGATGCTGGGTAAAAGTCTAGTTAGAGTAAATGATGTCCAGCTAAGTCATCAAACACAAGGCCATTCAGCCATCTCTTAAAGATACTCCTCTAAAATGGCAGCAATCATTTCCCCACCTCCAATGAGAACATCTGTTCCCTTTCCCCAATGCTGAGACCTTTGATTCCTTCCATTTTTTCCTTGCTTCCTCCACAAATATCCCCCAACCTATGTCCCAATTCCCTGTCAACTTTCCCCTATGCTCTTTAGAAATAAAAACCCTGAAGACTTTGTCACAGCCATGATTTTTTTTTTTTTTTGACCCTTGTGTAGAATGCAGGTAGGAGTGAGGGTGTTTACAGTCCGGGAAGCAGGAAAAATGAAAGTCAATAATGTCAGCTTGACCGTGAATGGCAGCTTGCCTTTCTTTCATGAGAAATCTAAATATTTTTATTTAAAAAATTAAAGCATCTTACACCCTAGAGTTAACTTCTCCGTATTTCCATAGCTTCTTGAAATTATGGTACAGAATTATCTGTTCCTCTTCCCAAGTTTATATTGTTAAAAACACTCATTCTTTTGTCTTTTCCTTGTCTATAAATGGGATGAAGATAGCTTATCCTGACACAATATTCACTTATGATAATAAAAATATATAGATTCAATGAAGAAAGTTTTGAAATATGCAAAAGTGAAAAGCAGAAAAATGATTTACTTAAAAGCAGAAAAATGATTTACTCATAATCTCATTTGCCTTGAAGTAAACAGTGTTGTACCCAGGGTATACATTATTTAGACCATTCAGAAACATTTTAATGGCTATATAATATTTTCTTACCTAGATAGCTATATCATAATTTATATCACTGAGAAAATAAAAGTTATCATATAGGAGTAAAACTCTAAACTTCTTGTTTCCTGCTTGCAACTTAATCATTGGCCCTTACCGTGTTCCTTCTTATGTATTAGAGGGGACGTATAAGAGTTATAAACTTATTCCAAGTTTTACCTAAATTGATGCCCCAAACATCTTATTTTTTTCCCATGAACTCAGGGTACTTTTTGATCACTTGTAGCCTTTCAAGTTTCCCAAAATTTCCCCATCCATCAAGGTTCTCAAAAGAACTTTGTTTTTATCTTGTATATGAGTTTGGCATTTATTTTTCTTTTTTTAAATATAGAAAACCTAGGTTTGTTAAGCTATTACAAAAACAAAATAATTACCATTTGAAATACTTTGAGGACTTCATCCCAGACTCACTCACTGGTTCTGTTACAGAAACTAATCTAAAAGGCTAGAAATTAAAAAATATAACCTAAGAGGTTATAACAGAGCAGCCTGGTAAAACATGGTGAAAGGAACCCTCTCTTTCCCAGTCTACCTGTAACTCCAAGCTCCCGTGCATTTTCACCACATAGGTCTGCTAGCTTACAGAAGATGCATACAATGAAGGCAGGAATTATAGGCCTACTCAGAGGGTACTCAGACACATAAAGTTTTGGGGTAATGAATAAACTACAAATACCCTCTTGGTTAAGTTAATTCATCAAGTTAATAAAGGTCATAGTATCTCTTATGCTGGTGACAACTTGTTATCTCAGCATAGTCTGTCTCAAGAAAGAACTGGTTCAGGTTGGGTTTTGGAAAAGGAAAAAGACTTTCATCAACTTTGCTCCAGAGTGGAAAAGGCATCAAGTTCTCTCCTACAGTTAGGAGCAGAATTTTTTGTTGTTGTTGCTTTTTGTTTTTGTTTGTTTGTTTGTGTGAGATGGAGTTTCGTTCTTGTTGCCCAGGCTGAAAAGTGCAATGGCATGATCTCTGCTCACTGCAATAGGAGCAGAATCTCAAACCTGCATAAATTATTTATGGTGATCAACATCTGCATCCTCAAACTGTCTAGCAACTGTTGGTGTGATATCCACCTCCATCCCATCTTCATAGTCTTATTGAATCTTCTCTCCTGACCCCAGCCATATTATACTGGCTGTTCACAGACTGAGAAACCTTTTCTTCTAATCTCCCCAGTGTGGCTTGGCCTTCTGCTGTTAATGGAATAATCCATCTTCATAGGTGTAAAATGTAGGGATGTCCCCTTGTCCTCATTCATGTGCTTCCACATCATATTCTTTCCATCGTAGTCGTCTGAATCCTCATCCTCAGGATCTGGATGCAAGGCCCAGCATTCACACATTGCAGTGAACATTGCCTCCAATGCTGATTTATCACTAGGTACAAATATAAATTCAGAATAAGTTCAACATAATCATCACTGTCTTCCTCTTCATCAGCAACAGATTCTCTGGATTCCTCAAATTCGCCATTCACTGTAACATACAAATGTTCTCCTAGACAGGTCGGTCCCTGGATAATGCATGTAAACTAATGGTGGTGTATTCTGGTGAGAATCCTAATCCAGAGCCATCTAACCAAGACAGGTGGCTCTCAGCGATGTAAAGGGTACTGGGGCGGAGGCCCTTCCTGTTCAGCACAGCCTTGGTGTCTGGCTGCTGCCGCAGATGCCCCTCTGCCGGCTCAGGTAGCAGGAAACTATTTCAGCATTTATTTTTCAGTGTACCGCAACGTTAGCATTACACCACCAAAACTCCAACTCAGGTCAACAGAAACCTCACTGCAAAATCCAATGGTTACTTTTATAACATATCTGGTTTCATTTTTCTGTAGTATTTAAAGAGTTTACTATGACTTTTGTCTTCAAATACTTCTCTCTCTTAGCTTCTATGGACAGCTATCTCAAAGTATTCCTATGACCTTTGTGTTGTCCTCCCCACACTAGGCCCTCCATTTTCTTTGCTGACTATGTACTGGTATTTGTAGGGCTTCAGTTGTGCATATTTGTTTAGTTTCACTTGACATATTAATTTCTATGAAATGTATTAATATTTCATCTCCCTTTTTCATTTGTAATATGGATTATTGAAACAATTCTCAGTGGTTTTCCTTCTCCCAGTCTTCCTCAAATTAATCTACATTGCTGTAGGAGTAATACTTCTATGTTAATTAGACCACCAAATTACTCCCATGCTTAAACAA